>CM035770.1:41025450-41686879 GCA_020466155.1 Pachypeltis micranthus | reverse complement strand
CGAACAGCGTGAAACTGCCAGTTATCTCTCCCATGGACGCCGTCTGTAGCCCACTTCACCCAGGTTAGGGGAGTCGTGACACTGAAGGAGGAGTAGCTTCTGCCGTGGCTTCAATGGAGCCTTGATAACTTTCTGAAGATATCCACCTAGGCGCTGTAAGCTCGATAGGACAGCAGCAAGGAGACAAAGTGACACTGCTCAGGATTCACTCCCAATCCATGTACGCCAAGCTGCCTTACCAATTTGTCTAGGGCGATCGGCAAGCTCTCTTTAGTACCTGCGTGGAAAACGACATTATCTGCAAAGACTATGTACTAATGAAGGGAATCGGCCAAATCCCTTCCTTCTGAACCAGGAACAGCTGTCCCAGTAAAAAGACCTTAGGTTGTACCATCCTCTCGCCAAAAGCTCCCCTGAGAGTTGACAACGACCAGCACCTTTTGAAAGTGTTAGAAAACTGCAAGCGCGACACATGGTCCCCTTCAAAGGGACAAAGACAGTTATGGTACGCGGCAATCCAGCAGAAGGTTTCCTTTGCCATAAGGAGGTTGAGAACCAGAACTGAACAGTCTTAGTGACTTAATGTGACACCGTGTGCAGGTTAGTGGATGGATAGCCTAGAACCACAAAATTGAGTTAATTCTAAATAACGAGAATTTGAGAGAAACTTGAAATTACTCCACGCAGATGCGCTCGGTTTCTTCCCTGAGACATTCTTGAATGTCCGGTTTACCGAATGGATTGGTTGGCATGCTTGGTGCGTGCGGACAGATCACATCCATGCACTCGATCCATTGCTGCAAGAAATTAACGAAGTGTCAGTCAGAATGTCTAGTATAATGTATCACAAATTTCCCAAGATCCTACTGCATTGCCCCCTACTTATGCCACTACCATTCTTAAGTAATCAGTGGATAGGTAGGTGATTCATGAAACTGTCAAAAGAATTTTAGGAACTGTAGGGACTATTTTCCTACTCCGTAAGGCAAAAAAAAAAAATTTGAGAATGATTCGATCTACGGAAGGAGAGTCATGAAAAGAATGTAGGAAGTCTTTACCATGACCATGGGATGGCCCCCAGTTAAGCTGAACACTTGTCCGCAATAGGTTGCTAGCTTAGTCAAAAGTCTGTACACGGTTATCTCAGGTTATCATAAAGCTTACCACAAAACGAAGGCCCCTCATAGTAGGTGGTGCATCAGCCTTCGTCTTCGGCTCTGGATAATGGCAAAATCCACGGACTAGGTCGGCAATTACGAGGAGTTGCATTCGTATTTCGAAATTATCCGGAGTGTACGTTGGTATCCAGGCGAGTTTGATAGATTTTAACGGATCTTCCAGTTCGATCGCAGCGTAGTCCAACAAGAACTCGAAGGAAACACTGAAAAAAGGAAAATAGAAACCCACGAGTAAATGTGGAGGGATGGGATTTGAGGTAACGCCGTCGTATCAAGTGTTTTCTTCTGGGGCAGAGAGGATCAACCAGATTAAACCAATAACGAGATCGTGAGACCATGGATCCCAAGCTATTCAACCTACATACATCCGTATCTTATGTACTTACAATTTAGAATGCACCTTTTTAACTCTAGCATCAAGGTACTGAAATGGGGCGTCAGTGCGTTCTTCTCCAACTTTTACGTGATCGTCCAATAATCGAATCAGTTTCAAGTCCATCAAGAAGCTTGAATTGTACTCCTCTACAAAATCCAAATAATGGCAAGCGTAATAAGAAAACTGTATGAAAATCGAAAAGCTCCATTTCATTGATTAGGTTCACCACTTAAAAGTATAACAGTAGCTTGGAATCACTTCGTAAGAAGTGACGGTTTCTTGAGACTAGTCTGAGATGTCTTTGTTTGGCATTGAAATGGTATTTCGTGGAAGAATGCATTTCATCTGCTTTAACGTTAAAAAAGAACATCCACCTCTATTGCTAGGCAACTCAGACGATGACTACTTACGTCCGAATACCATCGTAAGGCAGGAATGAGCTGTGAATACAACTGTGGTTTGGACAGCAGTTCCCGAGCACGCATTTACGTAGTTTCCCGATATAGTCCTCAGATAGATATTCACGACGGAGAGGTACTTGGCACCGAAGTAATACTTGAACGGTAGTAAGTTTTCCTCATCGATGACTTTTTCCAAATCGCTGTGTACATAGGGCACTCGAAGGGCTTTGAAAGCTGCGGGAATTTCTTGTACATACTTCGCAGACAATGCAATTAACGATAAGTCCCTTATATAGTCAATGGCTGGGGATAAGCTGAAAAAATAAAATTGATCATAAAGATGTGCGAGATTTGATTGAAAATGTTACCAACGTGAGCTAACAGGTCTTCGGTATACTACAGGGGCGCCACGCTGTCTTAGTAAGCTTGAGCCACCAAATCAAATGTATTAAGACATTTTATCAGATAGACAGAACTTTCCAGGTGGTAGTTACGTCCAAAACCAAAAGTGCGCCGCTTACCCTTGCATAATGGCGTGGTTACTATGCCATTCCGAACAATGAAAATTTTGCGAACCCCGAGTATGTGGCAGTATAAGCCCAACGATGCCTTCAACTTCTTCGATATCGCAAAAAACTGGGAGAGCAAACGTGTTTCGACACAATGGGCGCTCATCATCCCAGCTGACGCAGTACTTGCCTTCAATTTTCTTTGAATTATACATTAGAGGAATGCACTCCCACCAACTCTGTGAAAAAGAAAGATTTTCTTTATTTCGGCTCAATTGAAATGTGCGGCTGTTAAACAAACGAAACGCTCTACCCCGCCAATAATTGCAGAGCAGGAGTCTAAAATAACCGCCGTAAAGTATTTTGTAGACTCACTCTTATGGTGACTTTTTTTTCTTCCCATACCCAGACACGTCTGTGATAGAAGGGAACAATCTCATGCTGAAACACGTAGACTTTACATCCTCCCGAATGAGTGTTGGCAGCGCTGACTTTGTCCAGGTTATATTTGAACAAAATGGCCTCAGCGGTGTGAAGCCAAACTGGTTTGAAACCAACGTCGGCCCGCACGTTTATGAGGCCTACGTCCACAGTGTACTGTTTATCGCACCTGAAACAAGAAGTTCTATCTTAGTAAATTAATCGTACAGCTAAGGTTATGTTATAGCTTCGGTAATGAATATTTTGGAAAAACCTGGACTTCTGCTTCATCTCCGTCGCAAAGATCTAAAATTCTAGATGTCAGCATGACGCGTATCTATTTTCCCACTCAGAATACAATGAAATCCATGCTGAGTTTATTTGGCGCACAACAATTTTTATATATCATGAGCTCGCGAAGACTTTTTTTAAGCAAATTTTCGTAGGAATGCAATATCTTTAGCGCTAATTTTTCCACCGAAATTGTTCACGTTTTTGAAGATTTAGGTATTTATGAACGCATGGACGTAGCGTGAAAATTGGTAGAGGGGAGACCAATGAAATGTGGACTGATCTGCACTGGCGGTGATCTCTAGCGGGGCATGGTAAATGCGCCATCGGCGAGTGCTATTGTGTATCTAGCGACTACATATCCTTTTTTTCTTTCTTTCCCCTTCCAGGGCTACCCAGAAATAGCGTTTGGTCCACTTATTCGGTGCTCTTCATTGATGGCAATACTTGCTATGAGAATAAACACTGTAAACGTACCTGTTGTGGATTTCTACGCCTTCAGCGAACCCCGCTGAGTGGAGTGTCGAAGGGACGAAAGCCAGTTCTTTTTTCGTGAAATAGAATTCGAGCTCCAGAGGAATAACGAGGATATTAGTCGCAGGGAAGACTTCCATAGTTTCCTTATAAGTCCCTACAAATGGTTTTGGTAGAGCGTAAAACTCAAATGAACAAAATCAGGAGCGCCGCATCACGCGACTGTCCTTAGCTCTACACTAATTCACTGGTTTTCGTGGCGTGCTGCTAATTCGATGTATTTTTCAATCAGTTCATTTGAATTTGGTAAGACGTTACTCTTATATATCTTATAAGCGTTATTAAAGACTCATCGTATAAGTATTTGATTGAATCACCACAAAATGTTCCGAACATTCTCATTTGAGCGGAATTTATAAGGGAAATCGATTTGCGTCGAAACGTAATTTATTTTGCTGCTCGTCATTTTCCAACGGATAATAATTTCACGGTATTGTCATGTCATTTTGAGCTGTCTATTCTGGAAACTAAACCAAAATCGTTAGAGCCGTTTTTGGGGGAAAAAATTATTTTGTGTATTGATCACTATGATCTATAGTTAATTTTAAGCAGAGACTTCTCATGCTCTTAATTTGGAGTTCCGTGGTAACCTACAAGCTTGATATCAAGTTGGAATTGATTTGGTTTACCCGCTTTCTCGCAATCGCGTTCACTGACATACACACACACACACACACTCAGACCATTCTCCGAAATAACGTTTTTCGGGCTCAGCAGGATCTAAAACGTAAAGATCTGAAGAGAACTCAAAAGTAAATTACTGCGCCAGACGGTAGATATCATAAGTACATAAGTATTTCGAGTCGACAGCATTATTTAATATATCTACTCGTATTAATACAGTTAATCAGTGTCAGGTGCCCAAAGGCCCACAAAGAAATGAGTCATGTATTCTTTCAACTTCCATCCCACCATTGGAATCCTGAAACGTCATGACTCTTCCAAACTTCGTTCTGTCGAAATTTAGTTGGGGTCTCACATATATCATACGATATCGCAACTATGGAAGATCCTCGTCAGCATACCTCCACTTACTTCTAAACGTGCACATCCTGGTTAACGAAAAATGCCTACTTAAATCAGAAAGCTGATACTCACATTTCACCGTCAAGGAAGAGAAATTTATTTCTTAATTCTCTGAAAAGTGTTATTTTTTACTTATTGGAAAAAAGGAATAAAACGATTTTCATCAAATTTCCAGTCTCTTTAACTAATCAATATATAGAGGTCACTCCCCACAAATGTTCTTTTGAGTTGTCCGTTGAACAGGGGTAACAACCAAAATATGACCAAAACCGAGTGTTTTTAACGTTTTCGACATTTCCACAGTAAACGTTTAACTGAATTTGATCCGTAGCCCTGGGTTAGGCGGATACTGATCGAGGGGCAGCGCTCTCACGTGCTAGCGAAACCGCTAAATAAGCTACTGGTAGAACCTCCTTAATCTATCGTGAGACTCCTGTGAGGGATTAGGAACGGCCATTACGGTAAGGAAATTAACCCGTCGAAAATCAAATGTAAATCCTTTTGAAGCTTGCGACAAAGGTCGCCGGATGTCCAAGTAACAGTTACGTATTCAACAAAAAACAGCCCAAGTTCGACTTTAAAAAAAAAGGCTTACAACGTGCGATGCAGGAGCAAGTCGTAACGATTATAGTTGTGCTCAACGACGCGCCGAAGCAAGAATACATGAAGGATTCAAGGGGCACGCCCGCGTAAACGCTAATCAAAGAACGATAGCGACTCCCTTCGGATTGTTTATTAACATCTTGAAGTCGTAGAATAGCACGAGCTACCTAAAAAAGTGAAATTGATGTGTTAGTTAAAGGTTATTACCAACATCGTTAAAACTTTTCGCGCATGACTCAAGTTTCCCTTTTTCCTTTGGCGATGAGAAACCAACAAGTCCGTTCGTGATATGCATTCTACATTACCTTTTCGTGCTGTGTTGCCTGGGTGGGTTTTTAAGTGGCCTCCTGAATCTATTCAATGGCTGACTGTCGGGTAGTTCTTCAACGATTGAAAAAGAGAGGTGTCGTATCGGCATAGCAGATAAGCAATCATGAAGACTGCTCAATCTACCTTCTTCACCAAGCGAAACCCTTCAAGTTGTAATTCATTGGCACACACACACACACTCACACTCACACACTTTCACTCTTCATTCACACTTTTTTTTTACATCTCTGAGGAGTAAATAATCTCAAACACTTGGCATTCCCGCCTGATTAACCATTAAAGTCCTTCTACACTTTTGGATGATATCCCTTCGATTTTTTTGGTTAGGGGCGCCCGATGATTCTACAACAGTTTGCTTTCTACAATGGATTTGCAATCTTTCAGTGCGCGTGCGTGCGCGTGTTTATTATTCTCATGAACAGCTTGACCTTGTATTAGTGCTCCCCCATCCCATTCGATTCAGCATCGAATACTAGTAAACCATACGAAACATGTCCTGGCTACAACGGAACTACGGAAACAAAACGTCTGATGATTTTGCCGCGTCGGGTCGGGGAAAGCGAACCCGTTGCGAGGCGAAAGGGGAGTTGAGCCGCCCGCCCAGCAGCGTTGCGAGGCGACGACGAGGCCGGTTGTTTTTTATTGAGACGGGAGGGAGGGAGGGACGGTGTAGTTCCCGCGTTGTACTGCGTTTCGTTAATTTTTTTAACCATTTTTTGCCCATTACAACCACGGGCTTCGTCCGATCGGATTGCCGAGATGGCGGGCACAACTACATACCAAATCGGATTTTTGTGCGAAAGAACGAATTTTTTAGACCACGTTAAAGGCACAAAACGGCCCGGACGGCGGACGGACATTGCAAATTTGGAATCTCCAAGTCTTAAAACGTAAAGTATCAAATTTTGAAGGGGGGTTGTAAAAAATGTTTCGTGACCGAAAACATAGGGTTATTATTCAGAATGAATATTAAACCAAAACGGTGTATTCGAACCGGAAGCTACAAAAACGAGCCTTAACTAGTCTATTTACCTTCTGGTTGTTCGGCTCCAGGGCCACGAAAGCCAGTACGAGACAAGTTGAGATCCAACGCATCGTTTTTTCTTGACTTAGCTCAGCTTGCGTCAAAATGATATATCTAATGGTTAAAATCATATTAGTAACATTGTCGCAACCTGGTTAATAATAAACCATTGTAGGGTGCGGCAGAAGCGAACATCGCTTCGTTAACTCACAACTTTTGATGCGACGTTTTTCATAATTGTGATTATATTTTTTAATTCAAAAGGGAGAAAAGTCGCAACAGAAACTGACGTTAATTTGAGTATCGAAAGAAAGAAAAAAAGATAAGCGGTTAAACTCAAATTCGGACGCAAACATTAACGAATCTTAGAAAGGGAGTACGAGTGAGAATGGAAAAAGAAGGTTATACCGGAGAAACAATTAACCTATCAAACAGTAACTTTTTATGGCAGACCAGCGACAACATATTGTTAGGAGGGATTTATTTTACCTTACTTGACTTGTTTTTCAGGATTTTCACAATTATTGGTCATGAAATTGGTTATCACTAGCCACATCGATCGATCTGTTATATATACGAGTGTTCGTTTGACGCAATTTTACGAAAACATTTATAGGGAAAAAAATGAACAAAATACCCCTCTAGCTATATATGTATTTTAAAAAATAAATTATCAGAGCTATTGTAGATAAAATTACAAAAACAATAATTTAGTGTTCGGCATATATCATTTTCTGATCTATCTTGGCGTTAAAAAAAACACGGTTTTAGTTTTGTTGCATTTTGGGATTCATCCCTCATTATCGGACTGCCAGAGGAAAGTTTGTAGATAGGAAGAACGGTACGTAGGTATTGACTAGTTGATGACGCTTAGGAGTTTGATAAAAATCATCTTAGCCGTTTCTCTATAAAGATTTTTTAAAACCCTGTTTTTCTGTCATAGGCCTATATGCGACATAGATATTGAAGCATGAAAAAAAGTTAGACACTCATTAGTAAAAGGTAATTTGAAAGTTCAATCATGATCGTTAAAGCTGTTTCCGTACAAAATGCGGAAACCCCCGTGCTTGGCACATTTTGTTCCTTTCGTTGCCCCTTGTTAGGAGTTTATTGGGCTGCTGCTACTCATTTCTTTAATTTAAAAACCAACGTGAAGGTAACTGACAAGACTGCCAACATGATTTATTCGGAGTCATTCGGGTCGACAGTTCTGGTCTTAAATGGGAAACACTCCAAAAAAAAACTCATTTCTTTAGTTTGAATTTCGGAATTTCTAGGGTCGTTCCTGATTATTTTATGAACGTTATTCAACTTTGCAACAGTTGTTATCATAATCTTATGAACCGTTTTTGAGAAATAAATATGGTGTTTGATCACTTTAAGTATAGTTGTCTTTAGACCGGTTGGCCTCACTCGCTTATTTGGGCGCCCCAGGGTGATCCACAGGCTAAATATCAACTTTGGGACGATTTGGTTTCGCTGTTCGCAGACACAAACAGATCATTTTCTCATATGGCGTTTTTCGTACTCAGTAGACGTTCAAACGTACAAAGATTTAAAAAACTAACGAAAAATTCAGATGATTTCTTACTCAGTAGGTCTAAGGACAGAAATTGCGAATGACTTGTAATTTGTAGAAAATAATAAACTAGTATCAGTTAAAACCTTCTGATGTCGGCGCTTCTTGAAAAACGAACCCGACTTGATTATATGAAATGGCCTTTACTATACCCTAAGTACCTAAGCCTTGGGAAGTCTCTCCACTTGTTAAACATGTCAAAAGCGCATTCCATAGTCCATGCACCCCGTAAAATCTAACATAAAAAGTTCGTTTCACTAATGTTTTTAAAATCAGCTTTGACGGTTTTGAACAAACTTCACGTTGCTATGCATCAGAACTCATAAGAATAGTTATAAATGTATTGATTGTTACGATATTTGGTTAATTTAATTGCTTTCGCAGTGAACATTCCGTGGCACTCTCTTTTGGTTGTCTTCTCCTCATGAGACAGGAGTTCTCCACTAAAACCAGGAAAGGCATCCCAGCAATGGGTCGTAAATAAGCGGATAGTTGGAAGAGAAAGTTATTTCCACTCCCTCCAGAGAACTAACCAACCTGCCGGTGACGGCTACCGGTTGACTGAGTCGACTTGACGGTGCCTACCGGTGCCTATGGTGGGGAGGTTGAAGGCCTCGTTGACGTATCGCCGTCTCGACCTGCTGCCTTCTTCCAGTTCTTCAGTTGTCCCGCGGCTTCGGTTGTGTCTGTGATAGTTCGTTCGATTGTCCGCTGTTTGTTGGTCGTTACCGTCAAATTCACTATTTCGTCCGTGCCCCTCTGTGAGAAATTTTTTTTTTTTTTTACATTTAAATCCAGTGATCGGGAAGTTGAAGTGACGTGTTGTGTAAGTTTTGACAAGTGACGCTGTTTCTAGCACCGGACGAGCGACCGACTCAAGGTAAACTTTCGTTTCGAAAGCCTTTGACAGCAAGTTCTTCCGTCCTCAGGTGTGCAGGTTGCAAGATACGCAGTCATGCGGACATGATAACGGAGTTTAGTCCCGCCTGCTCACCAGGGCCAGGAAATGCCTTTTAGTGGGATAAGAGTTCGGCCGGTGCACAATTACGACTACACGCTGACCAAAGACTTTTCCAACAATCCGTTTGAGCGAGTACTGTTTAAACGAAGTTCGAAAGTGAGCATGATGAGAAATATTCCTACGCAAACGCTAAATAATACCGTATTGCATCTATCTTTCAGTTTTATCAGTCCGTCGCAGAAGGGCGGCCAAATTCCTGTAGAGTCAACGATTCGCCATTTAGAGCTGAGAGAGCCCGCAGTGGTATTCTAAACATGTGCCAGCCAAATTCAAATAACAACATGGTGGACGGTAATTGTTTCGCGCAAGTTTTCTAATAAAACGATATCGACAGTATCTCGAACGAACCGAACTCGATAGTTTCAAACTCACCCTTGACGATCCATGTTGAAACCTCCTAGACCCATCCCATTCGATTCATAATCGAAAAATACCAGTAAACCATACGAAACATGAACATGAAAGACGAAATCTAAATATTCCAGGCGCCTGTAGGCAATTGGCACGACGGCGCGAGTGGAGCTGGCGGGTGTTTTTATGAGACTGGAGAAAGGGAGTAAAAGCGACCAAACGATTACTTTCGCTCACTACTATTACTTTAATTGCACTGTACGTAAGTGTACAGTGTTTTTTGACAACGTTAAAGAACACAAAACGGCCCGGACGGCGGACGGACATTGCAGATTTAGAATCCCGATGTCTTGAAACGTTAAGTATCAAAAGCAGAATGAATAATAAACCAAACCCGCTGTTTACATGACATTTAATTACTATTACTACATATCGAATGTAGCAACTATAATTAAGATATTCTTATAGATCACAGCACCAATTTTCATTGAAACCACAACGAAAATGTATTAATCATTATTACTGCAATTTCGAACACAAGTATTTAGTGCAATAGAATTCCTCACCCCCACGTTCATTCTACCTACTAGTCCGAAGCATTTTGACATTTTATGTCTTTACTTTGCTACATAAACATACTAAAATGTAACGCGGGATATGTAACGGAGAAGCGTCACGAAATTTATGTTGGGTTAGGTGCATGGTAACGTCTGTTACAAAATCTAACGCTTGGTAACATCACACTTTTAATAACCTCAGTGACTAAGTGATGATGTCAATTGCAATTGACGCGGCCATTATATCGAAACCATCAACGAGCACAATCAAACGTAGTTATCATTGCATAAAAAAATAAATAAAATAAAAGACATAAAATGTTCCTAGTGGTTGCGTACTTGTACGAAAGCTGTACCCACCGTTTGTGTAAAGGTTTCTTTCGTTTTACCATCCATCCTCGACCATTTCGATCCATTTCTATCTTACTTCAACTCCACCACTGGCTGCAATAGACCCTTGGAAGAAAATATACTTCGTTCTGACGAAAGTTTTCGTTGAGTTGAGTTGGTAACGCCTAACGTAAAAACTGGCAGCGCCTAAAGTTTCAGTATTTATTGCGCCGCTGCTACTCATGCCATGACTTTCATTGAAAATTCGACACATAGGTAATTGATGTCGCAATTAACATAATTTTAGGGAGGGATTCTTGCCCACAGTTGTAGAAGTAAAGGGAAAACATATCTAGTGCGACGCATCACACTACTTTCCTTACTCTTACGTTCTTATATCTAGTGAGACGCATCACACTACTTTCCTTACTCTTACGTACGACACGGGTTTAACTACCAATACAAATCCAATCAATTTTTCACTCGGTCCATTTGAATTAGGTAAAACATCATCTTTCACAAATTTATTGTGCTGCTTCGACTTCATTGACGCAACGTAGTCTCAGAGAACATTTGTGAGACTGTCAACATGACGTTTTTTTGGGAACATGGTATTCACTATTTTAGAATTATTGGCCAAAAACCGTTAGGAAATAGTAGTAAGTGACACCCACACGGTAGTTGGAGTTCAAGAAATTTTGGGGTTGCTCCTAATTATTTTAAGAAAATTACCAAACGCTCCTCGATTTTTCTGAGAACGCTAGTTTCGTTTGAGCGGAATTTATAAGGAAAACTGCAATAAAATTAATATATTATTAATAATTTATTGTGCTACTTCCGCTATTTTCCCACAAATTAGAATTTCATGCTACTGTCGGTTTATTTTGAGCTGTCCGTACATTAATTCATCGTTAGAGCCCTTTTTGAGGGGGGGGGGGGGAATAGGTGTGATCAGAGTGACACGGCGGTAGTTGAGTTTTCAGTTGATTTATATCATACCCATACTTTTGCGCCCCATGGTGCTTTATGGGACCTACCTGCAGACTAAATATGAAATTTAAGCTGATTTTGCTCAGCCGTTTTCTCACAATCGCGTTCACATACACAGACCGTTTTCCTTAATGGTATTTTCCGGATTTATTAGCCCTTTAAACGTAAAGATATGTACAAAAGAATTTTTCTTCTCAGCCGGTTACATACGCTTTTATTTGTGAACAACGAGAGTAAAACGTTAGTTAAAAAACGAGGTTAGTTTCAATTCCAGTATTTTTGAGATTTCTCTTTATAATGGCATGACCGTAAATAAACTTCTGCCGGAAAGATAGCTCATTGGACTACCGTTCTAATTTATTATACTGGTCTTATCATTTTCACGAGGTTAGGAACTTTATGTTTCTACTATATTCACTTGTTTGTGTGTATACAAACACTCTGGAAAAGTAGTTATCATCCTTCACGAAAAAGTCGTGTGTACAGCCTCATTGCTCTGTGTACGGATTGCTCAATAATGGTCAGGGGATTAGCGCGAGCAGCACAATAAATTCCGGAGCTGTGCACGCTACCGTTTTCTGCCTCCGTGAAGTGGTGTTTTACCAAGTTCAAATGAACTGAGGGAAAACTAAATGAATTAGTTGCAAAATCCATGAAAACCATTGAATTTATGTAGAGCTAAAGAAAGTTGTACGATGCAGCGCACCTGATATTTTTTGTTATATTTCGATCAGCCGTGGAAAGACGAATCAATACACTTTTCATACATCGATTGGAATGAGAAGGCTCGCCGAGTGCTATGAATCGGTGTCTATTCCATCTCAGACAAGTACGGTTGTCCTGGATGTGGTACATGGATGAAATTGTGCTTAAAAGTTGGTTCGCGAGATAGGTTTGAATGGTGATGTCGAAAAGATGTCCACACCTCCAAACCTTCCATTTGTAAGAGGTCGCCTAACTTGAGAGGTGAGTGATATTTTAAATTGCTCTTATCCCTCGGATCACATTTACATTCATATCTGTAGCCTGTTGCATTTCACGCTTCATTGTTCAAGTTCGTACACGCTACTCTCACCCGCGTTGTGTACATTCATTTTACGACCAAAGTTTCGTGAACTGTTATCTCACTGGCACCATTACAGCTACCCTAACATTTGTAGTATAACGCCGTCCTTCGTCCCGCAGTGCGGCCATTGGGAATCTACCATTTTTGGAATTTGGGATGTTGCAAATGGTTGACAGGACAGCCCGGCCCTCTGCACTCGATGCTTCAGTCTCTTGTCATGAATCTCCCGGGGACCACACTCTCAGTTGGTGGCGTCTCTAGGCCTATACTTGGACGAAAATCATATTCTAGCACTGCAGTATTGCATGGGCAGGTGTCGAACTCAGGCCGCTTGATGAATTGGAGCCTGGCGTTGACTGTGCCGCGGTGGCCTGAAAGTAGCTGGGGGGCTTGGAATGACGGGTGCCAGTGCATACCATGCATACCATACTCAGTCTGCCACCTATCTGCAGGCCATTGACGCGCCAGCTCCAGTAACCCCTCCAGTGTCGGGAGCAAGGAACGACGCCAGTGTGCCTCTTCACTTGACTGCCTGCCTGTTACAGTGATTATATTATTCGTGATTCGTACCCGAAGAGATTTATTGCTAAACACGTTTAAGACTTGACAGTGACGTGAGTAACCAACTTCCTCAATATAAAAATGAATAGCCTTCATGTTCACCTGGCTGACTACTGAAGTCCTTCTGTCTTCCTACCAAAGCCTCCTCCATTTCAGACATGCCACAATTACCCTATAATGAAAGAATATAATGTCTTGTAAAGATTTCTCCACCTCACGTGAGCATAGCATATCCACAGTAATGCTCTTTATCTCTCGCGCATTCTGGGTTGGCCGTACATTGTTGTAGTCGAGAGTAATGAGTTCTTCTTCGAATGAAGCTGGTTTTAGTCTCGAGGAGGCGCGAGTTGGCCAAATTTTCAGTAGCAGGGTCCAGGAAATCTTGACTTCCATTTCAATGCTACGAGACCTTTGAACACAACCAAATTATGCGTGAGCCTAAGCGTCGCGTACTAATTATAACTGCGTTGGTTGCATGTTCGTAGCATGTAAATGTGAATAAATAGTGGCAACATTAATAATTAATTGAACAATTCATAACAACTATCGCTGAAGAGAAAACGCCAACGACCTGCTCATCTGACGGAACAGGTTCTCGTTTAAAAGTCCCTTTCCCGTCCAAGGAGAACTGCCCACCTGACAGGAGAACTAACTGCCTGCTGCCTTCACGTGACGCAACCGTAGAATATTGAGCCGCGCCTCCCAATATTTGGGTTAGATCCGTGTCGACGACCTCAGGCGTTTGGTTTTACCGCTTTAACGTTTCCGAGGCCCGGCACTTTGAATCCCTTGCATGTGGACCATGAACTGATATAATTAGTCTCACCTTGTTGGCTACAGTTTGAGATCCCCCTGTGTCTTAGAGAGAAGCTTTAAAACATCATTCGCCAATCAGCCCTTAGAAGCGCCTCACGGTATCCATTTTGTGCGACAGTTCCCTACTATCGTATTCTCATGATCATTAATAAAGACGTCCAAGGAGGCTTTAAGTTGTGGTATGCGTGAGAACTACCCATTCTGCCGCTACGCTGGATTGTGAGGAAAAGGCGTAAGCTGTTGAACACACACAGTGTTGACTACACTGCGCTTAGTGCAGCTAGTACCTGGCATTGAGAGGTATGCTATAGGGGTTTGGTCACTATGATTCCTTTAATCAACTTGGTGGTCGATTTCGTTAGAAAACTTGGAACAAGTCGACCTCAAATCAAGTTCGACGTTATTATCAAAATGTCTACACTTGAGAAATTTGCAGAGTTGAGTCAAGTAATTTCGTGAATTGATTGGAATCACGACTATTTCGACGAATTGAAAATGAAACCACAGAAGGGTTAACCGCATGTACTGCTGATAGCACAGTTGCGCAGTGCGCAACTGTGAAATCGAGTTGTTAATTGTTTCACCAAGATTCAGGTGGTAGAAATGAAAAACTATTTTTTTCGAGACGGGAGTTGCAACATTTTCGCACGCGCGACTGTAGGTGTTTGATAATTGGCAATTGTCGTGATGTAACTCAGTCTACTAAAGTACACTCTGATCTACACACCTTGCGACACTGCTTGCACCTGACTTTCGCCTCGTTTTTCGTTCATCCGCATATTGAAAGCGGTTTTTACTTTCCTTAGCTCCACGAAGTAGAATGGAAAGTTATGTAATTTCACACTAAAGGCGGCACCTTAGTAAGGCGAGCCTCGGCGTATCCTGGCGAGTGCTCCCTGGCACTGCACAAGACGTGCCTGATAATCAACCGGTATGTTGGAATACCAGCATTTTTGGGGGTTGTCAATGTCGTGAATGCAGGATTTTGTTGAATAATCCGTACTAAAATTGACGTTTTTACGAAATTCATTCTTATTTTCTGCGCTAACAATTTTCACATCGATGGAAAGTTTACATCGTTTTGTTCTCTGGAAATGTTCACCCCTCAAACATTTATCAACATCGTAAGAGAAAAAAATGGTACGTATTTTTCTCCCCTTGTTGATCTGTAGATTGGACAGTAAATTTTAGCTGATTTAGTATAGCCGTTTTTCCGGAAGCGACGAGAGTGGAGAATTATGAGCCGGTTCGACGAAAATCGCTTTTAGTGCGGAGATTGTGAAAACTCGGGGGAACCACACAAATTCCGGAATTCAAAATTCGTCAAGTGGGGTCAGCAGGTTGGATTAGTTTGTAGAGCGATAAAAACCGCTATATGTACCTATATCCGAGGAAAGTTATGTGATGCGTCGCACTATATATTTTTATAGTGTTTCCTCTGTGATCGCAAAAAAGTAAACGTGTCCCTTCGTATAAAGAACCATCTTGACTGCGTCATAAACTGTGTATAAGTTGGTTACGAAGGTAAAGGTCGCCAACTAGTGTTTGAATTTTATGATGGCGCTATTAATAAAAACTATTGATGTTTAGTTCGGCTGAGGATGAAATAATCGTTGAATTGGAATTTGTAATAGTGCGTCTGCTTTTTTTTCCTTTTATTTCTTTCCGAAAGAATCCGCTTACGACCATTTCTCTCGGCGGAAGAGCCTTTCAACTCAACTGCGGCGTCACAGAGATATCGAGAGCGATATATAACACGCCCCTTCACGGACGCTCAACAGCTCCAGTGAATAACTGCCGATTGCCTATCTGCTCCAGGCTGGCGGTTTTTGCCAAAAGCGAGAAAGTCCATCGAGGATAAAACCGAACGCTTACGTTTCAGTTGATAACAATCCACTTGAAGAATGTTTTTCGATTTGACTCTGAGAGTTGATTTTGGCTCTTTTGAATTGACCCTGAGGTATTTTACGGTTTGACTGTCAATCGATTTTGGAATATTCACTCAATTCCCCATTGAGAACCCAAAGTTCCGCGCCCTTTCCCTTACTTGAAATTAAACAGCAGCAGCAAACAAATTTAATAATGGTTGGTTGACATTCTACGTCAAAACTACCACTCAGTCTGTTAATTTCTCAGCGACTGATTTTCGAATACCTTCAAGTAGGTTTACTGGCTGGAAAGAATCGGATTCTCCTCAACGTCTAATGGCCTCTCTTAATTTCGACAGTCTTGGGATGGTAGGACACTTGCTACCTTCTTGCAGACTGCACGAGCACTTGTCACTACATCATATGTAATGGAACACACCAGCCCCACTTGATTTAGCATTAGACCGGGCAAGAACACAGCATTCGAGTAGGCAAGAAAGATAGAATGGAGTGACAGTGAAGCCTAGTACTGTAGCTATTACGCTCATTTTGAATTTGCAGTAGATGGTGTAGCCATTTCCGCTCCACTGCTGCTGATTTTGTTCAACCCAAAGACTGACCGCAGCAACAAACGTCAGCCGTACTTTGCTGGTGGCATGTAAAACAGCGAACCAGAACAATCACAGCACTTAGCCTAAGAATAACTTGTAGATCGTGAGGTGATAGCTGAGGTATTTGAAAACAAGTAAATGTAAATTTACCGAGTGAAATGTGTCGCTCAGAAAACTTATCGCAATACGATGTGCCCTTCATAAACTGGTAACTGCCTAGGAATTCTGATCTGGAACTGATGAATACAGATTATTTAATCGCGCCGAACAGAATGGCGTTTATCAACAGAACATCTGGAAGCGCTTATTATGTAATTGTTTGCAGGTTTTACGTTCGAACATGTAAGCAATTCTTGTGCTTGACCTAACTCGTACTTGATATGTACGAATACGTTCGTAATTGTAACAGTTCAGGTCGTCTGAACCTATCGAGGTTATCACTATTAGGCTACGAATGTGTCGTTTCGTTGAACTAGACATCTTCGCTAGTTTTATTTAGCTCTAAAAGATTAAAACCGGAAGGAAGCGAAATATTTTTCCACGACTAGCAAAGCACTCGTTAGTGGACCAAATACATTTGAAGTAGAAATCGACCGATTGCGCAATTTGATTAGTTGCTGCGGCGTAACGAATCAATTCAATATCGATATCTAGGCACACCAACAGATGGCATCATGTGTCGAGCTTGATTCAGTCATCAGTCGAAGTGTCTCTTTGACTCACTTTATAGTGCCTAAGCTCGACAGTAGATTGGTGATTGATGTGAAAATGTTACGATGGCGCTTCCTTTGCTGCCAAACTCCCTAGAAGACGCACATACCGTGCCCCATTAGCCTCTTAAGTGTTTGGATTGTTGGTCGATGCTTCTATCACCCTCCAAAAGCAGTCCTCGTACTTCGCATCTACAGCTGTCACAGGGAAGCGAATCTAGGGTGAGACGATCTAGAATAATAAGGGTAATAAGTCACAATTTATCTATAAGTTATCTATGTCCATCTGCCTTTGGTGATTATGGAAGAAGTGCGGTTAAGGGCTCAGTCAGCAACACCCCGACATGACTCGTGGCATACATGGGGACGCATTCAACTGCATATCATTGGCAACATGCCTTTAAGCTGCTGCAATCACAGCGGACTTACGGCATTACGGCCCCCTTTATGTCCGCAAAGACACAGTTCATTCTGTTCGAGTAATAGTTGACTTCTCTCTGGAAACTCACATTCCAGGTAGGCAAACTGATTAGGGCCCAACGACCTCTCAATGAAGGTTATTTTCCTCAGGTGCCTCTCAGCACAACTTTACACACTGAAAAGGGCTTTCGGGTCGAACGGCCATTTTTAACAGGCGGGTCGAGTTTCATGAATAACTATTGCAATTTTTAAACCACTTAAAGATACCTTCATAAATGAGGTTTTTCTGAGAAGGTAGAAATGAACTATGACGGACTTGAATCATCTAACAATTCTAGATACTCAGGGGCGTCTAAGAAGTTCATACTGCAATTCTCTCTAATACTTGCGGCTAGTCTCTAGAAAATCTTTCCACTCGACCATCTAATGACGTGGTAATCGGATGACACGAACTAATTGAACTGGAAGTCGAGTTGAGGGGCTTCGACGAAGTTCGAGATGTCGAGTTAATCCACTTCTCTTGTTCCGAGCTTCGGAGATATAGAAAAACGCAAAAGACCATCTATCAGTATTTCTATTGCTAGGCTTTCTCTCTACATCTCTAGGGAGAGCGTACAGCTTTTTCCACTTACCGTTTGCTCGGCGAACCGATGGTAGAACTTGCGTCTGTCAAGAAATGAAGAAGAAACCGTGCAATCAATCAAGTTTCCCTTCTTTAACTGCAAATTTCGAAAATGACTACTTTCCATTGCCTTGAGGTTCAATTAGTTCCACGATCTATCAACTGTTCCTAATTCGTAGTTAGCATTAGAGACTAAGATTAAGTATAATTGATAAATTATGATTATTAAGCTCAAGGAAGATATTAAACTAGCGAAGCACGAAATGGACGGTTAAGGAGCAGTGATGAGTTGGTACAAATCATTCATTGAATGGTACAAATGTTTGTAAAACATACAGAAGAACTGAACAGGTAAAGCGCTTGGGAGTTATAACTTTTCAAAAATACGCGTTTATTGTGTCAAATTAAATGTAAAATTAAAGCATCTGGTGCAACGAGCCACGCGACTTTCCTCGCCCTACGTACAGTGAGCGATTCAATCTGTATTTCTCTCAATTCTAATGGATCTACCACAATATTCAACTTTCTTCATAGGAACTGGTTGTGGTTAAATATCTGGAATTTATTGCGTTACCTCTACTCATGCCACGACTTTAATTGAGTAACTAATGTATTTGCAGGACTGTCTACTTGGATTTTAATTTTTTCAGCCTGGCGGAGGCTAAACCGTTTTTTGCTTCGGGTCTTCACGTTTCGAAGTTTCCAAAATACACCAATTGGGAAATTCGTCGATGTGTCTGTGGAAGCGGCTGTACCACAATGAGAGTATGAGCAAAATCGGTCCAAAACCAAATATAGTTACCAAACTTTTTTCCTACAAAAGCGGTTCGAAAGATTATGAATTAATTTTTTTCTATGGATGGTTCCAAATAGGCAACAACAGTATGAAATGCCCGTCCGTAGGAAAGTGGCGAGAGTCGCACAATAAATTACCAAACATTTCGTTGAAAAGCGATTTTAGCGCAGTTTTTTGTTGTAAATCTCGCTCGTATAATACTAGCGTTCTCGAAAAAGCAGGGTAGTAGTCCAATAAGCTACCTATACGGTGAACGTTATCTCTATCAGAAAACCAAGAGCCAACACAGAAATTTCGGAATTCGAATTAATGTGGTTTTGGTGACTAACGTATTCCGGTATAATTCCAGAACTGTTAATATGAATCACCCAACGAAAAAAAATCAAGTGACAGCCCTATCAATTACCTACAGATTGGTTCAAATAAGGTCATGCCATAAGTCGATAAATTACGGTACTAACAGTTTTTACGATGAATGTCATGTTACGTTTTACAAGTTCACCCGTACTGGGTGAAAAGCAGATTCGATTAGTCTCTAACGTGAGGAAAACCGTTGAATGCTCATGGGACCTACGCACGTTGTGTGATGCGTCGCTCTGGATATTTCTCCTCCGCAGCTGAATGGGCAAGAAAAGCAGGTTTAGTTATCAGACTTGTACATTCTGAGGACTCCTGAAAAATAACGTAGCTTCGAAACGTGGCGTGGGCGTGTTCGAAGTCAGATTTGCAACAGAAAGGCCGGACCGGTTGAGCTGTTCTCTTAAGTTAGGGTTTCCCCATATTCCTCAATAACTGCTTCAAACAATTTGAATAAACTGTCTTCTCGGATTCAGCACTTTCGGGGGAACATCGTATCGCCAACCTGTATGCTAAGCTCCCAAAATATTTGTACTTGTTTTGTCATGTGAAAGCCGTTTTGTCCAAGGACAGACAGTGTTGCAGGAAGGTACAGGAACATGAGGAGGGGCGCTTCAGTGCCCCATTCGTACTGCAGTAGTCCATTCAAAATGCTATGTCGTCTAAATCAACGAGGTATCCGATCAAGGCCCGCTATAACAAGCCTAGATTTTTGGCGTCCGGTGGCTATGCGGTAAAAGTTAGGCTCTTCTCTTCCATAGGAACTGTGATGTTATCAAACGGCCTATTACTATACCGACCAAACTCGCTACCAATCACCAAAATGTTGTAAAACCTATTGCGAATCCCCTATTGTCTCGTAGCGCTCAATACTTACTATACTTAATCGACAACTCATGCCTCAGTTACTGAAATTTCTATCCAACGTGTCTCATTCGACTTGCGAAAAGAATATTTATACCTGGCTGATTTCATCGGGGTCAGAAAATGTCGAAAGTACGCTATAGTTTACCTGGCCTGAAGAGTAGTGTCTTTTGTTTTGCGGTACCGCATTAGGTAGGATTTGACTGAAGTTGAAGCGTTTCCTTTCTGTTGACCAATTCCTGTGAATGAATCGCTAATCAGTTTGAACAGAACCAACTCTGGCCCGCGTCACCACAGGCTTGGCCTTCAGACGAGTCATACCAGTTATAACGTTTTTGTTCTTTGATTCTCTCTCACTCTCTCGGAAATAGTTTTTGGCACTTTAGTTGCAAACGTCAACTAGTCAATACTATGCATTGTTCTGTATAAATGTTTCTTCCTCTTGAATTGGACGGAGATAAAGCCAAAATGTAATAAATAGTTTGTTTTTCTTATGTATCCTAAAACTGCTGGGACGATTTTGGTTGAACTCGAATTTTATTTTATTCCCCATTTGCGATTCAGTACAAATGTCGTAGTACGTACAACGAAGTTTCCCCCTCAAATGATCTTCAGATGACCCAAGAGAGAACCATTGTCTGTGTTTAGTCCGTCGGGGAGTGGATTAGGTACGTGAGGCGATAATAAGCCCTGACTGCACTCAAGGGCGAGGAAATCGTGGGTTTAGAAAATACTCTGAAACGTTGAGATTCTACCAAAAAGTCAACGAAAAATGCGTCCATCCGGGACGGGACACTGTTTGAAAAATGACGGCAGAACGGTCTCCTGTTTCCCTCTCGCGGTCGGGTTCTTGCACAGCTCAGGTTTCCTTGCCAGACCCACATCCCCACCGGAAAGCGCACACGTGGGAGCCATCAAATCCCCCGTCTCCGGCGGTTCCACGTGCTCCGAAACTTGTCTACTCCGGACGCCTCCTGAGCTTTTTCTCCCGTCAATTTTCTCTCTCAATAAAAAAATTATGAAAAAAAACCTGTTTTGTGGAGCCTCTGAAGTCGACCTGAGACGCCCACACAGGTCTCAGTCCCACACGAGTCTTTTCCACGTCTTCGAAAGGGAGCCGTTCGAAGGGATATTCTAATCGGAAACGTGACCTGAAATGAAGAGGAGAGGAGACGTTGATGTTTTGTTGGTACACCTGTGCACCTAAAACCTTGTCCTATTCAACACTGACAACAGTGAAAGTTGTAGACAATAGACTCCTTCTCACCTTCCATCCTCCTGGAAGATTATCCTTTCGCTCGAGCTGGTGTCTCTTCTGAG
This sequence comes from Pachypeltis micranthus, assembly GCA_020466155.1. NCBI lineage: Eukaryota > Metazoa > Arthropoda > Insecta > Hemiptera > Miridae > Pachypeltis > Pachypeltis micranthus. The sequence continues at coordinate 41,665,348 of CM035770.1, read as the reverse complement.
CCTTTAAACGGTTCATTAACCTTTCCAGTGGAACTCTCATGCTTGTTGAATATTATTACCGCCGAGTAACAAATCGTTTCCTCACAAGTAATTTCACACCTTTGTCAAACCTCCAGTACCACAATGAGAGGACGACTAGGAAATTGTGGAAACCAATTATATTTATAGAAACCTGCATTAAATGTTAAGTGTTTAATAACGTTCATCGGATAATCAAGAGCAACTCCTGAAATTCCGGAATTCAAACAACCGCTATTTCACTTAGTTGCATTTCGCACAGTTTCTAGTCGATAACTTCAAAACAGTGAACACGAGTTGTGTTCGACGCGAAGCGCCGAATCAGTCCTAAACTCAAAACCCTTCCTTACACCTCGATTTGTCTCTTTTAGTTTTTTATTCCTACCCGTTTCCCTCGTCTACCATTTAACTCGTGCACCCCACCATCTTGCCCTATTTGCTCCACCCAAGCGTGCCTTCCTCCTTATTTGCACCACCCAAGCGTGCCTTCCTCCTTATTTGCACCACCCAAGCGTGCCTTTCTCCTTATTTGCACCACCCAAACGTGCTTGCCCCTTTTGCACCAACCATGTGCTTACCCTTGCGACTCAGCTTTGACAAATGCTTTCATTCAACCCCACCTGGATCCTTCTCACTTGATGCTAGTGCTGTCTCACCATCCTTTCATTCTCCTGCTTGACTCACCCTGTGCTGTGGCGCTTCCCAGAGCTCTGCTACGTCGTCCGGCTCAGCCCTAATATGCGCTAGCTTCCTTACCACACGCCACTGTAACCTCACTTCCAGGGTTATCCTGCTGCCGTAGCGAGGGGGGGGGGGAGTACGTTCAACTCAAAGCGCCGATTCAGTTCGAGTCTTTGACCTGGGACTTCCCTAGTCATTGTCTCCTTCTGTTTCGATACCTTGCCCTCGTACCGGCGGAAATTCCACCATGGCTGCGGATTTCCCTGAAGTGGGTTTTTTCCTTTATTTTTTTCCTCTCCTCAATTTCAGATTCCTCTCCGCAAGAGACGCCCCCTTCCAAAATACTCATTCAGCTTCGAACTATCGCGAATGGTACTCGTCTCCCTGTGCCTGGCCCCATCTCACTCTCTCGTTCCGATAGTTTCCTGCCACTTCACGCCTATTTCCGAGTCGTCCTTCTGCTTCGCTCTTTTGTACACAAACGCTACGCACTTCATTGCAGTCCTCCTCACGCTCACCCAGTTCTTCTATATTCGATCTTCAACTCTTCCCCTTTCGTGCGCCCAACACAGACATTCTCACAAGTTTGCTGTACGTGTGCTGACATCATCTATGCACTGATCACTGAGTAACGGTAGTAGTAGATGTATGAGCACTTCTATAAATTCCGGAACCTTAAGCGCGACCAGCTACTGTGTAGAAAGTTGGTCTAAGATTTACCTAGTTCATATAAGCTTCGTGAAAAATGGGCTTTATTTATTGCAAAGGTGATAAAAATCGTCGAATCCAGATATTTAAGGGAACATCCGACTCATGCGGAGTTATGCGGCTAATGTATTTTCATTCATGGAACTTGTAATTTCGTGTTATTTTCTGAGGTTTGAAAAGGGCTGTCTAGTTATCGCTGCTCACACCTAATAAATATGCCAGGCCGGTATCATGATGCCAACTTGTGCGCCAACTGAAGGAACTGGAAGTAAATAGAGTGAAAATTAAGCTCGAAGAAGAAAATAGAGAGAAATAACGCTGAAGTTGAAGAAAAAACGATCCTATTTTCAACTCTGCGCCAACACCTTCTTCTTCCTCGCTGAAGGAGTTTCCTCGGCCGACCCGTTAATGAGCTTTCCCGCAAAATAACTCCACTCCTTATTTTCCTCGCTCGAGGGGAAAGCAGACACAATGTTTTTTGTTTTTATTTTCTCCGCCAAAACAATCTTTTCCTCATTCCGTTTTTTGATTGGTATTTAGCAGGTCAGCGGGCTCTTGGCTTGAACCCAAAACTAATTATCCCGGCTGCGGGAAAATAAATTACCGGTTGATTGGCTCTTTAATTTAATTGAACATTGAAATACAGAGTTGATTCATCGCTGAGTTTCCAGCTGCGAGTGACTCAGTTAACATAATTAACATGCTGGTGTGGCGATCCCAAGACAACACTACGCAAAGCGCCCCAAGTTAGCCGACGTGAAATGAAGACAGTGGTAGGTTAAAGCTTATTATTAGGCTTATTATTCCCGGATGAGATCTGTGAACACAATTCAGAGAATGGGCTGCAGCAAATCAGCTAGAACTTCGTATTGTCACGTATATCGTTAATTTTTTCTACTATTCTAAAGACCTATTTTCCTATCAGTACTAATCCTCCTGCCATGTGTTGTAGCAATGATGAAGCTTAATAAATTGACTCTTAAGGACTACCCGACGATATACTGTAGCAGTCAAGAAATGCCACAGTAAGGTTTTTATTACCATTGGCTTTAGTGGTAAAAACGTCTGCTCACTCAAAATTTGAGTAGCAATTCAAGTTACTGCAATCGTGTTAAAAAGTTTAATGCTCGAAAGTGCAATGTTCTTACATCATAATCCATTACGCGGTCCAGTGTTTTTCGTGTTAGTTCTGAGTTGGCGACTTGGGTTGAACAAAGATGAACACGATATTAAACAGAAGGACGAAAAGTGAATGAAGAGAAACTGTTGAAAGTTACACATGATTGCTTTCACGCTTTCGGCGTCAAGCCGTCAGAACTCACATTAATATACAAGTCGATGAGGATTGGTGGGGGGCGGGGGCAAAATGTACTAAAAACGAGAGTTTTTCGCAGTTTTCTCTAAAATGGCTGTAACAGTTTCGATTAAACTTTCAGATTATATTTTACTCATCAGTAAATAACATTTCTTCTCTATAATTATGTCTGTGAAAATTCAGTGAAGCAGGAATGAAGCAAAAACAGTTTTCTTTCACTTAATGGCAAAACGCCTTCAACGACTTCCAGTCTCACAGGGTTTCTTTAGCTCGTCATTACGTACTGTTGTCGATAAATGTTCGCCTGGCACGAGTCGATCAAAAGTTGTGCTTCTTAGAGCTGTTTCAGTGACGATAATTTTAATGGAGATAAGCCAAGGTGCAAGTGAAAACGAGATTTGTCGAACTCTAAATTGTGGTTTTTAAAATGTTTTCGAAAGTGGCTTCCGTCGATTTGCATGAAACTTACGGGGTACTTTCAGCTCGCTAGCACCTACACTTTGTCTTCCATAACTGTTCCCTTAAGCGTGCGTCGAACGGAGATACATCGCCTCAGTATGTGTAGCAGATCGTCGAATTCGGGGTTGCTGAAATCTGTGTTTTTTGTAAATCTTCTCCCAAAGATAACCTATGGCCTCTGACAAGCGCCTCCGTCACCATACTCATTCGTCACATACACTTCCCCAACGAAAAACACAACATGCGACCGAGAAATGGTTGAGGACGAGGGAAGTCACAATTGGAGCTGAAAAATCGGAAAACTGTTGACCAAAGTTGGGATTTGTTAGTGGTTTTCTACTCTCGTAGTTCGTATCTGGGCCCAATATAATTAATCAGACAAACCCTTGAAACTCATCGTCAATAAACAAATACTTCTTGTTGAGCAGAAAGTAAGGAGATGAAATTAAGAATGTAATGAGACCCACTTTGAATTTAATCGAAAATGAAATGAATGAATCAAACTCCTTCTCAATATTCAATCGAAGTAAGCTAACTGCTCGGATTTTGAATAAAGATGGGACAGGGGGTTAATGAACAGGGATTTGCTCACGTTTATCCAACAATAGGGAAAGGAAAGGAAACGCTGAACTTGAAATCTGGTGGTAAAGGAGAGGCACAATCAGTATGTCAGAATAAATCCGTAGCAATTTGTCTCTCGAAAAGCCGAACTCACCTTCCCTAGGAGAGCTGTAGAAACAAATACTATATCCTTCCCAACGTTTAGACGATGGCATTGCTTGATTTCCACCTTCAATTAGCTTATTTTGCTATTTAATCTTATTAGAAGTGATTGATCCGCTAGTTTCATGAGATAGTGTGACTATTAAATGGTAAGAAGTGTGGCGCAACTCTGCCTTGAGTTGTTTCTTTCTCAACGCGGCACCCGGTTGTCTAGATGCATTTGAAAACGATGAAACTGACCTAATTTCGACTTCATTGAAGGAAGTTGCGTGATGCGTCGTGTTCTGTAATTTCTGAGCGGTTTTGTTTTGTAGAAAAATGGAAGCCACTTCGTCGTATTGCACGTAGTTATTTTCAGTTTCTCTCCAGTGGACATATTTTTCTTTTTGAAGCTCATTAGACGCCGAGGGAGAAAATAGGTTGTGGCTCGGCACCTGAGTGCGCCGCTTTTGAGAAGGCGCCCAAGTTATCAGAGCCGCAAGGCCCGGGACACGGAAAGTGTTCCGATCAACTAGGACGCGTAGCCTATCGCCTGTTTTATTTTCCCACTTTTAAGTTATTCAGTTTCTTTTCCATATCGTTTTCTCGTCGTGAAAGTCGATTTTTCGAACCTCGTGGGACTTTTTATTCGATTACGAATGAACTTTCCGCAATATGAGGCGAGAATGAGGAGGGGGGGGGGGCTTATTCGCCCCAAAACAAATAATTTAATTATCTGAAAACCAATTTTAAGTTGTTTGGAGATATTCATGTTTCAACCGCCGTAGAGTACGGAAAACACCATTTGGTCTGAACGTGTGTGCGTGTATATGAGCGCGATTGAGAGAAAACGGCTAAACCAAATCGTCTCAAACTCCATGTATACCCCGAAAACCACCATTGGACGCCATAATAAAGGAATGAGAAGAGAATTGCGAAGAAGATTTTAAAGCAGCTGGTTCATTACAAATCTCTGTACGATGCTAGCGTTTTTTAGAAAAATGTGGGCGGTCGTACAATAAAATAACTCTACTGGAATATTGTAAGAAAGGTTGTAACATAATTAAGTGCAACCCCACAAAATCCTGAACTCAAGAGTTCAGAAGCATCTGTCAGTTTTATCAGATAACTCAGAAATGATAAACATGACCCTTCGCAGAAAAATCACAATGACAATTTAATAAACCACCTGTGTACTGATTACTCAATTATGGTCGTCGCGTAAGTAAGAGAAGCTCAAGAAATTCCGGAGCCTCAAGCGCAACTAGTTTCTTTGTAGAACGTTGAGCTAGCTCATTTGACATATTTGATTTATCGCTAGAGTGATAACAATCGTTGAATGCGCGAGAGGCTGTGAAAAGTTGTTCGAGCAGATAGTTAATAGATGCCATTTTTAGCATGATAAACCAAATGTAACCGCTAGAACGGCTTGTCTACTTTTCAGCAATTCGTCTGCACGAAGAAAGCTCTTGCTGGTGTGGAGGGGGGGGGGTGAGGTGTGGCACCAAGCTGACTAAAGAATGATGTTCTGTTTCATGCCTTTTTAAAATCGATATCGCGAGAAAAAAAAAACAAAGCTGTTCGTGACGAAATCTTGTAAGCGATCCCTAGGCCGCATTACTTAACCGACTTAGATGAGTCTTTTTTTTCTTCTGTTAAGTTATCAGTCTAGTCGTGCAACAAACCGTTTTAATATTCATCACTCGAAAGGAGGGAAGTGTAGGGGTAAATGGAGTAACATGATGCTTCTATTGTCATTTTCAAGCGATTTTCATGATTCTCGTTTTGTTCTAATCAGATTAATAAATTTAGATGGATTTATAAATAGATAGATTTCTAATTGAGGTACTAACTTTGAGAATGTCAAATCTCATTATATTGTCGCTACTATCGACATTTTTCGAGGATTATTTTGTCGTTCGAGACACGACGAATTGGTGATGTACATGGCGAGTTATCGCCGTGCACTCTGTCAACCATCTACGAATCCCACGCAAACCACGGGCGGAAACTTGCTAACCGTGTTTGATCTGAGGAGGTGAAGCTCAGGAGAAAACTCAACGTGTTGGCGATAACCAGCCAGCTCAGAGAAACGAAGAGCGCGTTTGCACACAAACACCGTGCGCTGACGCTCAACAACAACTCAAAAGAAGACAAACAATTAGCAGATATGCATTCAAATTAGTTCAAGACCACCTGCATACTAATCCCCACCGACGACCTCCCCGGTAGTTTCCCAGGGCACAGCGCGATTCTAGCCAATTGTTTCATTTTAAGAAAATGAAGCAACTACGTTTGCGTCTAAACTTGCTCTCAAAATAAGAGAATGAAGGAAGTTAGCAGTGGCCACTACGCTTTTTAAAGCATTATAATATTGAAAGCCCGTTTACCTGTATGATCAATTCAATTTTTACTCTAGGCACGTCTCCGTGCTCCTATGATCCCGAAGCACTCAACGGTGCAGTTTAGTAGATCTTCCTTGTCCTTTTATAAGAATTCTGCCCTGCACAGGCTTACCGATAATGTTAACACCTCTCAAGAATAAATGCTAAGTTATTTCGCTTGGAGGGATACAATTGAGTGCGTTACCAATACATTGTAGTTTTGGTTAGTTTTTGCGATACAATGCATTACAAGCTTTAATATATGTTATAATAATGTGTCGAATTGGTACTGTTATTGCCCGTTAAATCGATATCAATATTATGTCAAATACAATTATATAAATATTTGCCAGGGGAGATGGAAGAAAGTACCAGATCGTCCAATCGTTTCCCTAGTTGTTTAAAACTTTAATCATCATCATATTTATTTCTCTCTCTCTCTCTCTCTCTCTCTCTCTCTCTCTCTCTCTCTCTCTTTCTACGTTTGTGCATCGCTGAGAGACTAGGTGATCGTAGAGTGAAGGTGGGCCTGGGAGTTTCCCTTGTCTGAATCAAAATCACTCCCCAGACATATCAGAACACTGCCGAAGAAAACCCAAACCAAAAGAAGCCTATACAGTAATGGTTGTAACACCTGCTGTTCTACTCTATGGCAACCTCTCCTCGAAAGACCCAGATTGCACGAGGACCGGTTCAAAGCCCTTCTAATGACAAGACCTAGAATGAAAATGCCAACAGAAAGCGACGGTCCTTCGATAACGGATCGAGCTGCAGGGTCGTTTACCACCGCGAGGTAGTATTTAGTGAGCTGCTACATGGTAAAAATCACGCCAGGTCGTTCTGCTAGCTCAACTAAGGACCACTCAAGTGGCGTGACACTCTCGAAAACCTCCGTTTTGCAGGAAACGCGTCTCTAGCTTCCAGAGCAGAGCTGGAGCGTGAAATGTTTGCTTTGCGCTCGCCGAATCTGAACCTTGTTGTCTCTCCATAAAACTCCCTGGCGAGGGCAACGAATTGCCTTCAAACAACTTTTTTTGGACGTGATTTAGTCCACTCAGCGGGAATCGAGGCGTGAAGAAGAAGAAGAAAGAAGAAGCCAGACAACCAATTACTGTCGCGTGGCATGATCTCGAAAGTTTTCCACTTTTCCATCCTGCAGAACTCGACACAAGACAGTAAAAGAACAATGTAACCTGTTTTTACCGAAAGAAAAGTCGGTCTTTCCGGAGATGAAGAAATGTCTGAACCAGGGAAAATGGGAACAAAAATGGTAGTGGTGGGGCGAGTGCGATAATTATCAAAGGAACAATGTACGCTGTTGTAGTAGTCACAATGACAACACTTCAACGCCCACCAATTAGTTTTACCCTTTCCCCCGTAGGAAATCAGACTTCTTCTTTGCTGGTTCAGTAATGAGAGCAATTGAAATGCCAAGGTGAAGTTGTGTTGAATGGTTGTCATTTTGTCATTGTCGGCACTCGACGAGACTGCGCGTTCTAAATAGGATTAAGGCTGAGGGGACCTTCTGGACGCCTCTTGGAAGAACCAGTGGCGCCTAGATCCTTGTTAGCTAGGGCACTTCTTATTTCCTATCCTTCCTCGACCCATCTCTGCTTCCGATGGTTTGAAAGGCTTGTTGAACTTTCTACGACATAACGCAACCGGCTCTCCTCACGATCGTCACCTTTTATTGCGTATTATTCATCGCGTACAGCTCAACTCACGTAACTCAAGGCATCACAGCAGTGACCAAGGTTATAGAACGTTGTTCCATCCATGCTGACTCACAGAAAGACTTATACCCAATTCATCATTATAGTTCAGTAACGAATTTATAAACAGTGGACGAAAAGGCGGAGAGTTGTGCAAGGCCTCCTATTGGCGGGATGTGTTAGGCCAAAGGCAGTCGAAGTTATTTATCAGGGAACAATTGAGGGAGGTCTGGAGAGAGAAAGCGAACGAATCATGATTGTGTTGTGTGTATTACATGTGGCCTTTTTACGGGGTATTGTTTACAATGGCGCCACCTAGCCAAGATTGCGGATTCTGGATTCTACAAGGTGGGGATGTAGTCTGCGGAGTGTAGCAGAGGTATGTAAAAAAGGGTTTCCATTTTTTTTTAGAAAGCTGGCGGTAACGATGTTTCTAACTCGTCAATATTTGTATGTTGACCCTAGAAATGTCTCTATTATGGCCTGTTGAACAGCAATAACAACCAAAACGCGCCAACAATGATGTTTTTTTACGTTTTTGATATTTCTGGTAGTAAAAATCGCTGAATGTGAGTGGGACTAAGGAATGTTGTGTGATGCGTCGTGCCAGATATTTTAGTTACTGTTCCGTGGGGGTGAAATTTATGTCCTCAGAAGAGAGGCAGGTCGTTATCGTCAAAGACTGATGTTTCATCCAGCCGAACTAGCTAACGCGAAACGAAGTGTGGAAAGAACCTTGGTTCTCTCGCTCTCGATTTCCTCCTTATAAAATCAGAGAAACTCGGTGAGAAAAGGAAGTCGAAGCTGTCGACAGAACTAGTAGTGACGAATATAATAACATCTCAACCAACGAAGGCCTCTTCCTGATATCGACCTATGGGAACGCAAGTGGCGAATTTTCCCCCGGTACCGACATTCACCGCAGCCGCAAGATCCCGCAGAGATGAAAGCAAGACTTCCGCTCTTCAGAATCGATGCCTTGAAAGCTTTCGAAGGAGATGGGCGAAAGATGCGGTGCGAAACGTTTCACCCCTTTAAGTAGGAGCGGAGTTTATCGTTACAAAATAGTTTATCGCCGAGAGTTATCCCACAAAACGGTAATATTATGGACGTAGACTTTCACTTTAATAGTTGTGACCTGACCACCAACTGCTTTGGCACACGAATAGCGGGGCTTGTAAGACAACAATAGAGTTTAACTGCGAACTTCGTAAGGTACGTTCAGGCATTTTTATCGCGTTACCAATGAAACCAATATGATTTCATTCAAATTATACGAACCCAATAACATACTACAACTTTATTCAGTGAGCAGCATGTAGGGGATCCATGATGCTGCCAACATGATACTAACGTGAAACATGCAAGGGGACGTCCCACTGAATGGCGGATCTTCCATTACTCCGCTACTGAACACATTGCCTTGTCTTAACAACTACAGCCTCTCCACTACTCCCCGTTCCCATTCTTTGCCGTACCCTGAACTCCAAAACCGGGTCCTCGTAAGTCGTCCCTAGCAGAAGGCTCCTAGATCCTACTGTTGCTTGCTTATTAGAAGTAGGTCAGTTTTCTTCTCTTCGTATCTTGGCGCCGTCTGGCTTCAATTCACGGTTTCCTGAAGGATGCGAGCCATCATCACACATGGCGACTAGCCTCCTGCATAAAAACACAACAGCGTAAAAATGAATAGGGTAGCATCCATTAGGAGGTGACAAGAGAAACGGCCCGCTGCCCAAGAGGACCAGGCATCTAATTCCAGACCTTCCACACTGGACTCAACGTACTTACGTTGAGCCCCGAGTGTTTGTAATGTGCCTGCCGTGTCCTTTTTATTCGTGCCAGAGATGGGCCGACAATTTCCTTTTGTGCCCTTCTCACAACATTCTGAACGATGTAAAAATACTTTTTCCGCCAAAAGATCCAATTTTTCGCCTGAATATATCTGGATAGGGTAACGGACCTCTAACGGGAAAATAGCATGAGTTTAGACGGAAGTCTCCATTTAATAGCAGGTCGGGGATTTCAACTGGCAAGAGTCAGGCGAAGCGCAAAATGGAAAGTCCAGACGGCGGATTTGGTTGAGCGTTGCGGTCTGTGTGAAGGATCAGTTGAGAGGCGGATAGTCGATTAATTGATCTTCCTTTGGGGTCGCTTCGAGGTGCTTTTGATCGTTACGTTTCTTTGATTGATCGAGCAGTTGTTGTGTGGAAAGCAATTTCTCCTCGGCTCACTTTCTTCGAAGGTAGGGGTATACCAGTGAATCCATGAATCATACTCAGAATTGCGTTTCTGCTTTATCAGTTGAAAACATTTTTGTTTTCCATGGCTCTACGAAGAAGGAAGAAAAGTGATATAATCCGGAAGAATAATGCTCCCTAATGGTGTCAAGGCAAAGCCAAACAAGATACTGATTTGAGCGGTTTGTTGCCTTGGAAACTCGATACTTATCCACCGTCTGCTAGATGGACGGCACAGAAGCGGTGATTAGGAAATCATGTGGAAATTAGGCCTGGTTACGTCTGTTTGAGCGCAAGGCTTCATGAATTAGAGCGAGTGCAAACTTTGGGCTTTGTTTTTAGTTATTGAACATTCATGTAGGTATCAAGCGAAGGGACCAGTATGATTACGTTACTTTTGTTCTATATGTTAGTTTTCCACATTACCAACAATAATTGTGTTAGCTATGAATGAAGTAGTAGGAAAATAGAAAAAAGGAACTATTTTGCCTAATGACCATTTAAGACGTCTCGCACTGTGGTGGTATTTATCCATTGCCAACTGCAGCGCCTAGTGTAGTGCTATTACTTTTGTTAACCAACCAAACCTGCCAAAATGCCTGCCTGGCCTCTGTAGTTGCTTCCCCCTCTCTCTTGCAAGTTTCCCCTTTCCTTCACATATATTTTCTTAGAAGCCGTCCACAGACAGCTCCGTATTTATCAAGGGACGACAGTTTGAGGAGTCGTTTGCTCTCAGTTGTGGATAAAATACGTAAATTACACGAGGGCGTATTAGAGCTTTTACATTAACGCACGTGCTCCCTTATCGAAGCGGAGGACGAGAGTGATAAGCGGCTGAGAGCTCAGGATATCGCTTTTATGAGGGCACTCTGGAGATTGAGGAGAGGACCATGAGGAAGGTATTTCCCAAATTGGAGAGTAACATTAAGCAAGTTCGTCGGTGGATAAATGCGACGAAAACAAAATAGTTGTTAGTCACAGCACACTTGCGAATTGGAGCCCATACCTTTCTGTGCGCTAATCGTTTCGAATCATCTCTCCTCTCAAGCGAAAGCTAAATTTGCACGGAAAGGCTTCTGAGACCAGTTGTTTAGCACGGTGCAGAGGCAACAGCTAACAGAGAGCAAGAGAATTGAATTAAAGGCAAAGAAATAGCCGTGAAGTAGGTGAGGGTTTAGTGGATATTGGTATCGAAAGACTGGTTCATATGTTGTGCCCAAATAAAAGATAGTTTTCACTAGACCACGTGAATTGACGAAAGGCTTTGTCGTAGGGAGTAGTAAGCTAACTGTTCGAACTCAGGGCAGAGACGAGCTGAGAGGGACTACGGTGGGGGTGGATCAGGACAGTAATCCAATAAGCTACTTGTGCGTTGCATCTTTAATAATGTTCATTAGAAAACCAGGAGTACCTTCAGAAATTCTCGAATTCTAAACCCGGGTCGTCCCAAAAAAAAGTCATGTCAAATAGCTATAACTTCGTAACTCAATAAAGGTCTTGGTATAAGTATCACTAGCTCAATAAATTGCCGAAACTTCGAGTACATCCAGTTGCTTCGTAAAACGTGACGTAATGTTGTTCCCAATACGTGTGAATTGAGTGAAAATGAATTGGACTATGAATGAAAGAGTGTGATGGGTGCCACCAGATATGTTGTATTCGATCCTTTGGCGTGTTGCTGTAATGTGTGAGTTCATGTTAGGGCATCCATGTTGATCTGCTGCCTGAGGGTGAAATCCAAGCTGATTTGGTGCAGTCGTTCTCTCACACACAAAACACGCGCAGAAGACTTCGAAGCGAGTAGCTCCGAAGAAAAGTCAAAGAAAAATTTTCGGCCTATTCCTTAACTTTTCTTTCAACTTCGTCGAGCTGAGGAAAGTAAAAAGATCTGGGAATGGCCCCGAAGTTTTTCAGACTGACATTTTGGTGAACGGAGCCAGTTTCAAAACAGCGCCGTGAAACTGAGATGTTGGCGAAATAAAATCTGAATCAACCCCCAACTTTCCAGCCGTTTATTGGAACATGAAACTCCTCTCTGAGTATCGGCTGTTGCGAGAAAATAGGGGCCTTTCCTCGTCTCTCGTCTTACAGTCCCGTTCGATGCAGGAGGCTGACCTTTTTCCCTTTTTTCCCCCTCCCCTTCCACCTGCCAGCAGCAAAGGGCATGATTGATCGGTATTTTACCTTATTATCCCGTCAAGATGAGCATCTCTTTCCTCGGCCTCGCGCCGGTTCCCGACATTTCCCGTCACGTCAAGGGCGAGGAAGGAAGATGAGCGAAAGGTCGTTATCATTGCGATCAATACGCTTCCTATCGTGGGAGGAGAGGAGGCTTTTAACATGTTCGAACCGTCGTAATGGCCATCATGCTTCTGAAAGCACCGAAAGTACGATCATTTTGCAAAGCAATTTCGTAGTTCGCCTTTAGAAATGCTACTTGCATTTTCTTTTTCAGTAAGGTGGATGTGATCCCATGGTTGAAGAGACATCCCCCAAATGCGTAGAGCAGTTTCCAAGTGAGATCCAAGTAAGAATACATCAGTCATTACGCAAAAACGTGCCAGTTTCTTATGAATTTGATTTGGCCGTTGGCGTCCCAACAATTCACTATTTCTAACTAATTCTGCTCCACTCCGTATTGCCATAGAAGTGCAATCTGAAACTATTATTAATGCTGAAATATCGTCGAACAAAAAAGAATCGAAAACAACAGGTCGACATAAGCACGAATATCGCAATTTTACTCTTTTCGCCACCCGTTACCCTCACGTTTGATGGAGAACGAGACTGGAAAGTGAAAAGAACGAAAATCTCTGGTACGAACCATAATATCACTTTCCTCTGACCCGCGTGCGTACATTCGACAATTTGCTTTGCTTCGGCAGCCAATCCAATCTATTTAGTTCATTTGAATGTTACTTCGCGTTTTACGTTCAAAATTGTAGTGCCTCAAGTTCCGGAATTAATTGAGGTCCTCCTTCTGATACCACGACCGTTAATTGTTCAGTGCACATGCGATTTATTTGATTGTCAAAATTAAATTATTTAAAGAAGCATTCTGGAATTATTGGGTAAAAGCGGAGAAATGGTCGTGAGTTGATAAATATCCGGCGCTCCTGTGAACGTGATAGAACTAACAACGTATACATAGTGGACTATTAAAGTTTACGTATCTGTTAGGTGAGTCCGTCTCCTCTGGCTGGGGTGTTGCTGGTGGCAAGCGCTTTCGATGTAAAGACATCATCGTCTGGCCGTTAAGTCAGTACTGGAGTCAGTCAGTTGGTCGTGGTCTATATATATGAAAGGCAGGTAAAACGGGATGATGGAGGGTCGGGGAAGGGTCGGGGAAGGGTCGGGGAGAGGAGGTCATGTACCTCAGGGGAAAACCGATCTTGAATGATCTGTCAATTGTGGAATTTCCGTCTTTTTTCTGTAGGGTGGTCTGTAAATCCGTCAGTTGGTTGTTTTCGTTTGTGTAATGTTTTGAGTGGTGTGAATATGGTGTCGCATTTTGTGTTGATTTGTTCATTTATGATCTGTCCGTTGAAGTTTTTTTGTTTGTAAATTTCCATGTTTTCTAATATGTTCAGTTTTCGTCCTTTGCATTGTTTGTGTAGTAAGGTGGTACAGTCCTGTATTTTGGTAGGTTCATGTCCAGTTGTTTTGAGATGGTTAGCAAAGTTTGAATCGTCTTTGTTCCTATTAAGAGATTTAATGTGTTCTGAGTATCTGGTCCGTATTTTTCGTCCTGTCTGTCCTATGACTAGGCCTAAAGTCCTGTGACTTTACAAGTACAAGTTATTTTATACACCCCACTTTGGTCGAGTGGGTCTGTCTTTTCAGTTTTTGTAGTTAGTTTGGTTCTAAGTGTGTTGTCCGTACGTAATGCGATTTGTATACCTTCCTTTCGGCGGATGTTAGTTATTCCGTATGTTTTTGGTCCTGTGTACGTGAATGTGCAGCGTCTTGTTAAGGTCTGTGTATTCTGTGTTTTTGTGTCGTGTGTTTTGGATTCGTATTGTCTTAATAATTTGTTTATTGTTTTTTTGGAGTAACCGTTATTTTCTGCGATGGTATTGATAGTATCAAGTTCTTTTTTGTAATTTTGTGCGGGTAGTGGGATAGTTTTTAGTCTCCGTATCATGTGTCTAAATGCACTTAGTTTATGTTGTTGTGGGTGGTTCGATGTAAAGTGTATGGTCGTGTCGGTGGCAGTGGGTTTTCTGAAAATGTCGTATGTAGTTCGTTGTCCAACCGTGTGATTTTCAGGTCCAAGTAATTAAGAGTTTTATTTTGTTTTGTTCTTTGTCCATGTCATATTGGATGTTATGGTGGATATTGTTTAAGTCCTTTAGTATATCGTCATTGTCATCACGGCCTAATATTCAGATGATATCATCTACATATCTGGCGTAGTGTTTGATATCGTGTTTTGTCATTAATGTCTGGATGTGAGTTTCTTCGTAATGTTGTAGAAATATTTCAGTTAATATGGACGAAGTAGGGTTTCCCATACCTAATCCATCTTTTGGCTTGTATATGCTGTTGTTGAATTGGAAGTAGTTTTGTCCGAGTGTCAGTTTGGTGAGGTTGGTAACGTTTTTAGTGGTGGTCGTGTCTATTTGTCTTAGTTTGGTTTGTAGTATATCCCCGACCCTCCATCATCCCGTTTTACCTGCCTTTCATAGACTCCAGTACTGACTTAACGGCCAGACGATGATGTCGTTACATCGAAAGCGCTTGCCACCAGCAACACCCCAGCCAGAGGAGACGGACTCACCTAACAGATACGTAAACTTTAATAATTTGCCTTCTGGCGTACATAACCCTATTGCTTTAATAGTGGACTACCCCCTGATTTTGTTGACAGCCCTGGTATCACATGAACGGGATTGATAGCGAAAATGATACGCTAAAATTGATTTTCTTCGACACTTCTTACAATTAATTGCGCTTTTGTTGTTATTTTCCCACGGCTGAGAATGCCGTGCTGATACGAAAAATGTAGTCACAATCGTTTCGGACGTTTTTGAAAAATTTGTTTCGATCACGAATTATAGTTAGTACAGATTTTTCCCATATTCTCGTTTTGGAATCTCATGGTGGTCTGCAGGCTAAATGTCTAATTCGAGTAGATTTGGTTCAGCCGTATTCTTTCAACAGCGTCCAAAGAAAAACACAGGGCTGAAGTAGCCACATATTAATGATCGACAGTTATACTGTTTGCCGAGCCGTTCTGGATCATCGCTGCGGTTGACGCGAAACGTATTCAGAATCAGGAGAGGAATATCTAGGTGGGTCTTTTTCTGTTTTTCGAAATTTTGCCAGGTTCAAAATTGGCCACCTAATATAGAATCAGAAGAAGAATATCTAAGTGGGAGGGGAGTATTGAGGCAAACGGTCAAAGCGTATATTAGGAGGCCAACTTTGAACTAGGCCAAATTTCGAAAAACTAGATCCATCTAGATATTCTTCTCCTGATTCTAAATATGTTTCGTGTCAACCGCTGCGATCATCCAGAACTTCAGCCCAGTAGAAAATCAGACTATTTTCCGAAATCGTATTTTTCGGTCTCAGAAACCCTTGTACGTGAAAACCCAAGGAAACAAAAAAATCTAAAAAAAAGTGTCTGCCATGTACATAACTTAACTCCACACATCCCAGGGCCAAGTAAAGTAAAAACGCCTCCAGATCGGTCGCTTCGGTTCGATTTAATTTAAGATTAAACGAGCGATAATTTCGTTGACGGCGGTATTTCTGGGTAATATTTAGGGAAAACGTCAGCCAATAAAATCATTGCATTACCAAACCAGTATGGATTTTTCGATGTTAGATTTTTTTGTGTGCCATGGTGCTTTCCAAAGCATTAATCCGCTAGTTGGTAACTGACAGTTACGTCAAACGTCATAAAGTTGGGTTAAGAAAGATTGTTATGGTGTTTGAGTTTTCTCAAATAGTTTAATGTTTCGCTGCATTTTCTTAATTTTTTTCATAATAGAGATTCATTTATGTGTACTGAAACTTTCACAAATACGAAAAACCGATGATAACCTTTGAGTCAAGTTTGATAGTAGGTAGATATCCAAGATGGAGGCGAGCATTCGTTTATTTATTTATTGTCAGGTGAAAAACAAATTGAAATAGATTACCAAACCAAACAGACACTCGAAATTACCTTCTGTCCAGTAACCAAATGGGTTCACATGAACTTGTGGTAGCTGGTGAAGCTGATCTCAACAATTACAGTCTAATAAATCTATGAGTAAATTACAATAATATGCAATAATTAAGTGACTATTTGAGAATAAACGAAATTACATCGAACAAAAACTATAAATCAAATTGTTTACTACTTTGAAAAATATTCCCTTTAAATCACTCTAAAACACTAAACATGCCAGTCGGCAAGCATTAAAAAAACCGTAAGGCTTTATAATGAGGATTTACCTTTGCGCGTTTATTTTTATATTCTGGATACTAAATATTTGATGTTTGATGTCCGATATCGGATCCGTGCTCAGGTAGAATTCCAATTTTGGAGACGTGCAAGCCTGATTGAAACAAAAATAGTTAGTGCTCAACGACGACCAAATCAAATTACGAATAATAACGAAAGTTTTTTCCTGGGATAACTTGTTGAATATTTTATACGAACTGCACATATTGAAGCAATGAGTTACTAACACAACCCCGTACAGTGATGCCATATTTTATTTAAAACTGAACCAAAGTAAATCGCTCTCAACTGTGTAAAAGTAAAAAATCTCGGGTTTGTTTAAAATCATGAAATAACTGTCTCAATTTACAAATCAAGGAATGGTTATAGTATTTTAATGTCACCCAATCGTCAAATGTAACCCCAAGGTAGTTATATTTACTAGACAAAGGCAAAAAAGTAAACTTACACGCTTCACTACTGTCGAAGAGACTTAACAATTGTTATTAGAAAATTAAAAAGTCATTAACGAGGTATAACCCGCATTCCAGGCCAAACAACGCTTAACGAGAAATCAATTATAATTAATACTATAGGGAACTCTCCATAAATTCTCCTGTAAAGTAAATCATCAGCGAACACCGAAATAACGCCACTAGTTTCCATATTCAATAATTCATATAGGTATATCAAAATAAGATAAGGCCTAATACTGTGGAACTCGACAGTTAGTATTACTTCTTCACTAAGCACGCCATTACTTCGAGTTGCCTGCGGTGCTGGTTGGCGTGAGCAGATCCTTTCAAAATTGTCCTAGAAGGCACCATTCACTAGTACGCTACTTAATTCAATTTTCGCGCTGAACATCACTAGTTACGAGAACGAAGATCGTTCTTATATTTTATCATCTGATTAGTAAACACGAGCCAGCAAATGTTAGTTTTTATTAAGTTTGTCGGTGCCAGTGGCTCTTAGCGGTTGAAAATATGTTTTTGTAGCGCAAATAATCAAGTTTACTTTGACGAACCGTAGCCGTGCTTAATGCGCCCACGAGTGGGCGTATAAAGGTCACTGTGGAAGAAAGGTCAAGCCGAGTGGCGGCCTTGATAATTTCACAAGAGGTAGGCTGCTTCTCCCACGTCTCACGGTTGGCCCTAACCGCTCGATAGTTGTACAAAAATCTGTCATTGTCGTACTAAGTTTGGAGGGAAGTTATCACCCAACTTTCCGACGTTTCTAATTCTTTTCGAAAGTTGCGTTTACAATTTGTTCCATTCGTTGTGTTTGTCGCTGGGGGTGGGCGTGTCCAGAAATCCAGAGTAGGTAGAATACGCATGCTCTACCACAGGGCCTCGTGAAGAGAATGTGACAGAAAGGATAGCCGGAATGAAGACTCCTTTTTCTGCCCCTGCCCCGTGGAGTAGAAAGGAACAAAATCTGAGTTCTCCTTAGATCTTTTTACGTTTCTATGGGGTTTGAGTCTGAAAAACATCACGTGCAAAAACCGGTCTGTGTGTCTGTGAACGCGGTTGAGAAAACATGGCACTATCAAATTGGCTCTAGTGTTATAATCAGCCTGCAGCTCACCATGGCACGCCAAAATGAGGGCATGGACAGAATTGGATAACTAACTATAGTTATCAGAGTGTTCGAAATACCAAATATTTTGTTTTCAAAAACGGCTCTACCGACGCTGATTACATTTTTTGTATGGACAGTTGCAAATTGTGCGACAGTACCATAACATTTTCATAGGCGAGAATAATTATGATATCAGCACAATAAATAATCAACAAAATCGAAGAAAATCTATGTTAGCGCCCTTATAAATACCGCCAGGAAAATTATAGGGGTAGTTCAATAAACTTCCTGTACGACACGAGGGTTTAATAATGCTCATAAAATAGTTAAGAGCAACCCTAGAAATTCCAGAATTCAAATCACTGCTGTTTCCCATGCTCAATTTCTCATAACTCCAAAACGATAGAACGATTCACATAAACAAAATGAAGCCCACAGTCTCATCCATCACGTGCATAGTGACTACTCAATTAGTTAATAATGGTCGTGGCAACATTTCATAAGTAAAACGTCAAGTTCAATAGAGCTGAACTGAGTAAAAAATTGAGTTAGGTACATAAGCCATGAAAATCGTTCAATAAAGTGGCGTGATGCGTCGCACGAGGGGTTTCGAATTGTCTTTAATTAACTATTGCCTACATTTTGATTTTTATGACCACTTAAGTAGAAACACGTACTGAGACTGCGGCATATGTAGAGGTCGTCTTAAGGCTCGCGATATCCTCACGTGGTTTTCTTTTAGCGATTAGTGAAGATTGCACGATGTATTGTGCCCCTCCAAGTGGTGGCTAAGAAAGTTGACAATTAACAAGAAAACTAACTTTCGCTTCAACAGGCCGGCCGATACGTAGAAGTCTAAAGTTAGGTCACGTAGTGGCAGTTAGAAGTTAGGCGTTTTGATAGAGTTTCTGAATCCCAGGCCAGAAGCCCGTCGCGAATGAGGCATCTAAAGCTTGCTACGGTTCGCTCCGTCGCCGCGAAACTTGGAAACGTAAAGTTATCGGAGGCAGTCGACGTGAGCGGAGAAAACAAGCAGAAAATAAAGTATCGAGGTCGATTTTGTTTTTCTGGGTCGTCGAAGTAGCTTCTTCGGAAGTCTTTGGAAAAGCTTATGTTTCACTTGACATCCAGCGTCAGCTTGTCCGAAGCGTCAATTAGAGTGGATTATCCAGACCGCTAAGAGCAACCCATTCTGTGCTGAACCAGCAAACTAGGCTTGGGCCTACCTCGACACAATTCACTGGCACATCAAGGGAGGAAGATAAATGCAGGTACAGGGTAGAACTGTCATTTTAACAAACCGTTCCACCCCTGTCCGGTAAATGGCCTGTTTGTCCGTACGAAATTGAGAGAGATCGGCCGAACCTAATCGGTTCAAAGTTGATGTTTAGTCTGCAGGTCATTGTGGAACGCCAAAATTAGGGTACGATCAAATTCCGTTTAAAATTGGTCACACTTAGCACGATTAAAACGCCGAATTATTTTTCCCCTTAAAACGGTACTAATAGATACGATTCGATTTTTTGTCTGTAGAGCAAATGATATAAGAGTACTGTAACATTTTACTCAGTATAATAAGTTACGAAAAATGTTTACCGAAAGCGATTTTAGTGCAGTCTTTTGATCATATGACGTATCTTCGAACAAATCTGTTGTTACAGTGCCCGTCAATGACCTATACGTTGGTTTTTAAATTAAGGTCGTGGCATAAGTAGCAGTAGCTCAATAAGTTCAGGAACTTCACGCGCTACCAGTTTCTAGATAAAACATGGAGTTACGAACTAAGTGAATGGATGAAAATAGCGCGAAGGGAAGCAACAAGTTCTGCTGTTAAGGCCTAAGGAAAGCAAAAATAGGGTAGAATCTTGGCACGTTCTTTGCTTCTCCCTCGTAACTGGTATCAATTGTATTTGTGAACCGGTGGACGTCTTAACCCGATTGACAGGGTCTGTCTGCATGGTTGCGCATCCTGATTCCCGTAACGAACGACAGGCTTCCCGTTGGAGCCATTCGAAGTGCCGGTTGCCTCCATTTCTACTCTCTGTGAAGCATTATAATTCGATGCCAACGTACGACCGCATCTGCATATTACAAGGCGAACCTGAGGGCAGCTAATCCGCCGAGATGCGTACTCTTTTCACCCCCCCACCCCCACCCACCCCATCACACCGTTCTCAATCCTTCATCCCCGCAAGATGAATAAATCACGAACGGTAGGGTCGCAAGTGTTGACAGCGGAAAAAAGGCCCTTGCGGATCCGTAAGAACTTACAGGCGAGAAGGTCTGTCGAGCGGTTGTATGAAAAATGCAGGAAAAGGAAGGAAAGGGTTCATTTTATAATCTACACGCACGTAGACTTATCACCTCGGAAAAATGCTTTCATCTTCTCAACCACGTTAACGTCAGTCAAATATTGCAGTATCAACATCTACAAGTTAACACAGTCAGCGAACATTGCCGGAATATGAGATTATTTACGTTGTAAGATATGATCGGTGATCGTTAAAAAAAAACAACATATTTTTCACAAATTACGATTTTAATATTTTCGTCACACTTTAGAATTCACGTATTTTACACTTTTATGTGTAAAATCACCCATTTTACAATTTAAAAATTAAAAGCACTCCTTCGATTGGCATTGATCCACAGGATTTTATATACCTTAGTTGCACCACTACCCCCAGGGACTGCGTCACTTGTCTAAACTTCAACAGTTAGGAATTTTGTTCATGAAATGCTTTGTACCAGCTATTTGAACAGTGACAAATGTGGGAAACGAATAAAAGTATTAAATCGTATTTAAAGTGGCAGTGTTTATAGTTTTGGGATTTATGCGGTTGCCCCTGCTTATCGCACAACTTTTGAATGACAGTCAACATAATATTTTGTTGTTGTAAGGCTTCTATTTACTGCTCAGAAATTAAAAGGAAAACACTGTGAATACATTTTGTGCAACGCATCACACGACCTTTCTCAGCCCCATGTACATTCAGGGATTTTGATTGCTCTAGCAACCTATCGATTCGTTGTTCATTCAGTTTATATGAATATAACGCTTTTGTATTGCGTGGTAGCGCTTTAAGTTCGCAAATGTATTGAGATGTAACTATTATTCATGTCACGACTTTTATTGAGTAGTAAGTCTATAAATAATTTATGAGGCTGCCAACCCGATGTTTCTGAGAAGGTTTGCATTTAATGTTTTGGAATTATGCAATTAAAAATGTAAGAGTTGCTTAAAAATGAAGCGGTGGTAGTTCGTACTCCGGAATTTCGTGGGGTTGTTCTTAATTATCCACGCGTTAAATAACTTTATTAAACTCTCACTGTGCAGTTAGTTTATTGGACAAACACCCAGATGTTTTTTGAGCCGATTTGGTCGGACCGTTTCCTCTTAACCTCGACCACACAGACTATTTTCTCATATGGCGTTTTTCGGGCTCAGATCTAGAACCCAATAAATTTTGAAACGTTGAACACTGGCGCTTAGATTCCTGGCTGCCAGCGTCATTATATCGTCATTTCCATTTTTGTTAGGCAATCTCCACACGTGACCAAGGCGTCGCAAGGGTCACAATAGACTGGGCAAAGTTCCAACTGGGATCCAAAATCGACAAGAAATCCGTATAAATTACCCTAATCGCCAAGTCCTGTTTCTCCTCCGGAGGAACAGCGATGTTTTCGCAGGCCGTCGTGGGACTAGCAAGGACAGATGAAGTCAGAGGTTGGAGGAAGAAAAGTTGTGACAACTTGGCTCGTTAACGTCCAGGATTGAAAGGCAGTCTCAGGTTTGACGTTCCTGTTCTGTCTAACCTTCGGAGGCTCGGCCCCCGCACTATGCGCTATCCGGTTACATCTTAAGACAATAGAACGCAGCCTCTTCTCATCTCAGTCTCTCCATTAACAAATTTCCGTCTTTTTTTTTCTCTTTTCTTTGTGCGGGTCCGTTCCACAAATCGAGCAGTTAACAAAAGAGAGCTCCGCCCAAAAGTCGTTGAACCGGAGAAGGGCCCAACGCAACGTCCTTTTTGTTGGATCTATCGCTTTGGAATTTGACTCTCTTCCTCCTCACCGGTGACATACGTCAATGGTAAAGAGGCGAAAATTACGGAAAATGTTTTGCCGGCCTTAAACAATCACACAGTCTTTGCCCAGCGTAACCTTAACAGACTAGGTTCGTCTGTCAGCCCAAAAGAATCTCTCAGGCTGCACCAGGTATGTCGTTGTGGGGCTGTTACTCTGTCATAGGGTTCCCAATGATGCTACCCCATGGACACAGCAGGTGCAGCTTGTAGCTATTGCAATGTTGATGATGATGTTCTCCCTAAGAACTCGATTACTTTCCCATTACGTGTATATACAAGGTATATTTACTTTTGCTAACATAGCCTTCTTTATTTTTAGGATCAGTCTACAATGAAGAGCTTTCGTCGCTATGCTCTATTCACATCCAGGTAAAAGTCCAACCATCAATTTATTACGGAGGAAAGTATTTAGTGCGTTTTTTTTTTTTTTTTTTTTTCTTTGAAACGGTGGATGCAGGCAATACCCTCACTGCAGCCACAAACGGGCCTATTTATTGTAAGGGCGTCCATGATACTCAGATCATGGCCCACCTGCACCACCCCCAGGCCCCACGGCACTGGTCTCACTTGGTGTGACGTCACCTATATTTAGTGCGTTACTACACAACTTTCTGCAACCCCCGAAAATGTCAACGACCAGGTTGCTTAAAGGCACTCTGTATTGATCAAATCAAGTGGACCAGTTACCCTGGAAGTTATGAAAATGTTCAGAAAAACTTTATTTCCGTTCGATAGACTGTCGGAGGAACATTTATTGTTTTATTTATATAGGTATTGGTTGTTTGAAAACATCCTATGATCCGGGGAAAAGTGGTCATAGTTCACAGAATTTTTCACGGATATATTCATTGAGAAGAAAAGTTGGGTACTGACTAGTAGAAGATAACTTGAAAGTTTAATAAAAATCGTTACAGCCATTTTTGAGAAAAATGCGAAAAAATATAGTTTTTGGTAAATTTTGGTCCCCCTTCCAATCAATGAATCAATGGATCCTTCATAACCTTATCTTCGCCCCCTCAAAAAATCACGAACAAAACAAAAACGAAACATTTTTGAATCGGCTCAGCCGTTCTCCTGTACATTGAACTACAGACACACACACACACATTGAACAACGCGTGGAATTTTCAGGTTAAAGCGTAAGAACTGAAGAAAACTCCACTATTTTATAACACTATTACAATACGTCCCTTACCCTTTGCATCGCGGAAAGTAAAAACTGTAAGAGCTTCTTGAGCAGAGAAAGTAGGCTTCGCGCAATGTCATCAACGCAAGAGCCAAGGTCCGCATAGCCTAGTCATCATCTGCGGTTTGGCGAAAGGCCGTTAACGGCGAATACCTGTACCGCCGACGGGCTTTCGATATGTGGTTCCGTTCTTCGGTACTTCAGATTTCACTTTCAAGCTGGAGACGCCTTTCGAGATGATCATTTCATCGACTTTCGAATCAAAAGACGCGTGACAAGTTGACTGTTGTGGTTTAGCGACGGGGGCCGACACGGTGCCCAGGTCGATGGCATTGGCCTTTCCGAGAGGTTCGACCGCAATTCCGATCTTCTGTTGACCCTGTTACGATCAGTGCACGATATTGTGGTCCAATGTGAACACCAACAGCGTAGATAGATAGTAAGTTGCATGATTGCTGGCTGAACAATTTAATGCGCAAAAGTCGTTGGGGGAGGTGGTGGATAGGTAGGTCCAAGACAAGTTCCTACAATGTGGAGCGCGGACTGTATGTAATATGTTAAAACTGATCTACATGGGCAAGTTATAACTACTAACTGAGGAACGAAACAAGTCCTTTCGTGTGGGTCCACCGTAATATGAAATGAAAATAATTACGGGATATCTGCGGATGGTCTGGCGTCTCGTCACATAATGGACGAACAGTAAAGTGGCGAGAGTTGGAATCGGAGAAAAGGAATGGTTAGTTACAGTACCTTGCATGCCATCGGGAGTTATCGAAATATTACAGTAGCTTCCTGGAAGTTCAATACAACGCTGAGAGAAAAATGAAAGGGGAAGAAAATATCATGGTGAGGCAGCGATTCTAACTATAAACATCTACAAGATGAATCGTGGCTTGTATACTGATGAATCGGCTTCTGTGACTTGGAGTTTGCTCAAAATCGGAAAGAAAGATCCGAATGTCCATCCTGCCTGTGACGTAACATTGGTGAACGTGCGTGGTCAGGTAGGTTTCGTTAACAACTGTGAAGCACGCAAAATTAGCTTTTCTGGCACTTAACAGCTTACTGCTCGTAAAATGATTGTAGAAACTACAGCAGAACAGCACCTGATCTGATTTCCCTCCAGTGTGGCCAGATCTGCGGTTTAGAGAGTTTTCGAACGAAAAGAAATGGAGAAACGCATCGAAATCCGCATTTTCTGTAAGGAACTGGCTCGTCCAAAGATCCAGCTCGACTCATTTTCTTCACTAAGAAAAATTCGTACTGGTCACGTCCCTTTGACAAGGATGCTGATCTTCCTTGCCGTTAATCCAACGCCTATTCTTCTAGCATTGTTAGTTTTCAGCGGAGAGAGCCGCACTGAGTTCAGCCCATCATGGATGGAGCTCACTTTACACTCAACGTCCAAGTCAACGCCGTTACTGGCCAGTGATACTCTAAGTGTACAGAGACCACAAGGTACAACAAACAAAAGACGGAATGGGTGCTAAAACTAAATAGGAATCAACTAAGAAGACTAATAGGCATGCTAACTTGACATTACGCAGTTCGGAACCCACTACATAGATTCAACTCGACCATTGGGGCTCAATGCTCCTGTGGGGAAATAAAAACGGTTGAGAATTTCATATGTGAATGCCCAATGTCGTTCAGAACCAGACTAGAAAGACTTGGAGGACGTGCAATAGATAGGGATGACATATGAAATAACGAATGGAGGAAAATCCTCAAATTTGTGGAGGGAACCGGAATATTCCAGTACCCATTCTAGGAGCCAAAGCCGGATCCCTTCTTTTACTTGGGTGATAAAAAATGGGCCCATTTGTGGCCACGACTCAGGTCATTGTTCTTCTTCTGTCCAGCGATCGTACGGAATGCTTCAGCGGAGGCTGTCTTGTAGGCCCTTGGTGATCTACTTGAGCTTGCTGCAATCAGGCCAGTAATTTCTTACACCTAAGTAAATGGCCTTGAACACGACGATAGTGCGTCAAACCTCACTAAGGTAGTTCCTATAGGGGTCTCGAGATGTTTAGTGAAGTGCTACGTCTCACCATAATTACGCGTACGTACTTGACCTGTTTCTCAAGAAATAAACGGATTGAGTGCCTTTTGAGATGATGAGTTGAGTATTTTCCTCGGCCACCTGCAACTTGCCGTTCTCGTTCGACTGAAGGGTAATTTTAACCACAGCTGCATACGTCTAAACTGAATTGCTGAGTGTTCAACAACTGTTGTCATCGCACAACCATAAGCAGCTTTTAGTTTAAACAGGTTGGACCGATACAAATTCGTTGCCAATGAACTGCATGGTGAGACGATTTTCCTCGGCCCGAAGGAAACTAAGCAGTGCTTTAAATTTGTTTCTGATGAACAGCAAAGATATTTTGAGCGGAATTTACGAGGAAAAATGAACTAAAAGCTTTTCGTCAAAAATGTGGATAATGCATTGGGTTCTCGTCATTACCTCACGGAAAAAAATTCGTTGCTTACTATGACCTTATTTAGAGCGTCCACGGAAAAAAAAAACTATTAGAGCGGGTTTGAGAAAATACATTTAGTATAGTATATATTTAAGTATAGTTAGTTTTGAACCGATTTGCTCTTAATTTTATTTTGGAGTTGCATGAAGATTTACTGATAAATATCGGGTTATAAGGGAATTTAGTGCGGCCGTTCTCACTTAATCCCGTACGCAGACACACAAGGGCGACTACTTTCTCAGATTGTGTAATTCGCTCTCAAATGCGCCTGAAACGTTAAAATCTGGAGAAAACTCCATTTTTTTGTTTTCATGATTAAGTAAATTAATGGTAGGAAGCATAACTGTTGAGGGATCGCATTTATTTGTAAAATAAAAGTCGTTAGAAAATTGAATAAAAAATGAACATTTGTAACATAATTGAATGGAAATTCACTGAGGATTGAGTAAAAATAGTTGCGAATCGGTTTATAATTTCGAGGAAATGAAGGGTGCTCTCCCAATACTGTGGTCTCATCGCCCCTGGTGGTGCTTCAGGAATGTTATTAGCGAAAACAAGTCGATGTAATCTCCGCCGATGCCAGTGGTTCCCCTCGTAACACAGGAAGGAGGGGTGTGCCTCCCCCGTGTATATAAAAATTGTGAGAGGGAGAGAGTGAGTGAGAAGGGCGAAGGGTTAATGGCCAAATTATTCCGGCTTGAGGCATGAAATGGCAAGGGAGAGGACGGTTTTCCAACCTGAACGCCCGCTCTCCTCTTGTTTGAACTCTTCAAATCAGCACTTTTCGTAATGAAATCAATAACTAACTGTAAATATCGACCCTGTTTCGATTTTCAACTCAGGGAACGGGGAAAAGGCGTTTAAATGTCAAACTTGGCTACGGTAAAGCCGATTTTGAATTTGATCGTTTGTCGATTTCAGTCTGAATTGTCGTTCGTTGTCAAATCATTTTGCTCTCCCCCGAAATGTCGAGCTTAAACGGCTCGGTAACTCGGCAAACGGTTTCATTTTCGACGAAAGCCCCGAGAGATGGGCTGCCGTCGGGACTAAGCTTCATTTCCGATTCAAAACGAGTTTGGGTTTCTTGATCATCCTGCAGGGCGATGCCGCCCAATCGGAATCGACGTCCTGGAGAAGTCGCTCGTCCTAGTTTTACCTAGCCGTTGCGATCGACATCTAATTAATCTCAACTCCTCATCTTGCCGAGTCATTAGCTCGTTGTGGAGTACCACTATCGAGTGTACTCATAACGGACAGATATATGTATGGCGCGAGATGGTCGATCATGTTAAGATTGAGCGAAGGGCAAGATAGTTCTTTTGGGATTCCCCGACGCTCCATTGCTGGTGACTGGTGAGAACTGGAAACTTGCCAAAGAAAGAGCTAAGAGATACCTGTATGACGGTTCGGAATCCCTCTCAGAACTGGTTATGAAATCGAATTTTATCGAAACACGTTTTACTAAATTTGCACTTCCCTAAAACTGTATCCCTGCTTTGTGCAGTAAAAGGGGATACTCTCTCGGCTGTTTGGTCAATGACTCTCGCGATTGCTAAGGTATTTATCACGTGGCTAGCACGAGATACTAAAGGGTGGTAATCGATTGACGATTGCAAAGGGGATAAACATGAGGAAAATGATGTTGTCGTTGACGCCTGGTGTATTTAAGTAGACACGCGTTTTACTTCCCAGTGGTGCAATCTCTCCAATTGTACGGGGTTGTGGGTTGGGGAGAAAGTAGCAAATAGCTAATTAAATTACTTGTATCAATTCAAAAGATGCCATTTTAAAGTTTTGCTTAGCAGAAATGCAAGGGGCCCTGCTGCCTTCGCCTTGAATGAGCTCGTTGAAAGGGCAACAATTATAAACACACAATAACGGCTGGTGGGAGTATTGAGCAGCTCTGAAACCGGAAGTAGTTCACATTGTTTCTCAAATACTCTTATTTAAAAGGCTTTCCCTAGAAATCAGGAAAACTGAAGGACTTTCTTCTTTCGAAAACCTTCTAAAGAATATAAATTTGGAGTTGATAGCTGCCGATAGAAATATTTTTGGTGTATGGATATGAATCGTATGAAGAGTTGCCTGAAATTGGACATGGTTAGTTTTTGGAGCAGACCTCAATAGGGGGGCCAAAACTACATGTGCGTGCAATTGTTTTCTGTATAGATGTCTGAGGTTCCGTTTTTCTTGGCGAGCTCCACATCAAGTGAATTACGACTAGACCAGGGCGATAGGGATACATCCTTAACCCTGCCCGTGTACCATTCGGAAGTCTATCGAATCCTCAAAATGTGATGTGTCAGGCCGTGCGACCGACATTTGGCGTGTGGTCGAAAAAACAAAGATACGTCAGACGGTCAAACCAATCGTGACTAAGTAACCGCCTGAGCTCCTCCTGTCTCACGTCTACCATGTCAAGATACGTCAAAAGAGAAGGCACGAGAGGCCAGTAAGAAGTGATCCAACGCATACAAAAGAAATGGAATCGTTCGGATCGTGCCTTACTCCTTTCATTGTTGGTTTGTTGAGCCCAATCGAATATGCTCAACAGGTTTCGTCCACAACGTTCCGTCCAGGCAACCCTTCGGTCCTAGCACCTCCTTTTCTCTTCGTGGACAACAATCACTTGTCGGCACGCGCCTTTGTCATGTTCCACTCCCCTCCCTTCAACACCCCTCAGCCCCGCTCTATGCTCCCTTCATTCGGCCATTCTTCCCTTTGTTGCTCCACTCAATAGGAAGCGCGCTTCGAGTTATTTCCCTAACAAAAGATTTGGCTTTCAATTATCTCGTGTGTTAAAAGCGCGAATGAACTGCCAACAAATCAAGGCCCGTAGAGCCAATTGTGCTTCACACGACTTTGTTTCTGGTCAAGTTATTGAACTTTGGGTGCCTCTCGACTCATTTAATATCTCAATATCGCAGAAAGTTTATACATAACATATGTGGGGAGTGGTTTATGTCACTCAGCATTTTGCTACAAACCTATCTACTGTAAAGTAGTCGAAATGCTTATCATGTGGACAAGGAAGACAAAGCGCTTTACCCTTCAATACTGATGATTACTTTCAGGTGAGCAGCGGGATCCTGGGTGGGCTCTAGGTACCTTATTTGCAACTGTGTTTCGTTTCTCCATGTTTACCATATTTCTGCGCTGTCTCTCCGACTTTACATCCCCTTGCTCGGTGAGTCCCTCTCAGTACGTTCATTCAGTCACCCTTCTGTGGACAAAGCAGTAAAATGGTCTGCATGTGTGTGTGTGTGCCCCATTGTCTGGGGTAGCAAATTCACTGGCCCAATATCAGAGAGCTGTGCTTCTATGGATCACCAAGGCCTATACGACAGTCTGGAGTGAGGGCACACATACGAGATAAGACGGAGCCTTTTGAGGATGGAGAGGAAGAACCTAACGTAGATTGTGGGGATCATCACGGGACACTGTAAAAAGAACAAAGAAATGCATGTTATGGGCATAGTCGACACTCTTTGGTGTAGGCTATGACACATATGAGAAGCCTACCTACCACATCCTGGCCCAGTACAGGAGACTTGATAGGGAGCGATTTTTGGTCTTTGCTACTACTTCTCCTAGGGTGGGCATCGAAGAAGACTCTTGCAGGAAATACTTAGCATTCCTTAGGAGGCTAGGCATGGACCTGTGGGACATTAGGACTAGCACAATAGGTATTTCGGCCGTGGAGCTCATCCCAATTTCGGGTTAGTCATATACTAGTAAACTTGGTCATTGAGCGCATGGTGCACAAGTGGAGAGTGACATGAAAGCTTCCTCCAGTCTGAGCTGAGCTCTGCAACACTACGGGCATTAGATAAATGGCTCAATCAAAGGGATGTGAAACGTTTGAGTTTTTCCTTATGAGTCTAAAGAGAAAGTGGATTGAGGCAGAACACTGGACGAGCCAATTCCTCACGGAACGTGGTGGCCAATGCGCACTTCTTTTCCCTCAAAGACTCTCCATCCTGCACCTCTTGCGCCTCCAGTGAGGAGGAAACGGAAGTCACGTGTGCACGACTAGTTCTGCAACAGAGAGCCACTATTGTTGGAAGAGCATTCAAATCTACCAGCGTTGACTGCTACTAGGCCAAGTCAATAACCGTTTCACCGAGTTCGTGAAGTTCTTGCCACCGAAATAAATAGTCAGGTTGGAAACCAGATTAAGAACTCCTCTCAGGCGTTCCTTCCACACGCAGCTTTCCACCAGAAGACCGGCAAAATGACCAAACGTGATGTACCTCCGCAGGTCTGGGTTCAGTGGATGCTGAGAGAGTGATCGGCTTCTTGCATGAGAGCGAAACTGCAACCTCCATGACAGTCGACTGATATAACTGTCTTGTTGGGTTCAGGAACAGTGATGTTAATAAGGAAACAGACGTGTGTGTAGGTGTTTGTGTACGTGATTCAGACTAACGACTTTTTGTTGGCTAATTTTTCTCGCATCGTCCCTGAAAAATGTGTTGTAACTCCCATCAATTATATATTCGTTGGATTTCAACTGAAGTTTACGACATAGGTAGCAGTATCACAATAAATTCCAGAACGTTAGGCGACTCGAGTTTGTTTCTGTAGAACATTGAAATCGGTTATTTTTGACTACTTTCGATGTCGCATAGATGGTTTCCATAGCCCATAGTCTACGTAGGACGATAGTCCACTAGTTGGTATGGACCGAGTGGAAAATAGGTTGGATCAGTTGCTAGAATGCAGAAGGGGCGAGGAAAGTTGTGCAGTGCGTCGTACCATACATTTTGAAACTCCTTTCACAAGAATACGACAGAAATGCTGGCAACGACCTCGAACAGTTGTTGACAGATCGCTCTGATACCGTTATGTCTCTTATCGCACCGGACTAATATTTTATGCTTTCAGTAACACGCAAATTTGGTTCTGAAAATTCTCAGTTTAGGCCAACGAGAGAACGCCTGATGTTAACTGCGCAAACGGGAAACCGTGTCAGATCTAATAATAAAGTGAAGTGGCTAATAGCGATAACGAGGTGTTCGCTCTTATTGGGCTCGTGGAGGAATATGGGGAATTAGATGTTGTGCAAGTAGTTACGTCGAGAATCTTCCATCCACTTGAGGGAATGTTCAGGTAATTTAACGTTCTCCTATCATCTTTAATTATGCTGTAGAAACCCTAGCGATCTTGAGTCTTGAGCGACTGACGTCCACAAGGCACGCAATGCTCATAGACGTGATATGCATGGATTTCTCGTATGGTATGGAGGATCTTAATGGTGGTAGGAGGCTTTGGTACAAAATTGTAAAGGAGGTACGTACATTGGGAGGCCTCGTCAACGCTGCCGCCGGTACCGCATCTCTCCAACTCTATATTTAACATTAGACGGCTCACATGAATGTTGGAACCCTTGTTACCTCCGTCTCTTTGTGTATGGAGCGAGTCCACTGTCCCAAACTCTTCCTCACCGATCCTACCCGTAACATCACGTCCCCGCGCCAAAAACATAATTTCCCCAAGATCACCACTCTCTGTGTCCATTTCCCACTTGAATAAATGAAAATATTGAATAAATGCTGAAAGACGTTTTTGAAATTATTGAGCTGTTCTCGTCATTTTTCCATAAATGAGAACTTCGCCGTACTGTCGTATCACTTGGAGTTTTCTGTACAAAAATTTAATAAAAGTCGTTCACAGCCGTTTTTGAAAAAGTTTTTTGATGTTTTGATCTCTACGATGACTATCGTTAGTTTTGGACCGATTTTGCTCAAAACATCAAGTGTCATGTTTCTCATATGGCGATTTTCGGACTCTGAATCACCTGAAATACAAACATCCGAAGAAAACTACTTTTTTAGCGGAAAACAAAAATACTCAATAAAATTATTCGTTTACGTAATTTTCCCTCTTACTTTGCAGAGCTAAGAAAAGTACGAGCGTGAATTTCAATAAATATGCTGGGATCAATTGAGTGATCAGTAACTTTTAACTTTCCGACTTCCAAAACTGACTCTATTCCTTCTCATCAAGTTGCATGACGTTTAGACGCTGGGGAATTCACATCATCTCCAAAAGGAAGAGGAGAGTGGCGTATACTTTGCATGAACTCAGGATCTTGAGGACGCCCTGGAATTATAATAGCGCTCCATGTGAAACTTGCGTGAGTCAGAGCAGTTGTTCTCGACGCTATGAAAACATAATAGGGACTTCCTCATTAATAAACATGAACGCGATTCCCCACCACATTATTTGAAGTTTATTCGCTAAATTATGCTGAATCTTTCTTTCACTAGTACGACCACCTACTCGACTCTTGATATTACCCTCTGAAGAGAGTGGGGGAGAGAGAGAGAGAGAGAGAGAGAGAGAGAGAGAGAGAGAGAGAGAGAAAGTCGTCAGGAGGCACACCTACTTGGAATTAGAGTGACAACGATGGAGTACAGCCAAACTAATACTCCAAGCCTTACTTCTATTGCGGGCGCTCTCGGTGATCACGGTCTGGTGGTTAAGGGCGAAGATCCTTATTCACAGAATCAGGTACAGGTTCAGAGCTTGGGAACGCAGTAATTTTTTCCCAACTCCCGTATCACAAAGTGGTGTCAGAAGTGGGATGCAGCTTTGCATGAGTAACAGTCAGCGCATACTGAGTGAAAAACACATTCAGATGACAGTGGGGGATTGAAATGCAAATTGTGGAGCAAAACAGTCAGGCTGAAGCCATGTACATCACTTAATGCATGTAGTGGCGAAGAAAGTTTTTGAGGATTTTTTTTTACGACCACAGTACTTCGTGGGTTGAGGAAAATAATGGAGGACGCGACGAAAATCTCCAGTATGTTCACAACTACTCGTTTTGTAGTAAATTTGATTCCGGTTCTTGGTGCTAAATGCTATTCATGGCCTGCATTTCCCCAGCGTGCACAACGAGGTGTAAGTCCCGAATGATTTAATTTATCGGTTTTACTAAAAAAAGACATTAAAATTGAAAAAGCGTTGATGACAATTGTGACATGCACCAGATTTTACTTTTCAAGTTTTCAAACTTTATCGTGACTTTCGTTTATCGAAATGCAGTTTCCATGGGAGGGTTGGCGTTGAGCGTTAAAAGGGCGGCTTGAGGTAGAACGTTCGCTTATCTGACAACTTGGCATAGCGTGCTCCAAGACTAATGATGGTCGCATGGGACGCATTCTTCAGGTGACTCTTTGAACTGTTTATCTGTCGTTATCACTTTATTTGTGTCTAGAAGGCTCTTTCGAGTTTTTCCTCTCTCAAGAATGGCGTAATGCCAAGTGGCCTCTAAAAAAATTATCTCCAACAAAACCGGATTGCTGTTTGGATAGCTTCATTCGAGCTGTGTGTCGACTTTATTTAATTTATTATATTAATGCGGAAATTATTCGTTTAACGAAAAAGGCATTCCAATCATGTATGAATGGCGGGCAACACAATATCACACCACGGTTAAAGTGGTTAACAGTAACTCACATGAATCAAAGTGCTAGCAAGAGTTCTTAGACGAATCCCTTTCATTTGGGTCGTTTCTTGTCGTACCGCAAGTGAAGCAGCCTGTCTCTCATGTGCTTTGCTGAATATCCTATGGCTGACTCCGCACTGGCATCACCTCAGCAACACACTACTACTGGTCCGGCTGCTTTTCCATTATTATTTTTTTATGGAGCTTGGCCTGGACGAATTTATCCACCCTACCCCTCTCCATTTCCTTCACTTTTAACCATTTTACCTACGACTGTAGATGGCTCGAGCTTCCCCACTTCCTACTGCAGGCTGAAGCGGGGCTCGGCCCACCTGGGACAGGTGAGGATAACACAGTCACTGGCCCAGGATGCCTGCAGTAGGGTTTGTAGGGTTCAACTATCAACTACATCGAATCGAAGAATTCATTCTCTCTTCAATTTTAATATTCCCCTTGCTTTCTTTCATTTTCTTTGAAGGAGCATGTTTGAGTTCTGGGAGTATTGAATTGTTGGAGAGATGCTGATGCTGGAGAAAACTATGGTAACACAGAGCTCAGAACCCGTATCCCAAATTTCTACGGGCTATGTACCTATTTTGTGTAGCTATGTGAATGTGTGTGGAACTTCAGGGCCTTCCGCACTAGTTTCTATATAGATCATTGAGCTCCTGCCAAGTTCATACACACTGAATAAAAAATAGATTCGGATAGGTGCTAGAGTCGTCAAAATCCGTGAGTGCACATGGAGCTCATGTGTGTGATGCGCTCCCCCATATATTTTGTTCACATAGTGTTCTTAGTATTAAACTGGTCTAGCGTCCGTCTCTCCTTCAATATATAAATAAATTACGTTTGTCCAGTCGCCCTTATGGAGGCGGTTTGGGATTAGGGTATGGCACATAAAGCAGTCAAATCAGAATTAATTGAGTTTTAGAGGCAGACGGTGAAGGGCGATGCAGACTCGAGCCGTTGGTTAAAACGGCGGGGAGGCAGGATACCCGCATGATTGCGCTTCCTGCCAGCCTGCAGCCTGCCCTGTCTTCCAACGCCTTAACCCCCCCATTCCACCCGCGCCTCTTCTCTATGAATCCCACGACAGACTTCCCTTCCATTTCTCCCTCACCTCACGAATTCCTCGCAAGGACCTGCTTCTGTTTCTCCGCTTGGAAACTAAAAGGAAGGAGGAAAGGAGAAAAAAAAAACCCCAGTTCCATTGTCAGGGTCTTGATTATGAGAACGAGGCATCAGAAAGGAACAATGAGCCGTCATCCGTTGCCTTCAAGTGATTGCCTTTTGAGGGGGAAGGGAAAAATAAAGGAGGAAGGAAGTGTTTTGAAGTGAGAAAATATCCGGTTATTTTACTGTCGACAATTAAGTTTCGTCGACAGAAGAGACGAGTTTTCCGGAGGAGCGGATTCCTTCCCAATGATTCGTCACGTTCAGATTTTGAGTATTTATTCCGTGTTCCGCAAATAGTTTTGTGACTTCATGTTGCAGCAAATGCTCCGGCGCACGAAAATATTAATTAAATGCAATATTTGATTATGCCAAGAAGGAAAAACTATGAAGAAAACTTATGTGATTCATTGTACTTCGACCATCACCAAAAAACGATCTTCGTTAGAAATTCTACTGAATGTATAAAAATATGCGTGAAAAACGAAATATGGTTGCAACTTAGTTAAAAGTACTCCGTGCTACTGATCAAGCCGATTTAACAAAAATACTTTCTCGTGTTTACTTTTCCCTACCCAAAGAGTAAGGAAAGTATTGTATGATTTCACTCCCTCCCACCATGATACTTTTTGGCAGTTAGGGGAAGGCTAAAGCATGTTCCCTGCTGAACATTGTGCCAACAGCCTCAAGAACCAATTATGCATTGATCAACCTTTCGCGCTACTAGTTTCTATGTTCACATAAATTGAAATGAACTTGATACAAATCGCTGAATGCACATGAGGCTGAGGAAAGTAATGTGATGCGTCGCACCATATATTTATGAAGGTTTCTCTTTGCTGCTTATGCGCTTCTCGGTAATTGTTTGGCGACTCAGTTAGACAGGATTCACTCGCCGGGATTTCTCTGTCCCATTTATACTCTCGTTCTACGATGTATTGGTGGAATCAAAAAAATTTGAATTCGAGTGTCGAAAGGCTTTTGACGCGAGGTGACAGTTCCCTTTAGCCCCATCCTAGCCAGAAGCGCATTTGAAGCGTCGTTTATTTACATCGTTATTTTCATCCCCCAGGGGGTCGTTTACGAGCTTATTCCTCTTCGCTTTTCGTTGGCAACTCACAAAAGAGCTGAAGCAGGTTTTTAACATCCGCAACCCCCCCCCCCCTACCACCGATCTTCACACTCCCTGAATAGTTTACCATAATTCGCGAAGTGGAAAAATGGGATGAGTGGTTCGCTCTTCCTCTGGTATCTGCAGCTCGCGTAACTAGGCCACAATATTCTCTCGTGTTTTTTTTAAGCCAGTCAGATTAAACTCCATAGCCAAATGAAAAAAAAAGGCAACCAGTTTCAACATCCGCAGTTGAGCGGAGCGACATGTAAACGAACTATCGGTTTTTCGACGTTCACTGGTCGGAACAAAATCTGTGCGAAAGAGCGGATTTCATTATTTCTTCCGAGTGAAATTTGCGTCAGAGACGACTTTTCGCATTTATTCGCCCACGACACAGGAATCAATAGTAGTTGAACGATAAATGTTCTTTCGTTTTCCGGACTGTCCGATTTTAAGAAACTTTGAATCGCAGTTTATGATCTGGCAGTATATTGAATGCGAGAGGAGGAGTGATGTGACATTCAGTGCGAGAGAAGAATAAGTTGATGAACGGAGGGAGAGAGGGTGGTATTGTAGGGGGGCGGTATTGTTACACTGGTTAACTTAACGTTCACTTAAGAGTTCACACAACGCACAAGGAATTCTCTAGATAGGTGAACTAGTGTGGACCAGACGAGGGCTGAGCCAGAGTATCACAGTCTGAGTTCTAGGGTTGGCCTCAAGGATGTGGCACGTAAGGTGTGAGAAGTGAAATGAGGGAAGGGGATGAGGACAACGCCAACTGTGATAATCGTTAGCGGGAAAATACGATATGGGCTCGGGTTGAAAAATTGGAAGAAAGATAATGATTGACAGGAATAGTTTGGAGTTTCCCACCGCTCCAACTGAGCTAGGCTTCAGCTGGGCAAGTCTGATCAGGTTTGACGACAGTGAACTTCTGTACCAATTCAGTACAAGTGCTTTTTTTCCACTATTAAGTGTGTTTTTTTTCACTGTGGTTTATTTTTAAAATGGGGTCTTAAAATATTTTATTCGCCTATTATTAGTGTATAATAGTTGATATTTTTAATTAATAAATAATAACATATTTCAACATAGCTGCTGGGCGATTTACCGTGGATTGTAGTGTGGTAATGGGCGAAGGCCTTCAATCGATAAAAATCATTACGCATCAATCAATCAAATTCCGCAATGGTAATCGCCATAGCAACTAATGTAACTAATTGTTAACTTTGTTTATATG
Source organism: Pachypeltis micranthus (assembly GCA_020466155.1). NCBI lineage: Eukaryota > Metazoa > Arthropoda > Insecta > Hemiptera > Miridae > Pachypeltis > Pachypeltis micranthus. The sequence goes on along the minus strand of CM035770.1, from coordinate 41,628,369 downwards.
ATCTTTCACGTAAGAGTTCTACGTGGAAAGTGTTAGCGGTTGAGGTCCCGGAATTAATTGAGTAGCCCCTACTTATGCCATCACCTTTATAGAGTAATCAGTGCACAGGCGAATCGTAAGACTGTAAGCACAATTTTCAGCATGGAGCATGCTTTAGTCTTCCTTTAACTGCCAAAAAGCGCCATGATAGGAGGGAATGAAATCATGCCCCAAAATAAGTATATAAGAAACTCTTCCCTCCCACCCTTCCTTCGCCAATCCACCCTCCCCTAAGCCTAAGGTAATAATTGACGGAACTGCCAAAGCAGTTTTTCAAAAGAAAGACCGTGTTTGCCATTTACGAACTATTAGATAAAACTGTGAAAAATGTGGCTGAAATCCTTATTTTGGCGCCCCGACATCAAATTTTACGTTATTTGCTCTAACAGTTTGCTGGAACGGTATTTTTCGAAGAGTGAAGGCTTGCGGAACTTTCCTTACCACTTCGTTGAACTTAGGAAAGTAAAAATTTGATAATGATAAAAAAACTTTTTTCTAATATTTTTTTCTGCTCATTACTCCAAATGTTCCGGGGTAATTCTGTTGAGAGTCCGATAATCGACTATAATACTGAACGTTCAATATTAGTAGTCCTAATAACTTCCAGATTGCTCACGGCCGACCGTTTGTTTCTTTTGTAAGAAATGTCATTTAATATCGAATTTCGTCGACGTTCCTGTTTAGTAAGGTTTTTTTTGAGACCATAAAACATCCTGAGGACGTTACCATGTGACTGGGAAAGTCTCTTCTGTTGAAAGTCTCTCATTCAACGTAAAACTTTCCCCACGGAGCTGAACGATAAAGGATTTAAAGCTTCCGATTTCTCCTATGAAGACGTAAGCTTCCAGCGAGAAGAAGAGAAGATCACTGCATTTGCGCGTAAATGAGGAAAGTTGTGATGCGCATAAATCCAAAAGCGTTTTTTTCACTTGTCGTAAATAGTTCTTCCGGCGCAGATAATAAACAACCACTCATCAATAATCACGATAAATGAGCTCTTTTAGAAATAAAGAGGTAGAGTTGACTAGTGAACTTATCCTTAGCTCTCAGATACTCAGATGCTCTCGGGCTAATCTTCGCTTCCTGGTTAACCTGCGCCAAGCTATGCTGCTTTTCGTCTTAATCTTACATTTAACCCGCATCTGAATTAGTTTGGTCTTAACCCTTACCTTCTGTTTAACCTGCGTTTGAGTTAGGGGGTGGAAGAAGCGTGCTGAAAATAATGACTTGGAACCGCTTAAGAACTCTCTTCCTAGTAGGATCCGAGAGGACGGTAATTTATGGGCTATTATTTCTGAGAAAGTAAATGAGCCAAGTCGTTCTCCAAGAGAAGAGCTCTTATTTATGACAAAGGAGTCAATTAGAGGGGTTTAATATTGGCCAGATGACAAACTGGGAGTTTCTTGTTGGAAGATGCGCTGATCTAGTGTTTGTGTTTTCGCTGGCATCCTTGTTTTTGTGTACCAGCAAGATTCAGAGGGAGAGCAGCAACAGGAAAGAGTGGAGTCCAGAGGAAGAGGTTCTGACGAAAGGAAAAAGACCGGTAAATGCCGAAGGGCCCAGAGCATCCTGCAGATCAGAGCGCGATCCTAAATTAGAAATACATCAAATCCATGAGGTGAGAGGGGAATGCATAGTCCTCCTCTGCACAACGGTGAAGAGGCCTCCAAACCTACAGGAAAGGAATCATTCCAGAGCAGATGTGACAGGATTTCTCAGCGATGTTAAATCTGCAGCGGGTCGAATTCACCAAAATAAACGCTTCTGTTAGGCCAATTAAGACTGCGGCAATATGTGCGACGCACACAAGTGTGTTACGCTATACGAGTATCAAACAACAACCCTCAACTTGGCTTGAGGGATTAAATTGCTTCCTAAATAGAAATCTCTACGTTTAAGGATGAACATAACTTTGAAGAGGAAAATTAGAAGAGATTAGATTATTATTTGAGATTAAGATTTTAACCTAAACCCACTTTACAAGAGTTAATGAAGATTGCCCTGCTGCTGTAAGGACATTTAGCGAACGAAATTAGTAAACGGACTTAACTAGGTGTAAGTTTTCTTTAAAGTCTCGCCAGCTCCCGGGAGACTAATCGAAATTAAGGCGGGAAGGTCTGGGCGAAGAAACCGGCGTTGGATCGATGTTGGAAAGTTGAGAAGAGCTGGAAGAAAGTTCCTTTGAGAGCGTGGCAATTATTACGGCATTAAACTTGGTTAACCAATGGCGTGTCCAGTGCAACTTAAGAGTAACTAAGGCGATTCTCGAGGGAAAGAGGATCAATCTGGAGAGGAAGGGCATACAAAGAGTAAGTGGTATGTATGTTTACGTACAGGGGTTAAGGATATTGAGGCCTTGGAAGGTAGCGGGATACTTTGTTCATGAGGGCATGTGCAGACAAGATGACGGCTGTGGTACGCCATAAGGTATTTGGTAAGGCAGCCATGCATCCATAGGAGGTAGCGGCTGTGGATCTGAATGGCGTTATGCGTGTGGGGTGGAAGTGGTGGGAAAGTTACATCACACTTCCCATTCTGCACAACCTTATTAGATGGTTTTTGACCTCATAACGTCTGCACTTGATGGTACTCCCTGGCCCTGCAGAAAGTCATTGGTTCCCCCAACACCTTCGTCCTCAACCCCTTTCGTTACCTATGGAAATCCCCATCCCATCCCAATCCCATCTCGTCAGTTATTTCCAAGTGACAACGGATTTCCCCTGACCTGGCTTTCTCATCTATCTTTTCCCACTCCTCAATTTTAGATTCCTCTCCACAGCAGACAACTCCTCCCAAACTCATTCACCTACAAGTTCTCGCGAAAGTCGGTCGTCTTCAGTTTTCCCAATGCACAGTCATCTAACAGCGTTTACTATACAGCCGTCTACCAACTCTTCCAACAGACACTTGCTTCCTCGTACAACCAGTTCCACGCCTTCAGAGCTCTCCCTGTTCGGGCTTATATACTCAAATCATACTCTATTCTAGTTACCTCTTCTTTGTGCATATAAGTCTTCAAATCTTGTGATATCCCAACACTTCAAATTACAAATTCGTGCTAAACCAAAACCTGTGTTCGAGATTCGTTCGAGTCTACCCTGGTAAAAACACTAAGAGCTACCGCCTTCTAGGTACTTGAGGGTGATAATGGAAGAAAATAGGAAACCTCTTGGGCACCCACGAATTACTTGGTGCTAGTGCTCATGGAGGGAGAAAAAGTCACAGCTGGGCTGAACAAAATGGATTTCGTGCCAGTGATCACAATGGAAACAAGTAATATCTCATGTAGCTTCGCGCTGCTAGCAATGTGAGGCTTTATGAAGGAATAAGCAGCCTTGGAGAACTTTGTTTTTGGAACGTAGCAACTCTGCTCCTCGTGGCACCATGAAGTTACGCTGGCGTGTTGAGGTACCAGTCCAGAACCATTTAACATCAAGTTGGCCCTGACAGCGTTCTGTGGTGGCTGCTCTTCCTACCCTTCCTCTTTGCCTTTCCGAAGGTTCTCGTAGCTTTCTACCAGAAAGGGCAGGATCAGCAAGCTCCGTCCACCGCTGGCTGAACGATTCCCAGGCAAATTGAGCAATGAGTATCCAACTTTCTTCGAAGGACTTCCAGTTCTTTCTTGGAGGACTTTAAACCTCTTCGAGCTTCAACCAAAGCGGCTAAATTCTCGGATAATTGGTTTAAAAAAAATCAAATATGAGACCTAGACAGAGCGGAATATGCGTGGAAACTTCTCTCCACGTCCTCTGAACAACTAAAGTGGAAAATTCATTCATTCTTGAGCCGATTGTTTTGGACTTGGTGTTTTATTTATTCATTAACAAGAACGAAGAACACAACAACAAAATTATGTAATACACAACTAAGTGAGGGTAAGGTGGGAGCAAATATAAGAAATAGATTTACAGAGGATCACTGACGACGGGTTGCAGGGGGACGGAGATACTCTAAGAGATGCTCCTTGATGATAGAGAGGGGCGAAAATTGAAGATCGAAGTAACGCGAAGATGATTTCAGGAGATTTGTGGCTCTCGGAATTCTCCAGAAGGGGCGGCGGTACAAATAATTCCTAAGAGAAATGGGCCCAGGGTTCTTGATGATTCGACGGCAAATCGAGCGCCTTTCCTACTTCCTCCAGTGTTTTAATGCGCCCGAGTCGTAGCTGGAGGAAACGAGCTGGCTCGCCTTGTGTGCCGCTAATGGCAGCTTCAAGTTCCAGCCTTTCGGGAAAACTCTCACGTCGTCCAAAGTCAAATTACAAATCTCAGCGGACTAAGCAGCTGCAGACTGTGGGTTTCAGCTGCCATTGTACCACCTAACAGAGGCTGTGGCTTCATCACAGAAGAATTCATCACTGAGGGTGCAGAAAATGTTGACTGAGGTAGTGTATGTGGAAGGACAATCCATACAGTCCAGGAATGACTAATTTAGGCGCGCTAATTTTGGTTCGGCCTCTTGTGCCCCTTATACCTATCTATATCCCCAGAGTTGCTTCTTGAACTCAAACTAAACTCTTTTGTTACAGATGATTCCAACGATACAACCCTGAACTCGCGGACATGTGGGGCACGATTCCGGATCTTGGGCCGGAACTTGCCTCCGAGTCCGAGTCGTCTGATACGTCTTTGAGCCCGTTGGCGCCCCTCGAGAGCCCTGAAGACTCAATCATCGATCTTCCGTTGGATTCAGAGGTTCCTTCGCTGCTGAGCGGGAAGGAATCAAGGACTGCTCCTGCGGCGGATACTAAAATGAACGAAGGAAGGAAGAAAGGTGGAGAGAGCAGCGACAGTGGCAAAGAAAGTGACGAAGATAACAAAATGGAGGAAGAAGATTATGAAGCGGAAGACGAAAATGAGTTCCAGGTAAACAACGAATGTGTACAGACATGTGTAGAGGAAACACTTGAGGATGAACGTACTTGTTGTTGTTTTTGGCTGTAAGTTGTCATCAGAATAGTGATGTTGGTGATGGCCTCAAGCCAAAATTTCATCTTGAGTTTTTTCCTCTATAAACTTCACCATTGTTTAGAGTTAAGTTAATATTTGTCTTTATAAATCTCAATTTGTCGATTTAAACGTACATATTTATGAGGTTCGTTGTCTGTACGAAGTAGAAAGGAAAGTTATGTAATCGGCTGGAAAAAAAAGTTTTCTTCAAATCTTTACGTTCCGAACCCTTGAGTCCGAAAAAAATTATTTCCCAAGGCTGGTTTTTGGGAGGTTGATAAACCTTGATAGAATGGTCATGGTGCACTCTGCTGTTCGTGCTTGGCTAGGCCTCCCACATAGCGTCTCATGTGCGTACATGCACGCTGTCGTTCTATCTGGGGGACACAGTTTTCCATCTCTCTCTTCGGGTGAAACAAAGAATATGGACCGACCGCTGATATATCGATATATTGCCTTATCAGAGGGAGCGGTCCCTATTCTTTGCTTTTACCCTCTCTTCCTCTCTTCCACAATTGCTTTGCAAGTATCGGGCTGGGATGACGAACCCAAGGATCAGCTGCAGTGGTGTGACATGGCGACTCCATCTGCCCCTAAGCCCAGTAAGCCTTCAGATTTTGCGGCTGCTCTGCATGACGAACGGGAACTCATGCACTGTCCTGACTCCCCAAAGAGGACAGAAACCCAGATGCGTGGCAGAGGAGCCCCTAAGTAGTGGGGGAAGCTTACGGGACCTTTGCCACAGCTTACTGGGGTCCTCCCAAACCCCAGAGAGGCCAGTAAGTCCAAACTGTCTCCTACTGGGATGAGGAAAAGCCGTAAGTGCCATCGAAAAATGGGGCGGGCCAGCGACCATTCTGGGGTTAAGGGTTGTTTGACCCAAACATGGTACCACGGGAATGCACAGCCTTGCGCCAGTGCATTATGGGTTAGGGTCACGACAGGTGGCTGCCTCTGCACGGCAAGGTAGGTAGACCGAACCAATCCAACTCCTACCCACCGCCGAGCCTGACAATGCTGGAAAATGCGCTTGCTCTGCGGACATTATGGCGGTCGAGGAGTCACTGGAGAGTAGTTCCCCCATCCCTAACTTAGTCTTTAAACTGCGAGGTCTGAGGAAGGTTTAGGCTATCCGGTCAAGACTCCCCCAGACATCTACAAATGCAGAATTGTAATTGCTCTGACTACCCCTCCACATCTATGTGGGTAGAGTGGGCTTCATGGAAGGGTTTGCTGGCGCTTTCACGCCTTTCGTGTGGCATCACTGTCTACTGCAGTGGGGCGTACGACAGGCCAGGATCGTAACGTGTCAAGCGTCATGACTCGGTCTGCAAGCAGGTTGCAGGTGCATTGTCATCTAAGGGCAGGAAAGTGGAGAGAGAGGCACTACTGAGTTTTTTCTGGAGAAGGACTGAGGCCTAACATCGTCGCCGTTGATCCCGACGAGTTTGGAGTGGTCCTGGATTTCTGCCACCGTGAAGTATTTCAAATGAACTGAGTGAAAAATACATTGAATCAGTAACGAAAAGTCATGAAAACCTGTGAATTTATATACAGCTAAGGAAAGTGTGTGATGCAGCGCACCTCATATTTTCTAACGTGTTGTTGGGCGATACATCGAAGACTAAAAACCACCTTTTAGGCCAGGGATACAGTTAATTTATAATCGATCTTCAGGGCTCGGCTCCATAACAACAAGAAAACGATTTGTCAGACAGGCAGTTTGAAAATATATAAATTGGTATTTGGAGTATGCTATCGTCTTTAAACATGTAGGTGCAGACGTAAAATCAACGCGAGGGCTGCCAGTGACAATATTGTTGGAAACTAGCAGAATGCAGGGTTTGCAATGTTTACATTGCCCGGCGTCTCCAATGTTCGCCATTCGTTGAGCAAGGAACAACTGCATGATGTGGATGTAGTCTTTAGTACTGTTTTGACAGCGACCTCGATGCAGCCCACCGGTGGGTGGATGTTAGGTATTACCCTCTTCCAAGCTATGTCTTCTCGGACCCATATTTTCTCGAGAAATGGGAAATAAATATGTGATTCGCAATGTGAATGAATTACAGTTGTGACATACCCTTATTATGGCCTTCTATCTTGATCTGCCGACTAAATGTCATTATCAATGAGGCAACTGGAATGCGCAGGGAGAACAGTGAAATTGTGTCGATCCAGCACGGAGGCATAAATTATCGTACTGCTGTAAATCCGGTTGTAGGGAACATTTTTAACCGCCATTTTTTGGCTGTCGGGAAGAGAGTGGTTGAACAGATTGGCTCACTCAAAAACCAATCACCTAGTTATTCAGGGAATTGACGGTGGAGAAATATAGTCCTTCGAAGTCAATGAGAGTGACGTAATAAAAATCATTGGAAGTCTAAAAGGGGGGTCTAGCCCTGGTGTCGAACTACTCAAAAAAGTTAAGTGGAGATAGCCAAGCCACTTATGTACCTGATAAACCTTAGGTTTTCCATCGATCTACAAGCAACACCGTTGTTTAAATCTTTTGATCCCACAAGAACCGAGAACTTCAGGCCTATCTCCCTATTGTCAAATATTGCCAAAATTATTGAAAAAGCTGCAAAGATGTACCTAACCACTTACTTGGAAGCTAGTGGTTTCCTTAATGACAGACAGTTCGGGTTTCGAACCGGGTGGGTTCGGGGGAAAGAGTACGCAGGATGCAATTCTTGAAGTTGTTGAGGAAATAGCTGGTGCCTTGGATAGAGGAGGCAAATGTATGGCTGTGTTTATGGACCTCCGTAAAGCCTTCGACAGTCCTCCTCACAGCAGTCTGAAGAACGCTTTCAAAAAAAGTAGTGTCGACCGATTGTTTTTGAAATGGATTGAAAGTTATTTGACAAATATAAGCAAGTTGTAAAGGTCCTAGCTTGTTGAAGAGGACACTTGTTCGTTCACTTTCAGGTCCCTCAGGGGACTGTCTTGGGGAAATTGCTGGAAAAATGGTTCGCTTTGCAGACGACGGTGTCATGCTGTTTCGAGGTAGAACATGGGAGAAAGTAGTGCTTAGTGCGGAGGGTTCGTTGAAGGTGGTCGTTCAATAGTTAAATAAAAACAGTTTCAAGGTGGATGTTTCTAAAACAAAATTTGTCTGTTTCTCACTTCGATCGGTGGGTATCCTAGGCTTGAGGTCCTTGAGGTGTCATCGGCGGGAGGAATGTCTCGACGACTCTTGCTCCTGTCCAGAAATGGAGCAGGTTGGCTCAGTCAAGTACTTGGAAGTAGTGTTGGACCAATTCTTGAGTTCACAAGATCATGTATCGATCTTGTATCGACGATTGAGAAGAATTACAGAAATCTGTTGTGAAGGTAACAAGAAATAAAAGCTCTAATTCATTCGATTATGTCCTGCTGTGTAGCCGCTTAGGGAGGTGCAAGTGGCACTCTGCAACCTCCCATTGTTGCTCAAAAATGCATGACCAAAATCCTGCTAAAAAAGCATAGACGTTTCCCCTCTTTTGAGATGTTTGGGGTTGGGTGGGAATGGGAATAGGGGGATCCAGGGGTGTTATTCTGGGAAAACTGGCATTTTCGGGGCCAGTTTCCCCCGTCCAGCTGCTGGGCACGGCTGGCAGTGGGAGGCTCCTTGTGGTCAAGGAACCTGGGGTCCTCCAGCAAGGAGGGGCAAGTCCAAACCCCTCCAAGGCGGAGGTCCCCGAAGCCATAAGTCTGAATGCAAGTCCGGACGGGCCAGTGACCATTCTAGCCTCATAGGATATTTTTCTTCAAATGAACAACCCGCGGTGAAAGCTGTTGCACCATGGGTAAGGTCCACTGAAGGTGGATGCCTCTGCAGGACGCTAGGGTAGAGGCGGATAAGTCCTAGAATCCTCCAATCCCTAGAAACCCAGCAATGGAGTCCTGCCGATATCGCAGTGGTCGAGGGTTCGCTGGAGGGGGCAGTGGCAGGTTAGGGCCGAGAGGCTACTGGTACTCCCTCCGACAAATTTTGTTTTTCACACTGAGCAGCTTTTGAAACGTCAAGATTAAACGAAACCTTACTATTTTGGTTTATTATTCATTCTGGATTACGAATTTTCGGTCAGGAAAATCGGGATTCCAAATCTACAACGACCGGCCGCCGCCCGAGCCGTTTTATAACCTCAACGTGAACTGCAAAATCCGTTCTTTCGCACAAAAACCCCCTCTGGATATCTATTTGTGTCTGCTTGCTCGGCAATCCGATCGGACGAAGCCTATGGTAATTATGAGCGAAAAATGGGTTATAATAATGAGCAAAAACGCAGTTTTAACGCAAATACCCGTGTGTGGTGTCGTTTTCAAGGTATTTTTAGATGCTGGGTCGAATGAAATGAGTATTGTTATTATCAGCAAAAAGACACTACTGGCTAGGTGGAAGAATCTCTTTAATTTCCTTGGCTCTTCAAAGTAAAAAGAAAAGTTTAGTTGAGCCCAACCGAGTCCGAAAAACACTATTTGGGAAAATGGTCTATGTGTGTGTCTGTGAACGGTTTTTAGAGAAAACGAGCGAACCAAATCAGCTCAAACTTGATATCTAGCCCGCAGGTTACCTTGCGCCGGCAAAATAAGAGTATGAGCAAAATCCCCAGCAAGTTAACTATAACTATCATAGTGATCAAAACACCGAACATCTTTTTCTCAAAAACGGCTCTAACGATTTTGATTAAATTTTTTATATTGAGAGTTCACATTATGGCAATTAGATTTTTGCGCGTTTTTTTCCTTACAAACTCCGATGAAATCCTCCGTTCAACGACCGCCGTTTCGCTTACTACCAGCTCAGTAAGTTTTTACTCAATAATCTGCAAAAGTAATTACTATCCTTCTTCAAAAATATCTGGTGCGTTGCAACACACAACTTTCCTTAGCTCTACGTCAATTCACTTTCTATATGGCTTTGTCTACTTAATCAATTCATTTACCACTCAGTTCATTTAAATCTGGTCAAGCAACACTTCACAGCAGCAGAAAGCGGTTGCACTTACAGTTCCAGAATTTATTGTGCTGCTCGTACTCATTCCAGGACCATTATTGAGCAATTGGTACACAAATAATTAATGAGGCTGTAAACAAAAATTTATTGAAGAAGGATAGCAATTACTTTTGCAGAGTTATTGGGTAAAAACGTTTAGAACTGGTAGTAAGCGAAACGGCGGTAGTTGAAATTCAGGAATTTCTGGAGTGAGCCCCATGTATCTCATGAGCGTTTTCAAACACGAACCCTTTAGGTATTGGATTGGACTACTATACCAATTTGTTTAAATATTCTACTTACATTTCAACGGAGTTTATAAGGAACACGTTTTAAGCTGATTCGGTACGGTTGTTTTCTCTAAAAACCGCGCTAAAATCGAATTGTTCGAAAGTTCTGGTAATTTATTGTGCTGCTCTCGTCATTTTCCCAAATATGGGAATTTTATGGTATAGTTGCCATATTGGGAGCTATCAATATAAACAATTTAATCAAAATCGTTAGGGCTGCTCGTTCCTTATAAACTCCGTTGAAATGTTACTGGAATGTTAACAAAAATGGTGTAGTAGTCCGATACAATACCTATATAAGATATATGGGGGTCACTCGAGAGGTGCTGGAATTTCAACTACCGCCGTTTCGCTTACTGCCAGCTTAGTAAGTTTTTACTCAATAATCTGCAAAAGTAGTTACTATCCTTCTTCAACAAAATCGTGTTTACAGCCTCTTTAATTCTCCGTGTACCAATTTCTCAAAAATGGTCCGGGAATGAGTACGAACAGTACAATAAATTCCAGAACTTCAAGGGCTACCACTTTCTGCTCCCGTGAGGAGTTGTTCGACCACGTTCAAATGAACTGAGTGAGTGGAAAAAGCCATGTACACAAGTGAATTGACGTAGAGCTAAGTTAATTTTTGTAACGGAAAGGTGGAAACTAGCAAACATAGTTACGACATATCACGAAATGATTAAAACATCATCCATTGTCAATGATCCCAAACTTCTCTCCTACTTCTGACAGGGTTACTGCACTCCATTCTGATCGGGAGTCAATTTATCGGCATGAACGATTCTTCTTCGACGATTTGGAGTAGCGATACGAAATATGCGTTTCGCTCGAGATTTCAACTTTCCGCCAGGCCAATGATCCCCCCCCCCCCCGGGGCCCTGTCACCTATCTGATAACGAGGAACCTTTGTATGGACATCGTATCGGCGTTTAGAACCCAAGACAGGTGCTCATTCCATCCTGTCTTGAGTTCACCATCTTTGCCAGAATTTCTACTAACGTTCGGTTTAATCTTGCAACTCGTTTGTTGCTTTAAAGGTGCATAGTAAGAACAGTATCAGACGAGTACAGCTCGAACAGCTAAAGAACTCGCGGGATCATACAGCGCATGTAATAGTTTCAGCATTTCACACCAACCACCCGTAAGCTCGACGCGTCACGCCGTGACAATTGCCTACAGGCGCGGGGAATTGGTAATTTTCGTCGTTCCGTAGTAATTAGGTTATGTTTCATATCGTTTACGGGTATTTTTCGATGCTGAGGTATGAGACTAGGTCAAGCTGTTCAAGAGAATAATAAACCGTGGTGTAATCATTTGCAGCGTTTTTGTCGACTGATTGCAAACATTTTTTCTACTTCGTTAGTTTAGGGAAAATATAAATACGTTTGCCGAGTAGACAGCATCGTTATTTGGAAAACGTGTGCGCTATTAATTCGCTTCGGTATCGCATCGATTATGTTGTAGTTGTCCATTGTAGAACTAATCCCTTTTTCAAGTTTGAATACTAATAACCCGTTAACGATTGGATTCGACTCAACGACTAACGACTTGGGGGCTAAAGTATCTTTAATCCGTCTCACAGGAGGGTTATTCCAGGAGATGAATGATTCGAATTGAACCTTCTCCTTCCCTTTAAGCCCCCCTCCTCGTTCTCAGGACTTCCTCTGCTTGTCAAAGGGACTTTTGCAACTGTACCTGAACATGAAACACTGTATTTTCTTATAAACACTCATGCCAAACTAAGGTAGCTATACCACTGACTTGCAACCCTAATTTAAAGGCACAATACAAGTTCGAATTGCGGTTGTGTTCAAAACTTATGTTTATGTTTGCAGGAAAGTGATGGGGACTATGAGGACTGCGAAGGGTTTGAAGAGCGGGAGTACTCGTGGAACTGCTACCTGACGACAATAGAAGAAGAGGAAGAAGAGGAAGCGGCCGCTGAGGAGGAGTCCCTAGCTGAAGAAGAAGAAGACGACGACGAAGAAGACTCAGGAAACGATTCAGATTTGGAAAAATCCGAGCTGGAAACTTTCGAGCTTTTGGAGAAAATGTGCGAAATTGAGTCGAAGGAAAAGGGGGAAAAAGGTGGACGAGGGAGGATACAAAGTTATCACGAGTACAAGAAATTGAAGGAGTCCGCACCTGTCGTCGTCGAGTACAAGAACCAAATCGTCCTGGAAAAGGACGTCCGAGGAGTCAAAATCAAACCGGCTGACGAGCGAGAAAAGGGGTTGAACGAAATGCACCTCGTAGGCGGGGAGAAGGAACGGGATCGGGAACGGGACTGCTTCGCCGAAGGAACTGCGACGGATAGCAGCTCCGACCGCCTGTTCGAAATTCAAGTCCCTTCAAATTTCGACTCGACCGACGTCCCTTCCCCTTGGCTCGTTCGAAAAGAGGACTTGCTCGACGACGAGCCCGTTCTCCGGAACGAACCTGTGGAGCTCCCGCGGGAATCGATAGGAGCGGGCGGGGACCTGCGCGGCGGAGGCGGTAGAAGCGGCAGGGACAGCGGCAGCGGCAGCGACCCGCCTCCAATCAATAGGCTCCGGGCGGCGGGGGCGGTGGCGGCGGCGGCGGTAGCGGTGGCGGGCGAACCCTGTTCAGTCGCCGCTGTGACACCAATGAAGCACGATCCGGACGGTAAAATCAAATCGGCCCTCAAAAGGGCTTCGTCGAAGAAGCGGAAGAAGCACAAAGTTCAATTCGACGAGTCGTTGAATAAATTTTTCGAGGCCGACTACGTTATTTTGATTCGGGAGGAGTGCGGGGGCGGTGGATGTGACTGCGGGGGCGGCGATTATTGTTACGCCGAAGATGAAGATGAGGACGACGCTCCGCCTCCGGTTCAGGCCCTGGACCTCGCTCCCTTCGACCCTCCCGTTGAATTCGTCGACCAGCTGACCCTCAGCCCTCCGGACGGCTACAAAGATCACTGCATCCACCATCCCATCTCCTTAACAGGTAACCCATTCACTCTTTATTATGTCAATTTCGTAGTAAAACCACCTGCAAGTAGTCAAATATCTTGAACGCCCCGCCAATTCATACACATTCAACAATGTTCATCTACCTGCCGCTATTTTTCACACCGTTTATATGAACCAGATGGAACCACGTATTGCATGACGTTTTAGATGGACACTTTGAGAATATTTAGAGCGTAGCAACACACAACTTCCCTCAACCCCCGCACACATTCAACAATTTTTATCTCCCTACAACTATTTTTTACACCGTTCATACGAACGAGGTCGAACATAACGTTCTTCACTGGCACTTTTAGTGCTTTAAGTTCCGCAACTTATTGTGCTGCTCCTATTTATTCCTTGCCGAGGGATACACATTGAAAATACTTAATGCGTAGCAACACACAACTTTCCTCAACTTTCCCTACTGGTATTTTTGTACACACTTTATATGAACCAGGTGGACACTATTAGTACACGACGTTTCGGAATATTCGGCAGTACCTTCATGGTTCTGGGATTGAAGGGAAATTATTTAGAAGCGTAGCGAAAAATAACTTTCCTCAGCCTGCACACGTTCAACAATTTTTATCTCCCAGCCGGTGTTTTTTTACACCGTTTACACGAACCAGGCAGAATGTAACGTTCTAGATAGGTATTTTTAGTACTTTACCTTCAGTAATCCATTCTGCTGCTCCTATTTATTCCTTGTCGTGTTCACGGTTCTTTCAAAGGGGAAACACTTTGAAAATGTTGACGGCGCGTCAACACACTTTCCGCAATAAATTCGACTATACGTACGAGCGCTGTATCTTCGTTCGATGCGTTTCCACGGGAACATGCAGGGAGAACAAAATGTAGGTACTAATTGTTCAAAACCGCCCCATAGGTTTGATCGAAATCGTTAGAGCCGTTTTTAAGAAAATTGGAATACCGATACATTAATATTCGACAAATCTCCTTTTCTGAGTTAACTTGGATTATATCTCCGTTCAACATATATATACCGATATAATTACACGGAAAGAAATGTGGGTATGGGTGGCTGAAAGACACTCTGTAAGATTGATCACATTTGGTGAAGCAGTTACTCCAGAATTCACGGAAATATTCGAAAAACGTTATTTTCGGCACAATTTCATTTTTAGCTTTGTTCAATGGACTGTCAGATGAGCGGTTATTGAGAACAATATATAGGTATTAACTATTCAAAAACACCCTGTGAGTTTGGTGAAAGTCGTTCGTCGTTTCGACAAAAAGCCTAAAAAAACTATTTTTGCTTCATAAGCCTATATCTCTGTTTACCGTATTTTCATGAAGATATGTATACAGAAGAAACGTTTTGTACTTACTAGTAGAAGTAAATTGGAAAGTTTAATCAAAATCGCTAGAGCCGTTTTCGAGAAAAATGCGAGAAGCCCTAGTTTTTCCCTTCGGGTTGCTGAAAGTAATACGCCTCTTTGCTTCTTCTCGTCAGCGAATTTTCAGAGATATTTGTGAACAACCATAGTAAATAATCAAAATAATTGAAGAGTTTAGTCGAAGTCATTGTGGTTGTTATTGTTAAAACGCGATGACTCCTTTTCTGAACATTTCGCTCCCTCATTTCCCCTTTTAGTTCATGTAAATGGCTCATGATCCTTCAAAAATCACGAACGAATCAAAATAATAACCAGTGCAGAGTTCAGCCGTTCTCCACCGCAAGTGGAACTACAGATGCGCGGCGAAATATGTCGGCCTCAAAATGCGAAGAACTGAGTCTAACTGCTTCACTTTCCACAGCCCTACGAAGTATAAAGGAAAGTTATTCGATCGACTGAAATAACAAATTGGAGTTTTCTTCCGATCTTGCCGTTTTCAGGTCTTCTGAGTACATCACAGGAGGTCTATTTAGGAAAAAGGTCTGTGTGAGTGTGTGTATGAATGCGTTTGGAAGAACACGGGGTCATTTTATACTTAGCCGCAAGGTGAAACCGGTCTAAGAGTAGTTATCGTAGGTAGTGATCAAAACACCAAATATTTTTTTCTCAAAACCGGCTCCTTCGACTTTCATCACGAAAGACGATTTCAGTGCAGTTTTGTACATATAAATCTCACTCACACGATACTAGTGCCTCCCAAAAATTAGAACAGTAGATCAATGAGCTATTCCGACGATTGCATGAGCAGAAGCAACCTCAGGCAGTTCCTGAACTCCGTTGAACGTTCTCTTAAATTTTTCGCAGTGTAACTCCTTACTACCTATGGTTCCGCCAGTTATCTACACGATTGAATTTGAATTAAGGCTGTCGCGTCAATAGCAGCTCAATAAATTCCAGAGGGGTCGTGTTTCTTTATCAATTAGGCGAGAAAAAAAATTGGTCCAGTTGAGCGGTACTCACCGTGAAACGTGGGGCTGTGCATTGCATCACATTACGTATTTTTCCTCGATCGCATACGAAATTCGTTGGAGGTTTTCTTGGTCATTTTACGACCGTTATTTTAACTAATCTAATCTACTCGTAGTTTTTACTCAGCTTATGCGAACTTTATAGAACGTGCCTCAAGGGTTTAGTGCTGGAATTGTAGGAGAAAAACGATTAATTTATTACCATCATTACAGCTGATTGGACCGTGACCCTCATTTTTCGAGGACGTCCGTGTCGCGCGACTGAGATTTATAAGGAGAAAACTGCATCAAAATACTTGGTCATTTATCGCGCTGCTCTCGTCGTTATCTTACGGATTCAAATTTTATATAACCTTTTCCGTGATTTGGTTGTCTATCCAAAAAAAATGTCGTCAAAATCGTTGCTGCAGGTTTTGAGAAAAAAAGTTTGGTGCTTTGATTACCACGATAACGATAGTTTTGAACCGCTTCACCTCAAACGCTCATTTTGATGTCAAACCCACAGGCTAAATGTCGAATTCAGCTATTTGTCGCGTTCCAGGCACGCACACGCCCAAATAGTGTTTTTATGGGCTCGGAATCCCTTAAAACAAATATATCTGAAGAAAACCGAGAAAAAAAAAATTCAGCCGATTTCGTAACATTGTTCTCCTACTCCATAAGGATAAGGAATTAAGATCAAAAGTGTGCTGTTCAAAAAGAAGTTCTTTTATACTTTGATCGCAATGGCAGCTACAGTCAGTTTTCGAGAGTTTTTTCTCAGAATACCCGTAGGACGTCTTGTAATGACGAAAGAGAAGGATATGAAGGTGTATTCCACTTGATTTTATCAGTATATACCACTTCTTCATATTTTCTTTGAACAAGAGCGCTTTGAGTGAGAGAGAGAAAAACGCTCACTTCAGAAAAACTTGAAAACTATACATCCCCCTCACACCTCGTTAATCTCGCATTTACCTCCTGAAGCTCCCACAAAACCACTCTTTTCCCGTAAGCAAAATTTAAATCCCCGGGAAAACCGCGTTGAATTTCCGCCTTCCAAGATTAAACAACGGTACTCGCACCTGCGAGGGTGGCGCCATCCTTTGAGGGTAAAATAACGCTCTTAGCGCGATTAGTTATTTCGCGCGGAGGAGCGAGGGTTTTACGCGAAGTGAAGCGCTAGAGCGCGATTGTTGAAATAGCCGATGTACCCATTTGAGCCCTGCTTCGTATCGTCTCGCTGCACTTCGAAAATTAAAATTCTATCTTGAACCAGGAGAGAAGAGCGGAAACGAAGAAGAAGAAGATGAAGAAGTTGAGCAAGAAAAAGAAGAAATCAGGAAGAAACCCGTAAGGAGGAGAAGGAAGAAGAAATTTGCGTTAACTATGAAAAAGAAAAGCGCGGGTATCAAAAAAAAGGGAATACCGTTGTTGAAGGTGAAACTGAAGAGGGAAACTATGAAAAATAAGAAGACGTCGAAGAAGATCAAACAGCGCCCTTAGCTGCACCGTCGTACCTAATTTATTTTTTTGTACATTGTCAACAATAATGTTTTTATCCAAACGAAATTATATTTAACCTCTTGGTTAACCGAACTTCAAAATAACGCTTTGAGCAAAACCTTTCTAACATTCCGGTTTATTTATAAACACGCAACTGAAACCCTTAATTGAGTGGAACCTGCCATACTTTGAGCAAAATATGAAGAAAAAACGGCAACAAGTAAGTATGTGATTGGCATTGTTGTTTCTGAACACTGAGTATGTTTCTTGCATGTTCAAGACAAATAAACTCGATTCGAGGTTTGCGTGGAACAATTATAAAAGAGTCAATCTACAATCTTGGGACTAGAACTGAAACAGTATGAAAGAATAACGCCAACAAAGCGTCAAAGGTTGAATCAAGAACGTGGGGGTTATTAAATATATGTGGACAAATAACTATGAAGTTATCCACGTATTGGTTGTTCACCCTATTTTGAAAGTCGGCGGTACTTCCGTTTTTGACCACTGCAGTAATTTTTGACTCGGGTAGTACATGACGCCATTATTCGATAATTATAAAAAGTTGCGGTGATGATGTAGGGAGTTCCGTGGCCCAATATACGTTTTTATTGCGAGTTTAGTATTTTCTGGGCTGTTCTTCACATCAGAAGTGGGATCATGGACCGTTTTAGTGATTCAGACAAGGATAAAGAAAGTTACGCTGGCTCTTCACAAAATAATCGAGACATTGTACCAGAGGAAGTTGTGTCGTCTCAGCCCGGAACTCAGCAAAGTATAAAAGGTGATAGTCGTGACTGTATTATTTCATTATTGGAAATACACACAATTTACAAATTATGAAGCAAAACCAGAGACTGGAAAGTCTTCTAAGACATGCGTTACAACCCGCAATGTCAAAGTACATCATACTCCCGGAATTCGACCCCAAGCATGAACAAGCAGACCCTAAATCCTAGTGTACAGCTGTAGCATGTTGTTTGGACGATTCAACGAGAAGCAGTGGGTTACTTGTTGTAGCGCTTGGGCAAGCTTTGAAAGGGGAAGCTGCTACTTGGTTTACGGATATAGCAGGACCAAACCTCACATGGGAAATTTTTAAGTCAGACTTCTTGACTCAATGGGCCATTGGCTCTCCACCTTGCGTATTTTTGTCATTTTTAAGATCGCAAGCAAAAGACGGCAACGAAACATATGTTACCTATGCCTCGCAAATCATAAAAAAATTACTACAGTGGTCAAAAGCAGAAGTACTGCCGACTTTCAAAATAGGGTGAGCCGCAAGACGACCAATTTCTGGTAAGCCCAAAGTAGATAATTTCATAGTTATGTGTCCACATATGTATATATACATTGTTTGACGCAAGCCAAATCAGTTTGGGGTTTTTGACCTCGGAATGCCCACACCTGCCCTAACAGCTAAGTCATTGTCTCCCCTTACCCCCTTGTTACCTGCGGGAATTCTGCCCCCGCGTTTTCAACGACGACGGATTTCCTACTTCGTCTGGGGATTCCGAAATATCATTTCCTCCCCTCCTTTTCACACATTCCTCTCCACCATAGCCAGCTCCTCCCAAATTCATTCACCTACGAACCCTTGCAAAAGTCACACTCGTCTACTTATGCTCACTCAGACACATTCCTCTTTTTATTCTCGGCCCATACAGTTCCGATACAGTTTCCAGGCCAGTTCACACACATTATGAGTCGTCCCCTGTGTCGCCCTTTTGTACACAAACTCTACTTAATTCATTGCACATAATACAGTCCCCCTCACGCTCACTGAGTTTCTTTCATTTTGATCTTCAACTCTCGCTCTGTTGTGCGCCCAACATACGTAATCAATTAGAGTATGGTAATAAATTATAATAGCTGTTCATAAATACCGTTGAATCTTCGGCTTTATGCTGTCAGAATTCTAACACTTACACTTTTAGTGTAACCCTCAACGAACTACAGCCCTCCAAGAAGTAATCAAACTTAGATATGAGTTATATGCGCCAAGTTCCAGTTCAAGAGGATTGAACATCAGCAGAACAAAATGCTGCACAGGAATATCGTCCACGTACTACAGTGTTCGCAACAAGATGCTCTACTGTGATCTTAAATAGAATCTCATCCAGAAATCTTCACTCACTGCAAAAGGCCTTTGAACTCCGCCGACGGAAGACTCAAACGCCCACGGGACCTTCTTG
The DNA here is from genome assembly GCA_020466155.1 of Pachypeltis micranthus. Lineage (NCBI taxonomy): Eukaryota > Metazoa > Arthropoda > Insecta > Hemiptera > Miridae > Pachypeltis > Pachypeltis micranthus. The sequence goes on along the minus strand of CM035770.1, from coordinate 41,609,069 downwards.
ACATTTTATCAACAAAGCGCCATTGTATGTCGTTATCTCAGAAGAAGATTTATTTACAATATACAAATAAATTATGTGAATGTCGTTTTGCTTATGACTTATTATAATTTCGAACACAACGTTTCCAAAAACTGTAGCAAATATTAGAAGCGGCAGTAACATCGCGTTACCTCAGAGGCTCTACTTGGCGAAGGATTTAAGCCGCTAGCGCTGTCTCAGTCATTTCAATGCCACCAGTTTTTCGCTGGGCTGATCATACTCTTTCTTCCGTATAGTAGGGGCTAATCTTTAACTGACTCAACGTTGTGTGAGCTTGTTCTGTCCCGTCTTCCTCCAAGCAGATCTTTTGTTATGTTAATCGTCCCTGTCAATCACGTTGAGCGGTCAATTGGCTTCATAATTGCTGATAACTCTCACTGAGGGTTCAGGAACAGTCATATTGATTGGGAAAGAGATCTTTTAATTTCGCATTGTTACTTTTTATTGTGTTTCATGAATTCAGGGTGAATTATGTTTCGATATCGTACTAAAAAGAAGTTTTCTGTTGCCTATTCGCTTCCTATGACTTCATTTCAATTTTTTTTGTACAGAGATATCATTGTTTTCCTCTGATCTGAAAAAGCTTTGGTTTATTAATTAATTTGGGTTCCCACACAGCATCCACTTGCACTGTGAATGGCAGTTTTAAACTGCAAAATCCCTAGGTATTACAATTTATTTTACGGAGTACTGATTTAGAGCAGAAATGGTGACAAAACCTGAAGATATTTAAGCGTACGATGAAAAATCTTTCCATGCCATGATGATAAAAAAAGAAAGAAAGACAATGTCAGGGGGCTCTAGTACATTTAATGGTGCTATTGCCAAACGCAAGGGTAGCTATTGTTGGGAGTTGGACGATATTCCGCTAGATGCAGCCAACTATCCCCCTGACACAAGGTTGTAAGGCGCTCATGGACCATATTGACGCTGCTGAGTGAAAGCAACTGTCTAGACGCTGGGCGGGGCACGGGAAGGTAGCTATTGGACGATATTCTGCTAGATGGAGCCAACAAATCCGCTGACATTTAAAGGTGGAATTGTTACACTCCGCGGTTGCTATTTTTTGGAGGCTCAGAAAGGCAATAATCACGTATTTATTAACGACTATTGTATATAGAACAATTCTTTTTATTTATTTGAAAAAAACGTAACGAAATTATTCCCATCCAGCAGGGGGATCCATGGAATTGTCGTGTGGTGCGAGGGGGCAACAAGTTAATGTTTATTTTTTTATTTTTAGATATTATCGTTGTTGTTTTAGTTTTTGTCACAATCTATATGGGAACAACCAGAAAAGGAAAGAGTGAAGGGAAAATTGAAAGAAAGTTAATCATCCTTTATTTTATTACATAAGAAAGCTAAAACCTTTGTCTTCGCCTTGGGCGCGTCTCATGACCGTTTGGCCTGCCAGCTCTTCCTTCTTTTGAGTGCGCATTACCGTTTGGTAGGCTGGGAGGGTGCTCCAGAGGGGGTTGAAAGCTCATCTTTTCAAGAGGCAAATTGTGACAGCTTCAATGATGACCTGGGAGGCTAGTTTCTTGACGGGTACCAGAATAATGAAGGAAGAGAATTGATCTGAGCCTGGCCCCAAAATGACGCCACCTATGGCTACCCCAGTTGCCCCTCCTTCTCCAATCCCATTGAAAACTTTTCATTAACTGTGGGTGGTAGTGTGGTGCGTCACGATAGACATTTTAGTTTCGAAAAAGGCTCAGTACAAACAACACTTCCCTACCTCTCTCGCTTTACCCAAAATCTAGCATGTTCTTTGCACTCTTCCAATACCTGCTTACCCTCTCAGATACGGCTTTTGTTTTTCTTATACTGATGGCAACGAATACCAGCCTCAAGTGGGCCTATTGTGTGGTGTCCTTGAGCAGCCTTGTGTCCTCTCAGATCCACCCCCAGGTCTGGTAGTCCTGATGCGATGAGGCGTCAATCCCCCTCACCATTCTCTCACGAAGCCTAAGACTGCCTTGAGGTACATCCCTGCAACCTCACGTGCAGGAGAGGCACGCCAAGAACTCTCAAGAAAACAGTACATGCTCCACTGTCTCCAGCCTGCCAGTGTGTAGCTCTGCACCTTACCAACCCCATATTTTTGCTCTCCAGACAGAGCGCTTCCTCTGGTCACGCCCTGGAGAGTTTAATAAATAACTTCGATTGCTTTTGACTAGGCATGTACCGCCAATAGACAGCTGTGCACCTATCCTCCAACTTGCTAATGTCCTTACGCAAGTGGCTCTTGGTGGTCTGTACGAAGGGTTGAGGTCCCACCGGAATCAGCGCAGATCCTTCTCTCGCTCTCTTGCAATTCTGCCATTTATTCCCGTTTCTATTATCTTATTGTTCTCATGTCGCGTTAACTCGGCTCTTGTACAACCCATTTCGCTGTATTCCACGTTTAGATGTTCTCCTTCGTTCATCGCTAACTTCTCCCTCGTTCTGAAGATTTCTTTACCTTACAGGAAAAGCAATTGTAGCCGCCAGCACACAAATAGTCGAACTGTTGTTTCAATTTATGACTGCGTCAGTTTTGAAAATTTTTATTCAAGAAAAGGTTCCGCGGAGCTACGGCGAAAAACGCGGTTGGCGGCGGAGTCTCAAGAGTCTAAGTAAGGAAAGCAATTAGAGCGCCCGAGAGGCAAAACGTTAACTCTGTTAAGGGCGATCAAAGTAAGGTAATTACCAGTTTTAAACTTGTTTGTTAAGGTACTCGCCCGAGCCGAGAGAACACAAGCACCGCCGGTATACCTACTCCGCCATTAGAAACCCCCCCATTTAGCAGTTCCGTGACGAAACATTTCGCCCTCTCGACAACTGATTCGCGAGCACTGGGCAACTTTTTACACATTCTCTTCTGACGAGATTTCAATTTAGCGGCTCGATGGTTTAGCAGCACGATTAGAGCTGATTGGCAGTACAGTTGAATCACTCCACGGCCCCATGCACTGTTTCTGGTACTGTCAGCGTCTCTTTTTGGAATCCCAACGGTGTTAAGGGCCTGCGGGAGGTTTCTAAATAAAAATATGAAAAACGATTAAGACGAGAATGCGTACTACAAAAATGAAAAGAAATATCTAGTGCGACGCATCATACATCGTTCCTTAGCTCCTCCGTCCATTCTACCATTCTAGTAAAATACAGCAGAAACCAGTTGAAGTTCCTTTATCGAGGTACTGCTACATACGTCACGACCTAAATTAAAAAACCAATGTATGCGCAATTGTTGGAAATGTCAACACGATTTTTTTGAAAGATTTGCATTTATAGTTTTGGAATTAAAAAAAAAGAATAAAACTGTTACACTACAGTTTGTTATTCTCTTGCGCTGCATAGTTATTCTGCTTGACACAGTCTGATCCCTTCAATACCTATTCTGTTCGATTCAGCATCATAAAATAGTAGTTAACGATATGCAACATGACCTGACTACAACAGAATACAACGGGTGGTTGGAATGAGACGGGAGTGAACGGGAAAACGAGGTTGGAGAGAAACGATAACATTCATTATTCCTCATTCATTACCATTAGTTCCTTCAAGTAGTAGAATACGCCTCACAACGTTTACTAGATGAATGAACCAAAAGAAAAACTGCGGAAAAAGTTAATCAATCACACAACGCCAGTTGGAATTCTGGAATTTCTGAGGTTGCAATCGGTTTTGGTTTGTCATTCACTGTGAATAATACCTATGTTTTCAGTCAGTGAGCCAAAGCCTAAATGTAAAACTCGTGGACCTAGCTAGGCGAAACTTATCGTTTCTTCCCTACCTGCGCTTATTTTCCACACTGTCTGCTGTGTCTCACTCCAACCATCCGTCACGTGGTACCAACTGCTTAAAAGCATCTGGGGGGATGGAAATCCATATGCGCGGCAGATGAGCCCCTGAGTAATGGGTGGAAGCTTGGGGGACCTCTGCCGCAGCTCACTGGGGTCCCTCCGAACCTCAGGGAGGGCAGTAAGTTCAAACTGCCTTAGCCAGGGAGGAAGAGAAGCCGTAAATGCCATGGGAAGATGAGGCGGGCCAGCAACCATTCTGGCTTTAAGGGTTGTTTGACCTAACCATGGTACCACGGGAATGTACAACCTGCTGCCTTGGGCCGGTGCGTTATGGATTGGGGCCACGACAGATGGGGGAAGGCCTGAAAATGCGCTTGCTCTGCGGACATGGTGGTGGTTGTGGAGTCGCTGGAGGGTAGTTCTCCCACCCCAACTGCTGGTGCAAGGGTGGAGGCTACCCGGTCAGTACTCTCCAAAACATCCTCAAATACAGAATTGTAACTGCCTACAAGCACCTAGAATATGTCATTTTCGTCGATCCGTTGTAGTCAGGTCATGTTTCTTATCGTTTACTGGTTTTTTCTATGCTGAATCGAATGGGATGTGAGATGTGTGAGATTATTTCGACTGTGCAATAGAATAATAAACCGTTGTATAATAATTTGCAGCGTTTTTTTAACCAACATGATTAAACTTGAGTAGTATAGGTACCATAATTTGACTATCAGTCTAATTTTTTTTTCAACTTCTGTCCATAGGTGACATTTGTAAAGAAACAACTGCATCAAAATGGCTTCTCGTCGAGATTTTTCAAATACTCGAAAATTCAGTTGCTGTTCTCGTTAATTTCAATTTGACGAACATTTTATAGAACAGACGCTCAATTCGGAACTATGACTAAAAAAAAAGAAGCAGCTTTTGACAAAAAATGTAATGGCTGTTTTGATTGTTCTGATAACTATAGTTGGGTTAGGATTGATTTCGCTCAAACAATAAATTTGGTGTTACACGTTGATGTGAAAGCTAAGAATTAAATGTGAACTGATCTGGTTAAGTCGTGCTGCGCTGGTTGATATAGTTCGTAGGGCAGCCCCGCTTCTCCCTTGTTGGCTGCTGTCCGGGATAAACAATCTTCATCCTCTTCTGACTCAGCGCTGCCGTGGCGAATTGAGCGACAAACCCTCAATTTCCTCCGGTTTCAAACATTGTGCGGGTCTCTGGTGTCAGGTGGTCAACTACCACCACCTTTTGTCGCCAGCCTGGCTATTTTAGGCTCAAGAAGATGGTACGGTAGTCATCATCCACCGTTGCAATGCAGAATTGGTTACTTTGCCTTGGTTGTAACTTGTGACAGATACGCTGGCATTTTAAGCGACGAATCTCATGGAAAAAAGCAAGCCATGCTGTGTACATTGCAAGGCAACGATGGATGATGCCCATTCTATCATCTTCACGCCACTAGGTATGTGTTTAGGCGATTCCTTGGGGCAGGTGGGAACCCCCTGCCACGCAGAGTATGTGAATGTAAAAAAAAACCAGAAAGGCGAACTACAAGGGCCGGGGAGACTTAAAGAGAGTGTTGCAAAAAACTCTTATTGAATAAAAAGCAATGAAAAATTGTGCGGCGCATCGCACAACTCTCCTTCAACTCCAGGCGCACTCAGACATTTTAATCAATGCAGCAACCTTGATTTCACTTGGTTTATATCAACTTGGCAGAACGTAGCCCAACTTTCCACATAGAAACTGGTAACGCTTGTGGATCCGAAATTTATTTATTTGCTCCCACTAATTCACGATCTTCATTGAGAAATCAGTGCGTAGGTGATAAGTTAATAAGTAGACGGGTCGTGTTTACGTTTCTGGAATTATCGGACAACAACTGTGAGAAATGGCTCGCGAGGCTGAGGACTTTCCTCAGCCCATTTACGTTCTCTAGGTCCAAAATGAACTCAAATATTTCAGAAATTACGTCGGAACGGTAAGAAATTATCTGGTGGCTACTCATCACACAACTTTCCTCAGCCACAAATGCGTCCAGCGAGTTTTATCACTTCAGCAACCAGTCAAACCCGTTTCCCATTCATTTTGTAAGACATTTATGGAACGTATCTCATCGTTCTCCTTGAAAACGGGCGGCCTTTAAGATTTATTGAGTCGCTCTTACTTATATTGAGTAATCAATGCATTTGTGATAAATGAAACTGTCAACATAATTTTTGGAGCAACAGTAAAAGATGCTTCGAGAGAGAATCGAACTTTGGAATTGTTGGGGTTGCGTTATCTTGTGAAACGTTTCTGAAAATGCTGGTATCATATGAGTGAGATTTACGAGCTAAAATACATTTTCTTCGCACGTATTGATAATTTTTTGTGCTTTTCTCGTCATTTTCTTACTGGTAAGAACTTTATTTTGAAATGGCCTGTTGGGCCCACGAATGGGGGAGCTTTAAAATAAGAAATAAATAAACACGGTGAGCGTGAGTGAGCACAGAATAGCAATACCCGGTTGAGTATGAATATATAAACGCAAACAAGGGACTCTCAATACATGTGAACTGGTTGTGAGATACTAAGTGGAAGGAGAGAGACAGAGAGAAAGATAGAGTTGGGTTGTGAGTAGCGCGAGCTGAGAGACCAATCTTTGGGAGAACTGGGAGACGACTGTATTACGTGAACTGTAGATGACTGTGTACTTGGGAGAAACAGAAGACAACCGACTTTCACGAGAACTCGTAGGTGAATGTTTTTGGGAGGAGCTGTCTGTTGTGGAGAGGAATCTAAAATTGAGGGGTGGAAAAGATGGTTGAGAAAGTCCAGGAGAGGGGGAAATCCGTTGTCTCTTGGAAATAACTGAGGAGCTGGGCTTTCCACAGGTACACACAAAAGGGTTGAAATAGAAAGGTGTTTGGGGAAACAATGACTTTCCGTAGGGCCAGCAAGTACCATTAAGTGCGAATTAATTCGGCACATGCTGAACACGGTCGATATAAAAAATTTAATTGCAACCATTACAAAACTGTCTTTCCTACTCCTCCTAGGGATAAGAAAAGTACAACCCATACACTGAAAACTGTGCTTCAAATTAAAATTGGCTACAGGCAGGGGTTTGAAAACATAATGTAGTCTATTTAATGCAGTCATTTGCACCATGCGACGAAAACTAATTTGAACGATTCGATATCATTGGGTATGGTTGGTGGTGAGACTAGGCTTGAACAATCCAGTCTGCAAGTCCGACAACCTGAGAATTCACGACAGCTTACGAAAGACGACAATAAATATGGTCGCTGATGCATCGGAGATGGGCAAACGAAACTCGCCGAGAACGGGGCTGCAAAAGGAAGTCCAGCAAATCTCCTGAGGAATTGCACACTGCGGATCACTCCAAGTTATTTTCCGAAAAGATGTTTTGCATTCCAACTCAACGTTTCCGTCCTCACTCTGTGCACTGTGATTAGCTTGCTCCACAACTGTCGAGGGTTGACCTGGTATTGGTCTCACGTTTCAAAGTAATTCAACTGCATGTCTTCTCTGTGCAGGAGACTTTTCGAAAAATCGTCGTATCGGGTGACGACAGCCGGTTGGCGGAAAGCGACTCGCTGGGATTAAGTCTGATTGACGAGACCGGAGCCATTGAAAAGGTTTCCCTTCGTTTCAACTCGGCGCCCAATCGAGTTTTCGCCCTTCGCGGACACAATGTTTCCATTTCGAAGTAAACTCGATAGAACGACCCTCTCTAACCGTCAGTCTCTTCGTGATTTGGTTGGAAAAACGTTTCTACGAGACGAATCGAAATGCCCGGAGTGTCGTTGAGGACTGAGCGCTTTATTCAACATGTTGAATCTGCCCCTTTTACAGCAACCTTCGAAATGTCCATAGCGCATTTTGAATTCAAATTTGTACGTCAGAAGCGTGATGGCAATTGGAATCGACAACCAATCCCCTCTCTTCGGCAGGCCGTATTAGCTTTGTCTAGGACCTCCCAAATGTTCGCACTTGCCCTAATGGGATTCACCTGACCTCAGGAAAGGCATTGTTTACCCAAACACCTTTCTATCTATCCCCCTTTCCTGGACTTTTCCATACTATCTTTTCCCACTCTTCAACTTTAGATTCCTCTCCACATCACACAAATCCTCCCAACAGTCAGTCATTCATCAGCACTCGCGAACGACAGCCGTCTTCCCAGTTCTTCCAATTCATTTCTCTATCAAGTCTCACACTGCTGACAACTCTCTCTCTCTCTCTCTCTCTCTCTCTCTCTCTCTCTCTCTCTCTCTCTCTCTCTCTCTCTCTCTCTCCCCCTCCACTTAGTGTTCCACAACCAGTTCAGTCCCCTTGGTCATTACTCCTACTCTCACTCAAACTGATAACGCTATTCTGTCAAGTGTGATACAGTCCTCATTCACACTCACCACGTTTATTCATTTCTCAGTTTCAAGATTCCCCATTCGCGCGCCCTAGGAGTGAGCCTTATTGAATACTATTTGCTTCGTGTAACAAAGTACAAGGAGAGGTATTACAAATTAAGAATTCGTTGATTGATCGATAGCATATACATACACCACTCTGGTAAATTATGGTCATTCTGCCCTCTCAACCATTTCCCCAGTGTTCAAAATAGAAACATTTTTCTTAGATTAACATTCAAAGGGCTTCACAGAAAAGGAACGCATAAGTAAATTCGCTTCAAATTATCTTTTATTACACAAAATAATATTTTGCACGAAAACTTTTAGCAAAATACCGCATTCACACCAAAACATTAAACACGCACAACAACCTTAGTTGTCAAAAATGAATAACATACGCACTAAAAATCCCACGAGCATACCAAATAAATGAGTGTAAGTGTAATGAGTGAAATTGCTCACGCTGACACTTGAGAAGGGTGAGTACTGCATATTCCTCCCCTCTTGCAGCAATACACTTCCTTACCTAAAACATAGCAAACGAACACAACATTTACACACGTAGACATAAATCTAATGGACAGAGAGAATTTCGTATTGGCTCAACACACGAAGACAGAAATGTAATGGTTTGCCCGACAAAAAGAATTTCGTGTTCGCCGTAAATTCAAGTTTCAATTATCAATCTTTAGTAGGTATAATAATAATATGACATTATTATAATATTCAGTGTTTTAATATTCGTCTCAAGTGTTCAAAGGCATCCATTTATCTTTAAACGCTCCGACATTGCACGATAGGTTAAACAGATCCATGTTCTCATTAAAATCTCTCGCACCCTGCACATTTCTGTTCTATGGCACGGAACTTCTTAACCTCGTTTTCAACTCGAGTGTTTTTCTCCGAGTGTTTTGAATAAGTAGATGGAGTTCCAGAAACTTCAGTCGTAAAAAGCAACGTGGCCACTCGAAGCATTTCTGATTTTCAACCATTGAAGTTTACGATAGAGCAGGGTAAGGCGTAGGGCGAATCGAATGGGAACGTTTTCTGCTTTCTGTTGCCTAACCAGGCCTTCGCTTTTAAGGCGCAGAGTAGTTGAAATGTGGAATAATTAGGCTCAACGCAAACTGCAGCCGCAAGAGGCGACGGAAATCAGCTGCTAAACGCCGTAACTGGCTTATGCCACGAAAAGCAACAAGTCTTGGAGGGCTGTCAGTCTTTAGTTATTGTTCTGCGCAAAAACGCACAGGTTCTTCTCACTGCTGACGTACTGCACCTGCCTCGGAGCCACATACCACTTGGAGAATGAAAAGGCCAACAATTTAGGGTACGCTAGGAGCATAGCCTTCGACTTGCTTGGGTTGATTTCCATGCCTGATTTCCTGCACCGGTTTCATGAAGGTTGCTTGGCTTACAAGGCCTTCTTGTGCCGTGTGAGGAACTGGCTCCGCCTGTGGTCGGAAGATGTTCTCAGATGTGGAGAGAAAAAGTTGTGCGCATTACGTCCATGTGATGTCGATTTCCATATTTTCTGCGACCCAAGTGCAGTCCTCGCTGGGATGTAGGCTGGTGTGACGCCTTGGGCAAGCGCTGCTATGTTGAAAAGTGGGATGCATGGGAAGTGTCAGAATGTTTGGATTTTCTTTTTTTCTTTCTTTGTTCGCTCCTGAAATAGACGATTTAAACTAGTCGAGGGGTTTCTATCGGTTAGTGGCATTAAGACCGTGAGATTTGAGTAGAATGGCTTCCTGGTTGATTGGGACAAAAGCCGTTATCGTTCCACCACGCCAAAAGACCCCCGTCCAGCGTCTAACGCAGGTACTAAACCCCAGAGCAGCAGCTGGATCTCTCTCCCGGCTATTAAATAATTACTCTCCAACACGAACTGCTTCGCAGCGCAATTCTCCCAAATCACCGCTACACTCTCCTTCGCCCCAAATGGTTGGGAGAGGCAACCGAAGAAACACAATTACCCGCGAATTTCCTCCAAAATGAAAAGGATTTATAGGGACCGAGAGGAAAATATCTTCCTCCCTCTGAAACGGGTGAAATGGGACAAGGACAAGCGGGTGACTCGACTACTCTGCGGCGGTGAGGGGTGGGGGCTACAAAAATCGATTCATAAATGGGAAGAGGGATGTAGGAGGGGATGGACTTCCTCCCGTGCCACTGTGGCTACCCTCACTCCCCGTGCCCTACATCCCCTCAACCGTCCCACCAGTCGTCCACCCTCAAACCTTTTTAACTGGAAAACCATTTCCTACCTCAATGGAAATATCAATCTCGTTTTTCGCTTCTATAACTCTCCCCCACCTCCACCTCCACCACTGCCACCCCTCCTCCTCCCACCGACCACACAATCAGCCTTTTGCGGGGAAATCAAAATATTTATCCGTCCGTCGACTTTCACTCCGCCAAACCAGAAAACCTGGTGAAAAATGCCCCAAATGGATGACAGGACTGAGAGAAGGGGGAAAGTGCATGAACTCTCTGACAGACAACTAATTAACCAGCGATATTGTTGTGTCAAGTTCATTGGCACTCGTAGCACGTCCATCTCTATCTAATTCATACTCTCGTTTCACTGTGTTTTAAACCAAACTCCTCCGAAATGGATTGACTGATTCTAATGACCTTTTGTGTGTGTTCAGTAGGTCGGAGAATGGGACGTAAACTATTTCCCCCTAATTGATAAGGGTGGTCAACCCCAAACATTTATTTTTTATTGTTTGGATATTTTTCTACAAAATGTTTTGTGATTCGCGTTAAACATACGCACAATCCTAAATTTGATGACCTCGCGGTACTGGCAGATGATCCAGGGCAGCTGCAGGAGAACATGGATAAGATGGAGGAGTATTACAATGGGGTCTGCGGGTCAATTTGGTGAAATCAATGATATTGATCTTCCAGAATGGTAGGCGTCGCAGGAGCTCAGAGGAGTATATTGAGGGTGAGTTTGTTTAACTAGGAGTGACGTTAGTATCCAGACCTTCTTTCGGTAAGCACATTGCACACTGATCTGCTAAGGATGCCATGAACTATGCTTTAGTTGTGGGTGGGGGTGCCATGAACTATGCTCTTCTTTCGAATCCTGGGGTTCCATTATCTGCTAAGGTACTTTGCTCCACTTCGCCAATCTGGGGTTTACAGCAGCATGCTCTTGCAAAGGGTGCGCTATAGTCCTTTAAGAGGCGCTAGCTGAGTCAGCGAACCCATTTGCGTCCTCCCCATAGTGAGTCAGTGGCATGATTGGCCCTGCCTCATATTGGGCCGATGAGTCAGTGTTGGCTTTGATGCATTGTCCTCAACCTCAGCTCACTGAACCTGCATTCGTTATGGAAGGGCTCAATTAATATGTTATAGGCCTTGGTGGATGGAAATAAATCCTCTTGCTGAAGACCGACTGAGGCTTACAAGTTGAGCCATTGGCTCTCTATCGCAGTGACGGTTGTGCCAGTCTGGTCAGTGGTGCTGGAGCCCCTTCGTACGTTGCAAGGTGGCTTTTTAAAATCAGGGCAAAATAGTGCCAGAGTGCCAAGCCATTAGACTCAGGAAGGCGTGAAGCTGTGGCACTGTGTCATCGCCGTGAACGGGAAGACTTCTTTGACTTCCTTTTGCATTTGTCCAACCCTGGCAGAGTACAGATGTGTTGCCTTCAATCGAAGTACTTTGACGTGCGATGAAGCCATGGATATCCTGAATATTACCAACTTTCTGCCGCTTCTAAAGTTCTGTCGCTTGGCTTAGCGCTACCTCTCAATGCATGTGCGAGAACTTGTGCTATGGTGTTACTTTTGTCCTACCCTAAGTGTTTCTTTATAGCGAGCGAATCTTCTTTTTCGTAAACTGTACCTCGAACAAGCGGATTTACATTTCGCCTTGTCGTACAGTTTATTTTTAATCAGAAGATGTATTTATTTATCCTCTCCATTTATCATTTGCAACTGAAGGTTGGATCTGCGGTTATTTCGCTTCGTAACTTTAACCCCCCACGGCTATGCAATGGCGCGTGTTTAGTCATTAAAACGTTGTCAAAGCTCAAGCATTTTGAATGGCTCCGAGGAGAAGTATAACCACCACGAATCCTTACTACTCGCACAGATGTGCTAATTGAATTCACAAACCGGTTCAATTTCCAATTAGATTAGCATTCACAATGGCAATAAATAATTCTCAAGGCCAAACTATGTCTGTGGCTTAGGGCGGGCACGTCGTGTTTTTCATGTAGATTATACGAAGCGTGTGAGTGAGTTAACCAAACCACCCAGTTTGTTTGTATTCGCTAAAGATGGACTCCCTAAAAATATCAGGTACGTCATTTGTGGTTTCGATGTAATTTTGTATTTTATTAGTTAAAAGATGATAAACGTGTTCAACAAATGATAGTTTGGTGGTTTGTAATTTCTTTATGCCGTCATCGTTAACGGCGCTCCATTCCTCATACACCAGATACCCGCACACTTACTATCAGCTAGTTATTTTTTATGAGACTACCAAAATATTTACTAGAAATAATACATATGGCAAAACCACGTTGAGGGGGTCAGCTAGTATAAACATGAAAGCTCAAAAGAAGATGTTTCAAAAACATTACAAACAAAAATCCTTTTCAACCCTGCATTTCCTTTTATGGACCTTTTGCTTTGTGGCCAATTTTCTGTGTATTTCACAAACATTACGAAGGCCCACGGAACTTACTATTAAATGAAATATGTGGTTTGGCGCACTGCACAAGGTTTCCTTTTTTCCTCAGGCCCCAGTGCGTTCAGTGATTTTTATCGCTAGCAATGAATGAAATTGTTTTTCACTCAGTTTATATGAACTTAGTAGAACACAGCCTAACTCTCTACACAAAAACTAGAAGAAATTGAAATTTAGTAATTTATTAAAGTTCTACTTATTCCACTGTCAATACGATTTTATTGAAGAAATATTGTTCAGCAGCCCGAATTAGCTAGGACTCCAAAATGTCCGCACTAGCCCTTACGGAAAGTCGTTGTTTCCCCAAACACCTTTCTATCTCAACCCTTTTGTTTGAACCTGTGGAAGTCCTGCTCCTCAGTTATTTCCATGTGACAACGGATTTTTCCCTTTCCTGGACGTTCCCCAACTATCTTTTCCCACTCCTCAATTTTAGATTCCTCTACACAACACACAGCTCCTCACAACAGTCAATCATCTATCAGCACTCGCGAATGGCAGTCGTCTTCCCAGTTCTTCAATTCATTCGTCTCTCAAGTCTCGCACTATTCACAACTCTCTCTCTCTCTCTCTCTCTCTCTCTCTCTCTCTCTCCCTCAGCTTAGTGTTCTACAACCAGTTCATGTATATTGAGAGTCCCCTTGTCCGCCTTTATATACTCACACTCCAACTGATAACGCTACTCTATTAACTATAATACAGTCCTCACTCGCACTCACCACGTCCATTCACTTCTCAGTTTCAAGCTCCCTCCTTAGCACGCTCAACAAGGATCGTCAGTACTGTTCTGGAATTATCAGATAAAAACTGAGAAATGCAATATATTGGAACGGCAGTTTGAATCCAGGAATTTCTGAGATGCTAGTAATTATCTGGTGATCGATATTAAACGCTCGTGGCTTGGATATTTCATTTTTCCGCCGCCCTGGTTCTTCTGAGAACGCTTGTACCGCATTGGTGGGGTTTACAAGGAAAAAACTGCTTCAATCGATTTTCTTTGTAATTTTTGAAGATTTATTGTGCTGCTCTCATCGTCCTCCTACTGATTTTACGGTATTTTTCGGAACTGTCCACACAGAAAATTTGAACAAAATCATCGGAGCCTTTTTCGAGATAAAAATTAGTGTTTTGGTCACTATGCTCACTATAGTTAGTTTTGAGCCGATTTAATTTGCCATTTGCAGACTAAATATCAAATTTGTGTTGATTTAGTTCAGCCGTTTTCTCTCACTCGTGCTCGAAGACCATTTTGAAAGTTCTGAAACGTAAAAAAGAGAACTTTCTTAGAATTTTTTTAGGTTATATACCTCTCGCCTACCAACAGGCCCCTAGGATAAAGGAAAGTAAAAACACTGAAGAAGCTTTGTTACCTCTGAGAACAGCGCTTTAAATTAAATTGGGCGGACACTGAAAACTTAATGAATTAAAAGTCGCCTGCATCATGCGACGAAAACTAATTGTACGACCATCCTAAAATTCGCGAGAGCGCGCAAGTTTATCATTCGTTTATCTTCGCGACCGATAAAAAACACTATAAATGTGTTGACTGATGCACCGGAGATGGCCAGGTGCACATTGGTGGGGGGGGGGTCCCACGAATTTCTTGCGAAGTGCACAGAAGTTGTGTTTTTTACGGACTTGAAAGAAATCCAAAAATAAATTTCAGTCCGCATCTCTTTTTAACGCTGAAGAACGTAAAAATTGGCCGAGTAAGGTAATCTTGTACTAGTGGATTTGTTACGTTGGTAATTCCCTCTGAGGCAACCTGTTTTATAGAGTACCGAACGGTTTCTCCTCCTTGAAGATAAAAGATCAACCCTGACGTTCCCTCCATTAACTTTTGATGCCCTGGGAGAAGATAGTGGTCGGAGCATCTCAAGAGGACGGTCTTTGACCAGATCCCCAAACGCCTCTTATTGCCAGTTAGTCGAAGTACGTTACCTTTCAATTCCTCAACAGCTTTGTCGAACGTCCTTTAAGTAGGTCAGCTCGAGTACCGAAGGGATGGATTTCTATGACGACGTATCGTGGGGGGGGGGGGGGTTAGTTGTTGTGGCCTGTTTCGGAGAAGGACGGGCTTCTGAAGAGGCAGTGGTGGCGATAGAGCGGTGTAGTGACTGGAGGGGACGGTTCGGTTAGACAACCGTGCAAAATGGAGGGAGAGCCAAGCTCGGAGCTGAAGGGCTAGTTATCACAAGCATCGTCAAGCACATGTCACAACCTTCAACTTCCCGCACTCTCCCTGACCTACCTGGTCGTCCCCTTCAGATAAGTTGTGACGTCCGCAACACCGCACCCTAATGTAACTTCTCCGCTCGAGTTGCCTAAACTTGGTTCATCTTTGCCGCGAAAATTATCGCTAGCTCTGAAGGCAATTCCCTTAGCAGCGTGCATAATGTTGCATATTCATTATAACGTCTTGTGTACAACATAAAGATCCATCGTCATGACCCCTCCCACCCCATCACGCTTCCTGTACACTGCACAACTTCTACAGGATTCTTTAACGTAATGGATTGATCGTCAGTCCATCGGCCACCATTCTTCAGTCTCCAATGTGTGCTAGACCATGTGCATTATGCATCAAGCATGTCTCTCTTATGCTTTTTGGGGCAATGAACTGGTTTCGTACCAGATGACCATTCGAAATCACTCATTTTCTATACAAAATCCTTTATACTAACCGAAACGAGTCAAGCATGGCCCTAAGAAGGTTGATTTGACTGTTCTTCCCTGCCACTAGTTCCCAGTCAAGTTGCTTGCCTTCACGCACCCACGCCATTATAAGAGGCAGTTGTGAGTCTCCTTCCTGAGAGTTTCAACAGTGTTGAGGCTTTCATAGCACAACATTCTCGATGTATTGCGAACTTACTGGTTGGGGGATTGAAAAAGACTGAGAAGTGTCACAAGGTTTGCGTCAGGTTGAGGAAAGAGGGGAAGGTCTTACTGAATTCAGGGCTTTCCTGTGTAGCTGGAAACCTCTATTAAGATCGCCATGGGGATGAAAGGTCACTGGGAATTCGTATGATACGACGTCTCTCTCTCTCTCTCTCTCTCTCTCTCTCTCTCTCTCTCTCTCTCTTTTTCCCTCTCACTCTCTCTCCCTTTCTCCCTCACTCCCTCTCTCTCTCCCTCCCTTTCTCCCTCTCTCTCTCCTCATACTTATTGCCTGATTCTACAACTGCTATGCGGAGCATTGTGCCTGATGCCGACACATTCTAATTTGCCTCCTGTTAGTTCCCAGCTTAACTTGTCCTGGTTTCTATAATTACCCTGCAACTGTTGGGCAGGTTTGCTCGTTAAGCAGGACGGGTTTCGTCCCAATGTTAGGCCACCAACCGCTTTCGTAACGCATAGCAGAATCCTCTAAGACAAGCGCTCATTCATGCTGCTCACATCCTTCAACAGACCTTCTTCGAGTTGAGCGTTTTGGCGTTCACCAGTGTTGCCAATCTCCAAACTGTGCTCCAGGGATCTCGGAATCCTCTGGTACTTCAGAATGGCGTCGCCCGGTGTTTTCCCAACGAAATATTGAACGACGAGAAATGATGAACCGAAGGTCTGAAAGGGCCAGAGAAATCGGACTCGGGGGAATAGTTTTGTACATCGGAGGGGCTTTAGCCTGTTTTATATTGGGTAAAGGTGGCTTCCACCCGTCAACCCCTTTTCCCCGGCCTTACGCTCGATGACAGACGAGGGATTTTCGTTCCTTGCGAAAAGGGATTTCATTTAACCCTTTTTCCAAAGACCAGAGGCAGAGCTCGTCAGTTTGGATGGGAAATTGAAGCGGTTATTCTTTTCGATCTGTAAATCTTGGGTAAGTCGATGACTCGCTAAAACCATTCTAGGGCGTCCAGGTTATCAAGCTTTGCGCTAATTCCTGAGAACTTCACATGTGGATCATTTCAATTCACCAAATTGCAGGCCATGGCAGCGATGTTCAGCAATCGGATAGGCTAGATGCCGGTTTGCCTTTTGTAAAGGAAGCGTTCCCCATAACTAGCTGCAGGTACTTAATTTCTAAGATACCGATGCCTTGGAGCGATTAGAGATTGCTCTAATTCGTCTTCCTCTTTCCTCGTTTTGCCACAACTTTGAAATTGGCTGCTGGCTTTCATGGCTCACGGAATAAAATGAAAATAAACAATTTATTCTACTCAGGAATAAAATAGACACCTCATGAACAAGAAAACTACTCAAATCAAATCTGCTTTTTGTACGTTTCGGATGTTAACAACGAACATTGAACTAATAATAACATAAAAGAACCCTAACATTCTGCTCGCAACGAAATGAATAGGGAAAGGTATCATTTAAAGTGAAGCTACTCACGTTCCAGGAGAAGAAAGAGAGCTTGCTGAAAGCATTCCGTCCGGCTCGGAAGGGCCGGATGGAAAGAGAATGACGAACCTGAGTAATCTTTAACCGCTCTAGTATTCAGCCTTCTCTGTTCAAAAATTAAGCACCTGTTTATGGTTGGGGGGAACAGTTCCATTACATTCTGGGGAGCTTTCAAATTGTGCACACCTCGGCAGTGTTCTTCGTCATGTAATACGTGATCGACAGTTGGCTCGCGGCGCAAGGCTGAGGAAAAGGGAAGACGTGCGACTCATCTGGCTGGTTGGGGCGTTCGCACGCGACTGATTGCAGGAGAGATTGAGCGGCGAGCTTTCTTGCATTTTCCCGCGCTTCAGTCGATGTGACATCTCACAAACAGTGCTAATGGTGGCACGTGATTTCCCAAATGGTAATATGGAACCTGGGATCGTCTGCAGACGAGAACTACCTCATCCTTATTAAGAGACACCGAGCTCTTCTGGATGCTGTTCACACGGTCAGTCTAACAGTAATCGTACCATCGATAAGGGAGTAATATCAATCATCCGCGGTTACGGCTTTCACTATGGGGAGACTGTAATCGTGTGGCTAGACGTCTGGACAATTCCCTACCTTCAGTTTAGCGCTTAATTTCTGGTTTGTCTAATTTCATGGCAAGTGCCTAAGCGGGTTTAATGGTGGATGTGTTTTCAGCTGTTCCCTTCTTAGCAAACCGGAAAAACAGTTAAATGCTGGAGAAAGCAGTTCAGTATCTGAAGTGCGGCAAAGCTCCTCGCGTAAATGGTATAAAGAAATAAATGGTATGTAAAAATGACTCAGTTTACGGATTGCTACTCCCCACAGAAACCGTTGACGAAATAAATAGTGCGCGTAGGAAAAAGTATAAGAACTGGAATTGTAACTGTTTTAACCCGTTCTTTTTGATAATGGCTAAGGCTTCTTCTCTGTTCAACTCCCCTTTCGCTGCTGGGACCTTGAGCTTCGCCGAGCGTTTATAGGCTCTTGCAGCCTAATCCCCTTTCCCTCATTATCTAAGAGTGTGAGTAGCCTTACATTGTTTCCTTACTTCGTCCTTCATCATTCCTTGTCCGTTTCTATTCCCTGTGCACGGAGTCAGTTTTTAGTGGAAATTCGAACATTCGGCGTTTGTCCAGTTTGCTGCGTCGGATCAAATGGTTCATCTATGAGTATTGACTGCATTGTATAGCCCAGCCATCATGACATTTCAGATTTGTACGCTTTTCATGCAAACTGAGCAAGTTCAGAATTTAGCTATTTCCTTATGGGCTTACTTTGAGGTTCACGAACCTTCATTCGGGTGGTGAGAAGTTAGCTGGGGAAATGGTTCAACTATTGTACGATAATTGATTGTATTTTTCTTAACTGTCTACGTTCGTTGTTTCAGGTAATTTCTTTGGTAGAGTTTTTAGTGATGACGAAGCTTATGGTGAGTTCCGCTATTATTTTTAAGTATTGTGTATTGAGAGGCGTGGGAAAACTCACACTAAGCACATGGACAGATTTACGGAACACATAATCACAAGGGGACACCAGACAAATGAGACAAACAGGTGGAGAGGTGTTGTCATTCAAACTGGTATAAATGAATAAGACAGAGATATAGTCAGAGGTCCGCATACCTGGAAGCGGTAAGGCTTTGGCATACCGGTAATGTTTCCGCCAGAACTAAGGCACGCCTCCAAGGAACGACTAAGCAGTTCAAACTAGAAGAGGCAGCAGTTCTTGCTACTGACGTTACGCCGGAGCGGAAGAACTTTCAGTTGCCACTCACTCACGGGAACGGTGGGAGAGAGGGTCGTTCCAGACTGAGGAGCGCCGTGCAGCGGTACACTGACGGTTCTGTGTTGGGGAGTAGAGCTGAACTGGGCATCGTAGGACCCAATTTCAATCTTGTTAGGCCGCTGGAAGAGTATGCCACGATATATCAAGGCGATATTCTAGCCATAACGATTTGCGCTGAAGAGATCCTGATGAAAGGACTCAAGGACAAGCGGATTTACATATTCTCGACAGCCAGGCTGCTCTAAAGGCAGCCTACTCTTTCAGATCCAGAGTGACATGGGAATGTTTTCAAGCGCTGAAACGACTCAGTGCCTGCAATAGGGTGCCAGCTCATAGAAGGCATGGAGGCTATAAAAAGGCCTGTACCCCACGTAGGAGTGACAAAAAGTCACCTGAATCGTCCGATAGAAGACGCAGGGAAATAGCGTCCATTGTAATCGACACCCACGACCAAGACAGGCGAAAAGGCTCATCATGCCTTCTCGTTTAAGGGCGAAGGCAATGCTGACACTCTCCAGACAGGATTTAACAGTCCTAACTAGCTTCCTCACTGGGCACGGCCCATTTAGGTATTACCTCAACAAGATGGGCATCTCAGAGGTGGTTGATTGCACATTGTGCTGTGAGGAGGACGAAACGGCAGAGCACTGATGATTCTTATGCAACTGCCTTGCCTTGGCAGCCAGGCGCTTTGAATACTTCTCCCAGGGGCCCTTCTAACTCCAAACCATTACAGTGTTTGCGGCGAAGGACGTACTCCGCTTCCTGAAGGAGGCTGGTATGTGCGACGTCTTCTATTAGGTAAGGGATATAGTCACAATAGGCCGCAGCGACGAAGGGACTCGGTAGGGGACAAGGGAGGAGTGTGCCCCTCCTTATAATTCTGTCCAATCCCCCTTCCTCCTTCTACATAATCCTTCTTTCCGATTCACAGCCTAATTACAAAGATCTGGGTCGCTCAATAGCCAATTAATTTGCCAACTGTTGACGACGATATCGAAAGATATAAAGGGGAGGTTTTTAGTCTTCAAAAGAGACGAGGGCTGGAGCCAATACCAAACAATTATAGAAGTTTTCCCCCTTCAGCGCAGAGGTTTCAGACTTTAACGAGGATTTCTGACTCCCTCCACGACCAAACAGTTGATAAAATGGGAAGCTTATCAGCTGAAAGGCATCATGGGCGCTCAAACCCGATTAATTGTTTACCGCTTATCCGCTTTAGAACTCCCAAATTAATGGCTTAACCGGTGTCCATTCATTATTGACTGATCCTGGGATGTTTGTTTGTGAACTACAGGGGTTGTTGGTGGATTTCTTGTCGACTCGTCTTCTCGCTTGAATTTCACCCATTAATTCTTAATGAGCCGTTGTAGCTGCTAATCGGTAATAACTACATACTGACAGATGGACATCAGTAGCTGCTTTCAAATGCGCTCTCTTTCAAATTTCCTTCTGAGAGTTCAATCTCCAAGGAGTAAGGAAGGAATTGACTTAGGGAGGGCAGTAAGTCCAAACTGCCTTGTCCTGGGAGGTTGAGAAGCCGTAAGTGCCATTGGAAGATGAGGCGGCCAGCCACCATTCTGTTGTGTTGTTTGACCCAAACATGGTACCACGGAAATGTAGGTTGGGCCACACACGCTGCTGCCTCGTCAAGGTAAATCCTGAAAAGGCTGGAAAATCCGCTTGCTCGGCGGACATCGTGGTGGTCATGGAGTCGCTGGTTTCGTATTTCAACAGCGGTGTCTGAGGGAGGTGGGGGCCACCCAGTCATTCTCAAATGCAGCATTGTAACTTCCCGAGAATTGCTGAGTAAGAAGAGAATTGAGCTTGCCGATCCGGAGGATGAAAAATTTAGACACGGAGTAAAGACCGCGGCTGTAGTGGATGTATGGGAATGGCGGCAAGTGTATGACTCACGTGAGAAGGGTCTTCTCGGACCTAATACTTTTATGCCAACGATTTCCTCAATCGTCTAAGCCCGTGAAAAGCGTTTTTTGCTAACTCGGGCCGTCGTTGTCGCTTCAATCGTGGCGTGCTTTCATGACTGCGTGCTAACAAGAAAAATGTCGCAAGAGGGCCGCGGCTGGGGAATACGGTGCCTGCGGCAAGACTAGTGTTGTTTTTAGCCAAAAATACGCGCGCAAGCAACCATTACTAGTGTGAACAACATTGCGAATTCCTCTCCCACAAATCCGAGCGTTTCTGGCTGAATACACCTCGCAAATACTCCTCGTACAAAGTAGAAAGGAAAGTTATGTAATTTCTGTCTGGGCGGCTTCTACGTCTCTCTTGCATGATTCGTCTTCCTGTAGAGCGAATTCGTTCCATGGCTGGCCGAGTCTAACAGCTCCTTCCAAATGTTGAAGCGACGCCGTTATTGGTCCAAATTAGGCAACTTTGGCTCGAATATCTTGGCGATCTGTCTTTTATCTGGCACGACACATCATACAACTTTCCTCAGCTTCGAGTACATTCAGCGAGTTTAATAGCTTTAACGATTAATCTATGTAAAGTTCCAACTTTTATTGAGATGCTTCTAATCAGCGAACAACGTGATTCATGAAAATGCTCGAGTCAACAGTCCTGTATTTATAGGGTTAAAAATGTGAAAAACGGTGGAAGTTCGAATTCCGGAATTTCTGTGGTTGCCCTTCATTATATTATGACAATTTTCGCACGTTCTATAAATCAATCGACGCTTTACTTTTACGTGAACGCATTCGACAGAAAAAATAAATGTTATTGAAACTAAAACGTACGTACGAGGGGTAGAAGATGCGTCTTGTGGCCTTGATCAAATGTAAATCATGTGAGCCGTTGTTCCAAGTTAAAACCCCTTCTTTTTGCATCACTCTGAAGGGATGAAGGGGACAGAACGTACTGGAGACTGGGATGTTTCACATTCTTCTCAAAAACGGATATTTTGTTTAAACATTCAAATTATCTTCTACTAGTTAATACCTAACTTTTGTTTCCACACATATCACCGCGTACATTCGTAAACGGAGATATAGGGCTATGAAGCGAAACTAGGTTTTCTTCACTTTTTGGCGAAGCGGCTTGAACGATATTCATCAAACTCACAGAATGTCTTCAACCAATCAGTGCCTACATATAGTTCTTAATAAATGTTACTCTTACGTTCGATTGAACGGAGATAAAAACCAAAATGTGCGTTTTTTTTAACGCTTTAAAAATGTCCACAGTGACCACACACAACCTAATTTGATTAACTTGCCGGAGTGTCTTCAAGCTGCTTTTTTCTTCTCCACAATTATTTCTGTGTCTATCCGTTGAACAGAGATATAAACTATGATTGCTCAAAAAACTATTTTTGTTGAGTATTAATAAACAATTCGGCTTTAACGATTTCGATCAAACTTACAGGGTCCTTCCCACCACCTGGCCAGTGTTAGCGCCCACTCACGGGAACGATGAGAGAAAGAGACGTTCCGGACTGAGGTGGGCGCCCTACAGTGGTATACTGATGGTTCTGTAATGGGAGGCAGAGCTGGAATGGGCATCGTAGGGCCCAACTACAGTCTTGCTACGCCGCTGGGAGAGTACCCTGAGATATTTCAAGCGGAAATCCTAGCTGTAAAGATCTGCGCAGAAGAGATCCTGACCAAAGGACTCAAGGGCAAACGGATCTACATGTTCTCAGACAGCTAGGCCACCTTAAAGGCTATTGTAGCCTACAGCTTCAGATCCAGGATGACAGGGAGTGTCTTCTAGCTCATAAGCGGCTCGGTGCCCATAATAGGCTCTCCCTTACCTTGGTGCTGGCTTATGGTGGGCATGAGAGCAACGAAAAGGGAAAAGGCTGACTGCCTTGCGAAAAGGGGCACGAAATCCCTACCCATCGGGCCTGAACCCTACGTAAGTACGACGAAAAGTCACCTGAATCGTCTGGAGGCTCGATGGGAGGCATAGGAAAGCAGCGCTGGCCATTGGCATCGCTAAGACAGGCGAAAAGGCTTGTTACGCCTTCCTGTCCAAGGGCGAAGGCGATGCTGACACTCTCCAGACAGGAACTGACTGAGAGTTCTGATTAGCTTTCTCACCGGATTCTGTCATCCACAAGATGGGCATGTCAGAGGAGGTGGAATGCAGACTATGCAGTGAGGAGGACGAGACGGCAGAGCACATCCTATGTGAATGCTTTGCCTTGGCAGTCAAAGGCTTTGAATACTTTTCTCAGGGGTTCATTGAACTCATGGCGGAGTCTGCGGCGAAGGACATACTTGGCTTCCTAAAGGGAGCGGGTATGTACTACGCCTTCTATTAAGAAAGGTTTACTGTTACAATAGGGCCATGCACTTTGTCCCATATGCCCTCTGAAAAGAAAAAAAAACAAACAAAAAACTGCCCACCACATTTTGTTTTGAATAAATGTTTCCTTATAAATACGGAGATGCATCGTCGATTTGAGGGTGGTGAAGGAAAATTGTGTGTTTGCTACGCGTCGGATATTTTGACTTCGCATTGCGTGGACTTAGGGAGTCTTAACAAAAACATACCCACAGAATTGTAGCGAGCCTATTGAAGGATATTTAGGTCAGTAACCGGGTTGGTGTTTGCTTAAATCAAAGTCCTCTTGCTCTCTCTCTCTCTCTCTCTCTCTCTCTCTCTCTCTCTCTCTCTCTCTCTCTCTCTCTCTCTCTCTCTTCATTGTGATTGAGCTGCAGGTAATCGGATCTCTCGATGAAAACATCTCGCCGCTGAAATCCCAGTTAAAGATAAATTTGACTCAGGATCCTCCGTTGCGACGACGAACACGATAATTTAACCCAGAATTCCATTATCCTCTCACTCTCCTCGGGTTTCCACAAATTTGACGTCTCTCCGCTCCGCTCGTCCTAATTGATAGCGAGCTGAAACACGTACGAAATGTAACCGAAACAATCGCTCCTTTATGAGAGAGGTATTCCTTCGCTCTGCTGATAACTTCCCTCTGGGAAAGGCGAAGCTCCCGCGTGGGAGATCGGCTAGGCACGGGTGTGCAAGGGGAGAGAGGGAACTTCCGGTTTCCGTCGTTTGTTAGCGTGCGACGAACCGTTGAGAGGCGGCGGTTGGTAAAAGAGACGTCGGCCCAACGCGCCTGCGCGTCTCTTTTCATTACAAAAGTTCCAACGGGACGAAAGTGCGTAAACGAGTTTTACTTTCATTCGTTGGAACGCCGATGATTAATTACGAAAATTCCTCAAAACACTATTTCACTGGCGCAGTGGCGGTTTTGGTGGGCCCTATTCTCTGAAATGGCCTGTCCCGTTCTCTAAACAGTTGTACATTCAAACTACAAATTCACATCTCAACCCAATATCAAGTAACGAATCATAAAAACGTTTCAATACATTGCAGCTACTTACCCTGGAGCGAACCATGGCGTGTGTGGATCATTTGAAACCTCAGATAACTAAGGCGGCAGTCTCAATATACGATGAGGGTTTAATAACGCTCATAAGTGAATTAGGAACAATTCCGAAACGACTCGGGTTACTCGGAAGAGCTAGCTTGAGTATTTCCAGAGTTTGTGTAACATCACCTTCAAAACACCTTTCTGTAAGGGCGTCAATGGAGAGCTCCCCCCCAGCCCACTGCTGGACTGGAGTAAGAACTGTACTAGGGACCTCACGTGGCAGAACACTGTAAAGGTGTATAATATGATTTTTCTCAGGCGAGAGAATTCTCCACCACTACTGTACTAATTCGATGCAGCCATATCCAGAATGATTGCCGTACGAATGGTGTCTCGGGCTCAGGTCAACCCTCTCAAAAGAGCAGTTGGTGCCTACGTTCAACGAGAAGTAGCGTCCAAGCAGTTGGCATTTAACCCTATCCAGAAAACCCTGCACGTCAGAATGAACCGACTCCCTCCCACAGAGACCACTACGACCACAAGCATATTTTGTTGGCCCAAGCGTATATCCCTGTAGGATCTAGAAGAGCTCACCGTTTCTCCCATTGCTACGCGTTGTGTGCGAGGAATCACTGTAGGCTGTGCCTTTTATTCCCACATTCTCGGGACTGAGAAGGAACCACCATTTGCTTGAACTTCTAGCCCATTTTCCTGGATTTTTCACATTAGATGGAAAATTACGTCATCAACCCCCAGGCAGCTTGTGACCCTTACCGCGCTGAGTTCACCAGAATATTAGATTCGAAGTGTTTCCAAAGCTTCAGCCAATACGGTCAACGTCGATATGGACTTGTACCAGTGTTTGGAAATACAGATGGAGGGTCAACCTTCTGCGCTAAAATAAACTTTTATTTTTCAATAAATTCCAAAATAAAGAAACGAGAAATGAAAAACGGCACTACCAAAGTAAAATAAAGCGACTTGCGTATGTGTAGTTGTAATATTGATAGGGCACCGGAAATTCCGCATTAACCCGTTAATCTCAACTTGAAAATGAAAGTAAGCGTAGCTCGGATCTCTGCGATCGAAGAAATGGAAAAAGTATCTAGAAATAGTTTGCACTCGTATGCGGCACAGCACTCGCGGAAGAGGCAACAATGAGAAAAGTATAAAAACTGATAAGTGATAAAAGATTTCGCGTTTTAGGCAGGCTTTGATAGTTGCTGCGTTCCCTCCAGTCCTTCAAGAGCGACGTTCCAGAGGGCATCACGAGCCGCCAATTAGTTGGAACGTTGAACAACCGGGTATACAAATATGAAACCATCTTTAAAATGCCTCCAAAATCGCTGTCTGCTAATAGCGCTGAAGCTTCCTGTATTTTGTTGTTGAAAATGGCTGGGTACGTGCCGTCAAGTGAGGTTCAGCGGGGTAATCTTCTGTTCTGTTTTTTCTTGCACAAGATCGCCGAGAAAGCTCACTAAATGCTGGCGGAAGCTTACAGCAACCATGCGCTGTGCCGCAGAAAATGTTTCGAGTGGTCCAAGAAGTTCAGACCCGGTCAGTACGAGGTGACCAACCAACCGCGTGAAAGGCCTTCACAGAAGTTCGAAGACGAAGAGCTCCAAGCGCTGCTCATAGAAGACCCTTGCCAGACCCAGAAGATGCGGATGGATGTTTTCGGAACGTGAGAATTCGTTGGGAAAGATCCTTAAGTTCATTGTCAACAGCAAATGAGAGCTCTAAGTGCAGACTTGCTTGAAAAATGCCCCGAATGGCACAATCGGCACGAAGGTAAAATGTTACCAAGGAAGTGCTCGCAAGAAGATCCTACTCCACCCGCCCTACTCACCAGACCTTGCTCTATCTAACTATCACATTTTCGCATAGGACTATCATATTTTCGCATCGATGGGACACGCTTTGTCTGACCAACGCTTCGTCAAAGTGGCAAATTGGATCGAAAATTGGTTCAGGTCACAAGATGAAAAACTCTTCCGCCGCGGAATTCGAAAATTGCCAGAGGGGGGGGGGAGGCGTGTGAGGCAAACGAAGGAAAATATTTCGAATAAAATTGGCCTTATGTTTGTCGTTCGAAAATTAGTGCGCTTTCATATTTATACACCTGGTAGCCCCCCTGATCGAGTGGTGTTTAAAAACTGGTGTCACCTTTGCAGTCTTGAATGCAGATGGAAACCCTCCTCGAGATATGGAAAAATTGCGGAGATGGACGGCCAATAAAGATAGAAACCGTTTAAGAATGCTGGCCAGTGGTTGTGGGGTTGCGAGTCTGCTGCGGACAGCCGACTAGTAACTGGTAGAGCCATCTTTCGTACCAATCTATCTGGCTGAAGCAGTGCCTAACAATACAGAGTTATATCAACGTTTATATGTTACTCCTTCGCTCTATCAAATCGACGTATGGCAATAAAGGTTAAATCGTTGGTGGAACCCGTTTGTTCCAATCAACATTTTAAATCTCCGACTTGGTAAAACGACGATTGACTCTGGTGAAACTGGGTATGAAAATTCAAGAAGAGTTATTCTATGGAAGCGTTGGGATGGAACTCTAATAATGTCTGCTGAAGGGGTCGATCGATTCGCGAAGGTCTGGAAGAGCTGCGGTATTTGAAGAGGGTTCGTTTCGTAGATAATCCGTCGTTCTCTTCCCTCCGGGCGGTCGCGTTTATTACGAGACATTCCGTTCGGAGTAGGAGTTTGAAGAGCCCGAAGCTCCATCCGAAGCCAATCGTCTGGAAAACGCCATAAAAGTCGGAGTTTTTCGAGCCCTAAGGTCGTCTCGAGGCTACAGAACGCCCTCATATTCGCATTTTCCCCTACTTTCTTTGACCTTGCGTTGGTGCAAAATGCAGACAAATCCTACGTGCGACGTTCGTGCAACAAGCGTTGGATTGGCGATGGATTATGCCGCAGTTGTTTCTTATTCGAGAGCAAGACTAGCGAAGGCGTCATTCTGACCCGTTGAGGGGCATTTCAACTCCACGCCCTCAATCTTACAATCCATTGATCTGAATCCATTTCAAACCAAATAAACACCAAATTATCTTACAAAAACTTAGTTTCGTTCTTCGTTTCTTGGCTAACGCATGTTCCACGCATTAAAAACACCCTACGCGTACATGTCTGCATGTATACGCTAATAAATAACGTTGAGGGTTAAGGAAATAACCAGTTAAGGTCTATACCAAAACCTTTCGCCCCTTGTACGCCCCAAACGAGTGTTGAAGGGGAAGGCGCCTTACGTTCAAAATCGGCAACACAGTCAAGCGTTGCGTGTAACGGCCAACGGCGCTTCAACAGATCGGTTTCCCGTTCCGCCTCAAATGTCTGTCTACCTTGTAATGAAAAACCGGGCTTTTCATTATGAGGTGTTCTGAAAACCAGACGGGAAATCTGTATTTGTCACGTTAGCGTGAACTGACAGTAAAACGGCGTTTTGACATTTTCAAGTATTTACTTTGGAACATAAACTTGAAAAGCGTCACGTAATGAAACGTTACGAAAATTTCATATTCTTACTTGAATACGGTTTGCGCATAGATAGCGTATTCTTATTTTAACCAGTTACCTATGACAAACCATGTTTAGAGAAAAAAACGGATGGTTCTACAATCTGATCATTTAATGACGATTAACTTTTTTTCGCTAAATTTTCCGGCACGACACGCCGTCACTTATGATCAGTTAATCATGAAGCTGCTAGGTAGCACGTCACACCGCCTGCCTCTTTATTGAATAAACTAGCAAGGAGTTGTGGTGCGAGGTCCGTGCCCGATAAGACGAAGAGGAAATCCCGGAAATGTCAATAGGGGAGTAAACAGGTAAATGTGAGCTCTGAAGAAAAGGTAGAAAAACTCATGAAGGGGGAAGTTCCTTCGCCGTCTTTCTCGGACATTGGAACCATCCATGTAGAAAAGAGAGTATGTGGAGTCATGTGAGTGGGTCCATCAGAAAGTAGTGGTTTAACGCGGCGGAGATACGATCCAAATATCCGCCTACTCCTTCACTCATTTCTCAAGGAGTTGACCGGCCATGACGAGAATTTCTGCGCTGTTCTCGCTAAACTAACAAGTGTGATTGAAAATTTGGGAACCCAACGTGATCAAGCTGAGAAACCGGTTAAATGGAGAGACGAACGGTCCTTTGGAATAGTCAGGAAAAAAAGAGCGTCAGTGGAAGGAAAACTGCCTTAAAGCGCGACGCCCCGCCGAACATCTTTTATCCGTTTCATTCTCATGTCTTCGGATCGAACCGAAATTTTCGTCAATCGTAATGTTGCATAATGTGTATATTGGAGTTTCCACGAAATATTCGAGCCATTATTTTAATACCGATGTTCAATCCACAAGAACAAATCCAACAAGACTTCTGGAAAATTCGCCGCTTGATGTGAACATTGATAGTTGAATCGTTATCGAGCAGGCGTGGAAGACTTTGTACCGTCTTTTCCAAGTTGATCGGAACGTTCACTACATAACCACGTCTATTCCGTAATTTCCTGCTGCGAAACGCAGTCTGTGTATGTGAATCTGAGCAAAACTAAACGATCTTCGGTGAAATTCATTTTTTCGCAAGAAAGCGTTTTGTACGTGTACAGATTCTTTCCGGAATTGTCATTTTAGAGGTTTGAAATTACACGGATGAATAGGTTTTAGATCTCTGTCGAACCAGAGCTGATCACGAATATCCCAAACGGATTCGCGTAAAATCCACTTTGACATTTTGAAGTCGAAATATCGTAGTTTAACGAGAAAAAAGAATCTGAAGATTCTTGGAGTACTTGGAGTTGTTGACCTTTTTTCATAACTCAGTGCGCTGTGCATCGCTCTCGTTCAGAAGCGTTGTTAAAGCTGTTCCAGAATTTTTCCTCTTGGTATCGTTTCATTCTCCCAGAAGCTTATCAAAAGCTCATCGTTAGGTTTCGAGTTCTCTCGACATTTCTTGCTTCTTTCTCGAGGTATCACGAAAATACCTCGTCCCAGGTTATTATTTCGTGACGTAATGATCGCGAGGTCTCCTTCAGTGGTTTTAAAAAATAAAAAAGTAAACTTTTCATCCAACCATTCTTTCTACAAATCGAATAAAAAACGAATGATTATGTCACCTTAGTACAGTAAAATGCCGCAGAAAGATTTGGCCTGCTCAGTGAGTTATTAAACAATATCCAAATCTTTTATGAAAACAAAAGCTCATGCTTTCTCATCGCAATTTATTATATCGTAAAATGGAATTGTCTTATTGATTGTTATTAAATTATAAAAGGAACAAAAGGAAATGTTTCAGTTTATGTTTCGTTGTATGCGCATAAAATGAAACTGAACAAAATTAATTAATAGCTTTCTGGAGTGTAAAAGAAAAATATAAGGTGAGCGTTTGTGAATAATTTGAGGCAATGTGATTCAGCGTACTGCAAATAAAGAAACAAGACTCCAAGCAAGCTCTTCTATGGCAGGAGGAATTATCCTGAAAAGGCAAATGGAAGGAAAAAGAGACTTCACCGCAAATTCATGTGATATGAAGGTGAGAGAAGTGTCGAGAGAGTTGGGCGAGAAAAGACGAACCACACTAGATCAGACGAAAAAAGGCTGTGTTTGGGTGATGGACTCTTGATTCAAACAGTGCGGATAGGTCAGGTCTGTCTCAGGTGTTTGGAGGTGTCTACTGCGTATAAAATAAACAACTGCTTCTTATATGGTGCAAGAATGGTTAATCAAATGTGCAAGTAGGTCAAACATTTTCTCCATAGTACTGGTAGACGTGGCTGTTTTCATCACCTATGCTAGTAGTAGCCCAGTCTTTAAAACTTTAGCGCCCACGAGTTTCTAACCAGTTGGGTTTGGAACAAATTGTCATACGTGAAGTACTATTGACTACCCATCCTCTCCCCCCTCAACATTTGAAACTTAACGTTTCGAGCCAGAGCCAAATCTGCAATGTGCGTCCACCGCCCGGGTCGTTTCATGCTCAGGGTCACGCATCGCTCAGGGTTTTTACTTTCCTTGGCTCTACTAAGTAGAAGGGAAAGTTAGGTAATAGGCTGAAAAAAAATTCTTTGTTTTCTTCAGATCTTCACGTTTCAAACCCTCCTGAGTCCGAAAAACACCATTTGGGAAAATGGTCTGTGTGTGTGTGTCTGTGAACAATTTTGAGAGAAAACCGCCGTACCAAATCAGCTCAAACTTAATATCTCGCCCGCAGGTTACCATGGGACGCCAAAATAAGAGTATGAACAAAATCCACCGAAAGTTAACTATAGTTATCATAGTGATCAAAACACCAAGTGTTTTTTTTTCCTTGCATAGCCCTACGAAGTTCTCTCCAGATCTTTAACTGCGTCTGTGAACTCGATTGAGAAAGAACAGCTCAACCAAACTGACTAAAATTTTACATTTACGTTGGTGTAGGTCTCCATGGACTGCCAAATTAGGCAAAATTGGTTCAAAACTAACTACAGTCTGACTATCATCAACGAAATATCGTTTTGTCGAAATCGTCTCCAACGGTTTTGTGAAATTCTTTTGTACAGACAGCTCCAAATGATATAACCGCACAGTGTAATTCTCTCCAGTGAGGAAAATGAAGAGAGTATCGCAATAAATTATCAAAAATTACGACGTAAATTGATATTAGTACAGTTTTTCCTTATAAAACGTCATGGTAATAATTCAATAAACTGTCTCTAATCAAGAGCAACCTTAGAAATGTCGGAATTCGAACTTTTTCCGTAGTAGATAAACCTAATTTCACAACTGTAATCACAAATCAAAACCCCCCATTACTCACTGTCGTTTATCAATGAAAATCGTGGCGTAAATAGCAGCAGCTTTATTTATTTCGCTGCCAGTTTCTACGTAGAACGGCATGTTACATTTTACCAAGTTCACACCGATTGAAAAATAGATTGTGTTGGGAGCACGAGAGTGCGAGTTTAGGAACGAAATAAAAGGAAACTCGGTGAGGGTGAGAGAAGGGCTGTAATACACGTGTAATGAATGGTGAGTATATATTTGCGACAGGGTTGCGCGGGAAACTAGATCAGAGTGAG
The DNA here is from genome assembly GCA_020466155.1 of Pachypeltis micranthus. Taxonomy (NCBI): domain Eukaryota; kingdom Metazoa; phylum Arthropoda; class Insecta; order Hemiptera; family Miridae; genus Pachypeltis; species Pachypeltis micranthus. Next base: position 41,577,560 of record CM035770.1, on the reverse strand, counting down.
TAGTGCTGTGACTGGCCCGGGGGTTGATATTAGAATGTCCGTATGACGAGGCGACGAGTGCAGCTGTGCAGAGCTGTGTGTGTTGAAGAAGGAGGTAAATAGTGGGAGGAAAGGGTATTTTGAAAAGTCCAAAAGGGAAAATCCGTTCCCTTTGTCTGGAGGAGAAGCCGAATGGACGGGCAGTTCTCGGACTGCCCCGTGGCATAACATGAAAAAGGCCGAACGCACCTGGGAAAGACTCAAGGCTGTGCCGAACAGATTGAATTAGTTTCTTGAGCGACAAAAATCGCTAAATGTACGTGTAGCTGAGGAAAGGTGGTTGATGCATCGCAACAGGTATTTTTTACGCGTAAACAAATTAATAAGTGTATAAATTTAGTAATAGCACATGCGCAAGAGATGTGCGCGCTTGTTAACGTCCGTGCATGTTCAAACAGAACGGGGCATGTGAGTGGCCATGTGGTAGTGCCCATCCTGCATTCGCGGTTTCTTTAACTTTTATCCCATTTCTTTTCTCGGTCACGAACAATACAACCGTGCACCATCATGGACGGATCCATACCCCATTCCCTTATCAACCACTATCAATCGAACGAACATCTCAACATCACCAACCTGTTTTTTTAGTTAGATTAGTACTTTGTGATTGAATCATTTCAAACATTCATATCAGCATCATCTTCCAACGAATACATCTGAATATAACGTCATCACAGGACATACTAGATCAGAAGTTAACGTTTTATTTTTCTATTCTCTGGACTTACCATTAATAAAGTAAGTGAGTGGATTCAATTGGTTTATTCAAAGACCCCGAATCGATCAATGTTCAACTCTCGTCGTGGACTGTACGATTCATTGGTGGTTGACGTGAAGAATGTGGTATGATGTGTTGCGTATGACGTGTGGTTTTATCCTCTGCGGCAGTTCGGATTACTGTGTGAAGTTCCAGTTGCCGCGATCACACGGTTTAAGTTTCAGGTAGCTTTAGGCAAAACCTTCATCACTCGTCTGTCTTGAGTATTTAACATAAGTCAACTCCTCGCGTTCGCCGTTTCGCGAAAACAGACGTACAGGCTGTCCTGTACGTACATGTATGAATGTATTCCACGCAGTTAACAATAACGGTGTGTGCGTTACGAAAAAAAAGGTTTACTACGTACCGTTGGCTTAAGTAGTACGTTGATTGCAGGAATTACCCCCAGCGCCATTGCACGAACCCAGAGCTATGAGTGGAAGTATAATGCTCTTATCAACTATCGAACTGAACCGATGCATAACGCAGCTACATGACAATATCAAGGTGCAAAGTGGCGGCAAAATAAACTGCCTGCTGTCCTGGGACAAATGATGCTGTTAATCGTAAAGTAGCGGACTGATTTATCTGCGTTCGAGCATAAAAAATTAAAACGGCGCCTGTAATTCCAAGTGAGCTCTCCAAGTTGCTTTGGCCGATAGGAGGAGCGGACTTGTTTGCTTTCAATAGCACAAATTACTGCCTCACAGACTCAGTGACAATGTCTCGCAGTTACCTAGTGAAGCATTCAAATCGTTCAAATTAGATTTTGAAATCGTTACCAATAGCCCAAAATTTCCACGATCAAATCTGCTGTTTTAGCAAACAGCTCCTGTGGACAACGGATTTCGCCTGCTGCACTTTTCATGGGAAAAACTACAGTTACAACTGCCATTGAAAACCTCGTTCCAAAGATGCCGGATGAAGAAGAACGAACAAAGTAGGAAAGTGGATTTGACCAGGATCTAACCAACGTTGTGATAAAAGACTGACAAGAATCGTATTTGCTCCTCCTGCTTGTCCTTCATTTGATGGTCCCTCCTCCAGGGATGGTCGGGCTGCTCCCTGTACCTATTAGGTGTGTGAATCTCTTTTCTGTCTCTCCATTGGGTGAGCCCCTGCTCCTAAGTCTAATCTGGGGACCGAGACTCGTCGTGTGCTGACTGGTAGCTGAGGCAGAATGGTTGCTGGTCGCTTAGACTGTGTGTAGTTCACGCAGAACGAAGGTGAAGGGGGGGTCACCATGACACTGGTCGGCGACATGGCATCCAACAACAACCACGCTCGAGTTTTATTATGCATTTGGCCCAGTCGTGGCCAAAGCACTGGCATTGGCGGCAGCTGTTCCAGGAAACATGATCTCTGACTAGGATGGCTGAACAGCCCTCTGAGGAATCAGGCGTCATACTGCAGTAGTCTGGGCGGAGGGTACAATACTTCTACGTTCCGTGAGGATTCATTAAGCAGCGTCAATTTGAATAATCTGCATCTTCCGGTCATCTGACAGGGGGATTGGTAGACTCCAGCCAGCTCCATCTAGCGGCATATCGTCCAACCTCTAAAAACAGCAGCCCTCGTGTGTTGCAATTTCACCTTCACAGGTTCATTCATGGGCGAACTGTCAAACTGCCCTCATGCGCAATCATTCGATAAATAAACGCTGTTGATGTTACAAAGTTCTGTTATAAATCCTACTACAGATTTTCGTGCTGATTCAGATAAGAATCCTCTGAAATGCCCTTCTATGAATCAATTGAGAGAGAAGGGTGCCTTTTATTCCACACTTGGCGCCTCTCCAAAATCCTCGGCTTTAAAGATCACTTTCAGGCAGTTCGTCGTATATTATACACTTTTTTCCGTCTTTTGGTATGATATTGGAATACCTGACCTACTCCAGTAGTTGGAAGTACGTACTAGATCAACGACGATGACAAATCACTTTTGTTTGTTGAGAAGTACGAATACGCCAGTAGTTCAAGTGCATGGGCAGATTTGAATATTTGACTCGTTCATGATTTGGAGTAGAAACGCCCCGAGTATGAACACATTTGTAAGCCTAAGTACACTCTCAAGGGCTCTTTATTTGCGTGCAACCCTTTTCGACATGACAATAATCTATTAGAACCGGAGGGGGGGATTGTAGTCTCTAGTAATTAGTGTGGGAAAATAAGACATGGTATGGAAGAAGGAATGGTGCTTGGAGTGTGAATGTTCATCTTGGAGAGGACAGTCGATTATATAAGTAAGTATAAAGCAACGGGAGATCAGCCGAATATCTGCGCATTTCGCGAAACACCAGGTGGTACTTTCGGCGAATGAAGTCGATGTCGGCTAATGAAACCCCTCAACTTGAACGCCTAGGGTATTCTCAATGGACGTGCCTGGGAATTTACCACAGCTTCCGCCTCCGCTTGCATGTACGAAGCACTTGAGCTCCCTATTCTTGAGTATACCTCTCCATCTTGTTCGCCTTATTGCTTATCTCACAAGAAAACTCTGGAGAGGATGCAGCATTAATATTTTGGGTACACCGCGTACGAGAAAGGAATCCCATCGGTCCTCTTGTCCGTTGATGTCGCTTGTTTTCCTTAGAAAAAAGAACTCAGCGTTGGACGGATCAGCGTCTTCATAACGAAGGGAAATCTAATGTTAATGACTTTTGCCTCATTCCACTTCTCACACCTTACTATTGCCACCTCCTTACAGTTAGTGAGCCCAACTCCTTGTTTCTCTCAACTCTCGTCCGAGCTCATACAAGTTCACCTATTCAAAGGCCCTATGTGTCGCGTGAACTTTATCTCATAGTTACGTTAACCTGAACTGTATCTTGTATATCACTAACTTGTTACTAACTCTCAGCCTTATTCAAGTCCATCTCTCCTTCTCTTGTACCAAACAGCATCTATATACAATTCACCTTTCTCACTTCTTATTCCTTGACTCTGATGATAATACATCGGAATCCACTTCTCGTCTCCAAGTTAAGCCACAGTCAGAATTCACCCTCAAGCTCACGGCTTGGCCCTTGAGCTCTAGTACTCGACGAATTCAACGTCTGCAAAGTACAATTGTAGTTCACTTGTTCAAGTCTGCTCTTCATGTGCGTTTGTAATTGTCGAATCTTTCCTCCTACGAGGGAATGAGGGTGTTTAATGTATCACAAGACTTGACGAAGCCTCGAGAGATCGAGTTCAGCGTTTTGTGAGAAAGACAGAACTTGACGGTAGTTTATATTCAAATTGCCTCAAAGAAAACTGTACACTAATTAGCTCGTTCGGGCAATGGGAACGGTTCCACAATTCGGCCGGAACCGGAACGGAAATTGGAATTATCGTGAGAAATAGTCGACTTGCGGAAGAAGCGCGTGCGACTCGCGAGAGAAGAATGAAGTCCGGAGAAAGAGTAGAAGCCGCTATTCTCCCCAAATAGAAAGGTTTACTAGTTCAGGCGGTTGCTTTAAACGAGGTTTGCTTGGGCAATAGTAAAATAATTGTTGACGGATTAATCCCATTTTTGTGCTAAATTGTACATTGCCCATGATTTAATTTTCGATAAATTGAAGAAAAAAACATCTGGTGCTGGTGCGGCTAACTGCACAACTTTCCTCGGTCCCACGTGCATTCAGTAATTGTCATCACTCTTGCAACTTTGTTTTTCATTAAATTCATAAGAACTTGGAGGAAAGCATGTATTGAGTTGCTCCCACTCATGCAGAGGCCATCATTGAGGGGAGAGAGAGAGAGAGATATTGTTTATTTAACGTCCTTTCAACTTGAGAAATGGTTTCCTTCACATCCTCGGCTTAAATTAAACAATAAATATTTTTAATTTAAACAATAGAAATTTGTAAATTTCTTAAAATAGTCCCTATATTCCGATAAAGTTTGTCTCATCACTATCACGCAAATGTTAGACACGAAACGAAACAAAAACTAGTTCATACCGTAACAAATTACATTCAGTCGCACGATACACACACTATTCACACTTAACACTGGGATATTCCTCTCATTCCCCACATTCAATTTTATCGCCTACACACATACATTAAACCTAAAACATAATATTGAGAGAAAGGGAGAGAGAGAAATATAGACTTGAATTGATTGATGAATAAGACGAACGAGGTAAAGGACTGCATTGATACACTGGAGTTAAACGGTCACTCGATTCGACGATAGATTTCTGAGTGGAGCAACAAGTAGAACAAGTTCACAGGACACAGGTCTGTTTCCCTATCAATATAACTGTCTCAGAACCCTCATGAGAGTTATATCAGTCGACTGTCATAGAGGTTGCGGTTTAGCGGTTTAGCTATGATGCAAGACCCTGGCGACTCGCTCAGCATCCACCAAATCCAGAACTGAAGAGTTACGGCAGGTAGTCATTTTTCCAGTCTCCCGGTCAAGAGCTGTTGCCCGCGCTGTGACGAGGTATGCCCCTGGGGAATCCCGTACCGTTTCAAAGGGACAGATCAACTTCGACCACGTTCTTTGCCACGACCTCCTTCGCAAACTAGCCGAAACGGTTATAAGCTTCCTTACTAGCAGTCAATGCTGGTAAGCTTGACGGCTCGTCCAACAACCGTCACTCACCACTGTAGGAACTACAATGCAGCAGCACATGGATACTCATTTCCTACACACTGGAGACGTACACGATGGAGAGTTTTTGAGAGAAAAGAAGTGAAGTTGCGCATTGAAGTCGCCATGCCCTGTTTAGAACAGGCTCGTCCAGTGGTCTCTCATGCATCTCACGTCCTTTTGACGAGAATTCCCATCTCGCTTGCCATTTATCCAATGCCCGTAGTGTTGCATAGTTCAGCCCGGAGTGAGGAAAGCTTCCATTTCTCTGTCCACGTGGCCGACATGCACTCAACGGTCAAGTCAACTGGTAACTGAGCAGCGGTTACTTGGAGCACATCGGTAGATACGGTCTTATAGACCTTGGTGATCCTCAGGAATGCAATTCTCCGGAATTGGGCCAGTACTTTGTTGTTATTGACTGTGAATTTGAATTTGGTACCCCAGACGATGGAGCAGTAGCCAATCACGCCTAGGTAGATGGCCTTACACGTGACGATCATGTCACAGTAACATACTCCCCACGACGCCTTACTAATTGCTCACCGTGAGGCAAACCTCGAGATGATGGGGGACTGGAGGTGTTGGCTGAAGTTCCACTTGCCAAGTACTTGACTTGCTTATCAAAAAGGAGACTATGGCCGCCCAAGCGTATCGTCGGTTGGCTATTTACTTTTTCCTTTAAGAGGATTAACTGGAGGTTTTCCTCAGCCACCTGTAGCTTGTCATGGTCGCACCACTGGGTGACGGTTTGGAGCACATGGTGGAGTTTTGCCGGGATTCGACGGATAACGGATGGCATAGTTCACGCGACATTGTGGGTCACAAACATGCATAGTCATAAACTACAACTTAAGCGCAATTTAAACTGTGACAAAATAGGGAAAGAGCGAAACACTCACAGAGAGAACAGTGTCCCCATCACTTAGTGGCCAAAATTTGGAGGCCGTGGAAAGGCCCAAAAGGGCGACAGTTGGAAGTGGAGCAATGGAGAATGGGAAGAGATAAGGAGATGCAACAATGGGCAATCGTCCTGTCCTGGTGGCTACCTGGGTGTTTACCAGGTGATTGCCCTCATCTTGGCTCGCTGGATGAGGCACACAGGTAAAAAGTGAAACGTTGGAGGTTTTGACACTGGGAATGCTACGAATTATCGCGTGACTTCCGTATTAAAGATAACTGATTGGATACCTTGGATACCTTCTTCCACGTGGGGCTGAGGAATGTTGCATGATGCGCTGTGCCTGATATTTTTAATGTGTATTCCGAGACAGGCTGATAAGCAGACGCTTTAGCGCGTGCATTTTATCTCTAGTTTTTTGGACATTTCTGAATTAACTGAGGAAAAATAGAGAATTGGCGCACTACCTACGTTGCATCACACAATCCACGCGTAGGGACGTCGTACCATTGCGTCTGGCTTTAGACTAACCCAACATAACTCGCTCTGAGGTTTAATTCGTCTCGATCTGCTTCAACTTGTGATGCTGACAGAGCAGCGTCAATAACAATATTCAAAACGTCGTTTAAAGAATCGAGATCAGGACGCGAGGAAAAACTAATGGCCTGGGAGCCGAGCGTGGAATCTGGGGCGGTTCCTGCATCGCTCATCGTCCTAAACGCTTTTCAAGGTGAAAACACATAGGTATGCCGCTCCTCGTCTTCCCCAAACGCCTAAGTAGAACAATATCCCATAAGGTTGGACGTGAAGTGAAAATCACACAACCTTCGCGATGAGCATCTTCGTGTTTCCTGCTTTCTGTTGCCACGCATCACGCAACTTTCTTCAGCCCCACGTATAGCAATTTTTATTTCTCTAGCCGCTAACCGGTCCGGTCCGGGTTTTCACTGAGTTTATGTAAATTGGGTAGAACGTGACTTGACGTTGTGAATAAAAACAAGTTGCGCAATTTATGCAGTTGCGTAGGAAGGTTTGAGTTAACTGTTCTGAAATTATGAGAAATACTCCGTGTACGGATAAACGAAGTCGAAAAATATCACGTTCACCACATCACTCAACTTTCCTCAACTACATCAATTCAGTTGCTTCCATCGCTTTTGCTACTAATTCAATTTATTTTTCACCCGGTTCATCGAACTTGGTAGGAAGCGGTGGAACTTACGGATCGGAATTTATTGTGCTGCTCATGCTCATGCCCTGACCATTATTGAGTCGTGTACACACGATTTTTTTTAGAATGATAATAATCGCTTTTCCAGAGCTAACGGGTAAAAACTTTTAGAAATAGGGAGTAAGTGCAGCGGAAGTTGTTGAAATTCTGGAATTTCTGGAATTATTTAACGCTCATTGTATACGTTTGGATACGATTGGAGAACTATATAGAGTTTACTATTGAAAGGAGTTAACAAAAAAGCTGTTTGGTAATTTATTGTTCTGCTCTCGTTCTTTTTCCACAAATGGGAATTTTATCGTATTTGTCGTCTCATCCGGAGCTGTCCATATAAAAAAAGTAATAAAAGTCGTTAGAACGGTTCATGAGAAAAAAATTTGGTGTTTTGATCACTATGAAAGCTATAGTTGCTCATATTAAAGTCACGTAGAGACCTGTGGGCTAAATATCAAGTTTGAGCAGTTTTCTCTCAATCGCGTTCATGAACACACACACACAGTAGAGCCATGGAAAGGAAAAACGTTATTTGCCTAATTAGAGTCGTGAAACTTCTAGGAATATGCCTCTCGTCGAATTATGGCCAACGTGTTAATAGATTATTGGACTGCCAACGTGGTTTTTACGAGAACATTATTGTCGTAGCTGGATTTATAATGTAAAAGCTGCACGGAAATATATTTTTCGCCATTTTGTTGCTGTTATTATGCTCTCGTCATTTCCCAGCTTACCCAAATTTGATGGTGCTGTTATGCTTGTTCTGCGACAAATTTAATTTATCAAATTTTATTTTTCACTCTATACATTTGAATTTGGTAAAACGTAACTTCACCTTTACATAGAAACTGTGGAGTTCTGGAAATGATTGCGATTCTCCGACTTATGCCACTTCTGCTATTGAGTAATCGGTGCAAAGGCAATTTAAAATATTGTCAACGTGATTTACCGGAGAATGTTGGTGTTTGGAGATTGTCGGGTAAAAAATGTGAGCAATCGTAGTAAGTGAAACGAGGTTGCTCACAATTATCTTACGCTTTCATTCAGTAGGTAGCGTTAAGAAGATGACAAGAAATCATCTCCGAAAACCGTAGCGCGAGCCCTTGGATCAACGCATGGCGTTTCCATGGCGCTAAGTCGGGTACCTGCAGTACACTAATCTGCTGAGGTGAACGAGCTTTTTGTCTCCTGCATTTTCCCATTGCTTCCCTCACTTCGGTAGCTACTACCCTTCTGGATAAATTCCAGCCTGAACTACTTTCATTTCTGTCGCTCTTCGTACGTTCGTCTCTGCTCCCCTAAACCTCGCATCGCCCTGATTCTCTGACTACCCGATCTCTGTGCTGATTGCAATTTGATCTCAGTCCCCTACAGACCTTCTTTAGAACTCCTCCTCTACCGTGTGTCTCAGTGAACGTTCATTAGCTCTCATTTCCCTCCTTTCTATTCTCCCTTCTCTCCCAAATAGGTGTTTATTGGAGTATAGCACTAGTTTTTGTGAGAATACTAGTATCATGTTATTCTGAGGAACCTAATATATATAAATAGTATTCATCCATTAGGCTAATACGTAAACATTACACATACAGTCGCAAAGCGCAATGTGTATTCTTTGTTTATTAATTCCTTCAACGCTATTATAGGTCGTCAATGGGTTAAAAATATATGAGATTATCTAACCTTTTGAGTTGGTTCTGTTAGTATTGTATACAGAACGGTTTGTATATGAGATATAGTTCGTGGGGGTGAACTTATTGATGGAAATGGAGGGGAACGGGGGATTTACCCTGAACTTGGTTTTATCTCGCAGAAAAGCGTTGCTTGGGGATGCTTGCTGGTGCATCTGCAAAGTTGACGCTTTCGTTACCTCGTCCTATCGTTAAAAAAAGAGGGAAAAGCGGTGGCCATCCCAGGATGGAGGTGGGACTATCTCAGCCATTGCCGGGTCACACGCGACTCCGACGGCTCGGGGAAAATGCGATCAGTAGTCAGTCGGCGTACGGTATTCGTCCGCGTTAGGTCCGCTTCCTTTCGCGCCGAGCTCTCGACCTGAACGGCTTTTTTGAGTCGAACAACCGATCATCGGATGCCGTCGAAGTCGCGTGAGTTCAGAAATTCAGTTGGTTTACTGACAATATGAATCCCTACGATTTGAATTAAAGTTAAAAAAATTGGTGCAGCATCACACAACTTTTTACAACTCGCGTAAGTTTAATAATATAGCGGGGTTACAGGCAGGATTTTCATGCAATATTAATCTAGCTTCATCAACAATTGTATGATTGTTTCAAATTGCAAACCACATGTTTTGCGTATTCGAACTACAGATGCATATTCAAAAGAAAATTAATAGTACTGCATATTTATATCTTCATGCTGTGCAAAATTATACTCGCATTTCGACTGTTTTTTCAAAGAATGGGCGAAATTAATTGCATTGAGGTAGTTTTTCGTTTTAAATCCCCTGAAGTTGAACTATTTCACGAATTGTTCTCTGTCCCTCCTTAAAAGACAACTCCTGTAGTTGCCTGTCTGTATTCGTTGACTTTCCACGGAGCTACAGTGGAACCCAATAATTAAATATCCTTAGAGCTGTTTCGCCAAACAGTGAGAAAACCTATTTTTGCTCCATAGGCGTATATTTCCGCTCACCCTATTTTAACAAAGAGGTTTTAAGAAGAAAAATTAGGTGCTGATTAGTTGAAAATAATTGGAAAGTTTAATCAAAATCGCCGTAACTGTTTTTACGAAAAAAATACGAAAAACCCTCGCATTCGTGCATTTTGATTCCCTGCTCTTCCTTCCCATCAATGGGAATTGCTCAACCTTATTTCCGCGCCTTATAACGAAACAGAAAATGGCCTAGCTCAATTGATCCTACCTTTCTCCTACAAATCAAATGTGAAATCCAGAGTGTGACGAAAAAGTGCTCATTATGTGAGTCCAATGCAACGCCAAGCTGTGTACAGACGTTGAGCCTTACATAATGTGTCAATAGCGATGAGTGTCCGGCCTAACGACAAACACCCACATAGCGAAATATTCGAAATGATCGTCTCTAAACTTGTGTGCTGCTGAAAGAACAACGTGAACAGAACGAAGAAATGTGAAATCCTGTAGAGCAGTCAAAACAAAATTAATTTTTCGATTGTTACTAAATTTTAGTGAGTCGAAAAGTGGTAATTATTGACTAGTGCTTCTAGGCTATTAGATTTTAAAGCTTTGCGCAGATATAACAAATACTGTTCACAAATATTAAAAATACGCGGTTTTTGTTTTGAATTATTCAATGAATCCATCGGTGTGTTTGTTTTATTGCAGATGATGACAGAGGGAGTGAAAGGTGGCCACCGGAGGAGCCCAAGTGTGAGGACGGACAAACACAAACTACCCCGACTTCAGAAAGTGAGGACAACGACAGTCCTCTGTCGTTATCAGGTTGGTTCTGTTATTTCACGATACTCGCGGATTCATTATCTGTTTTATGAGTATATCCATCAGTATTAGGTGGATTTGGGAAACACAATTGTTGAATGCGAGAGAGAAAAAGCGGAAGGATTAGTTCAAAGTTAATAGAGCTAGAGAAGGCTGCGTTGTACGAAACATTGTTTGGTGAGATAATCATAACTGATTCACAAGCATTCTAAGTTACATGTTTCAGAAAGACTGAAAGTCCACAATGCCTCTGGATAATCAAACTGGCGTTATACCACAAACGAGTGATGAGTGACTGTCTGCTGGGATAGCCTGTGGAGTAACTAAGTGCTAAAGCAAGGGGTGGGAAGAGATGAGGATAACCTACTGAATGATTGAGAAAGCTCGTATGTGGGGAAAGTTTGTCATCGTTTCTGGAAATTCTAATTTTGTACGGCCAGTCTTGGAATCTTAGATGAAATAAGTTTATTGAAAGGGTTGACCAGTAGCTTTGAGCGGATGTGAGATCAAATGGCTGGTTAAAACCCAGCAGTTAGATCAGCTGGGTCTTGGAAACTCTGTTCGGACTTCCTTCATACGAATTCGGCCCGAGTTAAGCTAAATTGAACAGTCCTATTAAGTAATAATGGCCACGGATATCTTCAACTTGTATCCTAAACCATTTTGGCAGCTTCAATCTGGCAAATTAGAACTAAACCAGAACCCGGAAGAATCACTACGCGTCAATTGATGTGCTTTGGAAACTAGAAATTGGAAAAGTCAATATGAACAAAACTACTGACTTAATCCAAGCATATTGTAGGGGCTGAGGAACTTACAAAGTAGAAGAGTAAGTGTCAATTGAACGGTTAAACAGCGTCTTCCTTCTAAGCTGTTGACTTGGAGATGAAACTGCCAGCCTGCTAAGGAAAAATATAAAAAAGGGTTATGAAAGCCCACACATAATCTTGAAAGCCATAATACGAAAGATTTGTTGTATTTTCGGTACATGTTTGGTGACATCAGAACCTGCATAGCTCGTCAAGATTATGCATGTTAAAATGAATGGTGACACGGCGTAGCAACAAAAGCACAAGCAGCTAGGGCCACGTGAGATAAGTGGACTGTCAAGGGTAAAAGCACACGAGAAAGTAAACGTTCGACTCGTGACTATTTATTAAAATTGAAGCTGGTTTGAATGAGTGAAATAAAGCGAAGAACGGTTGTGATGGACAGCAGTCAAAACAGAAGTGGGGTCATTTGAGAAATGGTTAAGGGAAGGAAAGTAGGGGCCTTGCATTGAGTAGGAATTGCGAGTTGAGGAGTAATGAAGAGTGGAAAGGGATTAGCGGTGAAGATCCTGAGCTGGCGAAGAAAGAAGAACGTGATCGGGGGTAACGAGAAGGGGGTATCGATGGGAGTTTCCGCTTAAGTGGAATTAAGGGATGAGCGACAGAAAAAGGTGTTCACCATCCAAACTTCGGTGCTTGAACTGAAGGCACCTCGAGCCCCAATCCCCGTAACTCTGAGTAATGCTTGTAAACTGATAGCTTGCTTCGTGATATGGCAAATAGCCAGGAATTGGTCGTAAAGAGCTGGTTACCTTGAAGTAAAGTCACAACAAACAAAATTGAGTGCCAGTTCTGTTTTTTCTTTCAAGGCATTGAAAAATCGGGAAAGCTAGACTGAGGAACGAATGGCCTCTCTGATATTTCAGAGTGTTTCTCGAATGAGAAGCGAAGAACGAAAAACCAATACCTTGCAATTAGTAGCCGACTAGTACCAAACTTCTACAAATTCATTGTGACTTCCAGGTGTTTACCTCACTTTGATTTTGGTATTTCAGAACACTCCGAGAAGAAAGAACGTTACATTGTTGAAACTATAACAATGACTACGGTAACCGAGCGAAGGATAATTCGTGAGGCCGAAGAGGCAGAGGGCGCTGGCGTCCTTCCTGCCAAGGACCTAACGACGCCTGGTAAAGACAACAAAGAGATGACGTTGACGTTCAAAGTTGGATCCAACAGCCTCAAACCCAACTCCGCTCTAAGGCAGCTTTTCCCTCGAATTGCATCACCACCGCCGGATAAATCCCCAGATTCTGGTATGTTGAATTTGAACCTTGAGGATGTATCTGAATCCTAGAATTACTGAAAGCTTCTAGTTCTAATTATTGAGGCTCTAAAGGGTGTAGAAGGCTTGGAACAATGTCATGATCCAGTTGGGTGGAACATTCCTGGTCTACATACGTGTTAAGTGGGAATGTAACTACCAGACTGATAAATGTTTAGATTGAGTGTGGTTCTGGACTTGGGAACTTGGAGGGATTGCAATCATATATTGCAACAACATAGAAAACCAAGGGAAGCAACACAATACAACAAAACATTCAACAAAATCTTTCTATTAAAACTAGACTGTAACTAGATTTAAACCTTGCATCTCTGGCACAGTATTCTGCTACACTAACCATTACCCCTTGAATGAAGCTCTGTTGCCTCTAATAAATTCAGTTCTTGAAACGTTCTCAACATCGATTAAGATTATTAAGTGCCTAACAGCACGACCCGAAACTACATAGTGCACATTTGGTTACTAAATACAGGTAGAGCAGAGATGGTTGAGCCCTCTCAGAAACTAAAGTTACCGGAATATGTTGACCCAAATTTAAATTTTCCGGAGCACCGCGTCAAACGTGAAACTTTTAATCCTAGTCTTTTCTCTAATAGCCTCAGGCTAGCAACACAAGTCTGACTTCTCCATCCTCTATAGCTTCAAAAAAAAGATATCGGATTTCGCTGCTGAAAACTTTCCAATGACGAGGGTTAAGAGGAAAAAAGTTAATTAATTATAATGGTGGCAAAAGGGGTGTAGAAAGATTCCTTTTGACGAGCGAAGGGCGCTAAAAAGCACCTGAAAAGTAAAAGGAGATCAAAAAAACGGAATCCCTTGCCGTTGAGGGACCTCCGCTGGCTTTTAGGATTAAAAAAAAGTAAAAAAAAGAGAGAGAAAGATAGTGAGAGAGAAAAAGTTTCCATGAAGAGGCCGAGAGCACAACGTCTTGCTCGTTTGCGAGGACTGAAGTAGAAGCCAAGTCATTAGGACCGGCGGTCGAGTCTTCTGTGTGAAATATTTACTTGAGAAATGAGAGATGAGCAGTTGAAAGAACAGTTGACGTAATGCCGCGCGAATGTCACGAACAGAACGTGCTCGCCAATGAATTGTCACAGCGGGAAGTGGGAAACAACCCGAATAATTTAAAACCGTTGAGGTTTGGGTCATCGATGATTTTACGTAGTTTATCACTCAACTTTCCTCGCATTAGTAGCACTTTCCCGCTCTTCAAAGGTCGTGAGGGAAGGGCCCTTTCGAAATCACCTGCTCTCGAAGCTAGGCATGGGACAAATTAGGTGTGCACGGAGCCAATGGTTACGTTATCTCCGCACTACCCTCTCGCTCCTGCTCATTGTTCAGTCTGGCAGTACGTCCGGGATTTCAGCATTAACATTGAAAAAAAGTACCCATTACGAATAACATCTCTCTACCTCTCTCGCTTTACCCTCATCTTGCCAGTTACTACAATCGTTCGGCTGTCACTCGACCTGGCACACTTCCCTCCCTTATCCATTTGTTCGATCCATTTTCGACTTTCTCCAACGGAGAAAAATATTATTTGCTGCTTCCTTCAAATCTTCACACTTTAAAGACTTCTGAGTGCAGAAAAAACAAAACACGCCATTCGAAAAAATGGCTTGGTACGTGCTTAAAAACGATGTAAAGGCTGAACCAAATCAGCACAAATTTGATATTCAGCCTGCGGATCGGAACCCGAAATCAGGTTGAGGGATTTTGATTAGTATTTTTGTGTAGACATTTCCAAGTGTCATAACGGTGTTATGAGAAATAGGTTGAGTGACTAAAAGATTTTGACGAAACTGTATTTTGTGCAGTTTTTCTTTATGAATCCCGTTCATATGGCTGTAGCGTTCTCAAAAATATCTGGTGCCGAGCTTCACACAACTATTCTTAGCACACCGTACATTCAGCAACTCTATTCGCTCTAGTAGCTAATCCAACTAATTTTCTACTCAATTTATGCGAACCTTAAGTTAGAACTCCGGAATGTATTGACTTCTTCTTACTCATGCCACGATTATTATTAAGAGACTAGCACATAGTGATAAGTAACACCTATTCAACACGATTTTGGGAGAAAGATCTTATTTACTGTTTTGGGATCATCGGGTAAAAACTGTGCGGAATGCTTTTCCTTCAGAATATTTCATAATTTATTGTGTTGCTTTGTCATTTTCGAACGGATGAAAATTTTTTGGCAGTGTTATGTTATTTGGAAGTCTCCATACAAAAATTCTAAAGCATTACTGTGAAACAAAAACTTGGTGTTTTGATTGATATAATAACTACAGTTATTTTAGGCCGATTTTGCTCACACGCGTATTCTGGTGTCCCACGGTGAGCTAAATATGAGATTTCTCGCGGTTTCTCTCTACCACGACCACAGGCACACAGACCATTTCGTTTTTCGGACTCAGAAGCCGTTGACACGTGAAAACCTGAAGAAAACTCTTCGTAGGGTTAAAGGAAAGAGGAGCAACACTTACTAGTTGCCTTCCAGGAGTGTGTTTCCCAAAACTACCTCGAGGGCTGTCACTGTAACACCAAATTAATTTACGACCCAAAAGCGGTATTTCCTTATTACTTCCTCTTCTTACTGTAATAGCGAGGTACGACCGTGGGAAGGCGAGTTGATGCAAAGTCTGGCGGAAGGGGCCGAAAAAGCTGCTCGTCGAAATCCGGTCGTGGGATAATCCAGAAGGGCCAGGGATAAAAGAGAGAGACTTGTTATTTGTGAGACGTTCATAACAGTTAATCCAAAAGGAAACTTCTGGGGAGCGAACAATTTCGGTAAAGCGAGAAAATATAGCGTATCCCTTCCCCCTTCTACGCCCTTTTCGAGGTTCTCGGGAAATAAGAGGTTCGTTTTATTGAGCCAAGGAAGCCAGACGAAGGAGCAGATCGCGACTCTCAACCTTCTCACTTCTGCAGAAATACGAGCTGCAATCCACAAATCTCACAGCATCTTCCATCTCATTCACGAGCCAGGACGAATCATCTCCTATCACCTCTTTCTGTCACCCTTAGAGAATAAAATGATCAACGTGTCCCATCTTTTTTTTCTTCCACTTCTACCCCTCCTTGGCGATCTCCTTCTTCTCTTTCTTTGAGCGACGGAGATTGCTAATCTATTTTTAATGACCACTAGCGAAATGTGGCATCTGGCAATATATATTTATACGCAGAGAAGCGATAACTCTGTAAAACATTCAGCCATTGACCAACCATATTTTGGATGTACCTGGAAAAATAACTTTCTCGATTGATTAACTTCTATTAACTTTTACCCCCCACCCCCACCTCACACCAGCTAGTCAACGTTTTTCCGGAATTGTCACATATCCATTGCTTCCAACCTTAAGATATATTTTTCAATAGATCAATTTTTACCATTTTGAACTTTCACGACCCACCACCAGGGGTATAGCGGTTGTAAACATTAAACACCCCCCTCCTCCTCCAACTACTATTTTTAATTTTTTCTGGGACTTGCACGAATCTACAGCACCTCCTAACCTTAACTTGGACGAAGCCGGACAAATACTTTTTCTAGGTAGACGGGCATATATATCAGGTGTGCCGTATCACACAAGTTTCCTTAGTCTACGTAATTCCACCGTCATTCATAGCTTTTGCATAATTCTACTTACTTTTTACTCAGTTCATTCGAACTTAGTAAAACGTCACTCCACTGAGGCAGAAAGCGGTAGAGCTCACAGTTCCGAAATTTATTGTTCGGCTCGTATTCGTGCCCTGACCACTATTGAGCAATTAGTACACGGAGAATTAATGGGGCTGTAAACAAGATTTTTTTAAGAATTATAGTAAACACTTTTCCCGAATTATCGCGTAAAAACTGTTAGAAATGTGTGGTAAAAGAAAAGGCGGTGGTTGAAATTCCGGATTTGTAGTACTGTATAGTTTTCTTTAAAGATTCTAGTAACATACGAGATTCATGAAAAAACTGCGCTAAACTTTTTGTCGGAATGTTTGGTAATTTATTGTGCTGCTCTCGCAATTTTCTCACGAATGGGAATTTTATTGTATCGTCGTGTCTTTTGTAATTGTCTGTACAAGCAATTTAATCAAAATCTATTGGAGCCGTGTTTGACTAAAAAAATATATGGTGTTTCGATCACCATGATAACTATAGTGAGATTTGGGCGGATTTTCACGGTGGCCCTTATATTGGGGTCGTACGGCAACCTGTGGACTGTTTATCAAGTTTGAGCTAATATGGTTCAGCTGTTTTCTCTCAGACACGTTCACAGACACACATACATTGTACACACTTTCCCCAAGTAGTGTTTTGCGAGCTCAGTAGGTCTGAACGTAATTATATGAAGAGCACTCTTTTTTTTTCTTCAACCGATTACTTAACTTACCGTTTTGCTTCGTAGATCCAAGGAAAGTAAAAACCTGTGCGACCAACAATAATGAAAAGTAATTACCCGGATTTTTGCGCCTGTGGGAGTAAAGCTCGCGTAAAATTATCTAAATGTGGAAAGTGGCTCAATAACATGACTAAGAATCAGAAATCGTCCTCTTATTTAGCCATTTTGTTCGTCTTATCGAGCCACTCTCCGTAATCGCTCAATAAGAGAAAAGGTGGTCGTATAATACGATGAGTGCTGTGTTTCTGAAATAATTGAGATGGGCGCATTTTTTGGCGTCATCAGATTTCAATTCGAAATATCTGGTGTGAAGCGCCACACTCACCCTACACTCGAATGGGGACTGGGGTGAACGCCCACAACCCAAGTAAATTCGATGACAGCGTATGTTCGTTCAACTCGTTCGTACTAGAATATTTACGGAGAACAAACCGTAAGTCTGTTTAAATATGATCAAACTACACCGGAGGAGAAGTTTCTCGAGGCGTACAGTGCACTAGGACAATGGAGTTCGAAATGGAGAGTGAAAATCAATGCCTCCAAAACGTCAATCGCCACATTCACCTTCAAACGTCGCTTTGTTAAACCTGGGGTGTACTTCAAAGGATTAGTCATTCCAAAAGCCCCCCCCCCCACAATTCGTGAAGAACGCGACGCTCTTCGCCGATTGCAAGTTAGACACCCCTGAGGAACTACTTTATCATGCCATGACACGATTCTTGGGCAAATACTCCACCAATACCAACCACCTGGTGGCAGGAGGTCTCGCTCGTCCTACTACTCCAAGACTTCATCGCCCCTAGAACATTCTACCCTAGGTCATCTCTATGACACACTAAGACCACTGTAGGTGCAAGTGCCACAATACTGTCGGTCCCCTTGAAAGTGGATAGTAACCGCCAGTTGTGAATATTTATATGTAAAACTGATGTACACACGCCAATAAGGGTTTTGAGCGTCACTGTGAGACGAGCCGTCAAAAGCGTAGCTCAGGGCCGGAGCCGATGTGACCGAGCCGAGAAGTCAGGAATGCTCAGCGAAGCTCGCGCGAATACCACGCGCACGTAAGATCCGATGAGCTTGCGGCATTTATTCTAACCGACGCTTCAGTCGGGGGTTCAAAGATGAGGAATGCGATCAACTACCGCCTGAAGGTGGAATTTCCGAACGAAGCGTTCCTCTTTCACGAATGCATCCCGAACCGTGCTCAAAGGGGTGCGACGGTTTTCCTCCGGAGCTCGTCATAGATAATCAGAGGGGAAATGATCAATACTCTACAAGTTCGCGGCAGGGTGATGTTTCAAGCATCGAATTTCACGCGCTTCGCTAAAATACGTACGGAATTAATTAATAAAAACAACGACTTTGCGCACATTAAGTCCCGTGTGGATGAGTGGTGTCTCATAAATCTCAACATGTTTATTGTTCTCGAATTATTGGGTAAATACTAGAAAAAGGTCATCCAACGACCATTTGGAATCAGCACACACAAAATTTAATCGAAACTGTTCTACTCGTTTTTGACATACTCGTGTGTGACGATGATGATTTTATAGTTAGTTTTGAGTTGATTTAGCGCAAACGCTTATTTTGGCGCCCTGTGTTGAAATGCGAGTGAAATTTAAGATTTTATTCAACTTCAGACGTTTTCTCTTAGTCTACTGGTGTTTTTTGGTGTCTAGTATCGTCCAGATAGTGCCTTTCGCAGTTAGGGCTACCCCTGTGTCCCCTAGAAAGCCAAGACACAGCAATGCACCAAAGTGGATTATCAACAGGAATTGATGTAGAGCATTGAGCTGTTTCACGCATTCTCCTCACGTCGAATAGTATGGTTGCGATAGAGCCGCGACATAACTAAGACACCAAAACGGCCCTTTAAACCCATAACCATTCCTTCATTGTTCCAACTTTCACCCACAATATCCGTTTCATGTTGCAGATGACGACTCGCTCCAGAGCAACCTCATCAAGAGGACGATAGAAAGAAACACCTTGCGTCGAAGCCTCGTGCGCTACCCGGACATTCGAAAAAGGAATCAAGCCAAGAAAAATGAGAATAGTTTGGTCGAACGAATCAAAAAGCTAACTTGCGATATCGACGACGAAGACCCCGGTAGTCCTTCAGCCCGTAGCTCTCCTACCGGCGAAGAATCGAAAGACCAAGTAGCATTTCAAGGGTCGACCTCGTCGACGACCACCACGACGCTGCAGGTTGAAACTAGCAAAGTCCCTGCGTACAGGTATAAATAATTTAACTTTTGTTCGTACGGCACGTTGTGTTGAACATTAAATTTCATAATTACAAACATACATGAAGAGTGTATCATTCTGCAGTTGTGTAAAGTGAAAATGCCCGCTCGATGCACTAGAAACGAGATACATGTGTTACTCGGAAAGCTGAATGAAGGTGCTGGATTGCTTGTAATCCTCGAAGCACTTGAATGGGTGCCATGACGAGCCAACGATTGGCAAACATTGTGACGCACAGATAATCTGGAAAGGAAGACGTCCCAGTTGGCCATTAGTCTGTTAGGGCTGAAAAGTGAACTGGCGACCGGATTAAATGACATTGGGTAATGAACTGGTGAACACAGCAGGAAGGGAAGCTGCAGTGAGCGTTGGAGTCGTTGGATGCATGCAAAAATAGAGGGGTGGGGCAATCAAGCCCAGTCTTGTGAAAAAGTTCTTTGGGGCAGTGGGGGATTAAATATTTTGTTCAAGCTGTTGTATCTGCTGACTCAAGCATGAACAGGACATGGCTGCAAAAAAACCTACCTTAAGAGTTTCAACATCATCGAGGATATGTGCATTCAGGAGTGGCACCCCCAGATGCAGAACCACCTTATAATATAACGCGTATATGTAGTGGCACAGTGTGTGAGACTCACAAGGAAGGTTGTACTGTCTGGGGTCTTGACCAAAAACTTTGCTACTAATAATTCTTTGAACTTTATTATATTTGAAAATAATGTATGAGAGGATTTGCGTGTTTCAGATCCAAAGATGCCTCTTTTTTATTGAAGCTGACGGATAGGTCTGAAATACAATCTCATACAGTGGGTCGGAACATGCAGCAGTGTGGCGGGGCTGTCGTTGTTTAGACAAATAAATAAGCTCAGCTGGAGGATGAAGCTTAAAAGTGAAGCAGTTCAAAATAGGGGTACTGTTATTACAGCAGGACTAACGTAATGTGAGCACAAGAAGAGTAGAAATGAGGGTTAAATTTGTTGTCGCGTGAGGTACTTTAACTGAGGAGGTTTTGGAACTTACTGTGAATTGAGGCATTAGAGGTAGGTGATCGAGAAAGTAAGAGGAGAGGAAGAAGGCTGGAAGTGGGGGGCTTCCAATGACTGAAACTTGTGAATGATGTCGGTGACTGACGTGAACTGTTTTGAAGGATTTACCGTTTTAACACTTATTATTATGTGTGGAGGGACTTTATTGCTTCGTTAACTTTGAAGATCAGTCACTGGGAGATTAATGGAGTTAGTGGATATGCCTGGGTGATGGATAATGTCCATCCCCCTGGATGATTGACAATGTGGTGATGATCAGCAACATTTACACAGTTGGCATTGACTGTTCTGTATAGATAGCAGTTCAGATGATAAACGATATCTAGAAAGTTGAAGCCTGATCTGTTACGTTAAGATTGAGTCAAAAATTTAAATGTTGTCTGACATACGTAATTTATTAATTTCGTAGAAAAATAACGGACATATTCATAAGGAATAAGGAGCCTCACCCTGTCGTCCTTCAAGCCCCAGCGTCAGTTGAACATCAGTATCCCTACTATCAACCATACAACCCTCCCGATTTAGGGAATGGGCATCCCAAACGACAAACCCACGAAGCGAGGAAGCAGTTCTTGTCTTCTCTAGCTCCTTTGACTGCTTGCGTTAGCAGTAATATCGACGACACCCCTGGATCGAGGGATAGCACGAGCACGATCGACACCGAATATAGTTTGGGTGATATTGACGACGTTCTTCTCAAAGTAAGTTTGTTGCCGTAATGATAAAAGTTGTAGTTACAGGTTACAGTTAGCTTGTGCTCTGTTATCATTCCAAAGTCTGCGAGTTGCGTCTGAGGGCAACGTGCCAAATGGAGCCTAACCTATGCTCGATATTTGGAGAGTTGGTAACTTGTTTCTTGAACCGCTTATTTGAAGAGCAACCTCCCTGGCACTAGTCATATCTATTGGTATAGCAATGGAGGTTCCATGCTTATGTATTTTCAATTTTGGGATAGGGCAGCAACACAGGCTGTGGCACACGAGGTAGGCGAGGTACTTTGCCCTCCTCTTGTAGCTCAAAGTTTTCT
Organism: Pachypeltis micranthus; assembly: GCA_020466155.1. Taxonomy (NCBI): domain Eukaryota; kingdom Metazoa; phylum Arthropoda; class Insecta; order Hemiptera; family Miridae; genus Pachypeltis; species Pachypeltis micranthus. Next base: position 41,555,785 of record CM035770.1, on the reverse strand, counting down.
CATTATCTTGAAACTTGTCATGTTGGCCAGAAGAAAATCTAAAAATGGACTATACCGTGTTTCGAGGTTCAAAATTTGTCTCAGCAGTGTGTGAGTGAAACCAAACGCAAAAACACGAACGAAATAACTACCGAAAATTAGCTCGGAAATCAAATTATGAAATGTCTATTGTTCAACTGAGTGCTTTTTTTATTTGTTAACTGAAAATCTCGTACTTTGGAATCACAAAACTCTATGGTGTACCGCCTACTCGCATTGTAGGCGCCCGAGTGATAGTAGTCTAGCAGTCGAAGACGAAGATTCATATTCCGAGGAAACCCGGGGTATAGGATCAGAGCTCATGATCGCAGTATTTTTGCCTGAGTCAGTGGCTCCCCAACATTGGCAAACCCCTCGTAACAAATAGAGTGTGGGTTCAGATCCAACTTATGACACCATTCGTTACACTGGCAAGTCAAAGCCTTGGATACCAGATCAACCTGAAGCTACTTGACACATTCTGGTGGTAATTGATGGCAAGCGACCCCCTCCTTACATTCTATTCCTCTGTAATACGGAGGGTGTGTGAGAGTGGGTGAAGGGAGAGAGGTAGGATCAACGACACTTTGCAGGCTCGAGCCATTCTCATCTGACACAATGACATCAATGTGGGAAATCGTAAAGAGAGAAATTTGGGGTAAAGTCAGCCAAGATATCAACAATATTGAAGGTATTTATTTGCCAAAACTACAAGGAGGACTAATTACGATTAACAAAGTTGAGAACAGAGGCAGCTGCTAGTGAATTTAGAATCCCAGGTTTTGTTTAGCTATGGCAGAATCCGCTAGAGCGCAGGTTATATTTAATGTGGACTGTATTGAATAAATGTGTCCAATGTCGGCAACTACTGTATCATGTATGGAGAACCAGAACGCAGCTTTTATCTTTCAGCTTCCGACCAGGAAGGCCAGGTCTGGCTGTGACGTACTGACAGACGAAAAAAGCTACACAATTTGTGCCGAAATTGGTGCACGAATGTAAATTAATAACTGTCAAATGAATGAAATTAAACCTTTCTTCGGAAAATAAAATAAACGGAGAGGCCAGAGGAGACCTGCAATTTGCCTTCCTACAGAGGTCGCTCCGGGACGTGTAAACAAATGAGAGGCGTTCATGGCCGAAACATGAAGAAAACTCAATTTTTTACTGAATGGGTGCTTACAGATGTGTGAAAGGTTCTTAAAACAATTAGAAGGCAACGTTAGAGCGTGGGGTTTATGTGGAAAAACGAAATTGTCATTTTTTGTCTGAGTTTTTGGCTTGGAACTAGAATTAACTACTAGGTGACCGTGTACTAGAATGTGCAAAAATTAGCGGGCTTGAGTAGAGGGCATCCTCAAATACTTGAAGGGGACCAGTTGTTAATGCCGAATCATAATTGTATACCAACTGCAAAGTTAGAAGTGGGGCCTCATATGATACCTGATCCATCAGTATTGGCTGATGTGCATGTCCTTCAGGGAGTTAATCTCAGAACACGAAATCCAACCCTCCAAGATGGTTAAGTCACAGGGGCTCTCTCGACAGGAACAGACGCTCAATGACTCTTTTGACACCTCTCATATTCCAAATGAGTCATCAATCAACTATTTTTATGGTGGCTTATGATTATGTGATACATCGCACTAAAACATTTTCAGGATCAAAAACCTCAACCAGACATTGTGGTTGGAACGCCTGGGAATGAAAGCGACGAGTTGGCTTTGTTTGTGCAACAAGATGCTTCCAGGATTGAAAGACTGAGGAAACGATACAGCTCAGGTACTTGTCATTATTTTCTGTAGTAGCTAACTTTGTTTACCTCCTCATGCATGTCACAATGTCTGGTAGGCAAGGCTGAGTTTCCATTTTTATCACTTTTATTATGTTGGTAGCATTGGTATTGGCTGATGCTTAGATTATGTAACACTTTCGTTAAAGTACAACTTTTTTGAGATTACTGTGGCACAAAAAAGACTAAGTTGATGCTGGAATATATGGCTGAGCATCTTGAGGAAGGCCCATCTATAAGCTGCTTGTTAGGGTCGCTGATATGGTATTTTGTAGACAGCAAGACTAACATATTTCAATTGGAGGATCTAACTATTCATTCAATTGCTGAACCTCTCACTTGCAGGGGGCTCTGACGACGAACAAGACGACTACGGGTTCAACAGGCGGCCCTCTGTTCGAGGCATCAAACCTCGTTTTGGCTCTACAACTGAGATTCTGCAACAAATGCAGAGCCAAATTGCTCCACCCTTGCCCTCTGGAAGTCATGTCTCTTGGCCGTATTATCCACCCGACGAGAGAAATGGGTATGTTGCGTCCAGTGTTGCGTTTTTAATGTGTCATCTTTGAAAGTTTCAATTGGCAGGAGATTGATTGGGAGGCGTGTTCCTGAAGAAGGCTCCGTCTCCACCGGCTGTCTGGAAGTACTGGTGGTGAGCGCTTTTGGTGTGAGAACACCATCTTCGAGCTGTCTGTCATAACGGAGGAGACAGTTTGAAGATGTTGTCCTCACACTATCTAGCCCTGTGACTCCGCTCGAGTCCTCGCTAGTGGACCAGCCGACAGTTCTTCTTAGAGTCGACTCCTACAAGAGATACTATTTCAAACGAAGACACTCTTGAGCTGTGACGTCACTGTGATTTGTTTGACCTTGTTATCGCGTGTGGTGTACAGTGTTTATTTGTTTGGAGCATGCATTGCGTAGTTCTGTCGTTCACGAGTATAAGGATTTAAAGGATGCATTGTCAACCCGAGACATTATCGACAATAATAGCATGGCCGAAGGTGAAAACCAGGGATTACAAAATCAGTTATTGAAACGAACCAAATCTGTGTTCACTGCAGCCCTTGGAACGTCATGTAAACACTGAAGATGGAATGTCCTCTGGTCCAGGCGTGGATAAGAACCTCTCAATCATACCACACTGATCTACACGACCCAGTTCTATACAGCAAGTAATCCCATAACCACCCGCTCTAAACCATCAGAACTTGCTGTGAGGGAGTCCTAGAGAATCCATGAAGACCCCGAGAGACTGATGGATCTCCAGGTCCTCAATTCTACTCCTCTTTCCATGGATAATCATCTAACCACAACACGCCGCCTGATTTCCTGCCAGAAGCAAGGAAGACAGAGAATGACAGATTAATTGACGCAAAACTGTAAGATATCAGTTTTTTCCCCAAAAAATGACTTGACAATTGACAAATATTTTGTACTTTGTAACAAAAACTATGTGTATTCTGGTGCTTATAATTGACGCTATCAGTTACAGAAGGTACATGGAGGAGCCTCATTACTCACAGAACGTGATTCACGTCCAGCAAGGTCAAAGCGTGCGTCTTCCCTACCAAACTGGCCCAGTTCAAGTTCACCTGATGGGAGCTCCACAATCGAGGCAAGTGGTCGTTCGAGGGACGCAAACAATCTCGACTTACTATCAGATCCCGAGGCCTGCTCTTGAACAGTTAGTATTTTCTTCAGCTCTTCCGCTGCTTAACCATAAGTTTCGTCGTGACATGACTTGAATCTGCCGAAAGACATCTGTGAAGGTTTGGGGAAATACCACGGACATACCAGTGCGCAGAATGTCAACCTGCTTACTTGTACCAAGTAGCGCTGCTGACTAAGTCTTCTACAGGATTATAGGTGCTTTGGAATAATTCTTAGTGTTCAATAACTAAGAGTAATCACGTAGCATTTCAAGTTTAGTATCTTTGGGTCGTGAGTCAGTTACGTTGAAAGAGCTCGCCCACAGTACAGTACCTGCCTAGGAAGAAGTTAATTGATTTTAATAAATATTTTAATAAATGGTGTCTGTAATAGAAGTACATGTTATAAATTCACGGATATTTTAATATTTAAGTAAAAATGGAGGTAACTTCAGTACAGTTAAGCGGAATGATTAGGATGGAGGGGGGGGGGCTTCAGTAGTGATAAAAGTTGTTTGAGCATTTCCCACCAGCCCTGTAGCAGAGCTCACTGACTGTAGCCAAATATTTGGAGTTAGAGCTGGCGCCTTAAATGTATTTTGTTATGCAAACATATAAAGACTATTGGTAGTAAAGGTCGATTGTGAAGGTAGGCAGTCCGCCACGTCTGTTGCAGCAAGCTCCTGTTTTGTTTCTATCTCCTGTTAATTTGGCAATGTTTCTGTATACATTGTTGTTACGCTATACAACATGCAAAAGTGGTCGAAGTAACAGGAGATCGACATTAAACAGGAGCTTTCTCGTGCGTGGCGTGTTATCTATCTTCACCGTTGAAGGATCTTCGTGGAAACGTATTGTAAGTTTGCATAACCAATTAAACTTGAGGAGTGTGGCGATACTGTTCATAGCGCTACTTAAATACCTAGTTTACCCTCTAGCAAGAGGTACGCTTTTTGATGTGGGCTGGCGTTTTTTTTAAAGGATTGCCGGGAAATCAACTTAATGTTGCATTGTTGTTGATTGCAGACGGCCTTTTTCCTCAAAAAAGTGATTTATTAGGTGTCACATTCAAAATGGAAAAGAATGGAATGGAAAAGAGAAAGTGTGAGCTGCGCGTGATTTCAGTACATGATTAAGTAAACACTACTTAGATTATTCATGAGACTGTGAACCTGATTTTTCTGAGAAGGTTCGTTTTTAAAGTTGATGCTTCGCGAGACATATTCCAATTCTAATATTCTTACTGACTACAAACAACTTCTTTCTTTTTATACAGTCCAATACGAATGAAAGCGCCTCATTGGTAAGTAGCGGTTAAACGTAAGTAGTTTTGGACAGTGAAAGTTGGACTTCACTGTAGTTGTATAAACTCCGCACCCACGGCAGCCCGATTCGAAAACACTTGTTGAAAAAAGCACCTTCTGACTGTGCAGTAGAATATTCCTCCTAAGGACCTAATTTGTAGTTAACTGTAACAGTAAACTGTATTTCCTAAGCAGTATTCGTATTACAAGATAGTAATGTTTAATTTGTACAGAAGGACTCATATTAAAATGTAGTATGTATCCCTTTTGAGTCTTGTTACGTGTATGTCTTAGTTTGATAAGAAAATGTTATCGTTTGGATGTTTTAAGTTCAGATTGATTGAAGGAGTTGATTGTAGGAGAAAAGCTCTGCTGAATGGATGTTGTGTCAAATGGCGTCAGTCTCTGGAAGAAACAATGGAATACAATTTGACCTCATGGGCACAACCTTTGGCCTTTGGTTTGGCCTATGAAGAAACCCATGTTTTGTTGAAAGATGAGGGGTGTCACACGTCCCATGGCTCTGTTTCAGAAGAGGATACAGAGTCCTCTGGCTGACAGAAACTGAATTCCACGGGAGGAGGTGGTTGCAAGATTTGATGAGCTGAATGAGAGGGATTGCACCACTCTCCATTCCTCCAAAAGGAAGCTGTTTGCCTTGAGATTTGGGAGTTTGTTTCCAGCAAAGAAGCAAAGTGGCCAAGAAGCAACTGAGAACTATTCAGAAGTCAGGGTACAAAACCAATGGGCCTTCAAATTGTAAGCACTTGCTTACAATGTCCATTTGAGACTAGCAATTCAGCACAGTTTGGCAACCATGAATGATCATGAGGGACTTCAAAACTGGTCAGAAGACCAGTTCGAAATCATTCGAATGTGGCGGCGAGTGACTGTGTAAAAGAGCCCTTGGCCTGTACAGCAGCATCTTGCACAAACTAGTTACCCCTTGGAAAAACCTACAACTCTGAGGTGTTGATTCTGCTGCAGGACTACTTCACCGCTGATTAGCTTCAGAAGATCTTCCAGAGCTCACTTAAGCCAAATCCACCCAACACTTCCGTACGAGAAACCTGCTCAGTGTGTACTGTAGACTGCTGCAGTAGACAGCTACACTAAAATGAGATCTTTATGAAGCCATCAAAGTCCCCCTGCTCCCAACCTATCAATTGTATGAACCCTCCACTCTTCTTAATGGACACCTTAAAGAGCCCTATTGTTTTACTACACCTCGCATCTTATTCTGTTTCAGGTTCCCTCGAGGCCCAATTGTCTACTACCCAAGATCTCCAGTTTGCGGTTCACCGACTAAAATGAAACTTGAGCGTGGGGTTCCCGAAGGTGCCTCTGCCTCGCCTCACCAAGAGCAGGCTGCAGTCCTCGCGCCTCCACCCGGCCCTCTTCCAGGACCTCCTGTCCCTTCGGCAACTCTCCCCGTCACTGACCCTCCGATGATGTACGCAATGAACGTATGACATCAGTCGTGCTACTATTATCAGTAGCACGCCAATGACCTCGTTTAATTCAACCAAAAACTTAGTTTGTAAACGAATCCGTTACTATTTTTGTTTTGTGAAGGACTTTTATTCAACAATACAAAAAACGTTAAACAATCGATACACTTAAACGTTAACAAAAGCGTGACAATGGGTAAATATAGCTATACTGTACATATTGTATGTGCGAGGGCTATAGTCAAACGTTGAAAATCAAAAAGAATTTATTAGACATACTCTTCATAATATGCCTAAATTTTTGTCCAACAATCATCTCTTACAACGTGCCAACATGCACCAAGAGCGTGTGCCTGTGTTGAGTCAAGTTCAGTTCATTACTCCGCCCAATTGGAGGTCAAATACAATGTGGTTGAAACCTTCCCTGTTAAAGTATGAAAGTTGTAGTTGTTTCATTCAAAGAGAAGGTATTTCAAGAACAATAATTATTAATTTTCTTTTGATGATATCTCTGGTAGTAAGTATACTCGAGAGGATTGAATTTTATGGAACGAACATGAATATTTATCATCTATATCGAGAGTGGAACCCAATAATCAGACTGACTGTAAGCAAAACAGATGGCGCCAGTTTTTCTGGTTGGTTACAAAGGCTTACCACGTCTGAGGGTCCACTGCTCACTCAGAAAGTGAGGGACAGTGCAATGGGAATGAGTACATAGATGATGAGTTCACACTACTAAGAGCATCACGCTGGCAGCTTGTTGAGTCATGCATTGCGCAATAGACTGTGACCTGGAAGCTTCACTGGTTGTTGTTCAGCCTCAGAAACCCAACCTTGTTTGCTGTGCAGCTATTAGTTCAATGAGCAGCCAGATGTTTACACTTGTTTCATCGATTTTTAGGTTTCTGATAAAGCATGATATTTTGATGAGCTCTCAGCAGGGGATATCCTTTTGATAAAGAAATTGTACTAAAGACAATCCACGCATATGCGAGTGGGCCAAAGAGAATGTCATCTTTGAAAAGTGGTAAGTGGTGGTATGTGGTAAGATTCTCTGTCGTCTTTGCTGTTCTATGTATCATGCTTCGTGGGAAGCGCTAGATGAATGTGACATTCGTGATCATGTGAATAGCTCACCACTATCCAAGACACACTATACTTTCATCGCAGTTCTGCTAGACATCTCTCAAGAAAACCCTTCAGGTTTTTTTAGGTTTGCCAATATTGTGCTCAGTGTGGACTTGATACTAACATCAAGACGAAGGTCAAGCCAATTAAGAAAGTAGGAGCCATCAATTTCAACTGAAAGATGCAAACCTATTGAACAACTGTCTTTCGGACACCTGGGTCAGTATGTTACCAAAGGGTGGGACATGAAAATGGAACTCGAGGTTGGTGTTGACATGTGAGGGACCTACCTTTTTGGCTTGGGTTGAGAGAGACTAAGTGCTATGTAGTGTCCATTCTTTTGTATGTTGTGGATTCATACACACTCATTACAGCCCACGCAAACATGGCAAAGGCAGAGGCTTGACTTGGGGAGGCTGAAGGTCCTCTGGTATGCGCCCATGAGGAATAGCTCAATTCTTTGGCACCTGTCTCGTTGAATTGTTGGACAGTGCAACGAGAAGGAAGGTCCCTTACTTAGGCCTTGTTTTGAGTCAACCAAAATATGAATTCTTTCAAGCCATAATGCTGGGAAGGAAATAGGAGACTGGGCCACACGAAAGCATTAGCAGCTGGACTGAAATCTATGGCACATCTGACCTATTTCATCTAGCTCAAGACTGAGAAAGATATTCAGAGCCCCTCCCCTCCCTTTCAACACTTCAAAAAGTGAGTAATACTAATTGACGAAGATTACAAATTAGCATTTAATATTAACATTTACATCTCAGATGGCTTCATATGAAAGCAACTCTACTTTCAGCTCATGTAGTTCCTAATAACCTACTACATAAACTGTTATCGCAAATTGCATCATCATCAACTGCAGTGGCCTGATTCCCAATTGGTTACAATGTTGGTATCAATTACTAATTAAATAGTGCGTTCTTACAGACTAATTCTGCATTGATTACAGACATTAACCTTGACTGCAGATCAGGTTGGCACTGATAACATTGCTACTGCTTAGATTAGGTTGTCACTGATAACAAATTATGCTGACATTACAATGACGATATCACGTGACCGTCGATTGTGTTGACGCTGTACAACATCGACAAAATATAAACAAGTGTACGAAAAAGGATTCAAAGAAAAAATTGTGATGGAAAGTAGTAAGCTCGAGTTACCTCAATAACGACCAAAACTATACAAAAGAATTATCGAATTTAAAGTGTTATTTATATCTGAGGCGCGTTGTTGTTATGTACTCAAATCAAGTAACTACTTAAATAATTAAGTAACTATAGTTATACTTTTTTATATAATTAACCGTTTGCAATAAAAGTTATTCGTTTTTCCTGGAAAAAAAATTATTTATTTTTGTAAGCAAAAGACAAAATGAAAAAATCGAAGTTTTGAGATATTGAAAATTTTGTACGTCTCAAACTCATGTAATTAGTCGAACATTCGCATACAATTTAGACAATTGTGTAGCTAAATGCTGTAGGGAGGTTGTAATCCTAAACCTCTTAGGGGTTTTCTTTTGAGTTAAGTCGATCCAGTTTCGTCCATGTAACTCACATGATGTAACTAGTGCTCCTCTCCCTCCCACCACTTCATGGATGGAGGGGGCTCGCACAGCGAGGTGGTCATAGGGGAGGTCAGGGAGATAGACATGTGGGAGGTTACATTTTTGTATGAGTAGGGCGTAACACGTGATTGCATGGAAATCCTTAGTAGTGCATCAATCCAACACTGGGAGGGGCTCGTAGGCCAAAAGCCAATTCCAAGTGCACGCAGAGCTTTGTTGTGGCTGCTGTTTTGTGACTGTTGAAGCTATCTCGTTAGTAAGCTGGTTCCACTAAATGCAGCGACGCTGAAACTTCGCTGTGCTCTAAGTCAATTCTTTGAAGTTCTATCGAAGCCAATTATTTAATGGTTTGCACCGAAAGGTCCTGGGGCTGTTCTCACTCTGTCTCAGGTACCCTGCAGTGACATACTTTCGTTTTCCCTAAAGCACATCATTGTCACCCATATGACTCAATTTAAGAGATGTGGGAGTTGGCTTCTCTCCAAGAATGTTCCCCAGCTCCTATTACTGTCCTCTTTATCGTGGGGACCTCTGCTCACCGTCATCTCGCTCAGCTTTCTCCTCTTGAATCCAGTTTTCTTCCTTCCCCAACACCCTCAGGACAACCACCTCAGAAATAAAGAAGCCAATTGCAGGAAATTGAAAAGCTTTTTTTTTTCTCAAAAATACTCGCGCCTTTCTTTGGAACAGTTTGAGTAGAGCAGTAATTTAAACAAAAGTAAGTTAGTGCAGTAACTAAAACTAAATTATTTGGCTCGTTGAAAGAATCAATAAGGAGGAAACTAAACAGTGAGTGGTTATTGTTTAACATAAAAATAAAAATCAAATAGTACATGCGGACAACATTTTTTAAAAGGCAGTATTATTTAATTAGGTTTAAAACAAGATTATTGCAAAGAATATGGGCATAAAAGGAATGACAGCGTTGCAGAATGAAATGAAAGGAAAAATAAGAGTAGAACCTTCTTAAGTTTTAAAGTCTTGAGGAAATAAACTGAGGATGGACTTGATATTATTCATTGACTGCGCATTTCTAGGCTGCCTATTTCTGGCAAGACTGAGATAGAAAGAGAAATATTAATCTTCCTGCTCCTACTGGCAGAAGTACTATAGTTCGAGCTTGGGGCTGTCTCCTCCCTCGTATTTTATCACAATATCACAGTTTTTGAAAGCACCTCATGAGCTTGTTTGGGTCGTCTGCTATCGCTTTGGTTGCTGCACGACCCTTGTCATGATTCCATTCACAAATTACGTATGTTCTTCTCAATCTGCCCATGCGAGTGTCGCATACAACGCCTGCTTCTATGTAGGGCGTCACTCTACGATTCTCAAGGTTTCCAAGATTCTTCTGATGCTCGCACGTAGCTGCAGCATCTACTAGTGATTCATTGGCAACTACCCTGGACATAATGTGGCTCCTATCTCGGTTTTGTGTTATATATATATATATATATATCGTTCAGCAGATATCCACTCGCTTTGCGAACTCAGCCTCTCTCTTCCTTTAGCTCTTTCATAGTCCCGATCTCACATTCCCGCCTCGGCAAAATCTGTATCTCTACGTCCCTAATTACTACCCGACACTACAAACGACTGTCTACACAGTACGCAACTACTTTCATGATCAAATTCGACGTAGTACAAATTTGTAACCTCCTCACTATCACTTTTTGTACAAAACCTACGATGAATTGTACATAAAAAAAAGATTTACCGCCAAATGTTTGTCGGTCGTTTCGTTAACGTCTGTTATTCGAATTTTTTCTGGGTGAACCTGTAGATTTTTATCGCCAATTGTTACGAAATAGGCCTAACGAAATTGTTATTTCTTCATGTAATTAATATATTACATAAAGGAGTTTTGCGCGAGACGAAGTCAAGTTAAATCAAATGTAATGAAGGATTTTGAACAATAAATGAGTGAATTGTTTATGTAAGAGTTGCCCGGCTCATTTTTCAACAGTCGAGCGAGGGCTTGTGCTGAACCTCCAGGTGGTTAAGTGACAAAATAATTTATTATCTAGTGAGCAGCTCGGCTCAAACCCTAGATGTGTGGTTAGTACTACAGAGAGGGAATGCCAAGTGCAGCTTCATGGGAATGCAATATAAATCCACGAAATCTGAGACAACTGCAACGTTTTTTGAAATTATCTTATTCTATGTTTGTAGAGCGCCTGATATGTGGAAGGTAGGCAACGTGCCACGTTCCTGGCTCCTGTTCAGGTTCAATCTCCTGCTACGTCAGCCTCTTTTTAACGTAGTGCTGTTACGAGGGGTTTGAGAAACGTTGGAGAGCCGCTGGCTCAGGCAAAAATGACACGATCCCGAGCTCTGACCCTATACCCTGGGTTTACTGAGAATATGAATCTTCATCTTTGACTACTATCACTGGATTGCCTACAATAGGAGTCAGACGGTACATCTTAGCTGTTGCTCCTGGAGCGAACGACTTGAATGCGCGGGTTTTTGAGAGTTGGAGCAAGTCCCAGTAAAATCTGATCAAGATTCGAAGAAAGCAAAGCTATAACGAAGCTTTTAGACGAGTCAATACCTCTTCAGACCTTGACAATGCAGTCATTCAGATGCCATAACCCATCACCACTCTCTGAAGAAAATTGTTAATTCTATTCAACCTAGTCGTAATCAGGGTTGGTACTCCAACATACCAGCGCTAACTGTGTAAAGCCTTGGTAGAAACGCCTTCTCTCATCCCTCTAAGAAGCAAGTTGCACCTTCGTAATCCTTAATACACAAAGCGTTTCTAGTCTCCAGAGTCATCATTTCTCGTCCCCTAGCCCCTTTCCTCTCTTTACTAACTATCTATCCCCTTTTCATCTCTCCTAGTTTCATATATCTCTTATTTTCCCACCACCTCTTAGTTTTGGTCACGTCGGAGCGTTACATATCCTACTTCTGACACCATTTGTTACGAGGGGTTTGGAGAGCAGCTGACGACAGCAAAAATTATAGTGATCCCAAGCTCCGAGCCAACTCTCGAATTTCCTCGAAATATGAATCTTCGTCTTGGGCCACTAGACTACGATCACTGGGGTAAAGTGGACTTGGTAGAATGGTTCATAGATCCCCTGAAACTCAATTCAACCAACTCCTTTAAGTTTATTTGGTTTTGACAATCTACAGAACATTTCTACTAGACGCCTTCAGTCACGTGAGTAAACAACCCTCGATTTTTGAGAGGCTCCTCTTCAGTTTCAACCTCCTGTTACTTCAGCCACGTTTTAACGTAGTGTGAACCGTTTTATACTGAAACTGCGTCCTTCAGGAGATTATGAATAAACAGGAGCCTGTCTACTGTCGAGAGTGGGTTGGTGGATGGTCAGGCTCACTACAGATAAGGATTGAGGGTTTGCATAACCAAATATACTTACGGCGCTTGTCCACGGAGCGTTGTACATCGCCTACCTTCGCAAATGAAGGCTCGTCGTAATAATTGTATCCTGTAAATTGCCAACTCGTTGGTGACTCAATAAAGAAATGGGCCTGAGCGAATGGGGCCCTTGAATTTATTTGGTTATGCGAACCTGCAACACATCAGCCTGATACCTGACATTTGCAATGAAACTGCCAAAATTGCGTTTAAGTAATTTTCTTAACTATGTTTTGCACAACTATGGGCTTCCTCCAATTAGATTGCTGAGCAGGCGGGCACAACTATATACCAAATGAGATTTTCTTGCGTAAGAACGAGTTTTTTAGACTACATTATAGGTACAAAACATCCCGCACAGGGGACGGTGGACGGACATTGCCGATTTCGAATCCCGAAGTCTTGAAACGATGAACCAAAATATCTGGTCCTGGTACTTTCCGCAACCTCCGTAAATTCGACGACCTGCTGCGTATACGGGCGCTACATCTTCGTTCAACGCATTTTTACAGAACAGAAAGAAAAGAAATGAAATAAAGGAGAAATGAAATGAATAGGAGGCAATCACACACTCTCCTCCCACGTTCGCTAACGATCTCAGCTCTTTCCCCGTCAGTTGTGTTGTAGATTATTTCCAAACACTTTCTACTTCCGACTTTATTTGTGACCAAGGGCTTCTGGTATGGCAGGACATTGTGCGATCCGTTAGAAGTATGGTAAGCACCTCTGCCAGTTTCCTCAAAAAATCATCTCAAATGCCATTAGAATCTTGGAAAATCTCGAGTGATAGTTTGATAACGCTCAAAATACATTAAAAATTCTGGAATTTCAACTACCGCCTAATTTCAATTACCACACATTTCTAAACGTTTTCACCGGATAATATGGGGAAAGTTACTACTATCCTTTCAAAAAAATTGGACGACCTGCTACATATACGGGCGCTATATCTTCCTTCAACACATTTTCAAGGTAAGTTACACGATGCTTTTCCACTGAATAGCTATTTTCTATCTGAGATGCTGTATCATCAATCCTGGACTTATAAAAGCCTCCCACCTTCCAACAATCCTCAGTCTCCGTATATACTCCTTGCTGCACGTTACTCTGCCAGCTTAAATTGTGAATAAAACAGTTTTTAAAAAGTTATTTGGTCAGTCGGAATTTATAATTTGTATGGAGAACGAAATGTAGGTAATAGTTAGATGAGAGCACCGTAAACTTGATCGATACAGCCTTTTTAGAAAATCACAAAACTGATAAGTTGGTATTCGATAAATCTGCTTTAATGAGTGAACTGAGAAAAACATTAGTTTTGATACATTATCATTTTTACCGCTGTTCAATGGGCTGTCAGAGGAACATTTATGAGAACAATATATAGGTATTAACTATTCGAAAACATCCTGTGAGTTTGGTGAAAATCGTTTTAGCTGTTTAGCCAAAAAGCGTTGTAAAAACCCTATTTTTGCTTTTATAGGCCTATCTCTGTTCACCGTATTTTCATGGAGATATGTATATGGAAGAAAAGTTATATATTGACTAATAGAAGATAATTTGAAAGTTTAATCAAAATCGTTTGAGCTATTATTCAGCAAAATCCGAAATCCCTAGCTTTTGGTATATTTTCGTCCCCCACTTTTCTTTCCCATCGTTAGAAATCGCCCATAACCTTATTTTGGCGACTACAAAAATTAACGAACAAAACAAGAAAAGAACCAGCTGAATCGGTTCAGCTGCTCTCCGGCAACTCTCACACACATGAGCCACGGGCCGAAATTAGGTTTTTTAGAGTCAGTTGGCCTCAAAATGTAAAGATCTGTAGAAAACACAATTTTTTTGTCGACATGATTACTTTGGGTCGTGGATAGTAAAAAGACCGGTGCAACTTTTGACAAGAAGATTGAAACTGGGCAGGAGCCAGCTTGAATGTGACGGGTGGCCAACCTAGATAAACTTACGAGGCCTGCCATCACAGTTGGTCGGCAGAGACATTGGCTTTCTCCGACTATGTGATAAAGGACAAGTGATTTGTGGAGCATTACTGTCCCTGAATGGAGAATTCCCTAGCATTGAGCTTTATTAAAATATCTGAGTAAAATATTATTTATTACAGTTTTTTAATTGACTTCACTAGATTAAAAAAAAGTGTTTCCCTCGAAAAGATGTGAATTTCGTCACTATACTCCACCTTGAACTGCCTTAACAGGATTAGTGGCCGGAGGTAAGCTGTAGGGGTTTAACATGACGAAGTGATAAGAATATGTACCGAACTATGGCAAACTTTATTTCAATAAAAGCGAACATGAACAAAATAAATTCGAAAAACGTCGAAGTTTCGTTTTCTGCGCAGGAATCACAGGTTCAAGGCTGGTGAGGGTCTTCTTCCTCCTGAGCGTTCTGACGTAGAACGCGATGTATTAAGCAGGAACGTAAGGTTGCACAATTTCTAGACGATTGAAAACAAACGGATTAGGTTGTGATCAAAACACCAAATACGTTTTCCCCGCCAAATGCCTTTGACGGATTTGATTAAGTTTTGTGTGCGGATAGTTCTAGACAATGGCTCGGTTCCTTAACCCGTGGGAAAATGACGAGCAGCAGAATAAATTATCAAAACTTCTTACAAAAAGCGATTTTAGTGATGTTTTCTACGGATTGAAGACTAAGGAAAAGCGTTGCAACGTGAGATTGCAGACTATGACATTGACAGTCGATTTAGATCATTCCAATCTCATTAAACTTTGCAGTTTATGGACTTCCGCGTCAATATTTTATTTTTCAATCTCCATGAAAGACAAAATAAAGAACGTTTCAATAGAAATGAATGAGGCGGTTTATATTTAAATAGCCTCGTGGGATGATGAGGGCCCGTCAAATGGAAGAGAAGAAGTAGCTCAGGGCCTTTGGAACTTGACATGGGGAATGTTTGCAGAGATGTGGTCGACAGATAAGCAGCATGGCTGGTCATAGCTAAGACATTCTGTTCATATCAGCATGTAACACCTTCGATTACAATCACTACCTAATCCTTGAAGCGATAACACTGAGAATTCGTATTTTACGTTAGATTAGCGTTCTAAACAACGCCTCAACTATGATAGAACATTTTGAGTGGCGTTACAGAATGACAAAGACTGAATTCCACTATAGTATGAGAATGGTTCGGAACCTATCTGTGTTCCTGTCTCACATCAGCCCGATGCACACTTTTATATCACATTTGATGTGGCCCCGCGTCACACCAAGGAAGGTTGTACTCAACATATGAGTCAAGCATATGCATTCTGATCAACGGCTCTGTGAAACTATCATTGGGGTCCAGCCATTAGGCGATCAGTTATTGGAATAATAACTCAATTGAAGCTGCCTTACTGTTTACGCTCTTTGAAACACGTTTAAACGACCAGAGTCCACCACTCTCCTGCTGAAGCTCTTTCTCTTACTGTAAGACGCTCATGACATCCGCCACTGACTAAAAGTCTTTATATTGAAAGCACTCCTCCACAGTACACCACCAGCCAAGAAAGATGGACTCACTCAACTCAGATGTGGCTTCTATTGGCAAAACTAACCCAATTCCTTTTAGTTTTTATCACTTTGAGGTTCTACCCCTTCAGCAGACTGTATTTGCAACAACGAGAACCTTTTAAAAGTATTGGGACTTTGAGGGATCAACTGACACGTTGTGTAAATCTATATTTAATATCACAGCTCAATCTTTAGAAGTTAACAAAACATAATGTTAATTAAAAATAAAGTTACTTTCTTCTAACACTTAATCTAATGTCAAAGCACAGGCTGCCATTGCGATGTTTCACTGTGCGGATTTCTTGAAGTCTATCACGACACTGTCATTCGAGGACTTCTATGTCAAAAATGGCCTCATCCTCGGAGTATGTCAATACGTCGTTGATTGTCGTGAGAATGGCGCTTTTTTCATCATCGCCTATTGGTGCTTTTGACAATAATTTTTGAAAATGCTCCTGGCACTGAAAACGAGAGTAAGAATACAAAAGTTCAACGAGTTAGAAAGAACAAGAATAAAAGAGTGAGTTGCCATGGAGTAAATGGTACAACAAAAGCCGATGGTCTGTTCATTTAGTTGTGATAGTGGTCATTTAGTCGATGGTCTGTTGGAAATGTGTACTGACAAAGTTCACCAAACTCAGGGACCTTACAAATAAGAGAAGATTGGCAGATGTCACTCACTCTCACAACTCTTTCTGCCAAGTGACGTTCTCTTGAACTGGTGCCTCGTTTGGTGGTCAAATGTGTCCACACTTACAGGTGTGTCTCAAATTGCATCATCACTGCTGACATGACGTACAGTACTCCAACTGCTACAGAGGTCAAGTGGGTTCAACAACTCTCACCTCCTGTGGCACCAGAGTTACTGTATTGTGGAGTCTGAACTTTGTGCGCGTGAATGTACAGGAAAGACGAGGGAGTAGGGAACGCCACTTCAAACGTCCGAAAAACACAGAACGACCAGTCGCAGGCTAGACACTGGAAAGCCGCAGAGTAGTCAACTCCAACCTTTTCCAGGCAAGAAAAAACCACAGGCCCACTTATTTTTTAATTCTGTGCACCCAGTCGGATCCCGGAGGCAGGTGTAAAATAATATAAATTCATTTAATCATCAATTATTTAAATTAAATTTATTTTGTTATATTTGGGGAAGTTTTTGTGTTTTTTGAGCCGAGGAGGGAGAAAGACGCTAGGTCCCCACCCCCTGAGAGTTGTTTTTCCAACAAGGTGTAGGCAAAAAGAAATAAAACCCCACAGCATAGTGTTGAAGATACCCGGTACCTTTCCCCTGTCCACTGACCCACTCCAAGACGCCTAGTGAGGCTGACAAGGCGGTTGCTGAAACTCTGGAAACTCTTCTGACGGTGGAGAGAGCACCACTCAGGACGCCTGATTCTACTGGTGACATTCAATGAGGAGAATGCCTTCAAATCTGCTAGATGGATTGACTTCCAGGAGGTGCTCAAGGCCCTTGGCTATTTCACACATGAGTTGCAGCCAGTTGACGAGCTTGTTACGAATGTATATATGTTCCTTGAATATAAATTAAAACTATTATAGAATTAGGAGTAACTACAAACTACGTCAGTATTAAGAATATTTTATTGTAATGCTAGTCTGTCTTCATTTAACTAAAGTGATTCTCCTTTTATTTTTGTAAAACGTATAAAAGAAGGGAATATGATCAGCACTGCGGTAGTCATCAAATTAACGCTGATATTAAGGTCAGACAAGGTATTGATTAGTTTTGGCTCAACTATAGTGCTCCTCTATTTGTGTCGTCCTACATATCTCAATAGGCAGTCACGAAGTCTACCGTATTTTCCAAGCCCCCTTTTTTAAAATGTCCATTATAGGCACTTCCATCTGGTAGTTGAACTGCGTGAATGTTGATGTCTGTTCCAGCTTCCTTTATTACTTTGTGAATTACCGCTAGTTCACGCTGTAGGGGGTTTTCTTTTTATTAACTTGAGAAGTAATTTAAGATTTTTTTTAAACACAAAAAGAGAGCCAAACGTGGGCTTTAATTGCAATCTCCAAATGTCTCAGAAACAAAATTATTGATTTAATTGAATTGCACGTAAGATAAGAGATGCTAATAGGATTAATTTCATTCATCCATTTATTTCAAGTTTTATTCACAGTTTGCAAAATTGCAATTCATAAGCAATATTGACAAGGGAGAATCACCTGTACTGGTGTCTTTGTGGTTAGTTCTAGATAGTTTTTTCACAAAGGAAAAATTAGCTTAAGCGGAATTGGAGCAACCAGCGAGCACGAAATACGCTGCATAAATCATAATTCTACATGGCAGCAAAGTAACGGGACAATTTAGGTTTGACAGATCTGGGATAATGGCGAGGCAAAGTTAATACTACAGCGACGAAACACCTACCGTCTGTAAGTACGTTCTGGACTTCTTGGGCATTTCTTTGTCGAAAGGAGTCACCGCCGACACTTTGGTGAGCGTCGAGCACATCTGAGCTCTCATCTCCGTCGTGTTCACCGCCTCTTGGAACGTCAACTCGAAATGAACTTCAAACGGTTCGCTCTTGAAGAGGACGAAGAATCTGAAAACGAGAGAGAACAGAATTGAGAATTGTCAAGTGGGTAAGTTAACTAAGTATTTCTTTTTTTTTTAAATGGACGTAGATTGAACACAATGGAAAACATGTGAGTAGGGAAAATGTAGCGGAGACTTTTGAAAGCACACATTTCAAAGTTGGAGGTAGTTTCAAAACCTCAAACCCCCCCATAACAATCACCAACTCCAAACTAGACTAGACTAGCTCTATTTACGCATCCCTTCCTCCCATGTCTCTCTCTCTACTAGTATATTAGTCCCCACCACCTGGTCTACCTACATTTCTGCCTGTCTACCTACCTATCCCTCTAATAGTCTGTATATCTGTCTTTCTGAGTACTTTTCAGTCAGCTTTTCTAATTCTAATTTGTCTATGTCTGTCTGTATGTTAGGTTTATTCCTTCAAACCCCACTTATATCACTGCTCAAAAGAATTAGGGAATTCTAACTACTACTGTTTCTTTGACTAACTTTATCACAATGCAATGATTTCGTCGACGCAGGTGATGTTGACTTACTTTGGGCTGTAATGAGAAAACGGCGACAGTATAAGGCCGACAAATGGTGCGGAAGAATGAGCGAAGTGGGACTGGTACATATCCTGCGACACGATGTCTTGAGGCGAAGGTTCTGGCATCGATCCTGGATGAGAATGGTACCAACCGACGACGTCCAAACCGTTGAGTTCAATCAATTCCTTGGCGTCGCATTGTGATACTAAGAAATAACAATGACGGGAAATTATTTCGGTCAAACGAAATTTGTCGCGTGACCAAAGAAACACGCGCATATTGCCAGAATAACGAATACTACAGTACCAGGGCACATGTCGCAGTGGACATTGGTACTTGACAAGACGTAGCACGGCACGCACGATTTGATTTCCATTTTCTTCTTTTCAGAACAAAATTTTCCGCCGAGTAAGCCCATGATTTCGAGGTTGCACGAGGCGTGACTGTGAACCTCAGCAACAAGGTAGCTTTGCAGGTGGAAAGCAATTTTGTATGGAGGCTGAGAACAAAACCAAAATAATCAAATTACATCATCTGTGGCATGTTGCCATTAAACCAGCAGTACTTGTTATAGGATAAGGCAGTTTTTAAAGACAGATTGCGCTTTCCACGTAGGCTCTTCTAGCATCCAGCCAGGATTTGAGGAAACGTGGGCACTTTCTTACCCCACGACGTTCGTCAAAGATAGGGCATGGATGTAGGATCTAAGTCGAGTGATGCCATGACAAGACCTTTTCAAAACTGCATGATTTCCCCAGACTTGGTTTTTGAGAGGTCGTTCTGGGACAGTTTTCATGTGGCAAGATCTACTAGTAATATTAGTAGATCCTGAGGAAGGTTCTGTGCTTGAGACAACGTTGCTGGAGTTGAGCTAAGGCGTTTCCTATACGCTGATTCGATGCCAGAAAGATTATCTCTATGTAGATATGAGCGCAATGCTGGCACATGAGAAGCTTCTCAATATATCTATCCTGCTCTACTCAAAGCAACCGTCGTTGATCGAGCACAAAGTTGTGTTCTACAGTCAAGAACGGACAATGTCCGACATAATGATGAGGGAGTGGGTTACAGCAGAAGGAAAGACAAATTGAAGGTGGGAGATCAAATATTCCCATTGCACTAGAAGAGTTTTCAGTTACCCGGCGATGTTGAATAATTATGAGTAGTCGGCATTACGAACTAGTACATTTGTGAAAGGGCACCGATGTTACGATATCGCACCAAGCGTGGGCGGGGAGTATGTACGATAACTACCTAATGTAATTAGAACACAGTTTTATTCTCAATTACAGTTCGGAGATCTGCCAACACAAACAGACAAGAGTTTTTGTAGATACTTCAAAGATGTAAAGTTACGATTTGTTTTGATCGACGAAATATTTAGTAGTCGAACCTGCTGATTTGGGACTATAACATCAGGTAAACCAAAATGCTGCAAATTATTACACAACGGTTTATTAATCTCTTGCACGGTTTGACGTAGTATATTTACTGCGACAGCGGGTGGTCATAGCAGATTTGGAATCCTGACCTCGTGAAACGTTGAGTGTCAAATTTTGAGGTGAGTGAACCAGAAGCAGCTGCGTCAGGTGGTCACGTAAAGACCCAAAAAAATCTTTTTCCTCCAACAAAAATACACGTGCACCGATTGAATAATCACTAAATATGCATTATATCCTGAATTACCTGAACCACTAAATTCTGCTGGGACAGAAAGGAATGCAATGAAGTTAATCGATTCAATAATTTTACTTACCGAATCAAAACGTTTGCAATGGACGAGGGTCATGGCTTGGTTTTTGGTCTTCAACTTCTTCTCTTGCTGATGCGTCAATTCACTCGAAATATGAGCCAAATGAATCAGACCGTTCTCTTCGTGGGCGAAAGTGTAATTTTTTCCGTCACCAGACACCGACTCATCCTGTTGCAGGAATAAGAAGTTACTTAATCATTAGTGAACTGAACAACTGTACGATGACTCAAAGGAAGATTCTGGCGTTACTCCTCTGAGCGTGAACCACAATAATCGAATCCATCAAGAGCTTTTCCACTGCATTAGAACTTCACTTACCTCAGTCGACTTCTTCCTCCTAGTTCTCAACGGATTAGACCAAACATCCCTGTCAATTCCTTCGGTAGCCTTTCTGCTGCTCAGAGATATCTGATTGGCAGATGTTGACTCATCGTTATAGTGGCATTGATCTACAAAACAAAAAAACACTCGGCTGTTGACCTACTAACAAATTGCATGGAGAATGAAAGAATAGCCAAAAAGTCAAAATACTCATCAATGTAGAACGTCAAAATGAGTTTGGGTACAGCATGATCAGGGTATGAGTTTGATCAGAGTAATGAAACAAAAATTTTTTGCTTTGTACCAAAGTGCTCTTTGGGTAGAAAATGACGACAGAAACAAATAAATCATCAAAATTCATTTATTTTCCGGTGGAATTCGGAAATTTAGATCACCCCAAGACCGATAAACTCGTTAAAACAAAATAACCAGAGACTCTCCGCCCTATAATTCTTTGTTTCGATAAATCGCCTAACAACCTCCTTCTACACCATCCTACCCACGTCTCAAACGAATAGCACCCCAAGATGGTCTGGCAGTTAATTAAAACATCTAATCTCCATTACTGTGGTTTTATAAATAAACTATGTCCTTACCAATTACACTATTCCATCTATCCTTGATACTAATTATAAGCTGTTGTTATTACTACAGTTATCCGTTAACTATGTTAGTCAATTATCCTACTCGTACATAGGGCAATTACTTTATTGCAGTTACCTTCACGTGAAAAGTAAATTAAGGCGAAACCTTACTATATTATGTCGCATGTAAAAGTATATTGTTTTATAAACAACGATACACATGCGTTTATAGAACGATATAGTTATACGAATTTGTCCCTACCATTTTATGGATAGGCTTTGTGAGAGAAACACTAAAATAGACTCTACTCGACATTTTTTATAATTCATTGTGCTGCTCTAGTGGTTTTCCCACAAATGAGAATTTTATGGTACTGCCGTTTTGTTTGGAGCAATCTATACAAAAGACGTAATAGGAATCTGTGGAAAAATAGTGTGTTTTGATCACTGTGGTAACTATAGTTCTGGCCAGTTAATCCAATGTCTGCGCTAAAGGCGAATAAGTCAAGGCTTTGAATAACTCCCAATGACCCATTCATCAATTCGCTTTGACCTAGCTCTAGATGTCAGTCAATGGCGTTTGATGAGTTTATCGGCATCCAGCTATTTCCACTCACTGAATATCATTAACCGACAGTTCCCATTTCGACGTTTTAACTGGAGAATTGATAAACCACCACTTAGTTTTGGACCAACCTTTGCTCATACCCTTATTTCGGCGTAACATGGTAACCCGCGTGCTAAATATAACATTTGAGCCAACAGACACACACACACGCACAGACCATTTTTCCAAATGGAGTTTTTCGGACTCGGAGGCCTTTGTTACGTGCCTATTACCCAACTTTCTTTTCAATTTCAAAGAGCAAAGGAAAGTGAACAAATTGGATTAGTTGCTAGAGTGCTAGAGTGGTGCAAATCACTTAATGAACTTGGGGTTGAGGGAAGTTCTGCGATGCAACACACATTTTACCTCAATCAAGACGTTTAGTCCTATTAGTAAACAACTTTTTGGATTATTAACAACAAACAACTTCATGTTAGTGGGGTTGTTCGCTCTACCTAGTAGGGAGTAATACGATTTACTGATATTGAGTATGGTTATTATTCCCGTCTGTAAGAGGTGAGAGTGCAAAGTTTGATGAAATCCTAACTAATATCCGCTTAACGCCACAAAATTAACATATGTGAACATGAAACAGATTGAAAATAAAATCGCAATAGAGTAAAACAACCATTCACTTACTTCCCCCCACATTTTATTCCTATTCTGGTTTTGTTTCACATTTTTGTAAGCATTTCATACTTTACTATTTCAGATAACGAGAAATATTCCCTGGTCAATCTCTAGTTCGTAAAAGCTTCCAACTTCTCGCTTCAAATCTCATCATTTCCAACTCAACGAAAGATAATTCTAGTTGAAATGCAGCAGTTCTCAGTAAATCATAAAACAATCATATACGATGTCCTTTGACAGCCCAAATAAACACGTTAGTTCAACTTTCACTGGATTGATAGAGCAGAATGACTCACCGCATCCATAATTTATGATTCCTTTCTGCTCTAGATAAGCGTGAACTCGTTCTAATAAATCTGCTTCTCCGGTATTCCTCAGCCCTCGTCTAGCAGCAGATTTTGAGACGTACTTGGGTTTTTGGGCATTCCAAACGGCGATCATGTGCGATCGAATCTAAGCGGAACCGATATGTAAGTGTACTGCACAAAAATTAACATTTTTTAATATTAAAGTACATGGAAGTACAAAATATCCCCATGACGACACAAAGTTAGTATGAGCTGGATTTCCATACAGGCAGAAATGAAGGAGGGGGGGGGATTTTTTTGTCTTCTTTTCCCCTTCACTTCGCGTTAGCTAACAACAGCCATGAAAATTTAAATTTTTTTACGTTTTAAAATGTATGTATATACATTCAAGGAAAATATTTATTTTTAAATTAGTTTTGTTAACAAACCCACTCATCACACGGTACACGGGATATGATCAGGAATATGTATCTCCAGTAAATGGAAGGGGCTGACACGGTGTCCGCTAGCCACATCCATCATATTCGCTCTCTAAGCTGATTAGTTTGTGCAAGGTCCCATCCCCCGCAACGACAATTGCCTGTGGTGAATTATTTCTGGCCAATTCGATGAACGTTTAACCCCCCCACACAATCCCAAATTTGTATGGAAGCGGGCAAGACTTTCTATCTAAGTTTTCCAGATGGAACCATGATCTTATGGATATATGCAGATATTCCTTGCTAGAGGGCATCTCTCAGTGTTGTAAAGCACTTGCCAATGAGACTTAAGCCTTTGGAGCCGGTACATCAAAGTCTCTATACGGAACTCTTATCAACCTCTTATTCCTTCGTGGGCTGGGGTTCGTACGAATTCAATGCATCAGCACATTGTGGATATGAGTTCCATTTTTATTATGTCAGTAAAGATATGGTTGAAGTTGAAGGTGAATTTGAACCGATAGTTTCATTAGAAGACTGTGTCTGTAAGTTAAATAAAACAATAGCAGGTAATAAAAACGCCACCTGTGCCTCTTCCTCGGGCTCACCAAGCTCGACCCCTCCCTCTTCGGACGATGAGCTACCTACTCGTCATCCAAACAAACAAGGGCGGAAAGAACCGGGCAAACTGCGTTCATCTCCCCCTTCTCCCCCTAGTAGCCCGGGCAACCTAGCTACTACAAGTGTTAGACACCCCATGGACCCTTACCTGTCGGACATGGAGCAGATTTGCACGTATGTCCAAATTATCCACAGCCAGCTGGCTGATGAAGGTCAACGCGACGGGACCAATGTGGAACCTCGTCACTAGCTGCCTCTTCGAAATATCGAAGCTGGCTATCAAAGCTAGTGCCCCCCCCCCCAACGACATCGCCCCCTGCCACTCCCCCCCCCCCTATGGGGAACTGTGGCGGCTGTCGTGAGGGAAGAGCTGCGTAGGGCAATTGCCCAGCAGCCAGTGCCACCTGCCCCCCAATCTGAAGAAGCTCCGACGAGCCAGATTAGTACCCCAGGCCCCTGAAGCTGAATGGCAGTCCGCCAGGGCCAGAAAGCGCAGGGGGAAGAAGAAAAAGGCCCGAACTAAGCAGAACGTGCAGGCCAAGGGCAGCGCCCTGCCTACGCCTCCGCCCAAAAACAAGGGCAAAAATAAAAATAAAAACATAAATAAGAAGCCTCCACCGCTTGCCAAACTCCCCCCTGAAAACCCACAACAAAACGTGGTAGTGGTTAGGCGTACATGTGAGGAAGGAGAGGCTGGTCCCTCCAATCCTGATGCAATGGAAGCGCTGATGCGGGGTGTCCCTGCTACGGACCTCCAAGCTCTAAGCGTCCGAGTGCTAGACATCTGCACCGCAGTATGAGGTGGCGCCGTCATTGTGACGGAAACTCAAGAAATGGCCAAGGCGCTTACGAGCCACATTTCCACGAAGAAGGAGTTGAAGCTCCAAGCGTCAGCCACTTTGGGTCGCTTCCCACGCCTGCTATTGTGCGACGTGCGGACCGACCTACAAAAAGAGGACTTGGCCCAACAAGTTGTTGAACACAACCCTGTGTTAGGCTTGCAGCGCAGGACGTCAGGCCCCTCTTCACCAAAAGCGTGGCAGACAAAAGGATTGGGTGATTGAGGTGTCACCCAGCCTACACAAAAAACTAGAGGGGGCAAGGCACCTCCAAATAGCCTGGCAGTGGTGCGCCATCCGAAAGTACCAAGCCCCCACACAGTGCTACAAATGCCAGTGCTATGGCCACCTGGCAGTGGCCTGTACGAGACCTGTTGTGTGCGCCTGGTGCGCCATGCCACATTTGAGCAAGGAATGCAAGCGTGAGGCTCCCCTCAAGTGTGCCAATTGCGTTGGACGCAAATGCCAACAGGTCTCACACTCAACATGAGACGCACGCTGTACCATTCGTCAGCGCGCGATTGCTCTCCAGGAGTCACGAGTGGACTATGAATAGGTTAAAAACAGTTCGAATCCTTCAGCACAACACAAATAAAAGTTCCCCAGTTATGGCTGAGTTGCTGCAAAATGCACTCAAGAAACGCTGCAGTGTTCTCGCCATACAGGAACGATACATAGGATCCAAAACTCTTGGTCTGGGATCGCAGGCATGAGTGGTGGCTGGAGCAAGAACGGAAGCCACGGCAGCAGTGGCATTGACCCGTCCATTGACATGCTCGCACTCACCCACCTGAACAGCCAGCACTTGGCCGCTGTGCTCATCCGAACCGGTGGCTTTGAGCTGGTTGTAATATCATTTTACAGGCAATTTGGCGCACCAGTTGCCAACAGCCTTCAACCACTCGAGCGGGCTCTACCAGGCCTATCAGGACGACCCTGCATAGTCTGTGCTGATGCAAACGACAGATCACCATTGTGGGGATCCCCAACCCTGGATTAGGCGGGCGAGGCGTATATAGAGCTGCTCACCAGGTACAACTTGGTTGTTGGACGACTGAGGCGACCTATGATGGTCCGGGAGGAAGGTCGTGTATAGACGTCACAGCCGTGTCTCACACCCTGCTACTCAAATTGCAGGGTTGGTGAGTCGTACCAGGTGCAACTCAGAGTGATCACATGGTTATTGACTTTGCCATCACGGATGATAACATCCTCTGCAAAGACACGCGTGAAAAGCGATTCCGCACAAAAAATGCTGACTGGCCACAATTCTGTAGGGTACTGGAAGGTGAACTGCGTGCCGCAGACACCAACCTAATAGTGCAAGCATCCACACCTGAAGAGGTGGACAGCAAAGTGGACATATTTACCACAGCACTGCCCTCTGCTGGGTTCTCTGTACTTGGCCAACAGAAGCACAGGGCGATCAAAGTCCCATGGTGGACTGAGGAACTTAATCCCCTCAAGCATGGTGTAAATAGAGCCAGAAGGATGTACCAAAACACTCGTGACCCTGATGCCAGAGCAACACTCCAAACTGCCTTCATCCAAGAGAAGAAGGCCTTCCACCGCGCCATCAAACGAGCCAAACGGCAAGGCTGGCGAAATTTTGTGGAAGCGGAGAGCTCTGAGAACCCCTAGGGCAGACATTACAAGTCCTCCATAGGTAAAGCAAATGTAGAGCAGGTCTTAGCCGCGATGCAAAATGAGTCAGGCTGGGCCTGCAGCATCGAAAGTTCACTGGAAACCCTCCTTGAGAAGGCGTTCCCAGATGACCAAGTAGCTCGAGACACTGAAGCCCAGAGGGCAGCAAGGGAGCTGATCATCGACCCTCCGAACGAGCCCGACATCCCACTGTGGACAACAGGCGACCTCGGCAGGGCCCTTGCGACCTTAAAGCCCAACAAATCTCCTGGGCCAGATAAAATAGAAAGCAATATGCTAAGGAAGGCTGAGCGGATAATCTCCAGCAGTTCCCTACTCAGTGGAAGTCTGCGCGTGTTGTCACTCTTCAAAAGGGAGGCGACCGCAATCAGTCAGACCCGCGATCATGGAGACCACTCAGCCTTCTTTCCATATTAGGCAAAACACTAGAAATCTTGATGTTGCAGTCCCTTGAAGGAGTCTTTGGCCGCAACCTCACAGGCAGGCAATACGGGTGTACCAAAGGAAGGTCCACACAGGATGTCATTGTTGAGATTTGGCGTGTTTCCCTGCTGGCACCGGCTAAGTACGTCGTAGCAGTTCTGATTGACATCAGAGGAGTGTTTGACAACCTTTGGTGGGCAGCGCTCCTTAATGAGCTCAAAGGTGGGGGAATCCCCCGCAACCTGTACTCGCTCGTCTGAAGTTACCTGACAGACAGAACTGCTACGATCGAAAGCAGGCATGTCTCCGTCCGGAGAAAGATTGAGAAGGGGTGCCTACAGGGCTCGGTCCTTGGACCAGCACTCTGGAATGCCTTCTTCGAAGGTCTTCTCAGGAAACTCATGGAGACTGACTGCGAGCCGTACGCCTATGTGGATGACTTGACTGTGCTGATCTTTGCAGAGTCAGTCCGCCAAATAGAAGAAAACACCCACCACATGCTCCGCACTGTCAACCAATGGTGCGAGCATGTGAAGATGCGGGTGGCTGAGGAAAAAACCCAGCTAATCCTCTTGAAGGGGAAAGTAAATAATCCACCCACAATACGCTTTGGCAGCCGCAGGCTCCTTCTTGAAAAGCACGTCAAGTATTTAGGAGTGAATATAGGTGAGAGGTGGGGTTTCAACCAACACCTCCAGTCCCTTAAAGGCACAACCATTGCAAGGTTTGCCTCACTGCGCGCCACTAAGGCCACTTAGGGTGTGTTACCACGACACTATCCTCATGTATAAGGCCATCTATCTAGGTGTGATTGGCTACTGCCCCGTTGTCTGGGGTAGCAAACTAACAGTCAATCAAAAGAGAGTATTGGCCCAATCCCAGAGAGCTGCGCTCCTGTGGATCACCAAGGCCTACAAGACTGTATCAACAGAAGCACTCCAGGTGATCACTGGTCAGTTACCAGTTGATTTGGCTGTTGAGTGCATGGTTGACAAGTGGAGAGTGAAACGGGAGCTTCCCCCGCTTTGGGCTGAACTCCGTACGGATCTCATCACAGAACAGAAACTTGCCGCCATCGATGAATGGGCTCTAGAGAAATGGCAAGCGAGATGGGAATCCTTGTCAAAGGGACGTGATACGTATGAGTTCTTCCCCAACATCCGTGAACATTTTTCAAGAAAATGGGTTGAGCCAGACCACTGGACGAGCCAGTTCCTCACGGGACATGGTGACTTCAATGCGCGGCTCCACTTCTTTTCTCTGAAAGACTCTCCATTATGCACGTCAGTGCGAAGGAAACAAGAAACCATGTGCTGCTCCACTGTAGTTTCTACAACAGTTGTTGGGAGGGCAAACGAACTTAGCAGCATTGACTGCTACAAAGCAAACCTACAACCATTTTGCAAAGTTTGCGAAGAAGGTAATGGCTAAGAAACGTGTTCATAGTTGATCTGTCCTTTTGAACCTAGCCACCCATGTAAATAGTTAGATCAGGTAGGAAACCAGATTAAGAACTCCTCACAGATGGTATGGGATTCCTCAGGTGGTCACCTCCGCACGGTCACACACGGGCAACAGCTCTCTACCGGGAGACTGGCTAACGACCAAATACCTGCCATACCTCCACTGGTCTGAGTTCGGTGGGTGCTGCAGGGGCCGGCCTCTTGCATATTAGCGAAACCGCAACTTCTATGACTGATATAACCCTCGTCGAGGGTTTAGGTACAGTCATAAAATGAGGAAACAGACCTGTCTGTAAGTTACAAGCACAGTAAAACGTTATATCCCAGTCACAGCTACCATAGCCTGATTGCTACTAACTCGCTGGTGAATATTGATGACTGTTCCGGGAACTTGAAGAAAACAAAGGGAAAAATTGCCTTAAGACTTCATTGCCAAAGAGGGGAATGGAGGCCTGAGCCTACCTCTAACCAAGGCTATAATTGAAGAAAATAATCCGTAAGGATGTTGATGTGCAAGAGAACAGGTACCAATATACATTTTTGACAGCTCAGAATGTTGACGCTCTAAGATCAATCCGGCCAACCAACTATAAACCAGAGACTTGTTGCTGCAATTAGTTCTCGCCTGTGTGTCAACACAATTACCATTCTTCTCTGAGCCTCCTGCAGTTTCGCAGCTACAAGGTATCCCATACTTATTACAATTGAGCAACTCCACTCTAATGTTTCTGAATCCGTAAGTAACCCTCAGCTCAAATAATTCCCAACATCTACCGAAATACCTTCAACTCTCGTTAACTATTTTACAGAATTCAATTTAGCTTCCAGAGCCCCGATTGCCTTTCTTTACCGACTAAGTTACTTCAAATTCTAAGTCGCCGTTAGAATGCAAGAACAACTCACTTATTAACCCACTCTACGATCCAGTCTTCAGTTTACACGGTCAGATTCTTTCTTTAATTTCTCGATAAATTATTAGTGCACAGCCGCTTTATTGACTTTGTTGTGAGGTGTAAGAGCTCCTTTAATTTATTTATTTGCCCATTGTCGCTAATTTTATATTTTCTACATTTTATTAATACAGTCCATTGATTTTATTCGCCGCTATTTTTGTCTAACATATCCGACTTGAACGCAGAATGTAACTGAAATGAATAGCTGTGCCCAAATTTACACGAGAGGATTAACCGCTTCAAACAAGAAGCTGGGTGAATAGCGATGAAGCCAACATCATTCATAAAGAACTAACAAGGAATGACGCTCAGTAAGTAAATTAAATGACAAGTGAAAAAGGGATAAAAACTTACCTACTACAAAGCGAACCAAAGGGCAACTGCTGTGTAAAAATAACTGAATTAGTAAAATTTAGCAACTTCCGAGCAACCAATATATGAATCAGGGATGTAACTATAGCCCGATCACGATGACAACGTGCTCACGTTGCACTGGGCCCAAGGGCAGAACGTGAACTAAAGCAAAACCCAGACATAAGATGAAAGGCAGTTGCTCGTCCAAACAAACGTGGAAATTGCAGCTATCTTTGGCTACTTCATAGGTTAGTAAACAGATATGTCTACAACCTCAACTGTGACACACTCTTTGTATGGTCCGAGCCATGAAATTGACGACTTACCCGCAAATACTTCTGCAGCAAAGCCCCTTGATTCCTCCCGGCTCCGAAAAATTCTGGGAACAGAAACTCTTCTTCCTTCAACACTATTTCTGGGTCGATAACTTTGAAATGGGTAGGTTTAGGAAGAGAGTAAACTATGTTGAGACGTTCCAAGAGGTTGGTTGCCCTATTAGAATCGCGTTGATGAACTGGCGAAGCGCTGTCCATTTTGAAACTGTGGAGAGAAGTACACAAAATCAAGGTAATTGTACACTTGTAATAAGAGATTAATCTTGACCACACACATTTGAACATTTGATCCCTACAAAGGTTAGTGCAAGAAAGAGAAGTTGATTGTCAGTTGGAGGGGAACTTTTAAGAGTAGATGAGAGAAAAATGAACTACATTAGCTTCAAATTACGAGTATGAGTAACGTCAGCACAAGAAAAACAGAAACACGCATGAAAGTTTGGTATCACACACTTGACTTTCATTGAGAGTATCCCCTCTACAATTATTGAGAATTATCGCAAGAGGAAAAAATACTGGGAGGGTTGTTGTAGAGAAGTATCGTAAGAATTGGGTCTCCCCGTGCCACACCCCGTATGGGAACTGGAAATTACAATTAAAATCGATGGAAGCCTGAAGTTTTAGGGAAACCAAATTGTTTTTGGGAGATGAATTGAACTTCCTTGGTTTGAAAGGCCACTGGGTATGGACAAGCAGTGACCAAATACTAACAAGGGGAGCTCTGAGTGTGTGAGCTGAGGGCTACCATTTTACGATGTGTCAAAAAGTGAGGCGGAATGCCTGTTGCACGCGACGTTAAGGGTTAAAACCAAGACGACGCGAACGCTGTAGAAGGGCGGCTGTGCGGAGAGCGACCCTCTCCCTGCTGACGAACGAGATAACGCCTTCTTCAACCCAGCGCCATGCGACGAAAAAACCCTTCAGATTTCAAATAAACTCATTTTTATTATTCACCTTTTTTCGACGTGAGTGACACCGAAGGTCCCTGAATCCCTCATGTGCATCTCCCCATTCTCCTCGAGAATTCACACCGCTTCTGGATCCCAGTATTCCAGCTGCTCAACACTTCCTTAGACTTCTTCCCGGTCAGATATTTCCGATATTATAATTTGGCCCATCACTTGTAACAGTATTCTACAATTTCATTTGTGAGTAATATAAGAGCAGTTAAAACACATGCTGGACTGAAAAAGTCGGTGGTTACGCTTATTAACCCCTTTTCGTTGCGCCAACAATGCCACAAGTGTCTTCCATCTGTCGAATGACAAGTTAACGAGTAAAGTTGCACAAGTTACAAACCCAACATTGAATTTCTAGAGGTGGCTGTAAGACCCTATGACGAATCAAAGTAACACGGTATTGTGTATACGCCTGTTCTCCCACTCACAAAAAAAAGAACGACTTAGTGTCAATAGTAAAGTTGATGTCAACATACGTACCTAAGACTTCCTGGTAAATCGACTTGCGAAGTGTTACGAATCAAATTTCGCTTAGAACGTCTTTCAGGTACCCGATGTTTACTATCGTCAACCACATCAACAATAACATCATCTTTAACTGTTCGCAATTTAAGCTGAAAAAGACAATTTTTTGTTAATATTTTAAACTGAATTAAGAATACGTATCATTTATTAAAGAGTTCAAGAGCTAACATTTCTGATGTATCTGCTAAGGTTCACTTCTCACCCACTCAGCAACTACAGTCGAAGAAGAGGCGCATGGCATAGCCTACCATTGTATCGCAATTCACGCAGATTGGAAGTTGGCACCGATCTGATACGTATCCCCTGCCCACTGCTACATGGACCACTCCCCTTTAAATCTAACGCCTGCTGCGTCATTCCATTAGTGTCAAGCTTCCACCTTCCACGCTAGTACACGTCTTTCTTTGCAGCAACCACTTACCACACATAACTGTTAAGCAATACCTAAAATCATCCCTTCCCACATTATTTTCCCGCCCTTCTTGCCAGCTTCCTTCCATATATTCTATGTAATTGCACAGTCCTACTCTTCCCCCATATCTGTATACGTAACGATACGAATTCTAGTTCATTTATTTCTAAAGTGATTTCAGTGTCTATCCAGTTTGCATAAATTTATTTAGTTTTTTATGGACAGCCCCAATCAGTCCTCCACTGACATAGTTACAGTTGCCGAAACCACTCTGACAACTTACAAATCCATACTCACAACATGGGGATTTTTCATCATTTCCACCACGTAGAAACCACCACCGCCATTTCCACCACCGCTCTCAACATTTCTGCCACCCAACAATAGCTAGTTGTGGTATAAGTTGGTCATACACTGTTTCCTCTTAATCTTGAGTTTTAGTCCAGCAACACATACCACAATGAGAGACTGAATGAGGTAGAATATCAGCTAGTTAGGTGGTTATAATGAAAAGTTTATTTTATTTATTTGTGTTACCAGCACAGCACCACTCCGAAACTGGCTCACATTACGTCAGAACAGGCCAGAGATACCAGCATTTCTATACACATTTTTCTTGGCACATTGCCCCTACAGCCCTGGTTTTGGGAGCAATCGTTGGTTATTATCTCGTTAGATCTCTCTTCTAATGCTACGATCTAAACATAATCTCCCCCTCCCCATCCACTGTCGTGAAGCTAGCGGAATTTGGATTCTCTTATCGTTGTTTTATTTCTTACATTGCTTAATTTACAAGCCTGAATAGTACACCTTTGTTTTCGGCCAGAACATTTTTTATAACTCTTCCTAACATTTGACACTTGATGTGTCAAGGCATGGGGATTCCAAATTAGCACTAGCCATCCAGGGCATATTATGCCTTTAACATGATCTAATAAAATTCGTTCTTTAACAAAAAAAATTCCATTTGTTAACTAGATGTGCCCACCTACTGCACCCGATTGGACGAATCCCGTGGCTGTTGTGTACGAAATATGAAAACGAAATTTTGGCAGTTGTACAGCAATTGCGCCTTGTTTGGTATAGTTTCCTTGATGGTTTACGATGCTGGTGGGTAGAACTGTGAGTAAATGGAAAACAGTAAAACCCTAGTAAATGAAGTAGGGGGAAATTCTACTGCTTGAAGAAGGGAGAATATAGCTCGTTTCTCCCCAGCACTCACTCCAACCACTCATCAGTTCACTCTCAATGTTAATTTTCGTTTACCAGTATTTTTCAGTGTTGGATCAAATAAAATGGGTCTCAGAGGAGACTACACAAAGCTGCGCAAGATAATAATAGTGCACAACAAACCTAAAGAGCTTGCTGCTGTGGAGGGTGGCAGACAATACCCTGTGGGAGCCCACATTCCCAAACACAATCTTTGTATTTCCTCATGCACGTGGGAGCACTCGGAAATGACCATGTGTCACATGATGAGGGGAGCGGGGAGTATTCTATGGTGAATGTGAGGAAGTGTCGTTGGCCTCTACGTTCACTTCAGTTTCCTGGCATGAGAGTGTGCAATACATCCAGAGCCTTCTGCGTATAACATTCTGGCACACAGTAAAAAGTCATTTTCTTTAAAATATTAGTAGAAAAGACGAACATGATGTGCATTACACAGTGGGGCTGCTTGATACTCCCGATTTCCTCGCTCATATTGGCTTCCTGGTGCCTCCCCTCTCGCCCTGTTCTGTATCCCCCTTTGCCGTACCTCTTTATTCAACCAATTATTTTTAACGCCGTCCCTTCTGCCGTATTCCTCGTGAAGTTAACATTCTCTCCACGTCTCCATCCATCATCGACATTCCCTCTTCCCTGCTCTCCACCGTCAAGCACCAACCCTTCCTGCACCTCAACTCTCATCCTTCCTAACAGCTCGACTGAACTGCTCTTGTGGCTAATTTTTGCTTTTAATGCGTGTGTTATGGGTGTCATCAGTTTCTTTTGTAATTGGGCTTGTCCCGTATTCATATAATAAATAAAAGTGGGTGTATTCGTAATGCTAAGCCAACTAAGATGCATGGTTTGTAGCGATCAGATAATGCCAATAAACCAACTGAGCAAATCAACCAAGCTAAGATTTTGATCATCCCGCGTATTGGTTCAGATTCAAAAACCATATCCATGCCATGAAAGAAGAAATAAATCACTACCTGACCCAAGCAGATTCGAACGAAATATTGCAATGCCAAAAAAAGCGTTATCTAAAACCTAAGCGTTTAATCTACTTGTAAGTCTGCCAAAAAAGCGTTCTCTAAAACCTAAGCGTTTAATCTACTTGTAAGTCTGCCAAAAAAGCGTTCTCTAAAACCTAAGCGTTTAATCTACTTGTAAGTCTGCCAAAAAAGCGTTCTCTAAAACCTGTTGTAAGTCTAATATTTAGTTAACTCTCACCACTTTTCCACTCTTCTCTCCCAACGCTGACGGCCCTTTGACTGGAGAAGCAGGAACTGGTTTGGCAGACTTTTTCCGAGGAGTGGTCCTAAAAAATAAGAACCACAAATTTCCACAGTCCCACGTGTATTCATATATTTTCACATTACTTTAATGCAATATTTACTTTAATATCAATTCCCTTAAGCAACTGATCCAATCAGGTTTTCACTCAGTTTATATAAACTTGGCAGAACGTAGCTCAATGGCGAATACAGAAACTGGTGGCGCTTAAAGTTTCGGAATTAATTGGGTTGCTACATCACGACCTTTACTGAATAACTGTTACGTAAGGACATCATGGCGCTGTCAAGAGTAGTGTTTATAGTTATAATTACAGGAATAACACTTACTGCGAAAAAAAAACTTAGTCGAAGAAATGACAATAGTTTGAATTCTGGAATTTCACGGGATGTGCCTAATTATTTGACGACAATCATAAAATGACTATTGTATCTGTGACTTACTGGGCTGCCAACACCGATTGTTTTAAGAAAGCATGTTTCGTATGATCGGGATTGATAACAAAAAATTGCAACAAAATCGTTTTTCTCCTAAACGTTTGATAATGTATTGTGCTGCTCACATCATTTTCCCACGAATGGAAAGTTTGTATTGTTGTAATATCATTTGGAATAGTTCATACAAAAAGGCAATTAAAATCGTTAAGAGTCATGTATGTGACAAAAAAATCATTTTGGTGTTTCGACCACAACAATAATTATACTAATAGTAGACTAACGTCTTGGACCGATTTTGCCAATCACTATTTTTGTCGTCCCATGTTAACCTGCAGGTTAAACATCAAATTCAAGCTGATTTCGTTCTGTCCTTCTCTCTCGATCGCGTTAACGAATTTCTCAAATGGAATGTTATTTTGTGCACTCAGAAATCTTTGAACATTAAGATCTGAAAAAACATACACACCAATTGTTTAGCCTATTACTACTGCTGAGGAAATTAGAAGCATACTAAATTCGATTTTGGTCAATACATTTGATAAGTTATTGTTCTGCTCACATAATTTTCCAAAAATTCAAAGGTTATGTTTCAGAAAAGTACTTTACCACAAAAAATATAAACATATAATCAGGTTATTTTCCTAAGCTGTGTTTTGTATCCCTTTAAACGTAAATAATTGAAGAAAACGCTATAAAATGTTCACTCAAATACATAACTTTCCTTCCTAATTCGTAGTGCCGAAGAAAGTGAAAATAAGAAAGAACTAACTTACTTGACTTTTTTCGCTATTGGCGTAACTTTAGAGACGCCTTTACAAACGTTTCTCTTGGACGAAACATTAGTCTGAGTGCCGCTGGAAGGCGCATGCTGTTGGTGCAAAGCAAAATCGGAGATTACCAAAACAATATTTGACGAAACTGAATCTTCACGTAAATTACAGTCAAAACCAACAAGGAGGTACAGTTCCAGCCATACAGACGAGAGTGAACTGAGAGAGACTCATTCGTCTCGGTTGAATAGTTCATTACAATCATAAGTAAAGGCAGACAGATTTGTGCACTTGCCGCCTTTTTTTCATTGGGTGTCCAATCACCGTCATCCGTGACATCGATTATCAAATCAGATTCCAAGCTGCTATGAAAGTCCCACGCAGCAGCTCCACCCTCATTGGAAAACCAACCAGGGGAGTTCGACCGGCATTCAAAAGTCCTGAATCCAGCATCATCATGCAACCTAGAGAAAGAACAATGGAAAATCAGAATTTTTCAGATAGTTTTCACGGAAAATCGATGCGTCTGGGCATACAGAGCCACTGTTCATTCAGTTATACTATTTTCAGCATACGATTGTTGTTATCTCTGTTCAGTAGACTGTCTGAGGAACATTCACACATATACATGGAGAACTAAAGGTAGTTACTGATTAATGGATGATAATTTTAAAGTTTAATGGAAATTGTTCAGGCTGTTTTCGAGAAAGATACAAAGCTCGCTTTTGGTACTTTGAGCTCCCTTTCCCCTTCCTATGAATGGAACTTGCTTACCTTATTCTCGCCCAAACACCAAAGAACCAGCTCAATCGACCCAGCAGTTCTTTCACAAATTTAAGTACAGGCACCCACACAAACATAGGATTTTTTCGATTCAGTAGATTTCAAAAGACTACAGTATGTCTTGACTTTTATTGTATTGTCACAATACGAAAGAAGTAAAAAAAGATGAGTACTTAATAAAGAGTTGTCAACAGGTGAGCACTTTGTACTCAGAAAAAGAGGAAGGGCGGTCAGATATTGCCATTCTCCATCAAGTCAGTGTAATCACACTTTTCTTTACATTTTCGCCAGCTGTGTATATCCTGTTTAGACTCGGTTAACACTATACAACCACTCCATTCCACAAAAACGGGCTTCACCAGCTTTGGTTAACTGCAAAAAATTTGGCAGCCTTATCTTTCCTTATCATGCCCTCAAACACAGATCTGTTGCTTTATTTCATGACTGTACCTAAACCCTCGACGAGGGTTATATCAGTCATAGAAGTTGCGGTTTCGCTAATATGCAAGAGGCCGGCCCCTGCAGCATCCACCGAACTCAGACCTGTGGAGGTACGGCAGGTATGTGGTCGTTAGCCAGTCTCACCGTAGAGAGCTGTTGCCCGTGTGTTACCGCGCGGAGGTGACCACCTGAGGAATCCCGTACCATCTGGGAGTAGTTCTTAATCTGGTTCCCTACCTGATCTTACTGTTTACTTGGGTGGCAAGTTTCAAAAGGACTGATCAACTATAACCACGTTTCTTAGCCATTACCTTCTTTGCGAACTTTGCAAAATGGTTATAGGCTTCCTTTGTAGCAGTCAAAGCTGCTAAGTTCGTTTGCCCTCTCAACAACCGTCGCTCACTGTTGTAGAAACTACAGTGGAGCAGCACATGGTTTCTTGTTTCCTCCGCACTGGAGGCACAAGACGTGCATAATGGAGAGTCTTTCAGAGAAAAGAAGTGGAGCCGCGCATTGAAGTCACCATGTCCCGTGAGGAACTGGCTCGTCCAGTGGTCTGGCTCAACCCATTTTCTAGAAAGACGTTCACGGATGTTGGGGAAGAACTCATACGTATCACGTCCCTTTGACGAGGATTCCCATCTCGCTTGCCATTTCTCTAGAGCCCATTCATCGATGGCGGCAAGTTTCTGTTCTGTGGTGAGATCCGCACGGAGTTCAGCCCAAAGCGGGGAAGCTCCGTTTCACTCTCCACTTGTCAATCACGCACTCAACAGCCAAATCAACTGGTAACTGACCAGTGATCACCTGGAGTGCTTCCATTGATACAGTCTTGTAGGCCTTGGTGATCCACAGGAGCGGCTCTCTGGGATTGGGCCAATACTCTCTTTTGATTGACTGTTAGTTTGCTACCCCAGACAACAGGGCAGTAGCCAATCACACCTAAATAGATGGCCTTATACATGAGGATGGTGTCGTGGTAACACACACCCCAAGTGGCCTTAGTAATGGCACGCAGTGAGGCAAACCTTGCAATGGTAGTGCCTTTAAGGGACTGGAGGTGTTGGTTGAAACCCCACCTCTCACCTATATTCACTCCTAAATACTTGACGTGCTTTTCAAGAAGGAGCCTGTGGCCGCCAAAGCGTATTGTGGGTGGATTATTCACTTTCCCCTTCAAGAGGATTAGCTGGGTTTTTTCCTCAGCCACCTGCATCTTCACATGCTCGCACCATTGGTTGACAGTGCGGAGCACGTGGTGGGTTTTTTCTTCAATTTGGCGGACTGACTCTGCAAAGATCAGCACAGTCAAGTCATCCACATAGGCGTACGGCTCGCAGTCAGTCTCCATGAGTTTCCTGAGAAGACCTTCGAAGAAGGCATTCCAGAGTGCTGGTCCTAGGACCGAGCCCTGTGGGCACCCCTTCTCAATCTTTCTCCGGACGGAGACATGCCTACTTTCGATCGTAGCAGTTCTGTCTGTCAGGTAACTTCTGATGAGCGAGTACAGGTTGCGGGGGATTCCCCTACCTTTGAGTTCATTAAGGAGCGCTGGCCACCAAAGGTTGTCAAACGCTCCTCTGATGTCAATCAGAACTGCTACGACGTACTTAGCCGGTGCCAGCAGGGAAACACGCCGAATCTCGACAATGACATCCTGCGTGGACCTTCCTTTGGTACACCCGTATTGCCTGCCTGTGAGGTTGCGGCCAAAGACTCCTTCGAGGGACTGCAACATCAAGATTTCTAGTGTTTTGCCTAATATGGAAAGAAGGCTGAGTGGTCTCCATGATCGCGGGTCCGACTGATTGCGGTCGCCTCCCTTTTGAAGAGTGACAACGCGCGCAGACTTCCACTGAGTGGGGGACTGTCCGACCTGCAGACAGTCATTAAATAAATTAAGGAGACCGCTGGAGATTGTCCGCTCAGCCTTCCTTAGCATATTGCTTTCTATTTTATCTGGCCCAGGAGATTTGTTGGGCTTTAAGGTCGCAAGAGCCCTGCCGAGGTCGCCTGTTGTCCACAATGGGATGTCGGGCTCGTTCGGAGGGTCCATGATCAGCTCCCTTGCTGCCCTCTGGGCTTCAGTGTCTCGAGCTAGTTGGTCATCTGGGAACGCCCTCTCAAGGAGGGTTTCCAGTGAACGTTCGATACTGCAGGCCCAGCCTGACTCATTTTGCATCGCAGCTAAGACCTGCTCTACATTTGCTTTTCCTATGGAGGACTTGTAGTGTCTGCCCCAGGGGTTCTCAGAGCTCTCCGCTTCCACAAAATTTCGCCAGCCTTGCCGTTTGGCTCGTTTGATGGCGCGGTGGAAGGCCTTCTTCTCTTGGATGAAGGCAGTTCGGAGTGTTGCTCTGGCATCAGGGTCACGAGTGTTTTGGTACATCCTTCTGGCTCTATTTGCACTTTGCTTGAGGGGATTAAGTTCCTCAGTGCCCTCAAACCTGTTCTCCATTAATGTGCACCAACGATTATTCTCTTCTATTATTATCTCCATAATTATTCTGAAGAATTTACTTATATTCTTAAATGATGATGATGATGATGATAATAATAATAATAATAATAAAAAACAAAGATGCTGTCTGCACATGCGCAGTTATTGCAGTTGCTTTTAGACTATGATGATAATCTATATTATTAAGGTTATCCACAACTCACTCAGCACCTCAAATGGATGTGATGGTATATGTATGAATTTAAATTCTGCAGCAAACAAAAGTATTAAGATCGTAAAATTCATCAATTGAACAATTATAGAAAAAAATCGGAACCCCATACTGCCATGTTAGAAAATCCACTTGCAAATGGCTCAACTGGGTTGATTTCAAAGCAGATAGGAAATTTTAAATAGTAATGCTGTTACACGCTCCCTTCCTTTGAGCTTGAGCAAGTAGAAGTTGTAACCTCACAATTTAGGAGTTTATTTTTTCTTGCTCAGCTCTCTGATTTTCTTGAGCTGCTTTCAATTTTTCCTGTTCAACTTAAGCATTCTCCTGGATTAATTTAGCTTTTTCCTGCAGCTCTTGCCGTTTGAGTATACGCATATTTGTACTTCATGCTCCTCACCAGTTTCAGCTTTAGCAACGGTTGATGCAGCCAGTTTAGCTTCTGATAATTATTAAAAATTATAATGTGTCCCAATTTTGTCTGCTGAGGGTTGAGCACCTATGGAATGTACGAATAAGGGGCCATTCACGTTTAAACAATGGACCGGACGTTGCCTAGACGCCCAATTACCCTACTTTACTGTAACTTCATTAGTCCACTACCTTCTCGATGTGGCTTTAAATCACGGCTTGTCTAACGGGATTCCACAGTAACCTCAGTTAGCTTGGTGGGAACGAAATGTGATAGCATTGATCAGATATATCACTACTAGAGCTGTGTCGGTGAAAATTGCACTAGGAATGTATCTTATGAATATTGTGAGTTCATCAACATAAGTACTAAGCAGTGGCCAATATCGCATCCCTAGTTCAACTCCACAATCGATTGGAAGCTGAGGGTACCAAAATTGAAGTACACTGATCGCACTTAATATCTGTGATTTCCCCTGATACTTGGTAAGTATTGTGCTACAATAACTTCTTATCTTAAGATCTTGCCGTATCAGCGTATTAATGTGCGGGTTGTGCTTTGTAGAGTTGCCTATTATTTTTATCGCTCTAGATGTTTCAGTTATGGCGTTGATGTCTGCGCAGAAAGCCCTTCAGCATTCTCTCTTCTGTTTACGTATTTCTTTCTTATATTCATTTTCTAGTGATTTATATTCCCTCCACTCAGTTTCTGTACTATTCCAGTTTAGTCTTTTAGTACTCTTCTTGGACTGAATACGGAACAAATTTCTCATATCACATGTACTTCGTTCCAAGCTAATCCTTACGATGTAGTTGTGATTCACCTTTTTAAACGATAGCGCCTGAACTCCCTTGCAGCAATGATATAAATAGCTGAGGTATAATTACCCTTCCGTCAATAAGTCGAAGCCATCCAAGACGTCAACCTCAACATCTTCGTCCATCGAAGCGCTGGGAGTCGAAATGGATAAAAAATACCAAACTGCAGGTGCAATCGTAATGTTTGTAAACACTATTATCTGAACGTCCCGATATCAATATTATGTGACGGCGCAGCTACATACATTCCGGTTCTCCGGAAATAGCTCCAGACCAGTGTGCAGCTGTTATTCAGTACTCCAGTGTTCGGAGCTGTGACAAGATTAGAGCTACTCGATGAGAACCGGAACGTAGTGGCAGCTCCGTTACTAACAGATTGAAATAGGGAGGTATTGTTTACGGGGTTGCTGCTGGTGTAACATTAGTTTCTTAATGTGTGTAATGGTGGCAAATAGTTATTACCTGGAACTATACCAATTGCTTCAAAAACAGCCATCCCAATTCGAGCAAGCATGTATTCTGCAATATGAACAAATGATTGGTGGTGGGTGGGGGGGAGGGGACTTAAGAAATAACTGCATTGACACTATTTTATAATCCAAGTACTTATATTTGTACAGCCACACTCAAATATCATAAAAAAGTTTCACAGGCACCAAAAAAATGGAAACTTGAGCACAACTCGGATTTTGCAAAACAAACCTTTATTCTGGCACCCTTAGATAACTGACCTTGAATGACTAAGAATGGCTGAACAAAATCTGCTCAAATGTGATATTCAGCCTGCAAATCAATATGTGCAAAATTTGTTGACACAACTTTAACGATTTTGATTACACTTTTAGGGTGAAAAGTGTCCAAATAATAACGATGAAAGACAATTCTCATACGTGGGCAAACCAAGAGATTACAGTTTCTACAGAAATCTTTCAGCGCAGTTAATTACTTATAAATCTTGGACATGATAAGTCCAATAAGCTATTTATGCGATGAACGTTTAATAATGGCAATAAAATAATCAGCAGCAATGTCAGAAATTCTGGAATGAAAACTGATTTAAGCATTGGGGTTTTGTTCGCCAGTAGGCAAATTATTAAAGTTAACGTACCTGTTAGGTGAGTCCGTCTCCTCTGGCTGGTGAGCTACTGTGGGCAAGCGCTTTCGATGTAAAGACATCTTTGAAAACTGATTTCCTTCTTTTGTAGCTCGTTCCTTATAATTCCAGAACTGTAAACCCCAACCACTCCAGAAAATTCATGTTGACATGCTTATCAATTACGTAGGGGTTTCAATTAAAGCTGTGGCATAAGTAGGAGCCACCCAATAAAATCCAGAACCCTAAGCACTACTGGTTACTACGTAAAAAGCTTTACAAGTTCGTGTAAACAGCGTGAAAAATAGATTTGATTAGTAGCCAGAATACACGTTTGGTTGATGAAAGTTCTGCCTTGGGTTCAAGTTTCAAACACAAACACATTATAATGGTCGTTTACTGTATCTTACTTTGTTTCATACGTGCAGACAATGGTGTAATAAAAACTTTAACAGGTTTACAAGTTCTTTATAAGTAGAAATTTTATTATAAAATGGATATGTACTATTTCCCCACTATTTCGAGTTCTTTGGCTACAATGGATTGATAAGTATTTTATAACAACTGTGGAGCTTTCTTTTTAATATTCTTCGTGGCGCCCAGGTAAAGGGATGGGAAATACTTTCGGTGTGACGTGTGTTCGTAGATGTTCTTTTCATCCAACTAGCTTTTAGGAACGAGCCTGTCGTGTTATCGAGCTGTCACTTCTAGCGCCGCAGTGCAGGTTCTGGCCCTCGTCTGCCATATTCTTACTGATAGCCTAGTTGTGTCTGTCGTTGGTATTTGTGACGTGAGGTGACTATCGGACGTCGAAGGCGTTTGATAAGCTTCGAAAACAAGTTCCGGTTCGACGTTGCGCGACCAAAATGGTGGTAAGTAGGTTTTATTATTTGATAGAATCGGGGGTAAATTTTTTCTTAGTTGGAAAATCGCTCGGCACCTCCGACCCCAACCCCCTATTCCACAAGTATTGATTAATACTTGTTTCGACTCGCCCCCATATTCTATAATTGTTCAACAGTTGCTATCGCCTCGTAATCAATTTGTTTACTTTTTTCAGGTGCTCACCGCAGGGAAATGCACCCTCAACGAACAAAGCTACACAAACTACGCCTACGTCTCTCCTATGGGACCCCTCGGCGATTCTGTGGAGTAAGTCGTGACATCATTTTCGGCAACGTGTCAACATCCCGCTAAAACGTGCTGCTTCCAATCTTGCTGATTCAACAGTCGGCGTGTGAAAGTCGTGCGGTCACAACATTGGCAGTGTGGCTTAGGGCAAAGCAGTCGAGTGGGAAAAAGCAATGCCAGGGCCGAGATGTCAGAGTGACGGTATCTATGATAGGCTAACCGCAGTAGTAACAGTTTAGGTTTTCTGGCTTCCTCATAGAAGGCGTAATATTTGGCGACCATTTGTTTCGTCGAACAAGATATGAATACTTGAAAGCGATTATACTGACATATACGCCAA
Source organism: Pachypeltis micranthus (assembly GCA_020466155.1). Lineage (NCBI taxonomy): Eukaryota > Metazoa > Arthropoda > Insecta > Hemiptera > Miridae > Pachypeltis > Pachypeltis micranthus. The sequence continues at coordinate 41,512,279 of CM035770.1, read as the reverse complement.
TTCACAACATTCCGTGAGCCTTCTATATTGAATCGCTGAAACAAGCGACAGTTATTTGAATATTTGGGGATGGTCACATAGCACGAATGACGCAGTGGGGAAAATGAACAGACCAGAAGCAGTTTCTAGCAGGCTAACACTTGTTAAGCAGCAGAGAAATTACAACACTTGATTGAGGAAGTGTGGAGTGATCAGTGTGATACCATAGTTCATCTGTGATTCTATTCGAATTTTGCAGAACTCCTCCACTAGGCAGTAGCCACTAGTAATAGTTGTGACTAGAATCATCAGCTAATAGTTTCATGTATCAAAGCCATACCTTCATATGATGTTTTGCCGCACTGTGTTTAATGTAAAAGAGCCTTCAGAGAGACGCCATGTGAAATCATAGCTTGTGGAAGTACCTACATGGTAGAGGAGGAGAGGCAGAGGGAGTGGGGAATGATTTGTTTTCATTATTTAGTAGCGAAGACTTCAACAAACCTTGAACCTAGGTGGCTTGGTCACCTAGAAAATAGAAGGTGAAGTAGTAGTAGTCCTACTGCTAGCCAATGCTCTGCTCTAGGAAATTCACATAGTTGGGACTGGATCCACACAATGAACGGTAAGATGAAATAGGAGAAACCCTGCTTCATCTTTTATTTTGTGATTTCGAAAGAGCGTGCGATTCCTTAAATAAAGCAAAGCCTCTTTAGCTCCTCTGGAAAAGTAGGAAAAGTTTGTACGAAAATTCGAAAAAGCCTGGGATTCCTTGAACAGCCTCTTTAACACACGCATTCATTATCTGCTGCAGGGTGAGTTCTTGACTACAATTGCAGTGGACGCCGTCAAATCAGCTTCTTCACGTTTTTTATCAAATGGTTTACAGTATAGGTTCATAACTGTTGGGCACACGAGAAGGGGAGATTGAGGATCGAAATAAAAATGAAACTCGGTGAGCGTCTGTGAGTTCCCTAGGAGAAGAGTGTCTCTGGGCAGAGCGATGTGTCTTGGAGAAGAAAGGTAAATTGCGGGAAAGCACAAATGAGAAATTCGTTGTTGTTGGAAGTTAACGCACAAGTTAAATCACACATGAAAAGGGCTGAAACCGTTGGGTTGGGGACACACACTAGGTAATGGAATCAGCCTTTCAGCATGTACTGAACAACAACGTTTTATGGACTGCCACCCTGTTACATGAAAAAAAAATTCCAACGTCTTCTCTTTTCTTGGGACCTTGGAAGGATGGTATGGTCCTAGTGGTCCAATGAATTTATTCTGTATTGAGAACCATGGTTAGTAGGGTACTTTTAAATTGTATTTTCTATTCATCTTGACGCTCCTTCTTTTCAGGATGGTTGAAGTAAGGCAAGATAAAAATCATCGATGGTCGTTATTCAAAGCGGCTTGCGCTCATGATGTGCCTCAAGGAGATATACTCTTCAACATTAACAGCCGCAAATGGGCTGGTATTTCCATTGGAGCACCAATCGAGGTAAATTTCGCTGAAGGGGGGGGGGGGCTTCAAAGGTTCAAATTATCTGTATAACCGCATATTGATCATGATATACTCGTATGTTGAAGTCCCTCTCCATGTCTGTTGGATTGTTAACTTTTATTAGTAATATCGTTCTTTTCAGGTCCGGCGCTTTTCTTTCAAGCCTGACGACTTTCGCTCGTGTCTCAGCTCGATGGAACTGGAGTTGGAATTAAACAAGAGTCGAATGCCGTAAGTGAATCAATTTCAGACTCATCTCTCGTGCATAATAATTGGAGTTAAGTTCCATATTATAGAATGAAGACGACGAGGCAGTCTACCTGGGTGTGGTTGGCTACTGCTGTGTTGGCTGTGGTAGCAAACTCAAAGTCAATCGGAATATTGACCCAATCCTCCAGAACTGCACTCTAGTGGAGCACCAAGGCCTATAAGAAGTTTCCACTGAAGCACTGATCATTGGTCAGTTACCAGTTGAGTGTATGGTGGACAAGTAGAGAGTAAGATGAGAGCGTCCCTTGCTGAAGTCTGTGCAAAGCTCCCTACCAAATGAAAACTAGCAGCCACTGATGAATAGGTAGTAGAGAAATGGCAAGCGAGATAGGAATCCTTGTCAGAGGTCACGGGGCGTGACACGTATGAGATTTTCCCCAACACCCATGATTGTTCTAGGAGATATTGGGTTGAGCACTGGACGAGACAGTTCCTGACAGACTCTTCTTCTTTTCTCTCCAAAACTCTCCATCATGCACGTCTGGTACCACCAGCTCAGAGGAAACAAGAAACTACGTGCTGCCCCACTGTAATTCCTACAAGAATGACTGACGGTTGTTGGAAGAGCAACCAAACCTACCAGCATTGACTGCTACTAAGCCAACCCATAACCATTTCACTCAGGTTTAAGAGAAGGTCATGGCAAAGAACCGTAGTTACTGTTGATCAGTCCCTTTGAAACTTGCCATCCAAGTAAATAGATTAGGTGGAAAACCAGATCAAGAACTCTTCCCAGATGGTTTGGGATTCCCCTGGGGTCATACCTCCATGCGGTAGCACATGAGCAACAGCTCTCCATTGAGAGAACGGGGAACGACCAAATGGCCGGCGGTGAGTGGCTGGGATCTTGCATGATAGCGAAACTGTAACCTCCAGACAGTCTGCGAGGGTTCAGGAACAGTCATATTTATAAGGAAACAGACCTGTATGTGAATGCGATTGAGCGAAAACTGCTGTACCAAATCAGATCAAACTTGATATCTAGCCGGCGGGTTACCATGGGACTACAAAATGAGGGTACAAGCGCAATCCACAAAAAATCGTGATCAAAACGCTAAATATTTTTTTTTCTCAAAAACGGCTCTAACGATTTTGATTAAATTTCCTATATAGTTAGCATCAGATGACACGACAATACCATAAAATTCTCATCCGCGGGAAAGTGATAAGAGCAGCACAATAAATTACCAAACATTAGGACGAAAATTGATTTTACTGCACTTTTTATCTGATAATTCTGAAACGGTGAACGGCATCTTTCTAAAAAAAAATCACATATACAGGCTCTTGAATCAGCTGTGAACTGTGCCCAATGATGGTCGTGGCACTAGTAGGAGCAGCACAAGAAATTCCAGAACCATAAGCACCCCCTGCTGTAATGTAGGAGGTTGTTATAAATAGAATGAAAAACAGATTTGATTAATTGTTAGACCCAAGAGAATCGCCAAGGAAAGTTGTGTGATGCGTTGCACCATATGTGATGAAGTTTAGGGAACTGGATATTCCAAAATTATGCACAATCTTCCGACTCTCTGATTCTGTTTTCATCATAAACTTAAGGTTGAATAAAAGAGGAAGAAAAGAACCAAATTATGTTTGTTCAATATTTTCGGTGTTGACAAAGAAAAAAAAGCTCTTTGCTGAACGATGGTTCGATGTTGATGTTTTGTGTATGGATTACTGCTTTAATTTTACCGCAATCGACTTAAGATAACACCTGCTATTTTCTTATCACTAGACAAACTAAAGAGCCCTTCGATACTGAAAAAATGATGGTAGAGTTTGTAGACCAGTTCAACGGCTTGCCATTTACAGTTGGGCAACTTATGGTGTTCAACTACAACGGGATATTCTTCAACCTTGTGGTGACTAAACTGGAAGGTGAGTTCGAGTGTGTCATTTGGAACATTTTATAGTATACTTTGGAATAAATCGTGAGTTCTCCTCCCTCGTTCATTCTCAACACAAAACAATTGGGGTTCAAACGAGCAATTTTCAAAACATATTGACCGAGCGTTTGCCAAAGAAGGAGCTAATTGCTCCTGACTACCTTTCACAGATAGCAGACCAATACACATTTGTTGTAGGCTCAGTGTTACTACAATCTTCACAGGTTGAAGCCAGTGAATCCCCCCTCTTTGAAAGCTTGCACATTACTCGTCTCTGGAGATACAAAGTCTTCTACAAATGTGTCGAACGAACCACATGTCCTTATGCTTCTGCAGGTGCATTAGCTTCCAGAACATCTTCATTCAATTGTCGGCAATCTACAGGCGTCTGAAGCATTGGGCAGGCGATGGAAATTCAAGAACACAGCAAGGTCATATGAAGACTCCGAAGGACCTGCGAATGATGATTATTGATATCCAAACTCACAGATGTGCTCATTGCTTGAATTGACAGGAGACTCATAACAGTTCCTCTCACCAGTGGTCTTTCCACGAACAATCTTTTCTGAGTCCAATAGTCTCTTATTGTCAAACCTCCACCATTAGTGTGATCAATGGCGCTAAGTCTTGAAGGATAGAGAATGAAAAGCTGTCACAGTTTGAAACAGTACCCCTCCCCCACTAGCATTTTCAAGCCGTTATTTAAAAATGATTTATGAATTTTCTCTGAGGTTGCCTAATTTATGAAAACCTAAAAAAGGGACTGGAGGTACTCGCTGAAACGCCACTCCTCGTTCTATGTTGACTCCTAAGTATACTTGATTTGCTTCTCAAAAAGGAACCTGTGGCCACCAAAACGTATTGACAGTGGGCTACTTAAATGTATTCCACTAATATACACGTAGTTTACATTCATTAATCAGTGACACTGACGAATCTTTTTTCTTCTTACTGATTGTGTGGGGGGGGGGGGAGGTTGAGTGACGTTGTGAGCTTCATGGTGAGTACTGACCTCGAACTTTACTACTCGAGTACTGACCTCACAGCGATCACAACCTCTGATCCAATGCCCAACTTTCGTCAGATTATGAATCTTCGTCTATAACCACTAGACTACGTTCACTTGGGTACCTACAATGGGAGTGAGGCGGTACACCAATGAGTTTTGTCGGCATACATTCGCAGGATTAGCAGAGTTTCAGAAGAAATGAACTCTTATTCCCTTAAAAACCCTCAATTACCTTCTTCGGGGATTCTCCTTTTTCTGGAATAAATCCATTGCAAATTCATAACCTGAAGGTAATTAAGACTGGTTAGACCCACCTGTTAAGCTACCAGTGATACAACTAAGGCCTGTGATACAGCCGAGGTGATGGATGGGGCTTTCTCAAAGTGTCTATTCTGGGGGAGACGGTGCCTACTTAGGCTAAGGCTGCACATTGTTCCCGAAGCTTCGGCTGGCTCTCTATGCTCTTCTTCTCTGGTGAATTTAGAACTCAATGGCTTCAATACAAACAGAAAGAACCGTCTTGATTCTTGTGATAAGCTCCGAACTACATCATGGTTACCTCAAAGTCAAATCAGCATTTGTCAACCCACAAAATCAGTATTACCGACACCCACATATCAGTCACCATTCATGACCCTATTTCACAAACAAATCTCGTCAACCTATAAATATTTCTTAACTACGAAAATATTGATGTTCTCTATTGGTGGTTTTTAGCCGTAGTAATCAACAAAGTCAAACAAGAGGAAGAGGTCTCAACAATGCAAGTCGATTTCGGCTTATACCGCCCTGGGACAAACATATTGTTCAACAAGAAAAAGGATTCAGAACTCACGTTTATAGGCAAATTCTCAAGGTACTGTTCATTCCAGTCAAATTGTCGTATTATTTCTTGCCGAGTACACAAAATATTGTCAGCTATTTGATCACAACAACCTGGAAACACGATTTGTACCCGTGATCCAAATTTGCTGACCGGGCACCTCAAATGATGTTTGTACGGGGCAGGATTGGGTCATCTTTGCGTGGCCTTATTTATGATGTAGTGAATGTGGTAGCAGAAAGAGATTCATCGTCCCTGATTGGCCAGTTGTGTCAATTTTTTATGCAGAGAACTTGGAAGACAACCAATCATGATCCTGATGGGGCTGGTCCTACTTTAACACAACTCACTCTCAGCTTACCATCTCGATGAATTAAGTTGTTCGGTTTGGTAGCTGCCTTTGTTAACACGCCAAAATCCAATTTTAAGAGTTCTAGTTATTTTTTCTCAATAGTAGTCTCTCAGCCCAGTTTTTTTTTTTACGAATTCTGTCTATCAAGTTTCTTCTGAAAGATCGTTTTTCTACGCTGTATTTTTATTAGTGATATCTACTGCTGGGAACATAATGGAAACGCCAGGATGACGAACATTTGATAGAGAAAATCTACAAGTTGTTTTCTGTATTTAATTTATGTTGGTTTGGATGAGGGTTGGGGGTGGGAGAATTAAAAAATGTCAATAAATAACACTATGAATATGAAAACACGAAAACTGTTGAAATGACCGACCCCCCCAGAAAGATATAAGAAGTAAATAGTAGCCCCTCAAGGCTACTTTTAACCAGCCCTACCCTCCCCTCATAAACCAACAACCTTAAGGGTGTATTTGTGAAGGAGCACATGAAAGGAACTTCCCTCTACTTCTTGTCCATCCAGTGTCATAGACTAATAAATATTGTCCCCAAAGGCCCCAAGAGAAAGCAAAAGCTATAAAGAATAAAAACATTGAAAATAAAATACGAAGACTAATTGTGAAAGTACTGACGTAGTTGTTAATAGCGGGGGGAAAAAGTAACTACAGCATAAAGTCCGATATCATGGGCATCATACAGAAAGAAGAAGGACGAAAAAATAAGGCAATTGATGTGCAGTATAAGAAATTTATGTTTGAATGTCGTAGTCTAATCGTCCAACTTTTCTCACAAAAACTGTATGAATAGAAGTACCTAAACTCTATGCTCCATCTCGTCAATAGAATGGGTACAAAGCGAGCAAACTAAAGCCGCGTATATGACTTATGAGTGAACGTAAGGAACAGTTTCACCACTAGTGCACCAGGGAATGATTGATTGTCTTTAGACGTGCAGACGACAGCTTCCAACTCATTTGGTCCACACTACACCACACATATCGCCATATTGTTCGAAATGATGAACTATGGATGAACCCATGTACGCAATTAAGTGTGGAAACATTCACACAATCTTTCGAATGACCCCACAATCGCAATAACTATTTAAAAGAGGGAGTTTTGGGGCAGTTTAGGGTACTATAGACCGTTTTGCGAATTGGCGGGTCGTATTAATCAAAATCTAAGTATTGTAGAATAAATTCAATAAAGACAATAAAGATATTTTGAGGAATTATTTTGACATAACGCGTTCTTATTCCTTTGAATTATGTCAAACTTTACAAACACATCCACACTGACTTGCCTTGTGCGTTGTACCACTTACAAAGCTCTTAGTCTAACTTGGGCCTTCCTCAAGCCCTGTGGTGGGTTGGTAGTTTTATTTGTTGTTGACATTCGGGAACCAAACCCATACGAATTGTTATTATTTCGTTCAAATTACATTAATTATTTCAACCTTTTTTCAACTAACCAAAAGGTAAGACAAATATTGCGATCAATAAACTTTGAAAAAAAGTTCAGCTTTGAGGCCTACTGAACCCTAAAAACCTAATTTCTGTGCTTGGGCTGTAGTTCAATTTAACGAAAATTTCTATCGATTAAAGGGGTGTGGAGGACCGAAATGTAAGGGTTTTTGTATTTATCTCGAGAACTGCTTCAACTAGTCGATACCTATATGATGTTATCCATAAACAGAAATAACAATCAAAATATGCCGATAAATCGCGTTTTATTTTCGTAATTTCTACAGTAAACGCTTCAGTGAATTTGATCAATCTGCTGGAGTACCTTTTAGCAACCGATGATCTGTACAACTGTTTCTCCACGGCAGATCGGAAAATGAGATGGTGGAGTGAACATTAAATGATAGTTTTCCCACTTTTATCAACGTGGATCGTTTCTTAAATTTGTTTGATTCTTAGCATAAAATGTTGACATTATGGAATTAGTAATTATGGTCGGTTTGCAGAAAAGTGGTAGTTGGAGCAGAGGGGTCGGTTATAAGTGGAGTTTTAAGGAGTGAATTGCAACTAAATATGTTGATAGGTGCGAGATACTTTGCCACTTGTTTGTTTGCATGTGTTACAGCGGGGATTAATGTTGAGAGTGGTATCGCACTATGTGAGTCTGGAAGTAGTACAATAGAAACCGAATGCAATTCGAACATGGAGTTTTATTCTCCATTACATTCGGGAAAGTTTAACCACCACAAACAGGGAACTGGGTGGGAGCAAACGCGAGCACAGGTGATGGGGAACCGCTCGGTTACAACTGACAGCAGCAAAGTCTTTGCCTTCGTGGCAATTCGTCACGGAGCGAATCGAGGCATTTGAGGTGCCCAGTCAGCACAAATGCCCTGAACGAGCCTGCGCTGAATGGAAGGGTTTGGTTCGTTCCGGTACACATGGAATTATTTATATGATCTTAAGGATCAGTGTCTTTTGTTTCAATTAGAAGAGTTTTCAGAGCGCTTTGAAACTAATATGTTAATTTACAGTTGGCTTTCCTTGTGTAAAAGTGGTGGAAATTCGATCAGAATGTGATTTTATGTAAAGGAATGAGTAATCTTGTATTCCTGGTTTATTGATGTTGTGCGAGAACCCTGCACTGTTATGCACCGAATCGTTTGTATTATTTGTGATATTTTGGGGAGACAGTGGGATAGAGTTTACGTGGGAGTTGAGCTTCAGCAGCTGACCAATGAGTTTATGTGAGTAGCTGTTTAACAGTGTACAACGTATTTATACCTGTTTATCAGTATTAACTTAAATATAGCTGGAGGTCCACCATAAGCCACCTAATTCACTTTTGGTCTTCCATACATCTATAAGAAGCTCAAAAGATAAATTGTTTTAAAACTATGTGACTTTACTCCGTACTCTGAAAATGTTGTTATTTTGTTGGCAGTCAAGCGCAACGCATGGCAGTAATTAATCCTGACTTCGACTTCGGGAAAATCGGCATTGGTGGGCTCGATTCAGAATTCAACTCGATTTTTCGAAGAGCGTTTGCTTCTAGGCTGTTTCCTCCAGACCTCATTGACAAATTAGGTGAGCGTTTATAGTGAGCAAGTTCGAATAAGAATTACTACTACAACGTAGTGAAGTAAACAGTAGCATTAAGCGATGAGAAGTCTGGACTGTTCAAGTTATTAGAAATGAATCTTCAATCGCCCCTTGGAACTCGACATAAGTTCGTGAAGTTTTTAAACCTGTTGAATGGAAATAAAAGCAAAAATTTACCGAAATCGGTACTGTTTCAAACGTATTTAAATTTTTCTCGGGAAAAGCCAAACTGGCATTGATAAAACCTTCACTTACGAGTATCTTTTAGTAATGCACATTGTACCTGTCGTTGGCTGGGTTTGTTTGAGTTGAATATACCAAAGCCAATCACTTAACTTGTTAGAAACTGAAACTACTCACTCCAATCTGAAATAAATCTTGTTGAGGACTTGAAGATGCAATTCGAAAATGAAAAAAGTAGAAGCACAATTTAGGAGTTTTTAGAGAGCGTTCGAAGAAGAGTGGTGTCACTGAGAAGAAGGGAAGTGTAGTGGGAGGAGCTGAAGGGTGTACCATCCAAACCATGATATCATTCTTGCCCACGATTCCAATATTCACAACATTTGTCACATCGTTGGGACATATGATGTCTATTATGAGGTAGATAAAATAATTCGGAGCCCACTGACACAACTTTTATCATGATTATCATAACATTATTGTTATTACTTCCCTTCCATCGGCAGTGTTGCCATTTGACTCTTCTGATGGTTTGGTGGAAGGCCTTCTTCTCTTGGATGAAGGCAGTTCTGAGTGTGGCTCTGCTATGAAGGCCACAAGCCTGTTGGTATATCCTTGTCTTTATTAACACTGATTGAATGGATTAAGTTCGTTAGTTGTCCAGCTTCCATCTCTTTCATCATTTTTCTACTACACTGCTATACCTCTTAGACTCGTTACTAAAGAAGTTTGCAGTAACTTCCTCGCAGTTTTGTGCCTTGGAAGTTCCATAGTATCGCACTTGATGTGGACAGAATTAGTTAAAATCCCAGTTTGAACTGATTCCAAAGTCACTTGGGGACGAGCATGCACAACGTGAGCTCACTGTCAACCCTGTAATTACCCTCATCAGCAGTCTGTATGAACATATACAAAGCAATAAAGAAAAAACACTAATAATCTGTAATTCTCTGCAGGTTGTAAACACGTGAAGGGGATTCTCCTCTACGGCCCCCCTGGGACGGGTAAGACCTTGCTTGCTCGCCAAATTGGAAAGATGTTGAACACCCGAGAGCCTAAAATTGTCAACGGTCCACAGATTTTGGACAAATTCGTTGGAGAGTCAGAAGCCAATATCAGAAGGTTGTTTGCCGATGCTGAAGAGGAAGAACGACAGGTGATACGAGTCTAACAGTGTTCTTACACCTTGAGTATGAATTGAATTACTTCCACTTAATGATAAACGTGCTTATAACAACACTATTATGTTCTACAGTTTGGAATGAACAGCGCTCTGCACATCATCATTTTTGACGAAATGGACGCCATTTGTAAAGCCAGAGGTACAGTCGGTGGCAACACCGGGGTCCATGACACAGTCGTCAATCAGCTCTTGTCGAAAATTGATGGTGTGGACCAGCTGAACAACATACTGATCATTGGAATGACCAATAGGAAGGATATGATTGACGAAGCTTTACTCCGACCTGGGCGACTTGAGGTACGCTTCTCTTGATGTTACTAGTGACTCTTTATGTTTGAAAGTGTCTCCTGTGTCGGCTATTGAGAATATATAAAATAGTATAATAGAATTTTGGTAATCGTCGCGTTTTCTATTCAATGCTGTGAGAACACAAGGTGATTAAACTTGTAAGGAGGTCGCTGTTGTGTGTAAATTGATGTTAAGAGCACTGTATAAGGTATAAAACATAACTAAGCAGGGTAGGTTTATTCTACAGCAACCATCTGCATTATTTATGGCCGATCTGGGTATTTAATACATGATAGGGGACAATGCAAGACATTGTCTTGTCATAACTTAACCAGTCTCCAGGTATATTAGAAGGTTTTATCATTTTGGGCAGTCAGTAGTTCACGCCTCTTCTCTGTAGGGCTTTCAATGGTCAGCTAGAAGAGCGTGGAAACCTCTTACCTACACTCAGACTGTCAAGTTCCAAACTGACGACAGGTGATACGAGTCTAACAGTGTTCTTACACCTTGAGTATGATTTGAATTACTTCCACTTAACGATAAACGTGCTTATAACCTGTTCTCCCTCTCCCCACACATGCTGCCAGGACAACGACACCCTTGTGTTGATAACATGCCTGCATCATTGTGATAGTGGAATGTGAAGCACATTGTTCGTTTCATACTTCTGGTAGTCATTATGTTGCAACTGGCTGCTATCAAGTTCATTGTGGTTCATATTACCCTTTCCATAGAGACAGCTGGTAAGTTTCCAACTTCCTTGACTCCTTTGGGGACCTCATAAATATCCAGTGGAACCCACGTTCATCACCACATTATTCCCAGGGTCGTGTATCGACTCATCCCTCATGTTCCATTTCTGATGGTTTGAGAAACTCGTAGGCCTTTCATTGATACTACTTGAAGGGATTCTACTACTACCTCAAGTCAGTTCATCAAGTTTTTAAATTCTTCAGTCCTTCGTACCATACACTCACACGCCACACTGATGCTAGGGTCTTTTTGCTTTTTCTAGTTTAATCTGTTCACGGTACTGTCTCTCAATAGACGTGTGTCTGTGTGGCCTAGTGCTGTCACACCACCAGCTTCCCTGTGGTCTGTATCAGACATTACTTTGCAAACTGCGACCTACCTGAACAGTACTACTTATGATGAAGAGAAAGGGGACATACAAACATGCTCAACATTATTTACCGTGCTCTGCAAACGTTTCACCGTGTATTTTCATTCTCTTATCACCCCCTGTTACAATACCCTTCAATTGCTTCAGGTTCAAGTGGAAATCGGGCTTCCGAACGAACACGGGAGAGTACAAATTTTGGATATTCACACCTCCAAAATCAGAGCGACGGAAAAACTATCCAAGGACGTTGACATTAAGGTAAGCCGAATCACTCTCATTAGGTCTCAAAAGGGCTTCTTGGGCCTCACATTGATTTACCGAACGTACTGTGCTTGTAATTCAGCTGAGCTTTAAATGTTTCTTTTGAATAAGATGAGTCTTAAAATTGACTCCTGTCTGCTGACTCTTAAAACTGGCTATCCAGTCACTAGAGCCTGAAATCTAGTTCTTGAATGATGTGAGCATTACATGAGCAATGAAAACAGCCTAAGACATTACATCTGAATCTAGCTGCGTCGTTTATCCAAAAACACACACGTTATTCGTACTTATGTTTTCAGGAAATTGCGGCTATGACGAAAAATTTCAGTGGTGCTGAGCTGGAAGGGTTGGTGAGAGCAGCTCAATCCGTCGCTATGAACAGGTGAGGTCTTGGTTGGTAGATATTAACAAACAATTATACATATTCCTTGATCTATTCGAGGCTAGAGACTCTTACAGTCACATCCCTCTATGGAAATAGTGTTTTTGCTCAAGTGCTGTATGAACACTTGAGTGCATCAGTCTTGGCACAAAGGCATTTTGTTCCATTCTTCTGCATACCTACCGAGTATTACTTTTTCATCCGAAGGTTTCCTCATTTGTGCTAGAACTAACTGTTATTATTTGTTTCATGTTTGCACTGACCCCCTTGCATTGATACATTTTTTCCAACTGTTGTTCCCATCTTGTCGATGGGAGACGTGTGAGGGTGGTTACTCCCTCTCTTCTTTACTTCCCCGTGTTAGGGGTGGGACCTTAGTAAAATAGTTAGTCCTTGGACATGCATCTTTCTTGCTGGGCTTCTGACCAGGATCTGGTCACTTATCTAAGCCTCTGCTGTCCAGCCTTTCAGGGCCTTTCAGCGAACTGCCACTCTGTAACTGTCCAGCCTGGTACTTTGTACACCTTCGTGTGGTTTTCTTTTGTGATTGTATATATATTTTGTAATGTTCATGGCACACGGAGGTCGTTCACACTTGGCTACAGCGCTGCGTGTATTGATTCATGATTCTACCCCTGTTGTGAAACTCACCTCTCTTTTGGTTAGCACATTTGTTCTTTTAGGTTGTCGAGATATTTGCTTCACATTTGATCAGAGTCTCTTTACCCTTGTACAGTGATGCCCCATTTGGAAAGCTGTTAATTGAAGAGGTGTGCTGCTGGAGCTTTTTCTAATTTAACCATTTAACACAGTATTCCTCTCAAATCCGGGTAATAGGTTTTTACTTTCGAATCAAAGGGTTATTCCTTTTAATCTATGGGAGTCCAATTTTGGCGTATAATTTCGATCATCCTGCTTTTCTTTATCAATGTTAGTACTGTTTTAATATTTTAGCCAATTAGGGCCGTAATGCTCTGAAACCGTTCGGAATTCCCGAGTGCAGCACAATATTATATCTCTAATGCCTGCAAATGACTGTAATGTGCACGTATTGTACTTATGTCATAAATTAAGTTGCCGTTTTGTTCCACTTGAAATAACCTGTCGTTTGGTTTGATTTGTATGTTATAGGTTGATCTCCGCGAAATCTAAAGTGGAAATAGATAAAGATGCCGTGGAAAAGCTGAGGGTTGAAAGAAACGACTTTCTTCACGCTCTCGAGAACGACATTAAACCAGTGAGTTTCTAGAGATTCAGCTACATTTAAGCGTTTTGTACATTCAATACTTCGCCTTTGAATCTTCAGCTCGCCTCCTGCGCACCTCAAAATCATATGTTGGCTCTGTTGAGCGGAAAATGGGACAATTTATATTTTGTCGGTCTGGGCTTTCACGAATAAACTAAACTGTTCTTTTTATGTTCAAATATTTTGAAACATTTGAACAATCGTGTAACTAATTGCCTCGCTTTGAGTTACCCCTATAACCATGAGGGGCTATCAACTGTATGTTGGTATTTCCTGGCTACATATTGTATCCCGTTCTAGTGAATTAGTTAAGGGAGTACTGTTACGGACCCAATAGATTTTCCCAACTACTATTCAGAGCAAGCTTAACCTTCCAAAGTACATTCGCCCATTCTGACTACAGAACGCTCTGGTTACTACTTTTGCTAATACCGTGAATAATGATGCCAGTAATCTCTCTTCACTCCATTGTGCTTGAAGACATTTAATTAATGTTCAACGATTTCTCATGAACGTTCGTTTCATAGAAATCACAATTTTCTGACATTAGACGACAACGTGTTTGAAACGCCCATAAGAAAAAGTTTGTCGATTGTCATCCAATCCCAAAAATTAGGGTCCCGTCTGTCAAATCAAACTTTGTAACTGTGCAATAAATAATAACGCACCATTGATGACATAACAACGTCCTTCAAGGTGAACCCGTTTTCAAGATTGTCAACGCTCTGAATCCAGATCTAATTTTGGAAGATCAGAATCAATTGTAAGAACCTTCACCAATGCTGCCAGTATGCTTACCACTTTTATTATCATTTTCAGCGTCTTCACCGTTGCCTTACATGATTTACGTTTGAGAAATTCTTCTTTCTGAACCGAAATTAATCGTATCCAATTTTAAAAGCTAGGGCCATTTCTGTGCACACTCTCTTCAACTCAGCAACTGATTAAATACCACACGTTCCATCTTTGGCTGTCAAAACTGGAAGAGATTGAATCCTTCTGCTAAATTTCAAATATTGTCGCCATAATCCCTAACAACATGTTGGAATTGTCATATCACACTGCTATTGGTCAGTAGCCTCGGCAGCCATTACTAGACAACCGTTTGGATCGTTCTAGTTTAATTAATCCCTTTTATTACATTCTTTTGTACACCATCAAATGAACTCCTATAAGATAGTCGTACAGTTAACAATGTTATGTAAATATCAGCGTACATATGATTAATTTGTCTGTTTCCTTCTAGGCCTTTGGCTCTTCGAGAGACACTCTTGATAGTTTCCTGAGGCGAGGAATCGTAAGGTGGGGTCACCCTGTGTCCAGCATATTGGAAGATGGTGCACTGCTTTGTCAGCAAGTCAGGTCTACCGAAACGTCAGGCCTCGTCTCCGTGCTTTTGGAAGGTGAGAAGATTTGCGAACAAATCGACTTCATTCCTTAGCGTGAAGCCTAAATCATAAATCCAAGCGACTACAAATGTGAAAGTCTTACGTTCATGTAACATTTATGTGTGTTCTATTTACAGGGCCTCCAAACGCAGGGAAAACTGCACTCGCGGCTTTACTGGCCAAAAATTCGGACTTTCCATTCATCAAAGTTTGCTCTCCCGAGGATATGGTCGGCTTTAATGAGTCTGCAAAATGCAATTCTATTCGAAAAGTGAGTGTTTGATTTTATGGTGTTGTTTTACGGTGGTTTACTGATAATCGATGGGCTTGGGAAAGGGTTGAGGAGTTGCATTGCACATGGTGGGGAGTTTGGGCTGTTAGACCTCACGGTTGTAACCTACTATCTTCAATGGTACTCCCTCAGAGAGCCGTTCTTTGTTAAGTCATAACACCAGTTGAAGGGATCTAGGAAGGAATCTGGTCTCACTGGTTAACAGCTGCTGGTCCATGAACACCTTCGAGACTGAAATAATTCCTTTCTTTTTTTAATGCATTCAGTTTGAAACTAAGATACTTTGCTCATTCAGAGACGAAATAGGAAGTAAGTTTACGTCCTCAATTGTTTTTTCAAAAGGTTTCAAAGGCTTCTGAGTCTATTTGAGAAAATGATCTGTGTGTGTGTGTGTGTGTCTGTTGAGAGAAAACAGCTGAAGCAAATCACCTCAAATGTCATATATCGCCTGGAGATCACCATGGAACGCCACAATGAGAGTATGCGTGAAATCGCTGCATTAAGCACTATAGTCTACAATTGTGTTCAAAACACCCATTTTTTCTCAAAAACTGCCCTAACAAGTATTATGAGATTGTTTGTATGAACAGTTCCAAACAATACCGTAAAATGTTCATTCATCCGGAAAGTGTTGAGCGCAACACAATAAATTAGCAAAAATTTCGAGAAAAAAAACCAGGGTTCCCCAATTGTTTGAAAATCCCAACTCCTAACACAATGCACCTCTCATGTTCGTTTAGTTGGTTTCCATGTCCAAAAAACCTCCGATTGCCCCTTTGGGGATTCCTCTTTTTGGAATAAACCCACATCCGCAAACCTCTTCTGCTCGTTTGTAGATGTATCCTCCTCCTCAGACAGGCCACTCTTTTCTCTACTGATGTCATATACAGGTCTGTTTCCTTATTAGATGATTGTTCTTAATAGAAGGAGTGGCTTTTTGGAAAGGAAAACCAACTGAAAGAACATGAGGTGTTGTCATGTGCACTTAACACCATGTACAGTTCTTGAACTGCTGTGTTTTATACACAGTTGGTAAGACTAAGTGTCGGAGAGTAGGAATCAACCACGTCAGGAAGTACAACCATTTTAATTTATTAGTTACTAGTAGTTTTCGCATAATTTAGATCCAGTTTTAACTTATAGTGTTTCTGACGTTTCCTTTTTTTTATCGATTGTTGGTCATGCTTATGAGGGACAACTAAAAACTCGAAACGACACAACTTAATGTGTCTTTATTGACAGAACACTAACAAACATATTCGTTTAAAGTAGCCTATAATTAATATCACTCGCATTGCATTATATTTGAGTAATTTAATTATGTTCCATGTCTGTGTAGGTATTCGACGACGCTTACAGATCTTCCCTCAGTTGCATACTCGTCGATAATATCGAGCGTCTCCTGGATTATGGTCCAATGGGACCTAGATATTCCAATTTGACGTTACAGGCTCTGCTAGTACTTTTAAAGAAAGAGCCGCCATTCGGCAGAAAACTTCTCATTCTTTGCACTACGAGCCAGAGGTTAGTTGGTCATTAATTGAGCTACAACAATATAAGTAAGCGTATCCATATTAGAAGGTCTCTCCTGAAGGCCCCACGTCACGGAAGGTAAAAAGAAAAGTGTACTCAAGCAAATGTGGTGATTGTTCCGATCGAGGTTGCTCAGGATCTCTTGGGTCCCTGTGGGCACCCTCTCTCTTTTCCCATCACCTTAATTCCCATTGAGTGCGACACAGCAGTCTTCTGCTGGGTCTGTGAAAAGGTTGTGTTGTGAGTCAGTGTCAACTCTGCCACGGATGTGATTTAACTTAATCAATGATTCACCCATCGGGTATTATTAATATTTTTTGGCCAATGGTGGTCACCGCGTGTCTGAGGCTCAGGGTTTTGCTTTTAAAACTGATGGTAAAATAGCTCACGTGATTAGACTCGCGTATTTCTGGAGAGTGGAGAGTGAAACGCTAGGAAGTTATTCGTGCTGAATGGCAATTATCTTATCCAAATATGTGACGAAGCCCAAAAAGGAAACCAGAAACGTCTTAGCAGAGCCAGAGACGTAAACAAAAGGATGGTGGACCAACCAGCAACGAAGTTGGTAGGTGGAGCTGGTGGAAAAAACCTAATTCGGGGATTAAACAGATATCCCGTCTGAGGGGGATAGTGAGGGTCGTGCTGGGTTTTGCGTCAATACCTAACATCACGTAACAACACCCTGTACCTTCATCACTTTCATCTCTAGTTCTTTCTATTTAGCATGCGCGCTGCTGGGTGGCTCGAACGCGATGCTTCCCCAAACCAGGACAAAAATGTCATTGGGTAGGCTTCCTAACACTGCAGGGAAGTACATCAATGCACTCAGACCATTGGCTTTTTATTTAATGTACAAATTTACCGATTTTTTAAATGGTTGACCTATTCCATACAAACTCTTCCGTAGAACCTGCATGAGAGATCCTTCGAGGGCGTCCTCTCTTTCCCTTTGTAGAACAGGGCCAGTGCCCACATTCATTAACAAAGGTCTCGATCCAGCTCGAGAACATGTGTATGACTGTAATTATGTACTTTGTTTCCCTTGCAGACAAGTGCTGGAAGATATGGAGATGCTGTCAGGTTTCACGTCTGTCCTTCACGTTCCAAACCTCAATCGACCTGAACACCTCCTCGCAGTCTTGGAAGACTCTAAATTATTCAACCGCGACCAACTGAGGAGCGTAGAGAAGAAAATTCACGGCCAAAGGTAAGTCACGCTCTACTAATTTTTTGTCAACACGGGATTGAAGAAAATCGTATTATTGACGTAGTACTTAGGTGTGTGATGCATAGTGACCGATATTTTATTATCCTTAATTTACAGTCAGGTGTACAATCTTTCAACCAATATAGACACTGCGTCTTAATGTAATTTACTCCCCAACGAACGCTGAATTAATCGATTTTACAAAAATAAATCGGAACGCCATTCTGGTAGCCCTCACGCGTTTTATAAGTTTCAACTTCATTTTTGAAAATTCCACTGAACTGTTGTATTCTAACTAGACTTCTTTGCTATCTGGGTAATGGTCATTGTCTGACATATCTTTGACGGCTACGATGTGCAAGGAACGGTTTATCGATTCGTGACTAGTCTTTTTCTCAGTTCAAAATAGTATATGTGGCCCAATGAGTAGGGCAACATTGTCAATGTAGCAGCACTATGCAGCTACGGGTGAGTTTTCTACTCGACTTCTTTTTCCAAGCTCTAGTTTTCTACTCTTGCTTATTGAACGAGTATATATATTCATATTGCATAATCTAAACGCGCACTAAATAGTTTTTTCCTATGCTCAACCTTCTTTTCTCGTTTGTGATTTCAGAGTTTTCGTCGGCATCAAAAAACTCCTCGCTCTTGTCGACCTCGTCCGACAAACCGACGAAGAAAGCCGAGTTCGCAAGTTCCTCACGAAAATGGAAGAAGAAGGCTGCCTCGGGGAAACAGGCGGGCATTGAGCAGCAGCTCGAGCTTCAGGGACGTACGATACTGTAACTGCTGTTTATTGTTAACTAGCGTTATACCGCTCCGCCGATGTTTCTTTTTGCTATCGTTTGCTTTTTACCCGTCTTCCCGTTCTACTCTGAGAATGTCGAATGAAAATAGGCTCCAAGCCTAATCCTAGCCCCCCCCCCGCATCCTTCCTCATTGTCAGGCGGTTCAAACATTTTGTCTTATGTACGTAGACCTTTCCACAAACTTCATTCGGCGTTTCTTACGAAATACCCAATTATTTGCTTATTTTCTCATTAAAATTCATTGTTCATTTGAACAACGTAATAAGTGGGTTCCTCATAATGACACGTTCATGTTCGAGTAATGATTCCCAGGATGCTTTCGTAGGAACACGACACAACACAACCCAAATAAAGCAACGTTGTTCGTCTGAATGTAAGATATATTGTACGTTATTCTGATAGAATTCTCGAAGTTTATAATTCTAAATAGAATGTATTAGTTTACTGTATGTGTCTTGTGGACTCCAGTGCATATGCTATGTATTTTTCGATCTCTGATTTTTAATTATCAAACATTTGTGTAGATGTGTTGTTTAACTCGAAATATTTATTCACATTTTGTGATGACCGAAGCCTAGTCACAGTGACAGTCTCGGGTTGGGAAGAAAGAGGCTGAATTGACGGTGATAACGTTACCAAAGTTTGAATTGGTAATTGTACTGCTTGCAGGTCGTGTGCAAAGAGAGATTGACAGTTTCTTGATTGATAGCAGCATCGCGCTCATAATTTGTATTTCCTGGGAGCTTGTCAGCGTGTAGGGGGTGTGTTAATGTGGGTGCTCACTTGCCAGAAGAGGAATTGCAGGCCACAACCACATTCGTAGCTAATGCAAAATCTCGTAGTCTGTCTCATGGATCATGGATGCGTCGCGACCCAGCTGCATCACATGAAGGGGGGAGAGAGAGAGAGAGAAACACAGAGAGAGATAATTAATAAATGCCAGCGTTTATTTACTGTAACAGAACAAGATTAGGACTGTAATGTCCTCTCTTACATCTATACTAATTGTTCAATTATTAATGTAACCAAATCCCGAGCAAACTCTGAAACATGAGGGAATGGGGGGGGGGGGGATGAGCCAGTAGCCGAAGCGAGTAGAGGAGAGAGGAAGACGTTTATTTAATTTTGTCCCATGAGGACTGGCCCTTCAGAGGAGGAATTGCAGACCCATCGCGTACTCATACCACTCACTAATGAGCCTTTGGGTTGGGCATTGTATCCATCATATCTACGTTCCTGAACCCTGTCGAAATATTAAGAGAGTTCTGTAGTGTTTTTGTTGTTTAGTTTTCTTCAGATTTTTTGTTTTTGCTCCTGAGTCTAAAAAACGCTGCGTGAGAAAATGGTTTGTGTGCGTATCTATAGTCGCTATTGAGAGAAAAAACAACCAAATCAGCGCCAATTTGTTATTCAACAACAAGAGACCTCAGAATAAGCTTAAGAGCAATATCGATATCGGCTCTTAGCGATTTTGATCAAATTTTTTTGTGGACAGTTCCCGATAACATAAGAGTAGTATACAATTTCCTTTCGGGTGAAAGTCGCAAGAGTTGAACAATAAATTATCAGAAAGTTCGACGAAAAGCGATTTTAGTGGTTTCTTCCTTAGAAATGTCACTCATATGATGCTTGAGCTATCAATGAAATCATGGTAACTGTCGAATACGCTACCTACATAATGGTATAAAATAATTAAGAACATCCCAAGAAATTCTGGAATTCAATCTGCTGTCATTTTCTTAACCATCTTTTTTCACAGCATTTCCACTCTATAATTTCGAAACTATCAATATTAACGTTTCCATAAAAATCAACTCAAAGGTCACCTAAATCACCTCCACGAGTTGTGACATGAGTGGGAGCAACCTAATAAATGTGTCTCAAGCGCTTCCAGTTTCAACGTCAAACTTTCAGTTTATCTCTACCAAGTTCATATAAACTGAAGTTGGAGCTATAAAAATCACTTAATTCGCGTGGAGCGGAGGAGAGTTGTGCAACGAGCTGCATCAGGCATTTACTGCAAGTAGTTTTGTTAAATGGGTCCGAAGTTTGCGTCTAATGGAGGCTGTGCCTAGCAGAGGAGAAGTCGTGAATGACTAGCACTTCATTCATTTGACGCCTTTGTCTTATCGAAGATAGGCTTGCCAGATGAGGATTACAAGCTACAACCACACAGGTGGGCAGAATTGATGCACGCTTGAGCTTTGGGAAGAAGTTTTGCGAGGCAAAATGACTTCCTGATTAGAATGTCAGCACATGTTTCCATCTTAAATGATCGATCTCCAAACGAAAAAACCTACTATCCACCATTGGTGAACCTTTTAGAATGACATTTGTCGAGGCAGTCTCCACAGGAACTCCTCATGAGAAGTTGTTCGTATTTAACAAAGTACTCAAAGTCCGTTCAACGTCTTTTGGCTGCCACATCCATCAAACATGACTAACAGCGAAGGAATTACATTAGAGATGTGTCTTTCAGGTCAATCATGAAAGTCCCTTGTTGCCCCAATAAAGATCCATCGGTTGGCTGATTTGTTTTTCATAAGTTATTACTTTTAATTTCGTAGAGCGGAATTTGTTGCTTTTAGCCTGATTTTTAAATGTCACAAGGTGTTATTTGTTGACAGCCTTCATCGGCCAAAGATACATCTTGACGACAACCTTGTTCGTGTATCTTGAGGCTACTACTTTATTTCTGTTGTTCATATCTCAGTTCGAAGCATTGAGAACAACATTTCTTGTAGTGTAGAAACTGTTATGTATCGCACGAATCCTGATCTGATGTTTTGTCTCTAGATGTCGAAGACAAGCAATTATTTTTATTTTTTTATCGTTGCAAGGAAACTGGCTGTTGACCGAATGTAAATGTAGGATTTGTAGATTGCGCTCAAGTGAAGGGAATGGGACAGACAAAGCGCATTCGAGTGTACTGTGTTGTTGCTTTTCCATGAACAAGAGCAGAGGGTGAGTGAATAGCTCTTCCCTCCCCTCCCCTCCCCTCCCTCCCCCTTCACCAATGTGCGTGCTCTCCTGAGGGACTGGGCCTTTTATCTTACTGGAGAATAACTGCACATTTCGTTTCCTGAAAACGGAGGAAATCCAGTGTGTGGATTAACAAAGAGATAACCAGCTTAGGTGAGTCTACCTGCACATTTCAAGCAGCTTCACTGTTAATACCTACGAGCTCTAGTAAAGTGAGAAGCGGTCGATGGCCGGTCCATTCATGCTGGAGATGATGTAAGGTCTTCTGTGAAACTTCTGGAGTCTTGCATTGCGGCGAACGTCTCTTTATAATTGGTCCCCGTTACAGATGTGGGGAAGTCCTTTGAGAACTACGTTTGCTCTGAAGATGTGGAGGCCTTTGTTCAGATCTTAAAAATTGGTTGTTGTGAACTCTTAGTTCATCTCACAGATCTTGAGAATTGTGGTCAAGTCTTCATTGCAATTTGTACACCCTATAAGATCTGGGAAATTTGCATTGAACCCTCGTATGCAACAGTTCTACCTACAAATATGTCGATTTTGTTGTGAAGGCACGATTTTGGGTGAGTACTCTGTACAATTAGTTCACTGTGTAGGATATCCAGTGAAATCCCCTTTGCAAGTAGAGTAGTTCATCGTACTGAGCTGAAATTGGTGGGAAAGTTCTCTGTAGGACTAGGTTGATGTACGTCTAGAGATCTTATGGCGAAGGCCTTTATATGATAAATTCACATTACAGACTCGGAGAGGTTTTGGCCTAACCATACCTGGTTAGAGCATCGTACAGATCAGGAATTTGAAGTGAAGTTCTCTTTATAACTAGTCCATCTTCTAAAGATGGGAGAATGTGCGGTGAAACTTCACGTGCAACAGTTCTTCAATTCGGAGTTTTTGTTGTGAAGGGCTCTGCGTGACTAGTACTCTATGTCTCTGGAGATCTTATGGTCTAGCCATTTGTACTACGTCACGTTCGCCTTACAGATCCAGAGCATCAACGGCGAAAGCCACTGCACAACTGGTTCATTCTCTGTGCAGTTAGTTAACCTTACAGAGCTGAATTTGTGACGAAGACCTCTGTTGTTGTAATTCTCTCTACGCGTCTGGAGATCTTGTGGTCAAGATATCTGTACGACCAGCTGTTCATCTTATAGGTATGGAAAACTCGTGGAGAGGGACTAGTTCACCCCTAGTTCGAGAATACTTGCCTCTGCACAACTGGCCCACCTACTAGACCCAAAACATTTACGAGGAAAGCCTCTGCACAACTAGTTCATTCCCCACTGCACTTAGTGCGACCATTCAACGCGATATTTCACGTGTATCCTCCTTCAGGCTTAACTCTTAAATTCCAGCCACAACTGCTCCCACTGAGCGCAGTCAACAAATCCATCTTAGAATGTTTTCGTTTTTTTCGATGCGATGAAGATCAAGATAAGAGCTAAATTCGATGTATTATAGGTTTAAGATGAGCAAGCTGTAACCCAGGATTGAATTTTCCTGCCTATATATTTTCAATGCAGTTCCCTCGATGTTATCGTTTTTGGGAATCCCTGTCTTGACACCTTAGTTCCTCTGTTGTTGAACTTTGAAAAGATTGTTTGCAATTATTTTTGAAATGCCATCCAGACGATTGAAAATTGGGATTCGTTAATGTACTAAAAATTGTACGTTTTGTCGTCATTAGGACGAATTATGTATTTTCAGGTCGCTACAAGACCGTAAAAATCTGTAAATACACGACATATTTGTGATAAATTCGTTGATAGGTAGCTTAATTAATTTGCTCGCGATTTAGTTGAGTACTCCCCCCCCTCCCATCCCCTCCTTCATAACACTACTCCACGTTGTTGCAGTGGACACCCAAAGGGGGGAGATTTCTAAAATAGTAGTGATACCACTTGTGAATATTGCACACCCTCAGGCGCTTGGTCTAACTATTATTTGAATTGTCGCCAATGGTCTAGTTGGTGTTAGATAGCGATAGCTTCATTTAGTGGCGAATCAGGTACAACGTCAAAACATAGCAATTCCTGTGGGCGTTAATTATACATTAATTATATATATCTATCTCGTCTTCGGGTGCAGTTTGTCAACAAATCCTATTCCATTGCGAAGCTTGAATCGCCAGACTTTCATTTTTTGTGTCACCATCCACGTTTTTCAGCCCAGTTAGGTCCCTAATAAGGGTCAAGGAAGCAGTAGCTTGGGTGTAATTCTTGGAAATCGTCGAAATTCAATATCTCAGTCCAATCCACATGAATTGCTCAGAGGGTATTCATTAGAATTGGGGTCCAGAGGCGCCTCGGAGGCTTGATAGTCGCCCCCTCGAGGTTTATGCTTGTTATCATCACAGTTGGCTCTGAGAAGAACCTTTTTGTGTGTAGTCGCACCCAGATAATGTGATATCTAATGGCGAATGGATTGGGCATCTCTGAAAGTTGTTGAGAGTGAAGTAGTACTTTGTGAATTCTTTAGAGCTTTCTACTTGGGCAGTGGCGCCTTGTTTGTCTCTTGGTAGAGAGGGGAAGGTCTAAACAATTGTCTTTTTGGAACTGGAATTAGGGTGCATGTTGAATACATTACTATTCATTACAACGAATGTGGAGATCATGTAAGTATGGACTAGAGCTCAGTAGTGCTCTACTAATCTGGACGTGCCTGCAGGGAGATCCTTTTGCGTGAATAGTCTTCTCTTGGCCCCCAGCGGATAATAATCCAGGTTCTATAAAACCCAGAGCTCTGTACGCCTTCGAAACTTAAGGTACTGTACTCTGAAGTCTTCTACATAAACGTTGTGATAGATTGGAGCTCTGTACGCCAAGGCACTCGCAAATCTGGAAGTACTAATGCTATCCTAATAGGCAGCCAGAGGCTACTGAAGATACCCAGGTGAAGAAATTGAATTCTCCATGACAGCCTTTCTCCTGGCCTGCTGAATATATTGAAAAACACTCTGAGAAGATATTTCTGTAACCCCTAAAAATGTGAAGAAACTATAGGTTGGAAAACTTCTTCTTTGGTTGGGATTGTTCACCCAGACAAATTAAGACTTCTAATATCTGCAATATGGAAGGATCTCTTGTTTCTCAGGGTAGAGTCATTCATCACGTCATTTTTACAATTTATTCCTTATGCCTGCAATATGTTTATTTACAAATTATGTCAACGATTTACATATAGTTACAGGGCTGTGCTTTTTTATGTTATTTAATTCAGCGTCTTTGTGTAATTTGTTAACCAGTATTTATTGGGGCTCTGACTTAATAAGTAAACAACAAGTTTAGTGTAGTAATGTTGGCAACATTAATCATATTGGCGCCTAGTGATGGCACCAAAATGTAGGGCACTGTAAAGATCACATTTTGAAGTTTAGTTTTTGTATGTTTATTGCAAATAGTTGTCATTAGTATCTTCATTGTAACTCGCTTTAACAGGCGTTGGCAGTGTAGCTGTACCAGGCCAAATTAGAATAACTAATCAGAAGCCATAGGAGGCATTTTGAATGTAATTCTGCGCACTAAACCGCTATGATCTTCCGCAGGTGCCTTAAATAAGGATTGAATGGAATATCTCTCCTGTTTCGTCCCTTAGTTTCTGCTCCTGTAAGGACAGCTTCTAGGAATGGCTTATTTGAGCAGTGAGGAAACCTTTCAAGTTAGCATGAGGGTGGTGAGGGAATGGGGCTCCTTGCCCCTACTCTTCGCTGCAAATAAGCATCATGCTCGTTTAGAAGAATTAAGAGTTCCTCCACTCCCATTTAAATTGTTTTCAGTCATTGATACTTGGACGGCTTATTTTATCCCACTTCTGACGACGATATTATGTTATCAGGGTTTTCACTATCAATGAGATTCTTCAATGCATTCTTGAGCTAGAATCGTTTTAATACAGTTATTTGCACTAACCTACTGTGTTAAGGCAGTCAGGTGCTTACGTCGGGCCTGGGTGGTATTGTTCCTGCTGTTTGATAAGTGACAGCATCACACAAGACCTTCCAAAGACCGATAAGATTGTTTCTTTTGATGTAATGGTTGAGCTGACTCAAAACAGAGTAATGAAGACTTCAGAAGTTGCTCCTGTTAGTATCATAATGATGTCAACGTATGTGTCAGAAGTCCTACCATCCACTGCTGATGTATTTGGTTAATGACTGGCTGACTCTTTAGAAATGTGTACTCTCCACGTGTGTATGGTGTTGAAATGCTACAATGCAGAACGATAAAAGAATCTGTTAGTAGCTGGTTGAAGTTGTATCTTCTATTTTCTAACGTTGATTGTTTGGAGTTGGTAAGAGTTGCTCGACTGAAGTCTGTTTCACCTGGGATTCAGCGAAGATGAAGTCACTATGGGAAATGGCTAAGAAGGACCCAGTTGTGTTTAACTAAACGTTGTGCCCTATATGAACAAATAGTTTCACGAGAGTTTTGGAGGAACTTCCCTTAGGGTATCACCTTTGCCTTATACAAGTCCTGCATTTAAAAACGAAGCACCTTCCAATCAAGTTTGGCGTGGTAGCTACGCAATCGTTTGTTCCTAGTTGCCAACACATCACCTGCTGTTCTAATTACTAGAAGCCGTGTAGTTGTTTGCATTGTAGCTTTTTAATAAATGTTTTGTGAATTTATTTTGCTTCTTGAGTCTAAACCAAATAAGGAGTTTCATGTGCTATTCACGCCTAAACAACATGTTCATTCATGTCCCAAAACTGTGATGTTAAATTCTCTCCATGTAGCTTCCTCCGTGTTTAATGTATATTGATGTACTGCTTAAGAGCAATCGCACATGTGCCTGCTTTTTTAATGTTTTGAGCATTTAGTTCCTTAGGTGCTTTCGTACTCATCATCCAACTTCCTTAAGTCCTTACACTAAATTGATTCTTAGGAGTCTTAATCTCGGTTATATCCTGAGATCCTTCTGGGGGACTCCGGAAGGTATTTAGAACTATGAGGACCACGGTCTCACTGAACAGTTTTCGATATCTTCTGTCCTAGGTGATTGTAGGAAATTTTATTGCTTACTAAAGAGCATAGAGTTCACTGCACAAATAACTACAGATAGTTTTAGTGGGTGCCACAGGGAAAACACGGCGATGCTGACTGAATAAAGTGATGTCCTGTCCTACTGGGAAAGTTCAGAACAGGGTGTTTTAGTATAATTTGACTAGAAAAATGGTAAATGTACTTCACTAAACGTTATGGGGGGCTCGATGCTACCTAGAACTAAGAAAACTGTGGCTATCTGTGAACTCTATGATTCTTAGTTTCAAGTGATAAGTGCGAGGATTAGAAAGTTCATCGTTTGAACGTTATATTCGTAATTCTTGCAGAACTGCAGTTTGTAACAGTCAACTCTACACCAAAGCATATCACTCTAGTAGCATTTTCGCTTGTTAAACTCAGTTGCGTAGAGCTCGTCACTGTATTCGCACGCTATTTAAACCTGGTGTTTCGTTCAACGCGATAAACAAATATATTCGACGACTTTAAAAAACGTATTAGTTCAAAAATATCACCACAGCAATAATTCAAGTCAATAAAGCAGTAGTTTTGATAGGGCGGCTTGCCACACCATATTGTACTTATCATAATCCTCTGATCGTGTGCTAAATGTAATCTCAACATTCCGGTGTATTGATAACTTGACAAGTTGTTTATTGTGGAAATAAAAAATTATTGTTGTTGAAACTACCGTTTTATTTCTGAATTTGACCCAGGGGAGTGTGTTCGACGTTGGAGCACACAGTGCCTGGAACTCTTTTTCTCAACCGCTTTCGGAGCTTCGAAAAACACCATTTGGGAAATGACATTCTGCAAATCGAACTATAAATACACACACACCACCCGCCGAAACGAAGATTTTTGCGATTCAGTAGGCCTTGAACTTTATTGATTTGAGGAAAACTTATTTTATAACCTAATGCTTTCTTTATCATTTGGGTAATGGAAAGTGAACAATATGCCTTTTCCTGCAAGAATGCAATCAGGAAACATGAATGTGTGGATGTATGTGAACGTGATTGAGGGAGACCTGCTGGCCCAAATCAGCTCAAACTTGACATCCAACCTGCATATCAACGTGAAACCCAAAAGAGCTACTAATTATTAGGCAAATCTTGCACAGCTCGACGTAGTGTCACACCTCAGAGACACATCCCATTCGATTTAACATCGAAAAATGCCAGTAAACCATGCGAGACTTGACCTGACTACAATGGAAAAACGAAAATTGGCACATTGTAGACGCCCGTAGGCAATTGGCACATTGTAGACGCCCGTAGGCAATTGGCACAACGTGACGAGTCGATCTGGTGGATCGTGGGAGTAAGATCGGAGGGAGCGCGAAAAATGAGAGTAGGCTGGGAAGAAAAGATATCTTTCGCTGTATTGTCTCGCGAGTTCTCTCAATTAGTAAACGTTGGCTCATTATATTTACTGTGATTTCAATGTTTTCGATCTAGACGCAGTGGTACACTTAAAGACTCGTTTCATTCGACCCAGCATCGAAAAATACATAGGAAACGTTACCAAACACGACGTAATTGCAGGCTGACACACTAGATAACAAACGAAATGGTGAGAAAGAATGGGGTTTTCAGGCCATATTAAAGGCAAAATATGGCCTGGACGTTAGACGGCGGACGTGGATTGCAGATTTGGAATCTCCGTACCTTGAAGTGTAAGTGAAACATTTTAAAGAGCGTTCGTGAAAAAAATGTTCCTGGCCGGAAACGTTAATAATAAACCAAAAGGAGAGGGTGAGCAAAATAAACAAAAAACGCTATCTATAATAGTGGTCAAAACACCAAAACTCACATGACCTGGTCTTCTCATAAACTCACCTGATTTTGATTAATTTGTTGAACAGCTTTTTTTCATTTTAAACTCAGAAACAAGGTTATGAGCAAAATTAATCCAAAACTGATTATAGTTATCATATAGTGACAGGAACAACTATGTTTTTTTCTCACAAATGGCTTCATCGAGGTTTATAGTGACTCTTTTTGTATGGTTTAACTTGTGGGCAAATGACGAGAGCAAAACAATAAATTGTAGAAAATGTTTACCAAAATTTATCTTGTTGCTATTCGTTTCCTTTGTAAATATCGCTCATATGATACCCGATAATTATCAATCAATTCAATAAGCTACTTATACGGAGGTTTTTATTAACACACGCGAGATGATCAAGAGCAGCCTCCAAAATTCCAGAATTCGAACGAACGTCGTTTTTTTTTACTTACGTTTCTTGCAGTGCTGCCCCTACGCGTCCAGAACTTTAATAATCGTGTTTTCATCCCATCAATTGCCAATAGGTTAGTGTTTCAATGAAGGTCATATCGTAAGTAGCAGCGGCTCAATAAATTCCGAAACATCAAGTAATACGGGTTTCCCCCTAGAACATTGTCATGTTTTATCAAGATCGGTGAAACGCGGGGGTGAGACAAGTTGTGTGAAGTGCTGCACCAGCTATTAATAATTGGCCCAAAAAAATTTGGGTTTTCTTCAGATCTTTACGTTTCAGACCCTACTGAGTCTAAAAAACCTAATTTCGGCGCGTGGTCCGTGTGTATGTGTGTGTGTGTGTGTGTGTGTGTGTGTGTGTGTGTGTGTGTGTGTGTGTGTGTGTGTGTGTGTGTGTGTGTGTGTGTGTGTGTGTGTGTTCACTCACCCTGCAGTCGGGGGTCCAGAATACCGCTGACGTATTCCCTGCTTGGGGCCCAGCTTGAAAGACAACCTCACCTCTACGAGGTCCCCGCAGGATTACATCCAACGAGGCTTAACTGTGGCTGGGCGTCACAGTGTACTCTGTCGCCACACTGTGCTCACCCTGCAGTTGGGGGTCAGAATTCCACTGCCGTCACATCTCTGCGTGTTCGTATAAGCCGAACTAAAAGGGACACAACTTACACTTCATTCACATACATGACACACTGGGAACCCCCTACCTTTAGCTGGGATCGCAGTACACACCCCCGCAGGAAGGGGGGACAGGAATTCTCCTGCCGTATCCTCTGCGTGGTCAAATCCGGCCTTAAAGGGCTTAAAGCTCACGACACTGACACACACACAACATATTCCAGATACAAAATACACTGCAACGGCTTGCGTGGCAGAACATATTGACTTAAAACACTATAATGAGCGAAAGACAGTCCTGGAGGTAGCTCACTAACACCTTTGAGCGATCCTCATATAGGTGCGGCCTTCGGAATGAGGAGGGGAAAAACCAGGTTTGAGCGTTCCTGGGGCGGCTGATAGCGTGTGTCCTGCTCACCACATCACCAGTGGCCGAGGGCTGACTCTGAGCAGCAGCCGAAAAATCCTCATGCGTCTCTTAGTCCCGGTGGGTGGCCGGACTGGCAGCTGCGGCGCATGGGGCCTCCGCTTGACCTCAACGGACCAGCGAAAGGGGCTAGAATCAATATGCCTGAGGGAGCTTCCAGGACACTGCCTCTCGAGCACCTCTCGCTCATACCACTAACACACACAACAAATGAACCCACAAGGATACACTCCCCCAGCCTGCTTCTTTATCCTCCCCCCCCCCTCAAAATTAGTAAAAAACATGACTAAGTCAAATAACACAATTGCAGGTAATAAATACGCCACCTGCGCCTCTTCCTCAGGCTCGCCAAGCTCGACCCCTCCTCTTCGGACGATGAGCAATCTACTTCGTCGTCCAAACAAACAAGGGCGGAAAGAACCGGGCAAACCGCGTTCATCTCCCCTTCTCCCCTAGTAGCCCGGGCAACCCGGCTACTACAAGCACACGACACGCCGTTGACCTAATCTGTCGGACATGGATCAAATTTGCGCATATGTCCAAATCATCCACAGCCAGATGGCACGGATGAGGGTCGACGCGACAGGACCTATGCGGGACCTCATCACTAGTTGCCTCTTCGGAATTTCGCAGCTGGCTATAAGCTAATGCCCCCAACGACATCGCCCCCTGCCACTCCCCCTGCGGGAAACTGTAGCGGCTGTCGTGAGGAAGAGCTGCGTAGGGGCAATTGCCCAGCAGCCAGTGCCACCAGCCCCCAAACTCAAGGACCTTCAATGAGCCAGGGTAGTACCCCAGGCCCTCATATGCGGCAGTGGCCGCTACTGCGCCCTCCTCCCCTCATGGAGCTGAGGCGGAATGGCAGTCTGCTGTGGGCCAGGAAGCGCAGGGGGAAGCGGAAACAGGCCCCAGCTAAGCAGGCTGAGGGCAGCGCCACTGCCTACGCCTCTGCCCAAAAACAAGGGCAAAAGTAAAAATAAAAACAAAAATAAAAAGCCTCCACCCGCTTGCCAAACTCCCCTAAAACCCACGACAAAACGTGGTAGTGGTTAGGCATACATGTAAGGAAGGAGAGGCTGGTCCCTCCAACCCTGATACAATGGAAGCACTGATGCGGGTGTCCCTGCTCACGGACCTCCAAGCTCTAAGCGTCCGAGTGCTAGACATCCGCACCGCAGTAGGAGGTGGCGCCGTCATTGTGACGGAAACGCCAGAAATGGCCAAGGCGCTCACGAGCCACATTTCAACAACAAAAAGGAGTTGAAGCTCCAAGCGTCAGCCCCCTGGGTCGTTTCCACGCCTGCTATTAAAGTGCGACGTGCGGACTGATCTTCAAAGAGGACTTGGCCCAACAAGTTGTTGAGCACAACCCTGCGTTGGGCTTGCAGCCGCAGGATGTCAGGCCCCTCTTCACCAAACAGCGTGGAAGGCAGAAGGATTGGGTGATTGAGGTATCACCCAGCCTATACAAAAACTAGAGGGCAAGGCACCTCCAAATAGCCCACAACGCAGCGGTGCGCCATACGAAAGTACCAAGCCCCCACTCAGTGCTACAAATGCCAGCGCTATGGCCACCTGGCAGTGGCCTGTACAGATCTGTTGTGTGCGCCTGGTGCGCCTTGCCACATCTGAGTAAGGAATGCAAGCGTGATGCCCTCTCAAGTGTGCCAATTGCGTCGAACGCATAAAATCCAACAGGTCTCACACTCTACACGAGACGCACGCTGTACCATTCGTCAGCGAGCGATTGCCCTCCAGGAGTCACGAGTAGATTATGAATAGGTCAAAAACAGTTCGAATCCTTCAGCACAACACAAATAAGAGTTGCCCAGTTATGGCTGAGTTGCTGCAAAATGCACTCAAGAAACGCTGCAGTGTCCTCGCCATACAGGAACCATACATAGGATCCAAAACCCTTGGTCTGGGATCGCAGGCACGAGTGGTGACTGGAGCAAGAACGGGAGCCAAGGCAGCAGTAGCCTGCACCGACCCGTGCATTGACGTGCTCGCACTCACCCACCTGAAGAGCGAGCACTTGGGTCAGCTGTGCTCATACGAGCCGGTGGCTTTGAGCTGGTTGTAATATCATTTACAGGCAATTTGGCGCACCAGTTGCCAACAGCCTTGAACCACTCGAGCGGGCTCTGCAGGCCTATCAGGACGACCCTGCGTGGTCTGTGCTGATGCAAACGCCAGATCACCATTGTGGGGATCCCCAACCCTGGACAGGGCGGGCGAGGCGTATATAGAGCTGCTCACCAGGTACAACTTGGTTGTTGCCAACGACCCCATGACTGAGGCGACCTATGATGGTCCAGGAGGAAGGTCGTGTATAGACGTCACAGCCGTGTCTCACACCCTGCTACTCAAATTGCAAGGTTGGCGAGTCGTACCAGGTGCAACGCAGAGCGATCACATGGTTATTGACTTTGCCATCACGGATGACAACATCCTCTGCAAAGACATGCGTGAAAAGCGATTCCGCACAAAAAATGCTGACTGGCCACAATTCTGTAGGGTACTGGAAGGTGAACTGCGTGCCGCAGACACCGACCTAATAGCGCAAAGCATCCACACCTGAAGAGGTGGACAGCAAAGTGGACACATTTACCACAGCACTGCACTCTGCTGGGCTCTCTGTACTTGGCCAACAGAAGCACAGGGCGATCAAAGTCCCATGGTGGACTGAGGAACTTAATCCCCTCAAGCAAAGTGCAAATAGAGCCAGAAGGATGTACCAAAACACTCGTGACCCTGATGCCAGAGCAACACTCCGAACTGCCTTCATCCAAGAGAAGAAGGCCTTCCACCGCGCCATCAAACGAGCCAAACTGGCAAGGCTGGCGTGAAATTTGTGGAAGCAGAGCTCTGAGAACCCCTGGGGCAGACACTACAAGTCCTCCATAGGAAAAGCAAACGTAGAGCAAGTCTTAGCTGCGATGCAAAATGAGTCAGGCTGGGCCTGCAGCATCGAAAGCTCACTGGAAACCCTCCTTGAGAAGGCGTTCCCAGATGACCAAGTAGCTCGAGACACTGAAGCCCAGAGGACAGCAAGAGCTGATCATGGACCCACTCGAACGAGCCCGACATCCCATTGTGGACAACAGGCGACCTCGGCAGGGCCCTTGCGACCTTAAAGCCCAACAAATCCCCGGGCCAGACAAAATAGAAAGCAATATGCTAAGAAGGCTGAGCGGACAATCTCCAGCTGGTCTCCTTAATTTATTTAATGACTGTCTGCAGGTCGGACAGTTCCCACTCAGTGGAAGTCTGCGTGTTGTCACTCTTCAAAGGAGGCGACCGCAATCAGTCAGACCCATGATCATGGAGACCACTCAGCCTTCTTTCCATATTAGGCAAAACACTAGAAATCTTGATGTTGCAGTCCCTCGAAGGAGTCTTTGGCCGCAACCTCACAGGCAGGCAATACGGTGTGTACCAAGGAAGGTCCACGCAGGATGTCATTGTCGAGATTCGGCGTGTTTCTGCTGGCACCGGCTAAGTACGTCGTAGCAGTTCTGATTGACATCAGAGGAGCGTTTGACAACCTTGCGGCCAGCGCTCCTTAATGAGCTTAAAGATAGGGAATCCCCGCAACCTGTACTCACTCGTCAGAAGTTACCTGACAGACAGAACTGCTACGATCGAAAGTAGGCATGTCTCCGTCCGGAGAAAGATTGAGAAGGTGCCTACAGGCTCAGTCCTAGGACCAGCACTCTGGAATGCCTTCTTCGAAGGTCTACTCAGGAAACTCATGAGACTGACTGCGAGCCGTACGCCTATGTGGATGACTTGACTGTGCTGATCTTTGCAGAGTCAGTCCGCCAAATTGAAGAAAAACTCACCATGTGCTCCACACTGTCAACCAATGGTGCGAGCATGTCAAGATGCAGGTGGCTGAGGAAAAACCCAGCTAATCCTCTTGAAGGGGAAAGTGAATAATCCACCCACAATACGCTTTGGCGGCCACAGGCTCCTTCTTGAAAAGCACGTCAAGTATTTAGGAGTGAATATAGGTGAGAGGTGGGGTTTCAACCAACACCTCCAGTCCCTTAAAGGCACTACCATTGCAAGGTTTGCCTCACTGCGTGCCATTAGCAAGGCCACTTGGGGTGTGTGTTACCACGACACCATCCTCATGTATAAGGCCATCTATTTAGGTGTGATTGGCTACTGCCCCGTTGTCTGGGGTAGCAAACTAACAGTCAATCAAAAGAGAGTATTGGCCCAATCCCAGAGAGCTGCGCTCCTGTGGATCACCAAGGCCTACAAGACTGTATCAACGGAAGCACTCCAGGTGATCACTGGTCAGTTACCAGTTGATTTGGCTGTCGAGTGCATGATTGACAAGTGGAGAGTGAAACGGGAGCTTCGGCCCCTTTGGCCTGAACTCCGTGCGGATCTCACCACAGAACAGAAACTTGCCGCCATCGACGAATGGGCTCTAGAGAAATGGCAAGCGAGATGGGAATCCTCGTCAAAAGGACGTGATACGTATGAGTTCTTCCCCAACATCCGTGAACGTCTTTCTAGAAAATGGGTTGAGCCAGACCACTGGACGAGTCAGTTCCTCACGGGACATGGTGACTTCAATGCGCGGCTCCACTTCTTTTCCTGAAAGACTCTCCATTATGCACGTCTTGTGCCTCCAGTGCGGAGGAAACAAGAAACCATGTGCTGCTCCACTGTAGTTTCTACAACAGTGAGCGACGGTTGTTGGTAGGGCAACGAACTTAGCAGCATTGACTGCTACAAAGGAAGCCTATGACCATTTTGCAAAGTTCGCAAAGAAGGTGATGGCTAAGAAACGTGGTTATAGTTGATCTGTCCTTTTGAAACTTGCCACCCAAGTAAAAAGTAAGATCAGGTAGGAAACCAGATTATGAAATACTCCCAGATGGTACGGGATTCCTCAGGTGGTCAACCTCTGCGCGGTAACACACGGGCAACAGCTCTCTACAGTGAGACTGGCTAAGACCAAATACCTGCCGTACCTCCACAGGTCTGAGTTCGGTGGATGCTGCAGGGGCCGGCCTCTTGCATATTAGCGAAACCGCAACTTCTATGACTGATATAATCCTCGTCGAGGGTTTAGGTACAGTCACCAAATAAAGAAACAGACCTGTGTGTTCACCCTGCAGTCGGGGGTCCAGAATACCGCTGACGTATTCCCTGCGTGTCGTATGAGCCGACTAAAAGGGACAGCCGGGTGGGCCCAACCAGGAAGTCAACCTCACCTCTACGAGGTCCCCGCAGGATTACATCCAACGAGGCTTAACTGTGGCTGGGCGTCACAGTGTACTCTGTCGCCACACTGTGCTCACCCTGCAGTTGGGGGTCCAGAATTCCACTGCCAGTACTCCCTGCGTGTTCGTATAAGCCGAAACTAAAAGGGACACAACTTACACTTCATTCACATACATGACACACTGGGAACCCCTACCTTTAGCTGGGATCGCAGTACACACCCCCGCAGGAAGGGGGACAGAATTCTCCTGCCGTATCCTCTGCGTGGTCGTTAAATCCGGCCTTAAAGGGGCTTAAAGCTCACGACACTGACACACACAACATATTCCAGATACAAAATACACTGCAACGCCTTTGCGTGGCAGAACATATTGACTTAAAAACACTCATAATGAGCGAAAGACAGTCCTGGAGGTAGCTCACTAACACCTTGAGCGATCCCCTATATAGGTGCGGCCTTCGGAATGAGGAGGGGGAAAAACCAGGTTTGAGCGTTCCTGGGGCGGCTGATAGCGTGTGTCCGCTCACCACATCACCAGTGGCCGAGGGCTGACTCTGAGCAGCAGCCGAAAAATCCCTCATGCGTCTTAGTCCCGGTGGGTGGCGGACTGGCAGCTGCGGCGCATGTGGGGGCCTCGCTTGACCCTCAACGGACCAGCGAAAGGGCTGAGAATCAATATGCCTGAGGGGGAGCTTCCAGGACACTGCCTCTGGAGCACCTCTCGCTCATACCACTAACACACACAACAAATGAACTCACAAGGATACACTACACCAGTCTGCTTCTTTAATCTCCCCTCAAAATTAGTAAAAAACATGACTAAGTCAAATAACACAATTGCAGGTAATAAAAACGCCACCTGCGCCTCTTTCCTCGGCTCGCCAAGCTCGACCCCTCCCTCTTCGGACGATGAGCAATCTACTCGTCGTCCAAACAAACAAGGGCGGAAAGAACCGGGCAAACCGCGTTCATCTCCCCTTCTCCCCTAGTAGCCCGGGCAACCCGGCTACTACAAGCACACGACACGCCGTTGACCCTAATCTGTCGGACATGGAGCAAATTTGCGCATATGTCCAAATCATCC
Organism: Pachypeltis micranthus; assembly: GCA_020466155.1. Taxonomy (NCBI): domain Eukaryota; kingdom Metazoa; phylum Arthropoda; class Insecta; order Hemiptera; family Miridae; genus Pachypeltis; species Pachypeltis micranthus. Next base: position 41,475,906 of record CM035770.1, on the reverse strand, counting down.
ACAGCCAGATGGCACGGATGAGGGTCAACGCGACAGGACCTATGCGGGACCTCATCACTAGTTGCCTCTTCGAAATTTCGAAGCTGGCTATAAAAGCTAATGCCCCCAACGACATCGCCCCTGCCACTCCCCCTGCGGGAAACTGTGGCGGCTGTCGTGAGGAAGAGCCTGCGTAGGGCAATTGCCCAGCAGCCAGTGCCACCAGCCCCCCAAACTCAAGGACCTTCAATGAGCCAGGGTAGTACCCCAGGCCCTCATATGCGGCAGTAGCCGCTACCGCCCTCCTCCCCCTCATGGAGCTGAGGCGGAATGGCAGTCTGCCAGGGCCAGGAAGCGCAGGGGGAAGCGGAAACAGGCCCCAACTAAGCAGGCTGAGGGCAGCGCCCGCCTACGCCTCTGCCCAAAAACAAGGGCAAAGTAAAAATAAAAACAAAAATAAAAGCCTCCACCGCTTTGCCAAACTCCCCCTAAAACCCACGACAAAACGTGGTGGTGGTTAGGCATACATGTAAGGAAGGAGAGGCTGGTCCTCCACCCCTGATACAATGGAAGCACTGATGCGGGGTGTCCCTGCTACGGACCTCCAAGCTCTAAGCGTCCGAGTGCTAGACATCCGCACCGCAGTAGGAGGTGGCGCCGTCATTGTGACGGAAACGCCAGAAATGGCCAAGGCGCTCACGAGCCACATTTCAACAAAAAGGAGTTGAAGCTCCAAGCGTCAGCCCCTGGGTCGTTTCCCCACGCCTGCTATTGTGCGACGTGCGGACTGATCTTCAAAAAGAGGACTTGGCCCAACAAGTTGTTGAGCACAACCCTGCGTTAGCTTGCAGCCGCAGGATGTCAGGCCCTCTTCACCAAACAGCGTGGAAGGCAGAAGGATTGGGTGATTGAGGTATCACCCAGCCTATACAAAAACTAGAGGGCAAGGCACCTCCAAATAGCCCTGGCAGCGGTGCGCCATACGAAAGTACCAAGCCCCCACTCAGTGCTACAAATGCCAGCGCTATGGCCACCTGGCAGTGGCCTGTACAAGACCTGTTGTGTGCGCCTGGTGCGCCTTGCCACATCTGAGTAAGAATGCAAGCGTGATGCTCCCCTCAAGTGTGCCAATTGCGTCGAACGCAAAATCCAACAGGTCTCACACTCTACACGAGACGCACGCTGTACCATTCGTCAGCGGCCGATTGCCCTCAGGAGTCACGAGTAGATTATGAATAGGTCAAAAAACAGTTCGAATCCTTCAGCACAACACAAATAAGAGTTGCCCAGTTATGGCTGAGTTGCTGCAAAATGCACTCAGAAACGCTGCAGTGTCCTCGCCATACAGGAACCATACATAGGATCCAAAACCCTTGGTCTGGGATCGCAGGCACGAGTGGTGACTGGAGCAAGAACGGGAGCCAAGGCAGCAGTAGCCTGCACCGACCGTCCATTGACATGCTCGCACTCACCCACCTGAACAGCCAGCACTTGGCCGGGCTGTGCTCATACGAGCCGGGTGGCTTTGAGCTGGTTTGTAATATCATTTACAGGCAATTTGGCGCACCAGTTGCCAACAGCCTTGAACCACTCGAGCGGGCTCTAGCAGGCCTATCAGGACGACCCTGCGTAGTCTGTGCTGATGCAAACGCCAGATCACCATTGTGGGGATCCCCAACCCTGGACAGGGCGGGCGAGGCGTATATAGAGCTGCTCACCAGGTACAACTTTGTTGCCAACGACCCCATGACTGGAGGCGACCTATGATGGTCCGGGAGGAAGGTCGTGTATAGACGTCACAGCCGTGTCTCACACCCTGCTACTCAAATTGCAAGGTTGGCGAGTCGTACCAGGTGCAACGCAGGCGATCACATGGTTATTGACTTTGCCATCACGGATGACAACATCCTCTGCAAAGACATGCGTGAAAAGCGATTCGCACAAAAAATGCTGACTGGCCACAATTCTGTAGGGTACTGGAAGGTGAACTGCGTGCCAGACACCGACCTAATAGCGCAAGCATCCACACCTGAAGAGGTGGACAGCAAAGTGGACACATTTACCACAGCACTGCACTCTGCTGGGCTCTCTGTACTTGGCCAACAGAAGCACAGGGCGATCAAAGTCCCATGGTGGACTGAGGAACTTAATCCTCAAGCAAAGTGCAAATAGAGCCAGAAGGATGTACCAAAACACTCGTGACCTGATGCCAGAGCAACACTCCGAACTGCCTTCATCCAGAGAAGAAGGCCTTCCACCGCGCCATCAAACGAGCCAAACGGCAAGGCTGGCGGGAAATTTTGTGGAAGCGGAGAGCTCTGAGAACCCCTGGGGCAGACACTACAAGTCCTCCATAGGAAGAAAGCAAACGTAGAGCAAGTCTTAGCTGCGATGCAAAATGAGTCAGGCTGGGCCTGCAGCATCGAAAGCTCACTGGAAACCCTCCTTGAGAAGGCGTTCCCAGATGACCAAGGAGCTCGAGACACTGAAGCCCACAGGACGGCAAGGGGAGCTGATCATGGACCCTCCGAACGAGCCCGACATCCCATTGTGGACAACAGGCGACCTCGGCAGGGCCCTTTGCGACCTTAAAGCCCAACAAATCCCACGGGCCAGACAAAATAGAAAGCAATATGCTAAGGAAGGCTGAGCGGACAATCTCCAGCGGTCTCCTTAATTTATTTAATGACTGTCTGCAGGTCGGACAGTTCCCCACTCAGTGGAAGTCTGCGCGTGTTGTCACTCTTCAAAGGGAGGCGACCGCAATCAGTCAGACCCGCGATCATGGAGACCACTCAGCCTTCTTTCCATATTAGGCAAAACACTAGAAATCTTGATGTTGCAGTCCTCCAGGAGTCTTTGGCCGCAACCTCACAGGCAGGCAATACGGGTGTACCAAAGGAAGGTCCACGCAGGATGTCATTGTCGAGATTCGGCGTGTTTCCTGCTGGCACCGGCTAAGTACGTCGTAGCAGTTCTGATTGACATCAGAGGAGCGTTTGACAACCTTTGGTGGCCAGCGCTCCTTAATGAGCTTAAAGACACCCGAATCCCCCGCAACCTGTACTCACTCGTCAGAAGTTACCTGACAGACAGAACTGCTACGATCGAAAGTAGGCATGTCTCCGTCCGGAGAAAGATTGAGAAGGGGTGCCCACAGGGCTCAGTCCTAGGACCAGCACTCTGGAATGCCTTCTTCGAAGGTCTACTCAAGAAACTCATGGAGACTGACTGCGAGCCGTACCCCTATGTGGATGACTTGACTGTGCTGATCTTTGCAGAGTCAGTCCGCCAAATTGAAGAAAAAACTCACCATGTGCTCCGCACTGTCAACCAATGGTGCGAGCATGTCAAGATGCAGGTGGCTGAGGAAAAAACCCAGCTAATCCTCTTGAAGGGGAAAGTAAATAATCCACCCACAATACGCTTTGGCGGCCACAGGCTCCTTCTTGAAAAGCACGTCAAGTATTTAGGAGTGAATATAGGTGAGAGGTGGGGTTTCAACCAACACCTCCAGGCACTACCATTGCAAGGTTTGCCTCACTGCGTGCCATTAGCAAGGCCACTTGGGGTGTGTGTTACCCCGACACCATCCTCATGTATAAGGCCATCTATTTAGGTGTGATTGGCTCCTGCCCCGTTGTCTGGGGTAGCAAACTAACAGTCAATCAAAAGAGAGTATTGGCCCAATCCCAGAGAGCTGCGCTCCTGTGGATCACCAAGGCCTACAAGACTGTATCAGCACGGAAGCACTCCAGGTGATCACTGGTCAGTTACCAGTTGATTTGGCTGTCGAGTGCATGATTGACAAGTGGAGAGTGAAACAGGAGCTTCCCCGCTTTGGGCTGAACTCCGTGCGGATCTCACCACAGAACAGAAACTTGCCGCCATCGACGAATGGGCTCTAGAGAAATGGCAAGCGAGATGGGAATCCTCGTCAAAGGACGTGATACGTATGAGTTCTTCCCCAACATCCGTGAACGTCTTTCTAGAAAATGGGTTGAGCCAGACCACTGGACGAGTCAGTTCCTCACGGGACATGGTGACTTCAATGCGGCTCCACTTCTTTTCCCTGAAAGACTCTCCATTATGCACGTCTTGTGCCTCCAGTGCGGAGGAAACAAGAAACCATGTGCTGCTCCACTGTAGTTTCTACAACAGTGAGCGACAGTTGTTGGTAGGGCAAACGAACTTAGCAGCATTGACTGCTACAAAGGAAGCTATGACCATTTTGCAAAGTTCGCAAAGAAGGTGATGGCTAAGAAACGTGGTTATAGTTGATCTGTCCTTTTGAAACTTGCCACCCAAGTAAAAAGTAAGATCAGGTAGGAAACCAGATTATGAAATACTCCCAAATGGTACGGGATTCCTCAGGTGGTCAACCTCCGCGCGGTAACACACGGGCAACAGCTCTCTACGGTGAGACTGGCTAAGACCAAATACCTGCCGTACCTCCACAGGTCTGAGTTCGGTGGATGCTGCAGGGGCCGGCCTCTTGCATATTAGCGAAACCGCAACTTCTATGACTGATATAATCCTCGTCGAGGGTTTAGGTACAGTCACCAAATAAAGAAACAGACCTGTGTGTGTGTGTGTGTGTGTGTGTGTGTCTGTAGTTCGATTTGCGGGAGAACGGCTGATCCGATTGAGCTGGTTCTTTTGGTTTATTATTCATTCTGAATAATAACCCTATGTTTTCGGTCACGAAAAATTTTTTACAACCCCCCCTCAAAATTTGATACTTTATGTTTCAAGACATGGAGATTCCAAATTTGCAATGTCCGTCCGCCGTCCCCCGTCCCCTGTCCGCCGTCCGGGCCGTTTTGTGCCTTTAACGTGGTCTAAAAAATTCGTTCTTTCGCCCAAAAATCCGATTTGGTATCTAGTTGTGCCCGCCATCTCGGCAATCCGATCGGACGAAGCCCGTGGTTGTAATGGGCAAAAAACGGTTAAAAAAATTAACGAAAGGCGGTACAACGCGGGAGCTACAGCGTTTCGTCGTTTGAACTCCCTCCTGTCCCGCCAGTCTCGTTAAAAAAGCGAGCGAGCGCGCCCGCTCGCTTCCCTCCCACTCAACTCCCCTTTTGCCTTTCGCTTCTAGCGCCCCCGTTCCAATTTCCCCGACGTTTTGGTTTTAATACGATTCAATTTTTTTAGATTCTTTCGTTTCATTCTCATTTTGGTTTTTTTCATAGATTTTTGGTTAAATTTTGATATTAGTATTTAGGGTGCATGTTTTCATATTAAAATTCAGTTTTTTCTAGATACTTTCGTTTTTTTTGTTTATTTTAATATTACGATTCAGTACTTTCCGACCTTTTTTTGGGTTTCATTATGATATTTTTTGATGCTGAATCGAACAGGATGGGTCTCGGAGCATTAATGCTAGGTCAAGCTGATTATCCGAATAGTAAACCGTGGTTAAATAATTTGCAGGGTTTTTTGTTTTGTTCGTTATTTTTTGTAGACACGAAAATAAGGTTATGGACGATTTCGGCCGATGGGAAGGGGGGTGGGGGACGAAAATGTACCAAAAACTGGGGGTTTTCGCATTTTTCTCGAAAACGGCTATAACGATTTTGATTAAACTTTCAAATTATTTTCTCCTAATCAATACCTAACTTTTCTTCTCTATACATATCTCCATAAAAATACGGGGAACGGCGATATGGGCCCCTGAAGCAAAAATAAGTTTTTTACGCTTTTTTGGCAAAACGGCTTCAGCGATTTCCACCAAACTCACAGGATGTTTTCAAATAGTTAATACCTACATACTCTTTTCAATAAATGTTCTTGTGACGGTCCATTGAACAGAGATAAAAATTAAAATGTGTCAAAAATAACGTTTTTTCGAACATTTCCGTAAATTCCAGGGTAAATTTTTCACCAGATGTGATAAATTCTAATGGAGTGTCTTTTAGTCACCCATACCAACATTTCGTTCTGTATAATTATTTCTGTATATATATATATATGTTGAACGGAGATATAAGCCAAGTTAACTCAGAAAAGGAGATTTGTCAAATATTAATTTATCGGTATTCCAATTTTCTCAAAAACGGCTCTAACGATTTCGCTCAAACTTTCGGAGTACTCTCAGCTAACTAGTCCCTACATTTTGTTATCCATAAATGTTCCTGTAAAAATGCGTTGAACGAAGATATAGCGCCCGCCTATGTAGGTGGTGTTCGAACTTAATTTTTCCGAAACGGGTTTAACAAATTTAATTAAACTCACAGCGTGTTTCTAACCAGTCAACACATGAATGTTCCTCTGGCCTCGTCTGAACAGAGATAACAACCGAAATGTGCCAAAATCGTGTTTTTTAAGGCTTTCGAAATTGCTACAGTAAATGCATGTTGGAATCAACCAATATCCACATTTTGTTCCTCGCAATCGAGGCAAGTCGCACGTTGAATGGTCGTTTTTAGGATTTGCTCAAAAACGGATCTATCCAGTCGGAGCATTCAAATAATCGATAGGTACATTAAGTACTCCATAGGGGTTTTTGTAGAAAGGCGTTGAAAGACAATACAGCGCTCGTATTGTTTTTCGAATTTGCGGGGGTTGGGAAAAGTTGTGGGTTGCGATGCACCAGCTTTTGGCTATTGTTCAGGAACGGTCAGTATGAGAAGAAAATGAACTTAATTCTCTTGCCTGGATGGTCATTCGTGAAGGCGACACCTGCAACAGGTTACACCCCCATCAAAATCTCCTTCGTCTGCAGTCAGGGCGGAGTTGGAAGCGATTATTGATCCGAACCCCTCCGCTGGCTCACGGACTACGCCAGTCTCTCCTGGTACGTCACCCCTTCGAAAAGCCGCCCTTTGAAAACTCTCTTCGGGTTTCCCTTGAGACTTAGCTTCCCCTTCGCACATAAAAATGCTACGTCAATTAAACGAATCAAGTCCATCCGAGTCGCGTCTTGAGACCCAGCAGACTGAAGGCCGTGCTGTTTCCTCTTCCGGTGTTTCGGTTTCGCTCTCGTCAGTTTAGTGTTAAATTTTTAAAAAAACATATAGAACTACACAGTATCCGCCGAGTGGATTCAGTATCAACACCTCTCAGGTCAGCACTAACTCGACGTCCGGCAATTAATTATAATTTCTTGTAATTATTATCATTAAACAAACACATCTACAAAATATCTTGAACGACAGCTGCCCACATTTTCAAAACGCCCTATCCCGTTGCTCTATTTTTGAAAACATGAGAGTTAAAACGTGAGGTGCTGCGCATCATCCAACTTTCAGCTCAAGCCAAATTGTGCAGCTGTTCAGTGCCCATCAGCCTTCCCCAACCTTGATCTAGCTGCCAATTCCAAATAACACATCGCCTTTTCATTCAACTTCTCTTGAAGAGAACATGGAAATGTAATGTAACACGGAAGTGACACGAGCCAACAACGTATTTTCCCTAGTTTCAGTACGTTGTTTCCTCACTTCGCTTTTCAGCCTTCACTTGTCCCCTCCTGAGCCAGTATACCCTAGCTCTCGGACAATTACGAACTTGCTCTCAACTCTCGTCCTGGCCCACACCAGTTCACCTTCCAGAGACCTCCAGTGTAGCACAAACTCTGACTCTCTGATACTCTACTTGGAACTCTATCTCTATCATGTCCCAGACGAACATTCAATTATCCAGCGTAACTATACAGTCTTCTCTCCCTATCGTCTCACTCGTCAACTTACTCTTCGCCCATAACGCCATTCCACATCCCCCCCCCCTCTCGCAATCATAAACATCGCTCTCATTTTTGGAAATATTAAAAAAAATCTTTTCCTACGGTTGTTTAGTCAGGTAAAAAATGTACGTATTGGTTAGCTAAAAGTATGCTGTCATTTTTGGAAATATTTTAACAAACCTTTTCTCGTCACCAAGGATTCCCATTTCCTACTGTTGTTTACTGTCTTATCAATGTTTTTGGAAAAAGACATTTTTGGTTCGTTATGGTCTTCCACATTCTCTTTTGATCTATGGGAACGGTGCATAACCTTATTTCCGTGTTTCGCAAAAGCTTTAAACGAGCTCAAACGGTGCAGCAGTACTATCAAATCGACTGCATGAATTCGGTAGTAAAATAATCTTTGGGCCTGTTCTGAAAAAAAAAACAGGGTTGTTTCTGAAGATCAGCTTATCTCATAGTGAATGTATATACCATTGCATCGTAGCGACCCTTCGTTATGTTACAGCCCTGGTGTGCCACATTGGGTCACTTTAAGACCTGTTCTCGCCCCGGAACAAAACTGTTGTCCCGCCGGACGGAAATGGAGCTTACCACTCCAAACCCTGGCTTCTTAAATATGGCAGACTTGATTCATTTTTTTTTAGCCTGGCACGAACACAAAATGTCCAGGATGTATGAATGGCCATGGATATGTAACACTGGCTTCGTGTATGGATCAGTAAAGTATAACTATTAATCATCCTCGTGAATAATTTTATTTGTATACAGCAACTGATACAACAATAAATACAAGGCACAGGGGAACGTCAAGTAGTAACGTTAAAAGGGACTAAGAAGTTTGTTCATATTGTTGTAGGCAAGCTTTAGAAATTAATCAATGTGTTAAACTGATAGTCCTGTAATCTACCGCAGCTGCAAATGAAAGTAGGCGCATAATTAGCTGTTAGACTCAATTCTTGAACTTGGAAATTGACTTGCAGCAAACACGCCCAGGTACAGCCTTTACACGGTTGAGAGAATTGCGAGGTGTGAGAGCTGGATGCCGGCACAGACGTTGGCAACCTATGGGGCATTTATTAAAGGGTACGGGAATAAAGCAAGGGCAGGCTCGAAGGCAAGGGCACTTGCAGACGAAGAGTCTTCTGCAGCAGGATCTCATTTTTACCTGAAATAAGAAGACGATTTTAGTAAATTCTTTTTCTTGAGCCAGTAAACAGCGACAGCTGGTTCATCACCCCAATCTATGCGTGTACTGTGGGCTGTCCCTAAGGTTTCTAGCGCCCATTGTGTGAACAATTCTGAGCCCATTTGAAAGGCCTAAAGTCTATTCCAATACCTATCTGTACTTTGTCATATCAATCAGTGAACGTATGAATTATACTTTGGGTTCAATTCAGTGTACACGAACGAATAGACCCAATGAGCCGAACGTGTTGATCTTAACCGATCAATTTTGACTTTCCTTAGAGGAAGGACCGTTGTAAATTCTTGGCTAAACGTGTCAAGGGCTACTGGACTAGAGAAACTCTATTGGGAAAAATGATCTGTGTCTGTTAACGCCGACGAAGTATTTTATTCAGCTTACCGTTCACCATGGAACCCCAAAATAAGGGTGTGAGCACAATCAGTTCAAAAATAACTATAGTTATCATATTGATCAAAACAAAAAATATTTTTTCACCTCCAATACGGCTTTGACAGTTTTGATTATGTTTTTTTTATGAGCCAAATTAAGTAAAGGTATACAATTTTCGTTCTTGGAAAAATAAAGAGACCGGCACAATAAATTATCCAACATTTCGACTAAAAGCGATTTTGGTTTTTCATCATAATTCTTGTTCGTATAATTCTAGTGGTCTCAAAAAACCAGACAGGTAAGTTAGTAATTGATGAATAATTAGGAGCAACCTCAGAAATTGCGGTATCTAAGCTAGCAATGTTTTGTTGACTAACTTTTTACTTTCCTTGGCTCTACAAAGTAGCAAGGAAAGTTATGTAATCGGCTGAAAAAATTTTTTGAGTTTTCTTCAGATCTTTACATTTCAGAGCCTACTGAGTCCGAAAAACACTATTTGGAAAAATGATCTGTGTGTGTGTGTGAACGGTTTCCAGAGAAAACGACCGTACCAAATCAGCTCAAACTTGTTTTCTTATTGTTTCTATTGTAATTTCAGAACTGTTAAGACCGTTCCCGAAAAAATAGTGCTGACTGTCACATCAATTAGCGGTTCGGTGGTTATTAAGTGGTCGCAGTATCTCAATAAATTCTAGATCCTCACGCGCTACCAGTTTATACGTAGAGCGTTACGTTATGTTTTACAACGTTCATAAGAGATGAGTGAAACGTGTGACGAGTTATAAAAACCATTGAATGCACATGGTGCTGAGGAGTGTGTTGTGTGTCATGTTAGTCATGTGTGTAAAACTCCTCCTTATTTCAATTTAGGCCTCGCTCTTGAGTCTTGAGGCCTCTACGCTGGACCTAGTTCGACTACAGGAAAAACCCTGTTTATACACGTACAAGTAAATTAAACTTGACTTACAGTTTGAAGTGAGTGGTTGAGAGTACTGTCCGCGTTGAAACCGCACGATCGTAGATTTTTCCGCGTTCGGACCTTCGTTTTATACGTCGAAGTGGACGTGGTCTAACAACAATCCGGCGACCCGGTTCGTGGTTTATCGGCGCGATTTTGAGGCCGCTGGTCGAAAATTAGGACGAATTCCTACGTCTGTGCGTTGCCAGTCCTCGCAATCCCGTGGAACCTACTGGAAAAATGGTGTCACGCGTCACGCAATTTTCCTCAGCCCCACGTGCGGTTTTTATCACTCAAACAACAGTCAGAATCGAGTTATCATTGAAGCAACATCGTAAGAACTTGGCCCAACGTTCTTTACATAAACTGTTAGTGCTCATGATTCCAGAATTTATTGAGTTGCTCCTACTTATATCCTTTCATTCAATGTAATGAATTGCCTGCGCACTAATTACTCAATAATAACGGTGGTGGCCTAGTTAAAAACAACCGAATAAATTCCGGAATCTTAAGCGATATCAATTTCTACGTAAAACGTCACGTTCTTTTTTTCCAAGTTGAAATGAATGGAGCAAATAATAGATCGAACTAGTAGCGAAAATTACTGGACGTAAGTGGGATGAAGAAACTTGTATGGTGCATCGCATCAGATACTTTATCGTCTTACATACAAAACATTTTTCGAATATTTCCCCCCCCTTACTGAACTACAAAAAAAGAGAACGACTTGTTAAAACCAATTAAACTCGTACAGAATGATACATTGACGACAAGTCTATGATTGTCATACATGAGGCTACCGCAAGTTCTCCTTAAATGGATGCCATTCCTCGACTCAACTTACTCAATTTGCCTATAGTTTCTACTCGATTTTCCATACGGAGTTCACACGATTTTCCAATAACTTGCAAGTATACTGTCAATACTTTTACGTAATTTCTTATTAGTGGCAATTAGATATGCAAACTTTAGATTCGCAAAATGGGTCGATGAATGCTCTTGTTAGATAGTCTTGTCTGTAGTTAGGTACCAAAAGGTCCATTGCCGCTCCATTCGTTAGACGCATGCATGGGACAAAAGAAAACAAACAACATACACACAAGCATGCGTTGCTTTTATTGACAAAAGCATATTTTTTGTACAACCACTTACATGCAAAAATATTTACACCCCACACATAATACATTAGATTGCAAATAAACTCACAGCAGATTGTATTGCTATGGTTAGAGCTAAATATACTACTTACAGTTTATGTAAATGGAACCTAGGCACCCTTTTACTAACGAAACTATGGCAATAGAATTGCAAAGAGTGGTGTGGGGGTTTCAATCCAGGCTCAGTTGTCTTGTGAATTACAGACAGCGCGTTTGTGCACCACACTTATACTTCTGGGCTCTTAGTAGCGTTCATCTCCCAATCTCAAAATTCACTGCAAATAAGGATCAAGTGACTGTACCTGTTGGATGAGTTAGTTCTTCCTGGCAGGTTGTATACTGAGGATAGATCGAACGCCCAACAGCCAGGGAACAAAACGTTCTTTGAGCACACACCCACTAGCGAAGATAACCCAATCACTATGTTTTTTGGCATTAGACAGAACCACCTTGGACATTCCGACGCAGATAAATTTCGAAGATTGGCAAGATGTGGAGGCATTACCCAAAGGGGATGACAGGCAATTCCTTTGAAGAAATTAAATTGCGACTTGCAACTCTTAGACATCCTGAATTACGTTTTGGTGCTTCAAGGAAGCTAAGTGCAATCTAATCCTACCTACCTAGTTCCTTGAGACCTCCCTGAGCCACGAGCCGCCCTTTGAGCTCCTTAAGAAGCAAATCAGGACTTGGTGGCATTGGTAACCCTGTAATGGAATGCAGTATGGCCAGAGGCAACCCTGAATCCTTTCACAGTCTGAAAAACGATGCGCTAAAATTGTGAACTGAATCTTGTTGCAACCTTTGAGATACTGGAAAAAAGAAGAGGGATCTACTGAGAGTTTTGAAAAAATGGATACCTGGGATGAATTTCTGGGGCTGGTGCATTTTATATGGATCCAGCACTGCAGGAAGTACCTGAGCATCCTATAATCTACGACTGGCAGGGAGACAAGGCCATGAAAGGTGTTGCTTGCTAACAGATGGGTTCAAGTTTAAACATAACTGGGATTATTTCCCCTCTCAGTGTATATTTTCCTTGAGCCTCTTTATCTCACCCGGTAGGAGTTTAGTGTTTGACACTTGGGCTCACTTCCCACATTCATTCTTCTCCTTGGGATTGCGCCAGCACTGCTATCCCGCGCCTAGTAAGGAAGGTTTACACTGAAAGAATCTGCCTACACGTCCATCCAGTGCAGAAGTACCAGATTCACAGTGTACATAAGAAGCCGTACTTTGCTAGGCCTCAGTCATCAGTCTGCTGAGCCAACTGAATGTGGCAGCTGCCTTATTGGTACTTGCTGCTACTACAACCTCAGCTTAGCATTAGGGGTTTCATGTGAGTTGAAGAATTTTCGGTGGTATTCTTAAAGTAAAAAAAATACTTTCTCATTACCTGGCTGAGTGTGGGCTCACCACCACGCCTTCAAATGCAATAATATTTGAAGTGAACGCCTCTAAATTTCATTAACTAAACGTCTCACATAAAGTTCACTTAAAAATAAAAACTATGAATGTAAAAAATATATTTTTAGAACTTCAAGTCTGAAACGTAAGATACACCCTACCAAATCAACTTACTGAAAGTACGAAAATGTTAATAAATATTGCTTCAATAGTCTTTGTACAGAAGGAAGACAATACATCTTGATTTTGAATGTGCTATCACAGATAATACGTCGCGCTTGCATTTAATATACTTAAAGCTTAACACAAACTGTGGAATCAGCGCTAGCTGAAGAGAAGAATCAAAATTGTGAGTTCTTACCCGTGAATGCATCGCTGGTTATCTACTTTGAAGGTTTTAAAAGTATGAGTATGAACTGACTGAGGTCACAAGGAGGTACATCTCAGTGAAGTGGTCAAGGCACGAGGAGGGATTGTTGACCAGAAACAACCAGATGAAATATACTGAGTATATTACTTGAGAGGCCTCTTATGGAAATGAACATGCGTGGGAAGAGCTTGGTAAGGTCTACTGGCTTCATGAGGTCATTGTGAGGCTAACCACTGCACATGAGTCGATTATATGGTAGCATGTTGTCAAAACCCCCAATAGCTGGTGATGGGCGCTTGGTCATGCGAAACGCTGCATAACTCAAAGTGATCACTGACACGATCGTGCTCTTAACCACTCTCTTTCAATAAAATCGCTTCCCCAGTTGCTTCACGACTCCTCAAATCACATCATGTTAGTGTGCTCTTAATATCCCTATTAGCCGAGGCAATCCCTCAAACTGCTAAACCTCTTCTTTCTCCTCAAACTTGTATTCTTCATTCACTTTACCTCACCCTTTTCTCGTTTTTCCTCAAATAATCACGTAAACTACTCAGCGATAATTTTTCGTTAAGTTTAATCTTTGAGAAGCACTTTTTTCCATTTCTAAATTCCCTTACTTTTTCTGTAGCATGAGTTAACTGCCCAATCTCGTGTATCACAATAAATGTAACAGTAAATGAGTGAACATGGATCCCATTTTCTTCATGTCTCTTCTCCTGATTACTTGCTTCGTTTTTTTTTGTAACAGGAAGCAATCACTCAACGGTCCATTTTTCAAATTAATATGAGTGGTACTGTTCTTCACGTTTGTCTTCAAACCACCAATTTACACCCCCTCGCACTACAATAATCTCTCACGTGTATTGTAAATAAGTCTACCAAACTCCTAATAACTACAGTTTACGAATTTAATTTTTGAGTGGCTCGCTTTTTCCTTTTATTTTTGTCTCGTCGAATTGTCGCTGTACGCCTGTTAAGCCTCAGTATGTTTTTGCTAGCACTGAAACACGGGGTAATCACTCAATCTGCTTAATGACCCTCATTCATGAATTTAAGAGAGGGACATTTATCCGTGTTTGTATGTTTCGCTCTTTCGTCACATCTTGATGTCGTTTTACTTTTTCTAAACAGCAAAGCAATCACACAATCTCCTTTACGAACCTAATTTTTCAAATGAATATTCAGAAGAGGATTCGGCTTCTCCCATGCCGCTCATAAACCAGCGCTCATGGCTTTGGAGAGTCCGTCGCAAACAGATTTTCTGCTGAAATTTTTACACCTTCCCACGTACTGCATATTTTCTTCCATATGTAGGCTCCAATGGCATTAGACTAATGCTCAACATCAACAGTCAGAATTCAAAATTCCATGGAACGTAATCAAAGCTTGCCATCCCAACCCCAACAGCTGGCGGCGCAATTACTTTCTACGTTGTTGCCATGGAATTTTGTCCTCGGAAATTCACTAATTACGAAGAGCTTCTTAAAACGAATAATTATACAATCAGCAGTAAAAAGAGAAATAGCCGTTATTCTATTTTCTTCAGTTCTCGCGCTTTATTTGCTTCTTCCAAAGCCCTTAGCTTTCTTTTCCTCTCTTCTTCTCTTCTGTAAGCCTTTTGGTAGAAATCGAAGAAAAGGCAGAAGAAAATGATAGAGTGAGCCAAAAGGAATAGGGCGATTGTCTTGGGGTAGCCACAGTCGAATATGAGAACTTGAGCAGAATGGAAGAACACCACGGTGAATTGAGCCTAAAGTACCAAAGAACAAATAATACGTATAAGCACTTACAGAATTGACATTAGTTACACGAATCTTTCTTAAAAAGTAGTTATACATACCAGTTGGAGTGTTGTAAGATGCTGCTTCCACCACAGGTATTTTTGATATTGAGGGCCCATAGCAGATATCATGTAGTATGTGTACATTATTATGTGCACAAAGTTGTTGACCAAATTGGAAAACGTCCCATGACCTCCTGCAGAATTAAACAGGGTACCAGTAAAAGTGTACGTATGACAAGGTTAGCAACATGTGTAGCTGTAGTACGTTGTGGGTTGATTCCTTGGGGGAGTTGCATCTAGAGCTGCAGACCCTTCTGCCGAAGATGGGAAAATTGGGGAATTCTCAGTTTTGTTACAGGTGATTAACTGGAAAGCAGAATGATACTGGATACTGTTGGGGGGGGGGGGGGGACCTTAGGCTACAGGCATTCAACTTAACTGAGAGCTCAGAGCTCTGCTTTTGCAATAGCTTTTAGCATCTAATAAGAAACCAGCTTAATCCCTCGGTTTACAGCTGCTCTTTCACCATTTTATAAGCTTATTATTTCCATTGCATGGTTTCCTCTTCTCTGCTCGCGAGAGCTCTGCTTATGAGCAGACAAAAACGTTGAACCTTGTCACTCCCAGTGCTGGCCAGACACCTTCTCCCCCCCATTACAGCCCAAAGTTTCATAATAATCTCAGAGCTTGCTTTGAAGGTACGTTTTTGTCTGACAACAATAAGATATGAGTGTTCCCACAGGAACACCGCAGAGTCACGATACAGCTGTACTCTAATTTTATGTCTGGTGGCGTGGTGTAAAATAAATTTGGTAAGTGGTCAAGGCTGGCAAGAGAACCCCCCCCCCCTGTAACAATTAAGTACCGGAAACTATGTATCACATGCACACCTCTCGCTGCTTGGTACAAGTCTCCCTTATTTTGGAGTAGTAGGCACACTGCGTTACCTGGTACTGCTGGGCTAGAAAGTTAGAGGCTCCGTGTGTACAGAAGTCTTACCCTGGTTTCTGCGGCTCCTCGTGTTTAATGAAAGAAGGAGTCCCATAGCAGTAGGTTAAAGGAGGGTAACCCATACGTGGGTAGGTGCACCAAACTGCTGATAAATGCGCGAACAATTACCTTTGGCCTCCACACACAGTCCGCACAGGCGTAGAACTGTCACCATTTAGAGGTCAGAACTATCGACAGCGCAGCAGTTACGATTAGCCTAGATTTTGTTTTGTGTGCCCAGTTGAAGCGCTGGTGATTTTATCTGCGACTTCTAGTTCATCGTCAAGCGAGTTCTAGTACTGGACTGTTGAGCCGATTCGCAGAAACCTTTCCAGCGAATGAATTAACATTTTCAACGCCCAACTGTTTTTGCCTCTCGTCCACACAAGAAACGAGCACTTTAGTGAGTGGCATTTCTAGTAACCTTGAGCTATTCCGCGTACCTGGGCAATGAATTTTCAGTCTATAAACTGTTCCTGCTGTTATGCCTACAAGATCTGACGTCTGGTTTCCCTATGGTCATTATTGGGTTGTAGTTCAAGTGATGGTGTTTTCCGGCAGTTGTTTCAACTTAGACTCAAATAGAATACGCACAGAATTCCGTTCATAATATTACCTGCTAGGAACTTAACGCACACCCATGTTTCGATAGGAGTGAGAGAATGGTGATATAGGTGTAGCAAAGTTATCTGGTTGTCTTTCTTCCTCATGATGAAAAATATCTACAAACAGAAATAAGTTGACGACATCACATATTATTTAATTGTTACTCATGATTAGGGCAGCACTCTGGAATAAGAAGGATATGAGGAAAACCTGTAGTAAACTCCTATCAGCTAAAGTATGAACGATCCAAAACACGAATGGTGAGGCCTGAAGACGCGTACGAGCGAAGATTTTGGGGAAGAAAGTATTGCTAACTTACATCGACGAAGATAGAGCAGAAAGAAAGAGAAGCATGTGCTGTAGATCCCTTTGTGCAGATTGTAAATATATTACAGAAACATATTGCTTTTGGCATGATTGTTCTAGGCACATCTTACATACTTTATATTACTCATTTCACTCACTGTGTCGCAAAATTCCGTCAACTTCGATATGTAATACCACCAGCAGAGGTTTGCCATCTGAAATGTGTATCAAACAATTATTACTTTTTTATAACACTGAGGTCACTGTACGTTTCTAAGGATGAAGCGAAATTCACAAGTCTTCTGGCAACGGAAAGGACAAGGACCTACTTCAGCCCTCTGCAATGCAAGGCAAAGGAACGTTTCGTTAATCTGTTCATCACTTGGTTTAGGATGATTCAGGCCATTTCGCGAGGTCCTGACTGTGATGACGGCAGTTACATCATCTGAGTACCCTACGAGGATTGCGCTTGGAGAACTGCAAGCTGAGCGTTGACAGGCTCCATTCACCGTTAGTATAATGGAGGTTCACCAAGAGAAAGGTTGTTGAGCAGTATTTGAATGAGATACTCGGAGGCTTTAAATGTGTTGCATGGGGTTTCAAAGTGACTTCCTCTGTAAAATTAGTGCCACTCCTCACATAGCATCAAGATTGCTCAGGAGACCATCCTATTTTTGAGGTACAACTTCAACTTGACTGTAGTAGCACCTCCATTTTCACCATCCCTTCGTTGGCAGGAAAAGCCTGAAGTGATTTAGCCAGGGACAAGCGCTCTCTCTTTTCTCGCTCAAGCTAATACTTAGCTACCCTTAAAAAACGTGGTACTTTCTTCTGTTTTTAAACTCAGCGACGTCCAGTCCTACAGAAACTGACTGAAATAAAGTTAGGTGGCTCCCTTTTCTTTCCACTTCACTCATGCTAAGACCCCCAGGACACTGTGTTGGGTGCCAGGGCATCAGGGTATAGAGGGAAACGAACGGGCTGATAGGTTGGCTAAGAAGGGATCAGCGCAGATCCCTATTGGGCCTGAGCTCTTTGTTGGGACTTCCAGGAGCCACCTACGTAGAGAGGTTGGCAAATGGGAGGACCGGTGCAGGGCTGCTCATTGGCAGGGGCTGCCCGGCCTTAGACAGTCAAAACTCTTCATCCGGCTCTCCAGAGAGAGGTCCCAGGAGGTGCTTGCACTGGGGAGGAAGTATATGTGGATCATATGTGGCCTGTTCACAGGTCACTGTCCGCTGAGGTACCACCTTGCAAATATTGGCAAGTACGAGGTACAGGTATGCAGGTTCTGCGAGGTAGGGCTACAGATGGCAGAGCATGTGCTGTGCGTATGCGATGGACTTGCGGCATCGCGCCGTTGTGTGTTTGGGAGGCCCTTTCTTCAGCCCGAAGAGGTGGCAAATGCAGAACTTGCGGATATCCTCCGCTTTGTGTGGGGGTTGTGGGGGCGCATAGGTGACGTCACACCAAGTGAGACCAGTGCCGTGGGGCCTGGAGGTGGTGCAGGGGGGCCATGATCTGAGGATCATGGACGCCATTACAATAGGCCTGTTTGTGGCTGCAGTGAGGGTATCGCCTGCATCCACTGTTTAAAAAAAAAAAAAGGAAGACCCCCAGGATTACCATTTTAGCCTCTCCTTATTCGACCTTTGGGGAAACAATACTGATACCAGGTTTACTTAGTACTTGAGAAACGCGCTTGTTGCCGGATAGTGCAACTGGAAATAATACATAATAAAAGTACTGGGTTATTGTATTTGAATCACCCTCAGTGCCGTAGGATTCGTAGAGTAGTCGACAGGTTGGCAAGCGTAGCTGTAGTCGAGGAGCCAGCCACTCATCAGGTGCTGAAAGAAGAGAAAGAAAATAATTTCTGCAGACGTCAATTGCTGTGAAATGACAACAATAAGTAACACACCATTTCAGGCTCATGATGGTTCAGCTGGGGGACGGACCTATGGAGGAGACCGCTCTTGACACAGACACCCCTAAAAGCTTTGGGCTTCTCCCACATACTTTCTTCCCACGGCGAGATCGAAAGGTGGAGATTGAATTACGGGGGCGGGAATAGGAACAAATGCCCATTGGAGCCCGCCTTAAAAGATTTTTCCGCACTGTTCAAGAAACAATAAATTCTCTTCACTGCCGACTGACACCTTCAGACCAAGCTTATTCCATTTTCTTCAATCTCCCCCAACTGTTCCGTGTATCTGGTTCAGTGAAGGGGATCAGTAGTGCAAGCATGCGTCACACCACTTGACGATGTTTTCTACAGCAATGCCAAATGAGGAACTGCTTTGAAATTGTTGGAAAACCGTCTCGAAGTAGTGGTGGTGAGATATCCCACCTACATATTGAGGGTTCTGTTCAAGTTGCTGAGAACGATGTTGTAGCACTTGTTGGCCTTAGTTTTGCTATTGCAGCGAGGCTTCATTAACCACTCCGGAGTCCTCCTGGCCGCAGCTTAGGTAAATATCCTCACGAATGACGACACTGAGGCCGTTCCGAACAGGAAACTCGGAGTGACCGCATCTGGTTTGACCTGCTGACTGCCAGTGCCTGACTCCCATCGGAGAAAAAAAGGCTGTCCGAGCCCCACAGACCCATTTTTCTATACCTTACGCGCTCCGAAGGTGTGTCAAGTTCAAGAACCTGCTCACCTTCGCGGCTTCCTTTTCTTTATAGAATTACCGTCGACTGTGCAGGACGCGACGTTCCGCAGTTCGTTGATTTTTTTCAACGCTGCTAAGTCATTCTTCAGCTTTCTTTCACTTTCTTCGTCATATATTCGACAGCCTTGATTGTTAAACTAATATTTGATGTGAAGTGCACACAACTTAGTTCATCTTATGTAAGTTCAATGATGTGCCGTAGCTTCTTTCAACGCATTTCTACGAAACTGCTTACGAGGAACAAAATGTAGGTATTTGTTAGCGGAAAGTAACTCGTATATTTGATCAAAATCCTTCGAGCCATTTTTGAGAAAAATGAGAAAAACGACGTTCATTTTTCGACTTAGCTTGTTTTCTGTAGTATCTTGGCTCATATCTCCGTTACAGAAATATAACAAAATGTGTACATACGACTAATAGGTCGCTAGAAGAGCTGCTTACGCACAATTCACTGAAGAAAAGTTTAAACATTTTGATTTTTATTCCTGTTCAACGGCATTTCAAGGGGCATTCATGAAGTAACCTAAAATTTTCATTCGACAATATCGAAGAAAATCGAGTTGAACATTTTTTAGATTTTGGTATTTTCTGTTTGAGAAAAAAATGGTTTCGTAAATTGAGGTTTCGAAAATTCTTCAAGTTTTTTAATCGGTTACAAAGGGCTTTCCAGAACGATTAAAGTAAAATTGTTCCAGACAAAATCGAAAGATCAGTTCTCTAATTTTATAAGATACAAAGTTCGCGTTATATATTTTAGCAATTTAAGATTGTGCTGTTAAGAACGCCGTCGTCTGCTAGCCATCTTTCTCAGAGTAGGGGTTGAGATGAAAAAAATAAGAAAATGAATGAGGAAATATGGTGCACCTGAGGGATGTCTTCACGAGAAATTCGTTCGTAGGTTCATATTACAAGCAAATTCGTTAAATTATACTATTTAGTACCTGCTTACTTTTTAATCAAGGATACAAGCGAAAATGTGTATAAATATACCTTCGATTTATTGAATCGTTTGATCCAAGTCTTAGATCAAGTCATTATGAATGACACACGAGCAATTGATGCGCAGTGTCAAACTTCACAATGTGCCGTTTGTTCATTCGTACGTACAATTTTCTAGTTCTATCGGATTTGAATTTAGCATTTTGCGGGGTATTTAAGCGCAATTTAAGATTATGCCGTCGTCTGTAATTTGCTGATATTTGCTCGGTGAAGCGATTGAGATGAGGAAAAACGAAAGAAGAAATACGACGCTCCTGAGAACGTGTTAGTTCTACTGATACTATTAAGTAACTTTTCGGGGTTTTGTTGTGAGCGTTCCAGGATTTACGAATTGCTGGAGAGAAACGAGCGGAGAGAATGTTCTAGATAAAATCACTATTGAGGATTAGCGCGCTATTTCCACTCACCGACCAACTTCCTTCACTTCACGGTACGCCGCTTGATCATTTGCATACTCCATAATACGTTTTATCGGTAACGGAAGTTCGCGTTTAATGCAGTATTGCAGTTATTTAAGATTATGCAGCTAAGAATACCGCGAACCGTTGAAACCTTTAAAAAAATTAAATTAACTTATTAATTATATTAACTGCGGAATTCAGATTAACTTCGTTTCTTTAGCTAACTTTTTTCGCAGCGTTTCCCCTATAATTACAGAGCTGTTAACATTCGCCATCACGTTGTCATTACATATACATATATACATAAATGGAATGTTAAGTACAACCAGTTTGTGTTTAGAACATCTCGTTCTACCGGGTTCACGTTAACTGGTTTTTTGCGATAGCGGCGATTTGGTAGTAGGACAGTAATCAGTTATCACCGAAACAGAAATCTTCACCGATGGGGTACTTCAGTTGGCGGTCGTTTTATTAATAGGCGCAAATATCACGCATAGTATAAAACAAAGTCGTTGTCACTGTCTGTCCTTATGTATGCTCAAATCTTTAAAACTACACAACGGATGTTGAAGCGTTTTTTAAAAATAGATAGAGTGATTCAAGAGGAAGCCTTATATGTATAATACATGAAAATATTGTAGAGAAACGCTCATAAATTTAGAAGTTTCTAATGCGATGTCGTAAATAAACACATTTTATTGCGCTTACATTGCTAACGCTAGCTGAAACCTACGTGATAATCAAAATAATGTACTATAGTATTGCGCTCCTTAAAAAGGTCAACGGAAAAGTCCGTGATGGTGTTTATCTCTTAAGGATAACCCAAAATAACCATTTTTTATCCTTTACATTTTACGTGAAAAAAGGCTTATTTACGAAGTGATTTTAAGTAATGCAAAATTAATCCTTATCCGATTAAGTACCTTGAATACGTTGTCCATTTAATACAGATCAATACGGCCCTTACAGCATGCAATTTAAATGAATATTTCCAATTCTATAAATTACGGGTTGCAGGGTTTCCTCCATAGGACATTATGATTAGCAGCCATCGGATTAATCGGACAATTATCGAAAATTGTAGTTAAGTTTAAAAAATAACTGAATAGAATAGGGATTTCTTTATGTGGTTGACAATATAACTATTGATTACCTTTTATTTTCAGTCGAAAGAATAGTATTTACTAATAATTTGTGCAATTTATTCATAATCATACTATGGTTTTAAGGAGTACTTCTGAGTATTAAATTTTTTTACAGAAATTATAATCATGTCTGGAAGACGTTCGAACACAGGTCGTAGTACAGTTAGCGCCTAAAGCGCAACCCAAGGTGTAAAAAATGGAGCCGAGAACGTTTAAATAACTATGAGTAATGAATCAAATGCGTAACGACGTTGGTCAGATATGACGTTCTTTTACAATAATATTATGGACTTATAGGTTTAATCATCTTTATTTATCCCAAATTTTTTTTTTTTAATTTCAACGGTGCGAAGCCAAAACGGGCTACTAGTGAGGAACATAACGGGAAAATATACGGTATACAAAAATTAAGTTTCGTATATTTTTTAATTTTTAGTTACTACGTGTAATGTTCGTATAATCATTATTAGCTTACATTAAATAAACATATGTATCGTTTATATTTTAAATGATGTATGTTCTATATCTTAACTGACGTTTTCAATTTGTAATGCATTTGGAAAGTGACAGTTTTTCGGTTCGTGTCGTTCACGTTGGTGCACAGCGCTTTTAACGTTAAAGATGTCAGACTCTTGTACTCCGGTTTATTCCTTCTCGTCGGGTGTTTTCATTTCGCTTATTCGTTACCCTCGTTGGGTTTCCATCCGAATAATGACAAGCAGTACTCGAGTAGGAATTAGAATAGAAATACGGCTCGTGGGACGGTCGATGAAAGTGATTACAGTCTTAATACCCGCTAGTACTAATTGGATGCGAGTTCGTTGTACACGGTTTACGAAGTGTGGCTCGCCCTTAGGCTCACTCTTCAGTTACTGTGGAAGTAGATCAACTGCCTGACCAAATCCAATTATTGTTTTCATTCTATTTCTGAGTTGAGTTGAAGCAAAACATCTGACGTGTGGCATCATGCGACTTTTCTCGCCCCCGTGTCAATATCCTTTCCATGGGGTCAGCCAAAAGAACAATCAATACGTTCTCATTATACAAAAATGGGCAAAAATTCGCACAGTCCAAACAATAATAACCGTGCAAAAAGCTTGTAATGTATGAAATTGCTCCAACTTATGCCATGACTCAGGAGCATTGTCAGTGACCCTTGGTACATTCGGAATGATAAGCTTTACCACAATCTGGAAACTGTCGGCCTAATCGAAAATTGCAATCTTCCATTTGGAGCGTGTGAGAGGAGTTGTCTAAGGACGGCAGTGAACCACTTACTTGATGTTAACGACCTCTTGATAAGATGTGACAGAAACAATGCACACGAACCATCTCAGAGATAGTAAAATTATGAACCAAAAGCATGCACGTACCCAAATTGTCGGAAACTACTTGGAGTAATATAGATAACCCATGTATAAAGGCACTGCGAAACGAGGTAGTCAACAAAAAAATCTCTTCGACAGAGTGGCACACATTTATATTCATATCGGCCTGCCTCAATGGCTTCCATTCAATATCCGGTCTCATTTCCCCTAAACGGTGTATTTGCGGGGCGACAAGTGCGAGATTTACGAGAATGTTATTTTGAAAGTAGAAAGGCGTCTGACGTTATGTTGCATATTAATATCGACATCCTTTCGATCTTGTTAATTCCATTCCGCTGCTCCCTGACAGCGAGCCCGCTTTAACTCGGGTGATTCTACCTTCTCAGCGTTTAAGTATAACGTTTCATGTCAATAAGTCATCAGTCAACAATTTATTATAACTTCATTTTTATTTCTTCGTTCATTTCAAAACGTCCCTCGTCCGGTTTTGAAGCTTTTGGATGTACGTCAAGCGCCAACAGGTAGGGCGTAGATGTCAATTAATTTGACGGGCAAGGACCAAAATTAAGAGCATTTCTAGGTGCAGTCACCATCTGTCGTATCAAGCCAAGAGCTGTCCCTAACAATGACACCATCATTGCTATTAATTAAGAATCGAACTGAAGAGAACTTCAATGAATTCCCTTGCATGACGCCTCTTAAAGCCGAGGTTCTTCACAGCTCAATGAGAAACTCATCGCCTGACCATTCAAATTGTATGAATGCCAATAAGGAGTTGTTGATCAAGAGAAGGTCATAACCGCTCACTTCCCTAAATTCAACAGGAGGCCGTTCCCCTCCAGCCAATTTATCAGTGAACCAAAGGTCGCCTTTAAAGCCGCGCGCACCTCAGAGATTGAACAGACTCAGTGAAATTTTTCTAAATTGCCATAAAAAAAACAAAAATGTTTGAACATTAATTGTGTAGCTCACGTCGTTGTCCCTTTGTTGTAAATTTTGTGCTGTTACGTACTGAGCAAATGTGGATTATCTTGTTATCTTGATGTTTTCAAGACTCCTGATTCCGAAAATAATATTTGAGATAATTTTATAAGTTTGTGGTCGCTTTTATGAGAAAATGACTGGACTGAATCAACTCAATTTGATGTTTGTCTATATCAGTTTAAAACTAACTATAGTTATGGCGATCGAGATGTTTTTATCTGCAAAAATGGCTCTAATGATTATGATTAAATATTTTTTGTATGGATAGCTCCAAATAATACGTCAAGTGTACAGGGAATAAAGCGTCGATGTCACTTTTTCCTCAAACAATGAATGTGGCCAACCATTTGATTCAGAATGAAGAATCCAATGAAATACCGAAACAGGCATCATTAGTTTTTCAGTCATTGGTGAAAGAACCAACAATGTTAAATGGTACACGGAAGGAAACGTTCAAGTCAGAGTTAGCCACCAGCTACCATTCCCTGTAATGTGGACGTTTCGCCAGTCGTTTTCGAGTGATCCTAGGAACCCTGTGTTTCACATACTTCCAGCAACACCATTTTCCTGTGATTCACACGATCTTGTGAATCCTCAGTGATTTGTGCGTCGCCTGTTTTCCGTATTTAATTACAATTTTCTCCAGATTTTGGCTATTATTTTACGTGTTTGGAATGTCGTCCAGTGAGGCGAATGAGTGAGGTGGGTAACCGTTTCAATTCGCTAACCTCTCACGATGAACAGAAGATCTATCTAGTTGGATTGATCGCAGCCGTGCTAGTCCAAAATAGAAGGCCTCGACAACCAGAGGAGCCTGCGAGGTTGCATGACTCTTCTTATAAATAATAAACCTCCCACATGAATAATAACTTTCTACTCATTTTCGATGGTAAGCATCATCAACGCCATGAGCACTGAAACAGTTCTATTATAATATTATTCAGCCTACGAATGAGATGGCTAAGACATAGATGGTTCTTGTATGTTTTAGGATGACAATGATGGTTTTTCAGTGAACACGTGGGAGATATTCGCGAATTTTATTCATCAGCTATCTGCCTTTTCCATACATAAAGTGTTTAAGTCTAACACATTCCCTCCGTATGTATTAAGATTTTGGGAAAAAAGCCCTGTGTCCCAAATCTTACACTCTAAGTTGGTTTCAAAGTTATAGATGGCGGTTTTTCTCAGTTTCAAAATAGTGTGACGTTGATGGTTTTCCCCCTGGTTCTTTCATTTGTGGGAAAATGACGAGAGTGGCTCAATAAATTAACAATCATTTCGACGAATTCGCTTCATTCCTTGTAAATCCCGCTAATCTTAATCGTACTGTTCTTACAAACATTTATTGTTTATTTTCGTTTGTTTGTTTTTTTTTAACTTGTATTTTAAGGTCTTGAATACACAGCTGGAAACAATCGTTTCATGTACAATTAATTTCCAATAAATAAATGAAACAAAAGTAATGTATTTTATGTACAGAATATTGCGGCATTCATTTTACAACATTCGCTTATGAACCCTAGATTTCAAGAATTTTGAATTTAAATATGCATTCGTATATGAAAACATCCCTTTGTACAGGTTTGTTGTACAGGTGCACAAATCTTTTCAAAAGTTCGTTCTAATTTGCTGACCCGATTGCGATAGCTTAATTGTCCATGAAGAATTCGCTAAAATTAAAGAACGTTCAGCGTCCTTGAGATTTTGACGCTTCGGTTCCATTAAAGATTTGGGTCTTAGCAAAGCCTCCTTAAATAGCAACGGAGCCAAATTCGGAAGCCTCCTCCAGGCTACTTGTGACATCGAACTTGAAAGCATCTTGCAACGTAAGTGTATATGTATATTTGCGTGGCCGTGTGGGTAGAATTGGCAGAGTAAGATGGAGTAGTATGGAAACTGACCCGGTAACTGCGTAAAACGAAGGCGAGCCTGGTATTGGAGAATTGACAGTGAAATAATAGGGCCAGTTCGGCTGATTTAGAGCAAATCTTAGTTCTAGGCCCGGGTGGCAACTGTATCGATTCACGTCCATTTCACGCGTAAAACATGCCTGGTGCGATGCGTCATACAACTTCCCTCAGTGCCACGTGGAAACTACAGACGAACCACTCAAATCCATTCAACAATAATTGAAATATACCGATAACCATTCTGATCACTACGAAAGTATGCAGTAATAACGATAGAGGAGTGTGGGCGGTGTGGATGTGTCCTGACTGTCGATAGTATTCCAAAACTGCCCGGCCAGGACATGAGAGCAATTGTTTCAAATTGTAACTCTATGACACTTTCTGTCTATTACTTACGGAAAGAACTCCACAATAAAATAAATGGGCCAAGGCGATAGGGTGGGACCATCGCTACCAGCAGGTCAATGGTACTGAAATGTTGCGTTGCGTGTTGCGTATTGTACGTAAATGTTGCGTTATTCTATTACAACGATAACATGTATATGTGTTGTTTCCTCCAATGGATTTAACAGTTCGTCATCAGCCAAGCAAAGTAGAAGGAGGCTCCGAAGCGTTCTTTTTCGCAATTATTATTAGGGCAATTAGTAATGTTTTATGACCATCACGGCTGTCTCTCGAGATCTTCAACGTCAAGGTTTTTCTACGAGCCGATTATGTGAGTGCTTTTGTGAACTTGACTTAACTACTTCGTCGCACTAACAGCCACCAAGTCTTCCAAGTTGAACATTATGATCGCTGAGTCATTCGCATTGAAGACAACATTTATCACGAAGGAGGAATTCCGGCAAGTTGACAAGCTCATACTGAAGTCTTTGTCTTCCTTAAGTTTCCTTTTGCTCCTTTCAAAACCTTGAGAAGCGTTTAAGGCAACGGAATACTAAGAGCGTTAGTTTTATGTTGAGAGCTGTAACGAGCCGCGAGATAAGCGACTCATCTGCTGGCGAGTCGTGATTCTTTTGAAAGGCCGTAGAGAAACCCTTGCGGTTTCTTTCGTGTCATCAAGAACTTGTGTTTCGGTAAAGTAAGAACTATTAGTAAAATACTATAGTAGTAAGAAATATGTTCAGAAAGTTCTTCAAGACGACGCGAAAAACTTTAATTCAATGGAGCATCTTTCAATGAAAATGCTGACTAGACGTTCGTTAAAAATGTAAGTTGAAAATGAACAGAGCAAGTGAAAAAGAAAGTAAAAACGAAAGTTTTCGACTAGATGATTTTTGAAAGAGTTTTTAGATCCTTTCCCAGTCTTTTGAGTGCTACGCTCTGTCGTCGGTCCCAATTACACTCGGGATTTGTGTGTCGCTTTCATCAATTAACTCATCCGGATTTCCACTCCGCATATACGAACAGGGTAGAATTTAACTTGGCCCTGTGTCTTTAAAGCTATTAGGTTACTCCTGGGTATGTTACCATCTTTATTGAGCCACCAGCGGGGATTTTTTTGCGGAAGGTTTGTGTTCATTGTTCTGGAATAATGGGGAATACACCGCGAAAAAGCCAATTGAAAGAATCGTCGATTGAATTAAGGAATTTCTAGAGTTGCATACAACCATTTTATGGCCGTTGTTAAACTCCCATCGTATTAGTAGCTAGTTGGACTACCAAGCTGGTTTTCATGGAAACTGTGGTTTTTTAAGAGCGGAGTTTATGAGAAAACAACGCTAAAATATGTTGTTGTCGATAAAGTTGATAATTTATTGGGCTGCTGTTTTCATTGCCCCATGAATGAAATTTCAATCTTATCGTTATGTCGTTTGACACATTTCAACAGTTTTGTTTTTGATGGAACCGACTGAGAAAAAGCGTAAAGCCAAGGAAAGTAAAAATGTATTGTTTTGATTGCTACAATAAGAACGTTAGTTATGTATCAATTTTACTGAAAGCCTCATTTTGGCATCCCATGTTGATCTGACTAGGCTACTTTCTCACCACACGCCGCAGCAAAGACACGGTCAACGACTGCAACCCTGATGTTACCATGAAAAGCAGTGATGTTATGTAGAAAAGCACCTAATGTCAGGAGCCCAGGAAGGACTGGAATGACGGAAGCTGGGAGCATAAAAGTGACGAGTCACAGCGCAAAAAGAACCTGACAGGATCAAAGGAGGGACAATTGTGAAAGATGAAAGAAGAGAAGCAAAACGATCACTGACAAATGTGGGTAGTAGTGCGAGTTTCCATTGCTGAAGCCCAAAGCATGAAAGATGAGATTAAAACGATGCTCAGACGTCAGCTGGAAGCCCACATACTCTCCCGAATCCTTTGCAAACAGGGGCACCAGGCAGTGGGCTCTATTGCCATAGCCAAGCTTAAGGGAGGCTCTTTGGAATTTGAAAGTGGGCGAAGAAAGGAACTTGGCATTTATTTTTGACATCATCTAGAGTGCGTAAAATTCCCCAACAGTCAGATTCACTTTTAACAACCAGAAACAGCTTCAAATGATCAACAAAACCCAAGCAACAAAAATATCTCCCTCCCAACCGCTACCAATATCATCAGTCAACTCGAGGGACAGCAGGACGGCCAAGTGCAATCCTTGGGCACTCAAAAAAAGGGTTCTTTATCCGCAGTTGGAGTCAAAGATTCGAAAAAAAGTCGTGGCAAAAGAAGCTTCAAGGTGACCACGTTAAAAGCATCCCTAGAAGCATTCAGGGCTGACAGTAGTGAGTGTTCATCCATCAACAGTCCCTCACTATTGTTGAAACTACTGTG
Organism: Pachypeltis micranthus; assembly: GCA_020466155.1. Lineage (NCBI taxonomy): Eukaryota > Metazoa > Arthropoda > Insecta > Hemiptera > Miridae > Pachypeltis > Pachypeltis micranthus. The sequence goes on along the minus strand of CM035770.1, from coordinate 41,446,867 downwards.
TAGCAGAACTTGATTTCTTGTTTCCCCCAAAGTCTAGAAATCTTCAAGTGAAAAGAAGTGAAACTAGACAGCGAAATCACGCTCTTTCAGGAACTGGTTCTTCCACACATATTTGGTTATATTTGGTTATCATTTGGCTATGATAACTATAGTTCGTTTTCGATCGAGGTTCATTTGAGCAGGTTTGGTCCTGTGATCTCTCTCAATATTGTGACTAACACAGCATTTTCTCGTGTGTTTTTTTTTCTATAAGAAGCCTTTAAAACGTGATATTCTAAACAAAAATCAAAACAAAATTTTTTGTCAAGCGATTACATCACCTTTCTTCCTTTAGTAAAGTAAAAATGGTTGAATTAGTTGAAGGTGTATGTCTCAAGTAGCTTCCTCCAGTTGCTCGTGCTCACAGTGTTGCAAGGCGCCCATGGGTTTTCTCAAGATTGTTCGCTCCATAAAGTCTTTTGTAACACAATTAGCGTTAACGTTGTTATTGAGGGATTCCAGGTCTCGTTAGTTCTGGTACGTCCCATTTTGTATCCGCTCAACTCCATTATCGATTAAACTACCGGCGCTCTGTGCGCCTCTATTTCACTTTCCCCTACCGATTCCCCTTTCATTCGGGTCAAGGACTCGTTCAGGTGTGAGGTTAAGATTTCAACCTCAGCAAATGAGGCGATTAGCCCTGGCCCCCGTCTCCCGTACGACGAGCCGGAACGGGAAGCATTAAGATCGCGTTGGTTTCGCTCTCATACGGAGTTAGTTGGGCCTGTTGTGTAACGTGAGTCTCATTCACTTCTCAATTCTATCAATGAGGTTTTTAAAGCCAGGTTAAAAATCTGAAATAACAATGAACCAGCGGGAAAATCATTGGAGTTGATCTGATCCAACGGTTCGGGCTCCAGGAAAGTCAGCTGTTTTGCAGTAAATAAGATTGGCACATGGCGTTCTGTGACTCACATAGAAGATGCGTGACAAGAAATGATAGATATTGGCTAAAATATTACAGGATAAGATATCTAGTCAGCAGTGTCTTCCACATTTCTACACATGCCATTCAGCGAAAAGAATTAATCAACTCACACGTTTTATTTATGTTACTAAACTCACTATGAATAAGACGGTGGCACCCAATAAAAACTTGATAAATTAACATGATGAAATGTGTAGGGCGCCCAGAAGGACCGCGATAAAACGCCCACCAGTGTTAAGATACGAACCGAGGATGGGACACCTCGAAGAACACCTGCTGTCACACCCAGTCGGTCACCTTCTCGTCATTTTTCTTGCACCACGCGTCACGCGAGGAAACAGCCAAGGCTGCAACCCTGGAGCTTCCGACACCGCAGTACGAAGATCCGTCCTGTTATTTTTGCGCTTCTTGACTCGCTTAGTGAGCGCTAGAATCAGGCTCTCAGTATCAACTCTGCGGTCGAGACTCTCGGCGACGATGTCAGGACTCAGTTCTTATTCAGAGACAACCCGGTGGTGCATCTCTCCCTCCACTTCCCAGCCTTCGAATGATATTGCTCCAACTGGTTGCTGATTGGCGCTAGACGCGCTCCATTAGTATGAGGGCACACCTGCACCACAACGACTCGAACCGGTTACCTCAAGCCCTACAGTTAGCAAACCTCATCGCGGTAGGAAGTGACGCTACACGGACGGTGTGAAAGTGCCAGTAATCTCATCCATAAATGCCCTCCGAAGCACCACTGTACCCATGCCGAAGAGTAGCTAGCATAATTATGCAATGTAAATAAACGTTTATGACAGTTGTTCATGTTTACACCGCTCCCGAGTCCCCAAAACACGGCTGCAACGATTTTTAGTAAACTTTGCGTGGAAAAGTTTCAAAAAACGTCACAGCATTATAACATTTCCATTTTACGAAAGTGGCACAATAAAATACTAAACATTTCAAGGGAAAGCGATTTCAGTATGTTCCTTATAAATCGATGTAAATAAATGCAACACAATTAATTCCGAAATAATCGACCAGTTTCCTTTATAGTACGTTTAGTTCTATTATGCTCATGTGAATAAAATGAATGAACAAGTTGATGAATGCACGTAGGGCTGAGGAAGGTTGTGATGCGCCCAGACGTTTTATCTGCCGTTTACGTAACTATCCTTCCTACTTCCTAGAGCTGCGAAAAGTAAATCAGTACCAGGGTTTTGAACACTACCGGTGACACAGCCGTTGAGGAAATTTAGTCACCAAGGTTAACGCGAAGCCACTCTTTTCGAATGTAATTATGCCTTTACATACGTCGTTAAAAAACGATACGTTCTAATATAACTCACTTTTATTGGCCAAGTCTCATAGGGAAGCCCGAGAAGAGAAGCCTTGAAAATGTCGTTTGAGAATCGTAAATATGGATGCTTTTCTTTTGAATTGTCGGCACTCAAATAGCAGGTAGAACGTCAGCTAATTAGGCGGATTTCCAAGGAAACGATGCGCTGGGGGTTCGGACGTTGGTCGCTATCAGGACTCTTCACATTTGTCGAGATTGTAATCGAAATGGGATTGCGCCCAGAATGATTTTCGTATTGGTCTAGAGATACCTCATTCTTAAATGCCGATTTCCCAGTGGATATCTAACGTTTCGATGAAGTGGACGGGCGATTGACCTGAAGAACTGAGAGCAGTATTTCCCGTTGTAATCGCGAATTAGATTTCTCAGTTGTTACCCCAGATTCAGGGGCTTAGATTTGGAGCAATTAGAGCCATTCAGATAGAGCCATTTTAATTTTACGTGACTACTTCAAAGGCACGGAAAGGATTATGATCCATCAAGGCCATCCGTCATTATTGCATCGTTAACGCATCAGATATCCAATCGGTACAATCTACTCTATTGCATATTGCATTGTATGCTGGAAGTTTGGAAATTTCCACAATAATCGAATCACGAGTGCATTTAGTTCAGATCAATGAAGGTTGCGAATGGAAGAAACTTAAAGAACGTTCATCCTCATTAAGTAAAAATTAGTAAATAATTAAAAGAAGTAAATGTATAAGACACTTTTTCTTAGGTATGTAGCCGTGTATGAGGTTGTATTCCCACTTTGAGAAGCCCCGCACGTGGGAAAACATACCATGAACCTACGAATAGACAACCACGCGAAGCTTGGACCAACGTGGGCTCCAACACTCTGTTGGGAGGCACGTTTAGGACACTTGACGACTGCTTTGGGCTGAGCGTCTTAAAAATACTTGCGACCCTCCAGTCCAAGCTCTAACGGTAAGGAAGCCCATATCCATGTTTTCAGGCCACAAAACTAGAGACTGTCGGTATTTACACCATCCTTCCAAACCACAAATTTCTTTTATTTTATAATTTTTATAATATTTTTATTATTCCTTCATGTTTCCTTGTCACCATTGTGTACACTGTACTATCTAAGCACATGTATGTGTTGTTGAAGCCTAGTGGTTGCCAAGACTGTGTGAGTAACGTAGGTATGGTAGGTTGATGCAGACCATTGGAAGAGCCAATTCATCACAGGACGTGGGAATTGTACTACTGGGCTTTTTTCTCTCTCCTGCAGGCATGTCCTTCACCATCTTGCGCTGCACGAGCTTGCAGGAGCCCCTTCACTGGACCTCCTCCTCGACCTGACCACCCTGCAGTATAGCATCTGGCACGGCGCCTTGGAGTCGCTGGTCCTGTGCTTTGGTGGGAAGACTCCTCCAAGGGCCAGTAGGATGGGAGCTCTACGGCGTGGCACCTCCACACCATTGCCCCCTCCGTCCGAGATTGCTGGGGCATGAAGGCACCCCTCCTTCCCCGCAGTCCAGCTGCTGTCTGGGCATGGCACGTTTAACCTGCGCCTCATCTTCTTCAAGCGCCGCACATTCAACCTCTCCCTGTGCAGAGGAGAGATCAGTGAGGACGCAGCGCATGTCCTTTTTCGAGTGCACCCTCTATGATAACAAGCGGACCAGGGCGTGAGAGAGTGCAGCCACGCTTTTGTCTAATGGTTCAGCCATGGGGAGGCTGCTACATTTTCCCAGGCATGGGCTGCCAGACGGTGCCTGCTCGAGTCGTGGTCTCTGCCTGCCATGGCCGACCCTCCCTCCTCCAATTAGCACTCCCTCCACCCCCCCCACCCATCTTCATCAGGCCTCAGGTGCACACCTCCCACTGCTGGGATCCATGTGCTGCGTCCACTAGACCAGGGCGAGTCTAAATAACTTTTCCCTCCCCCTTTCGCACCAATGAGGGGGGAGGCCAGGACTTCACCGCCAGACTTGAAGGAAACGAGAAATCATACAGTACTCCAGTTCCACAGTTGTTGGATAAACAGTCCACCCTGCCAGTGCTGACTGCAACTAAACAAGCTTGTAATCGTCTCACTCTGTTCGTTAAGAAGGCTATTACTGAAAATGTCATAGTTGACATCTTCCTTTGACACTTGCCACCCAAGCAAATAGTTAGTTCGTTACTTACCCCCTGGCAGCAGGCCTTTGGGGGGAGACTGGCTCAATGGCACTACCTCCCCAGGCATGATATTTATTAATAATATAACCTTTCTCGTGAATTGCAAGATTCCTGTTAGAGGGTTCTGGGTCGCTATGAAAGAAAGCAGACCTGCCTCGCTGTTGAAGACTGATGTTTGGCAACGTTACGTTATCACAGTAGAATGACTCGTACATCGTAGAATGAATGTTTGGCACTCGCACTTATTCTCCTAGTTGTTGATAGTATATTTTGGATGGAAATGTTGAATGTTCGATCTTGAGGGGTTTAAAAGCGAGAAGAGCTTGTTGGATAGGTAATGTTTCATCTTTAGTTAATTTTTCTTCCATTCCGTGCGAGAGGTGTCAGAATTCCTCTTTATGCCCAGTGAACTAACCTGTGGAGAACCGGCTCGTGAAGTTCCCTGAATGTATACTTGAAGTGGACTCGGGCCGAAAATAGCCCGTATTGCCCATTATACCAATTATGTATAGGCAGGAGCCTTTGCAGGCTCGTAGTAGCATCGAATAATTAGATTCTCCTCAACGTGGAGACCTGGCCATCACAGACGACATGACATACCACAATCTCATGGTGGTTAACACTTCTTTACTACCCTAAGAAACTTACCTCCGAAAACATTATCAGACTGAAAAGCGTCTGCATGGCGTTATAGACGACAAGCACGTTGTTGAGTTTGAACGGCTTTCGGTTCTCCATCACTTTCGGGCCGAAGAACATGACGACGTAAAGATAAGATCCGACCATAATGAGCGTAGGCCATGGGGAGGCCATGAGAGACCAGTCTTCCACTCGTGGATCTGCGAACAGAAGAGTTCCTACAATGTAAATAACCCGTGTGACTCATAAAGTATAAAAGTATGATAGATTCTGAAATTACTCTTCGACCGTTTTTGGTTCCTAATCGCGAGGTTTGCTAATATTTATTTGCCGCTTTATTATTTATAAACTAACTTGTACTTTCACTTTCAGGTTGGTATCGCGTTATGTGTTGCTCGGAATAGAATGGCTTGGAAAAGAACTATCATCTGGAGGAATCCTTCCTGGCAAGTGTTTTCTGTAGTGGTACACTCCAGCTTTCTTTTTCTCTATCTCGGTTCTTATTTGTTTTACCATCTAAGTTTCTACATTTATTGCTTCAATTAGCCACCTCTTCTTGTTATAACACTTGAATAATTATTTGCTTCCAAAAATATAATTTGTGGAGTTGAACCAAGTGGACTAGTTAGTAGCAAGTAATTGTATTTAAGCGGAGTGAAACTTAAGCTCAAAAATACTGTAAGAAAGACGTAGTTCATTCTCACAAGCGAGGCCAGGGTACCATTGTAGGACGGCCATCGAGAAGGTCAAAAGGGGGAATTATTTTATGAGACATTGGGAAAATCATATTAATAATTTCAGTGTGACGTGATTTTGATTTATTATTCATTCTGAATAATAACCCTATGTTTTCGGTCACGAAAAATTTTTTACAACCCCCCCTCAAAATTTGATACTTTACGTTTCAAGACATGGAGATTCCAAATTTGCAATGTCTGTCCGCCGTCCCCCGTCCGGGCCGTTTTGTGCCTTTAACGTGGTCTAAAAAATTCGTTCTTTTGTCCAAAAATCCGATTTGGTATCTAGTTGTGCCCGCCATCTCGGCAATCCGATCGGACGAAGCCCATGGTTGTAATGGGCAAAAAACGGTTAAAAAAATTAACGAAACGCAGTACAACGCGGGAGCTACAGCGTTTCGTCGTTTGAAATCCCTCCTGCCCCGCCCGTCTCATTAAAAAAGCAACCGCGCTCGAGGCTCGCTTCCCTCCCAATGACCCCTTATGCCTTTCCCTTCGAGCGCCCCCGTTCCAATTTCCCCGACGTTTTGGTTTTAATACGATTCAATTTTTTTAGATTCTTTCGTTTCATTCTCATTTTGGTTTTTACTTTCCTTGCTCTACGAAGTAGAAAGGAATGTTATGTAATCGGCTGAAAAAAAAATTTTGCACGAGATTTTTTGACGAGAGCAGCACAATAAATTATCAAAATTTTCGACCAAAAGCGTTTTTCGCGCAGTTTTTTCCTTATAAACTTCGCTGGAATTCTTGTAGAGTGTTAAAAAAAAATTGGTATTGTAGTCCAATCCAATACCTAAAGGGTGAGTGTTTAAAAATGCTCATGAGATACATGGGGCTCACTCCAGAAATTCCTGAATTTCAACTACTGCCGTTTCGCCTAATACTAGTTCTAAAAGTTTTTACCCTATAACTCTGCAAAAGTAATTACTATCCTTCTGCCAAAAATTCTGGTTTACAGCCCCATTGATTCTCTGTCTACCAATTGCTCAATAATGGTCCTGCAATGAGTACGAGCAGCACAATAAATTCCGGAACTGTAGGCGCTACCGCTTTCTGCTGCCGTAAAGCGTTGTTTGACCAAGTTCAAATTAACTGAGTGATAAATAAATTGATTGAATAGAATTAGCCATGTACAAAGTGAATTTACGTAGAGCTAAGGAAAGTTGTGTGTTGCAATGCACCAGATATTTTCATAGATTTTTGGTTAAATTTTGATATTAGTATTTAGCGTGCATGTTTTCATATTAAAATTCAGTTTTTTCTAGATACTTTCGTTTTTTTTAATATTACGATTCAGTTCTTTTCGACCTTTTTTTGGGTTTCATTATGATATTTTTCGATGCTGAATCGAACAGGATGGGTCTCGGAGCATTAATGCTAGATCAAGCTGATTATCAGAATAATAAACCGTTGTGTAATAATTTGCAGGGTTTTTTAGAGGAGGTTCGAATTAACCGTTTTGGAACTGTTGAGCAAAAATTGTGAGAAGTGCTAGTAACTGAAACATTTTGGAACACCGGAATTGTTTCTAATTATTAACCTTACTAAACTCTAATTATATCGGAAATTTATCGAACAGCTACCCTGATTTTTCTGCGAGCACTATTACCACATGAGCTGGGTTTATAAAGAAAAAACTGCGCTACAAACAATAGGATTTTTGGCGCTTCTCTCGTCATTTTCCTACGACTGAGAATTTTATGGTCAAGTTGTTTGCAACCAGTCAAACACAAAATTCAATAAAAATTGTCTCCAAGCAATTCTCAGGTTATACGAGGCACGTCCAGAAAGTAAGAGTACTCAGGCCTGTAAGTGCGGGGAACATTTTTACTTTCCTTGGCTCTACGAAGTAGAAAGGAAAGTTATGTAATCGGCTGAAAAAAAATTTTGAGTTTTCTTTAGATCTTTACGTTTCAGACCCTCCTGAGTCCGAAAAATATTATTTGGGAAAATGGTCTGTGTGTATGTGTGTGTGTCTAGGTGTCTGTGAACGATTTTTAGAGAAAACCACTGAACCAAATCAGGTCAAACTTCATATCTCGCCCGCAAGTTATCATGGAACGCCAAAATAAGGGTATGAACAAAATCCACTGAAATTTAACTATAGTTATCATAGTGATCAAAACACCAACTTTTTTTTTCTCAAAAACGGCTTTAACGATTTTGATTAAATTTTTTATATTGATAGTTCCCAATATGGCAATCACACCATAAAATTCCCATCCGCGGGAAAATGACGAGAGCAGCACAATAAATTGCCAAAACATTCGACGTAATCGATTTTAGAGTAGTTTTTAGAGAAAACAACCGTACCAAATCAGTTGAAACTTGATGTCTAGCCTACAGGTTACCATGGGACGCAAAAATAAGGGTATGAGCATAATCCACCGAAAGTTAACTATAGTCATCATAGTGATCAAAACACAAAATTTTTTTCTCAAAAACTAACGATTTTGATGAAATTTTTTATATTGATAGCTCCCAATATGGCAATCACACCATAAAATTCCCATCCGTGGGAAAATGACGAGAGCAGCACAATAAATAATCAAAATTTTCGACGAAAAGCGTTTTTAGCGCAGTTTTTTCTTATAAACTCCGCTGGAATGTTAGTAGAAAGTTAAAGAAAATTAGTATTGTAGTCCAATCCAATACCTAAAGTGTGAGTGTTTAAATACGCTCATGAGGTACATGGGGCTCACTTCAGAAATTCCTGAATTTCAACTACCGCCGTTTCGCTTACTACCAGTTCTAACAGTTATTACCCAATAACTCTGCAAAAGTGATTATTATCCTTCTTCAAAAAATTCGTGTTTACAGCCTCATTAATTTTCTGTGTACCAATTGCTCAATAATGGTCCTATAATGAGTAAGAGCAGCACAATAAATTCCGGAACTGTAAGCGCTACCGCTTCCAGCTGCTGTGACGTTTTGTTCGACCAAGTTCAAAGGAACTGAGTGATAAATTAATTGAGTAAGTAGAATTAGCCATGTACAAAGTGAATTGTTGTAGAGCTAAGGAAAGTTGTGTGTTGCAACGCACCAGATATTTCTTTCCAATGTTCACCACTCTGCTTGATGTAGGAAGTCCTCCTGAACATAAAAAGCACTGAATAACCTTGGTAGTATGCAAACTGCCTTCGTAGTGACCGTTTTCGTGAAATAAGTCGATAAAAAAATCCCCCCAAGTGCGAGGTGCGCTCCGTCATCCGGCCCCTTGTCGCTAAGGGTAAAACGCCGACGGCGAAGCTTACGGCGAAGGTGTCATGGAACAGAACGAACGTTTTCAAATGGTGTCGGGAGTTCAACGAAGGAGGATGAGTGGGAAGGTATACGATTTTGACTGACGAGTTGGTGAAACAAATTGAGACGCCGTTCGTTAAGATCGTCGATTGACAGTCGTTGAACTTGCTGCAATGTTTCCACAACTCTCAAGATCTCTTGTGCACGAAAAAATCACTGAAACTCTCGTACGCAGAAAAGTGGGTGCCGAAACAATTGACACAACAGCACAAAGTGAATCTGAATCGGGTCGCCAGCGCTCTCGAGTTACTTGAGCAATTTGAATTGAAAAGGTGAGGATTTCCGTATTCCCCTGACTTGGCACGTTCGATTTTCATCTTTTCACCTCCCTGAAGACTCACATGGGGTGGACAATGCTTTTCAACTGACGAGGAAGTGAAGAAAGAGGTCCTGGGCTGACAGAAAGAGTTGGCGGGAGAATTCTTCAAAGAGGGTATAAAAAAGTTTGTGCCGAGGCTCAAAACAAGTGAGGTGTTAACGTACAAGACACTGTAATTTTTTTTAGACAATTTTTTTTTAAAATAGAAAAATCCAGTACTCTTGGTCTTGCCGGTATGATTATGCTGTAATCCCTCGATCGCGTTCACGGACAATAGTTTTCTGCTGATTACGTAACCTTCCTTTCTACTCTGTAAGACTAAGTAAAGTTTATAAAAAAACATGGAATTTAATTGATCATGCTAACGAACTTTTTTTAAAGCAACCCACATTTTGTTTTGCACACTTTTTCTGGCTGGTCGTTAAGTAGATATGTAAGTAAAAATACATTATAAAATGATATTCTTCGCACTTTAAAAAACGTTCGTTTACTCACTTTCACAAAAACGGCTCTAACAATTTAGATCCAACTAGGAGTATCAGCCAAATTAAAGGGGATCGACGAAACCCGATTGATGCTCAGCATTGATGCTTTTCTTTCAATCTCACATTGTCCATCCTCCTGGATCAATTCTACTAGTGGTCTTGCCAATATGCTTCAGCGACGTCCAAATATCCCAGGTGGGAATATTTCGTATTAGGCAACTTATACAATGCCAGGCTTCAAGGAAGAAAGATCTTTAACGTTCGGAAGGGGGGGAGGGGGAGGGGGATATGATAATAAAATAAACGGCAAAGCTCCATTAGATGGAAATGCGTCGTCTATGGTAATGTTATTGAGCTGTAGCGCAAGAAGGAACCATATCGAAACACTTATCTTCGCTTGTGGGCAGGAGAAATCGAGCTCGCCAACGGGATTTTCACCGTAGGGCGTTTGGATACAAGAAAACAAGGAGCCGACTGTGTACACGTTGGGTGCCTTCCGGCAGGAAAAAGCTTCGCGAATCGGATTGAACTGCGAAGAATTCAAATTATCGGAGGTGTGGCTATTGAATAACGAGACTGACGCTGTGAAACAGTTGATTTTGAATTCACATTCGTGAAAACGTTCACGGTTTTTTTCGACCGCAAACATAAACGCACATACACAGGCCATTTTCTCAAATGGCGTTTTTCGGACTCAGAAGACTTGGAAACGTAAAGAGGTGTAGGAAACACAAAATGTTCTTTACAGCCCATAACACAACATTTATTCCTAATTCTCCAGGCTAAGTAATATGAAATGCTACTTGCTACCTGTTAGGAACCCATAACAAGTTCGCAATGCAGCGAGACATTATCATGTTGCTCCGCGGGCGCCCGCCTCGATGGAAATGTCTTTACAACTGTCAGCCATAACACTAGATATAAGCGAACTAACAGAAAAACAGTTCTTTCAATTCCTCAGGCGCATTGGCCGGCAAAATCGGATAACGCGAGGTACTCTCAATTTCAGTTTGAAAGTGCCAAAAGTACAAAACATGATTTGTCGCGGGTATATTTTGCCGTAGTTTCTTTTTTTCATTTCACATATTCGTTTCGGGGATTTATTGGGTTCACCCCACTGGTAAACCACGGAGTTCACTGAAGCTTTCCTGATAGTTCTTCGCTTCAACGATTAATTTGATCCAATTATGGCAGGGCCTGAAAAGCCCCTCGGTACTTTGAGCGAGAGGTTTTGTCATTCTAAAGCTAAATGTTGACTCAAAAATGGCACACTTACCACTTCGTTCATCGAAAAGATGCGTGTACTCTTCGTAAGCGATTCGGACGATTCCGGCCATTCTGCCTGCAAGGAATGAACATAAGGTGAACTTACATCGTTTAGAACAATCATATTTATTTATGGAATACAGTTTGACGGCATTTTCCGATGCATCTTTGCTAAAGTGTAGGTATATCGCTAGAATACAGTCAGGTTTATCAAATGCAGTTATTTATTTACTGTGAACATTTCGAGAGCAAAAAAATACATTTTAGTTGTTATCTCTGTTAGGTGTGTCAAAGGAGCTTTTAGGGAGAACAATATATAAGTATTGACACCCTATACAACCATTTTCCAGTCCAACAATTATCTCCTTTTACCAATTTTTCTAGAGATACTTATACAGAGCAAAAATTAGGTGTTGATTAGTAGTCGATATTTCGAATGTTGGGAGGATCGTAAAAGAACTGTAATCACGAGTGATTCTTACTACGCCTTATGCCGTTGGCAATAGTTATAATTGAACGCGTGATAGGTATAATTCGTTAAAGATAAAGGCTCCCTGAAGTTATTTTAGTTGTGTCATAATTGACGTTATGTGTCCGCTGATGTTATGGATTTTTCTATGACGATGTAAATCTTAGGTAGGGATTAATTAAATCCAAGGTTGAGATTGCAGAGATAAACATACTGCCCCTAGCTGGTGATCTGCATTAGGCGGCCAATGCCAAGTTGTTGGGCAACGCAGGAAGATCATAATGAAAGGAGTTGCTATCTACTATCTTCCATCTCGGGTTCAAGCTCATGCTCGACGTCGCCGACGACTACACGTAGCCGTTTCGGTGAAATAGCTTCTCGAATGAGTGTTATGTGAATGTCAAGCAAACAGTGTCAGCTACATTGGGCAATTATTCATGTAATTCCCAATAATTTCAGAGTTTCCTATTTTTTAAACGTAAAAGGTAGATGTAATCTTAAATTTTAATTACTGCTGAAAAACGGCTCTAATGGTTTCTGTCATGTTTACGGGATACTCTCAACTAGGTAGTACCAATTTTGCGTAAATGTAGACGACGAAGATTGAGCGGATCTATCGAATATTGCGCTCACAAGTAGAACGAAAAGTCGTGTAGTGGGCTGATACATTTTCTTTGTGGGTTTCCTTTAGATCTTGACGTTTCAGCCTTTACTGCGCACAAATCACCATTTGAGGAGTTGGTGAACATGTGTCTATATTCTACATTCTGCCCCGAAATCAACGTGGGGCGTCAACATGATCAAGTTACCAATTTTTTACTTCCCTTTGCCCTACGAAATAATCAGGTACGTTGTGTAATCGGCTGATGAAAAATTTAAAAAATTGAGTTTCCTTTGGATCGTTACGTTTTAAGGGCTACTGAGTCCGAAATGTTGGAAGATGGAAAAGACTTCGTACAAACCAAATTCTTTTCGGCAGCCAAAGAATTAACGATCGTAGTGTAAAGAAAAATCTTGTGTACTTCCCTGCCTGAAAGGCCTTTGAGGAAAAATTGGCCGCGGAAATGTTGATCAGAAACTGAGGGGAAGCACATAAGACGAGGGCGGTATTTTTTGACGACAGTCACGCTTAACCTATTGTGTGCCTCGCCTAGCATACTCTTCGTCGCTGGTCAATATAACTTCCATGTTCATGCTGTTTGCTGAAGTAGCTATAAGACCGTGGTGTTAATGGCGTATTCATTCGTTTTGACCAGTCCAGCAAGAAGGTGCGAATATAATATATCACGCGTCAGTTGAAACTCTGGTTGCGTCAACATCCACCACTTCGTAGTCGGTTGCCTTTGTTACAGTCGGTTCCTGACATTGAGCTTGGCCTAGAATCTTGAAATTCATCAACGTCGCTTTTCCCGCTGGAAACTAGAAAGTGATTTTGCTCACTCCATCGCCGCTCTTTAACGAGCGGGAGATGATACGACGAAGGTCATTATAGATCAAGGAGCCTGTTAATCGAAAGGTTTAATATTGCTCGCTAGGCCGTACACTTGAATGGCCGGCTCAAACGGCCCGTACAAGTTGCCACACGTCCTGTGACTGGAGTCTGCGAAATTTTTGGTTAAGACATATTGAAGGCGTCAATTATGCACGATGTGACACAAGTGGAAGTAGGTGATCTAAGAACCACTAACCGCTAGTATAAAATCGTTGAATAATTAATAGATGTATTAATAAGACAAAACACGTGAAGATCCAAATGCAACGAATCAAACAACTTTCCTCAACCTCACGAACATTCTTGCTACTAACGCAATATGTTGTTTGTTTTTCACTCAGTTCATTTGAACGTGTGAGTCAACTTAAGGTGTCTTAGATCTTATTTTTCGGGAGACGCTGCATTTACATGAGCGTGCTTTACGAAGAAATTTATCACCACTTTCCGCAACCCCAGTAAATTGACGGCCTGCTACGTACAGAGGCGCTACACGCATTTCAACAGGAACAATTTTAAAGAACAAAATGTAGCTACTAATTTGTTGACAGTACTCCTTGACTTTGATTAAATTCGTTGCCACTTTTTCAGAAAATTGGAAAACTTTGACAAATCTCGTATTCCGAGCTATCGTGGCTTCAATCTCCGTACAACAGATAGATACAGAAATAATTATGGAAAACAAAATATGGGTATAGGTTGCTAAAAGGCACTCCGTAAGATTGATGAACTCTGGTGATGCAGTTACTCAGGAAATTGCAAAAGTCTTTAAAAAAAAATTATTAGCGACACACTTTCATTTTTATCCCTGTTCAATGGAATGTCAGAAGAACATTTATTAAAAACAATATATAGGTATTAACTACCTATAAGAAACACATTCTGTGAGTTTAGTGAAAATGGTTGGAGCAGTTTTGCTAAACAGCGTAAAAAACCTATTTTTGCTTCATTGGCCTTCATCTCCGTTCACTGTATTTTCATATTTATAAGGATGAAAAGTTAGGTACTAATAATTAAAAGATAATCTGAAAGTTCAATCAAAATCGTTAGAGCCGTTTTCAGGAAAATGCGAAAACCCGTAGATTGTGGTACATCGATGGGAATCGCCCATAACCTTATTTTTGCATCTACAAAAAATAACAAACAGAACAGCTCAACCGATCCTGCCGTTCTCCTGCAAATCAAGCTACAGGCTCGCGCCGGTATTAGGTTTTTCGGACTTGCTAGGCCTCGAAACATACAGATCTGAAGATCACTATACTTTTCTTACCCTTTGGGTCGTGGAAAGTAAAAAATGCACTTAAGTCGCTTTCCGTTGAAGTTATCGATAATTTATTGTGCTGCTCTAATCGTTTTCCCAGAAACGAAACCTCTGTAGTTCTGTTATAACATTTTGAAGAATGTATGCAAACGATTTGGTCAAGATCCCAAGAGCGGTTTTTGAAGAACGCAAGTAAGTGTTTGGAAAAGTCTAGTAAGTTTTTAAGTGATGGCTCATATCCTTGTTTTGGCGTTCCATGGAGCCTCCTGAGCGTAAACCCCCTGTTTGAAAAGGAGAATGTATCGATGGATGGGAAATTCGTGGAAACTGTGTGAGCGGTTGGAAACATTAAAATGGTGGGCAAATGTAGATTGCAAACGTAAATCAATACAAAGTAGTTACTTATACTATTTTCTTCAATCCTCAATGAATTTCTACTGATTATCTGCGCCACTCTAAAATCAAACGTTCCTCCATAAAATGGCTTGCAAATGCCGCATATGATTCTCTAAAGGAATCTCAAATCCTCAAGAGTTCTACCTCTGCGTTTAATGGAGAGTTTGACTTGATGGAGCTGGAAGCGGCACTCTCCCAATCCCCCAAAAAGAAGAGCCCAGGACCAGACGGGATACTTCCAGAGTTTCTTAAGAACCTGGGCCTAAAGGCAAAGAAAACTGTGCTCGGTCTGTTCAATATGATATGGGTTGGCGAGTATCCATCAGATTGGAGAAAAGCGGAAGTGATTCCAATCCCAAAGAAGGGCAAGCCACACGATAAACCTGAAGATTTTCGTCCTATAGCACTGACCAGTATGCTTTCCAAGGTGTATGAGCGTATGGTGCTACAGAGGCTGAGTCTATTCCTGGAGAGAAGGGATCTACTTTCAACCAGACAAGCGGGGTTCAAGAGGAACAGAGGGGCAGTTGAACAAGTTGCCCGCTTTTCACAGGAGGTTAAAGACGGCTACAACCGTGAACAAAGTACACTGGCAGTTTTTATAGATTTCAAGACGGCATTTGACCGAGTCTGGAGACGCCTGCTACTCAATAAGTTGATTTCAATAGGAGTAAGTGGCAACCTATACAGCACACTGTCTCGGTTTCTTTCCCAGAGGTTTGTTCGTGTCCATTATGGAGAGGCCTCATCAAAATATCGGCAGACCCGCCAAGGCGTCCCGCAGGGTGCAGTGATCAGCCCAACGCTTTTTACAGTAATGATTGATGATGTAGTTGGTTCAATACAAGACATTCCAGGTATTCAGACTCTCCTCTATGCAGATGACTTGATTATATGGGCTACCAGTTCAAAAGTAAAAGCTCTTGAGGAATGCCTAAATGTAGCAATGGACAGGCTGAGCCACTGGGCAGGAGTGAACGAGCTGATGGTGAATCCCGAAAAAACTGAGTTCCAGCTGTTCACAATGTCAACGAAGTCGCACGTTGTTAGTCTGAAGTATGAGGGAATCGAGTTGAGACGGACAACAGAGGCAACATACCTGGGAATAAAACTGGATACCAGGCTTTCCTGGTCAAGACATAAGAGGCAATGGCAGCAAGAGGTTTAAAACGTTCAAATCTCCTCAGAAGACTAGCAGGCACAAAATGGGGAGCAAACCAAGATGTCCTCACCCTTGCATATAAGAGCTATGTGCGCCCAGCAATGGAGTATGGGATGGAGCTGACAGTGACATCCTCTAGCACAATTAAAGAAAAGATGGAATTAGTCCAAAACGAAGCTCTTCGAGTGATCACTGGAGGCCCCCGCTCCACTCCCATAGCTGCCATGCAGCTCCAGACTGGCCTCGAACCTATGGGCACAAGAAGAGACCTGCTAGCCTTATCCCTGATGGAGAGAGTCAAGCGAGGAGTAGACCCTTATTGGACCACTTACAGGCCCAGTCATCAGAGGCTCAGCACGCAGCAAACTTTCACAGCTAAAGCAGAGGTAATTCAGGAAGAGGAGGACTTGGACGGTGTCTCTCGCCTACCATTCCCCAGTGCAGCCAGTCTGCGACCGATGATGACTGCTGAACACTACCTCGACCTGCTGCACCCAGGAAACAAGGATGAGTACCTGCCTGTAGAGCTGAGGGCCTTTGCTCTTGAAACTATCGCCACTCGCTTCCCGCCCTGTACCTGGTTACATATATTCACTGATGGATCAGCGGCGGGAGCGAATAATAATGCAGGAGCAGGGGTATATTGTAGGAGATTCCAGATCTGCTGCCCAGTGGGACGCCTCGCTACCAACTTTGATGGCGAGATAAGGGCTATTCGATTGGCATTGGAGAGGATCCCTGGCCTGGAGACCGCAAACATTGTGATGTTGGTTGACTCCCAGGCTGCGATCTTGGCAGTGACCTCCAGTTCATTTACCGACTCTGAGGATGTTCTAATGTGCCGATCACTCGTCCAGTGCGCGTTAACACAGGGAAAGGTTGTTGCCTTCCAATGGGTACCCTCTCACTGTGGAGTAGAGGGAAACGAGCGCGCTGACGAGTTGGCCAAAAAAGGAGCAGAGATGGACCAGCCAACCCCAGCAATACCATACACTGCCTCGAAAAGAATGCTCAAGTCCCGACTCAGCCAAAGAACCAAAGAAACTTTAAGACGAGCCTCTGAGGGCAAACAGTGGAGCATCCTTAATGACCCGAAACAGAGAGCCCCAACAAGCGCTTCCAGGGGGGTGTCAGTGGCATGTTTTCGCGCTGCTACTGGACACGATTACCTGAGGAAACATCTCCACCGCATTGGGCTGGCAAATGACCCACTGTGCCCCCTCTGCAACTCCGACGAAGAGATGACGTCCATCCATCTCAATACGTGCACTGCACTGGAAGATGCACGCCAATCACTGACAATGACTGAGTGCAAGTGGGAAAAAACCGCTGCACTCTACTGGGCTGCTCGAGAGCGCATGGCACTTCTGCCGTAACCGCGCCGTGGCATAATTAAAAAAAAAAAAAAAAATCTACCTCTGAACAACATACCAAGTTATTTAGAGTGATTTCTGGCGTACATTAACGAGAATTTCGCTTTAGCGTCACATGCCGAAACAATCTCTCTGCAGTCTTTTCTGTCAGATCGAAGAAAGTGAAAAGGAAAGCCAACCGAATGAATACCGCAGAGGAAATACTTAAGGATCAGATAAGCAGGTTTGTGGAGCGACATCCCCTTCTCGATGCGGGAACAAAATTACCTCAACTGCTAATTTGTCGAGAGACAACGATCCGTTTTGACGTTTTTTTTTCTCTACCATTGCCGAACCGCTGAACGGCGAAAAATCAAATACGTGAGGGGGAATAGAAACAGTTGGAATCACGTTTTAATCCTCGGCCAGTGCTCAATTGCCTCAAAGCGACTTGAGGGAAGGAAGTAAAAAAAAGTAGCCCGAAATCAGGTCGTCGGTTCAACGGCAGGAAATCGCCGTCAGTGAAAACCGTCTGCAAAAGAAGCGAAAGATGATTGCGACCGCAGGCGTCCAAACAACAGGTGAATGGCTATCAACTGTCACGTACTCTCTCCTCATTCAAATACCCAATACAAGGCATGTCGAAGCCAGGAGATCCGTGAAAAGCTCTGAACCTAATTACTAAGGTACTTGACTGGTTGCACAAACTTTAACAACGCTCTTTTCACACTAGCGATATAAAAAAAATAAGGTAGTGCAATAAGTAACTCGTATGTTATACGGTAGAAGTTCTATAACGCTCTCATGATGATCAAGAACAGCCTCAGTTCCAGAATTTGAACTAACGTCGTTTTTTAACTTGCTTTTTTCCAGAACTCTCCACACGAACCTTCCCTAAAAATCCCGGTGATATTCTCATCAATTGCCTATCTGTTCCTTTTGAAATGAAGATCGTGGCATAAGTATCAGCCACCTGATAAATGCAGGAACTCTAAGAAGTACATGTTTCAACGTAGAACGTTGTTTTACAAGTTCGGGTGAACTGGGTGAAAAAATCGCAGCAAATTATTGCACTACGGTTTATTATTCTCTTGCGATATAGCACGAAAGTTAACGTACCTATTTGATGAGTTCGCCTTGTCTGCCTGGTGAGATACTGTGGGCGAGCGCTTTCGATTTAAAGACATCATTATGCCGTTAAGTCAGTTAGTTGGTCGTGGTCCTTATATAGAAAGAGAAAGGTTAATGGGATGGTGTGGTATCGGGAAGGGGGGGAAGGAAGGAGGTCATGCACCTCTGGGGAAACCCGCTGGAGGTAAAGGGAGAAGAATATATGTATGTATGTCTTAAATAGTCTCTTGATTGTCAGTTCTAAGTCTTTTTTGTATATGGTGGTCTGTAAATCCGTCTGTTGGTTGTTTTCGTTTGTGTAGTGTCGTGAGTGGTGTAGCATGGTGTCGAACTTTGTGTTGATTTGTTCATTTATGATGCGCCCATTCATGTTTTTTTTTGTTTAAAGGTTTCCATGTTTTCTAATATGTTCAGTGTTGCTCTATGAACGAGTTTTTAACCTACGAGTCATTTTATATATCCCACTTTGGTCGAGTATGTCTGTTATTTCAGTCTGTTATCAAGTTCTTTTTTCCAATTTGTTCGGATAGTGGCATAGTTTTTAGTCTCCGTATCATGTGTCTGAATGCACTTAGTTTATGTTGTTGTGGGTGGTTTGATGTATAGAGTATGGTCGTGTCTGTAGCAATAGGTTTTCTAAAAATGTCGTACTGTAGAGAGAAAAAACCTGTTAAAAAACGCTCCTCGCCGAAAACAGGTGTATCATGCCGAATGAATAATAAACCAATAGATTGGAATTGCTCTCAAAACTGCTTTTACGATTTTGATCGAATTTCTTTTGCCAACTATTCCAAGCTGCTGAAAACGTTTGTCCGTGGGAACACAATAAAGTACCGAAAATGTCCACAAAAATCTAGTTCAAAGCAGTTTCTAACTGATCAATTCCGTTCGTATCGGTTGTGCACTACTCTGCCAACGCGAGAGCAGCTTAGCCTGTAGTTTCAAAGCGATAAGTGAGATTCCACAAAATTCCTTTAATCCCTATTTATCCAAAACAGTTAAACTTGAACTTTAAAAACTCCGTGTTGGCATTCCCACGAATTACCTGTGTGCTTTTTAGGCACTAAAAGTTTTTTTGGAGAACCCAATAAGTTCTAGAACCTCGAAAGGTGGACATAATCTCCGTTGGGGTAACTGCTTCATGCTACCGTCAAAACTGTCGTTGTCTGACGTCCTCAGTTCTTTCCTGGAACAGTTCTGACCGATTCTGAGTCAGGGAGCGGGTGTTAGTTGGGAGACTAATGATAGACTGCAGGAGCATATCGAAGAAAGTTCCAGAGAGAAGAGCCAGAAACACGCGAAGCGTCAATTATAAACTACTTCTAATTAATTATGGAACGGTGAACCGAATCTTTTGAAAACGGTAAAGTCCGAGGAGCAATGAACATATAGAAGCGGAAAAAGCAGTAAGTTGTCTGTTCTCATCAAAAGGGAACTAGGCCCGCTTAGCATCTTCAGGGGAGTTCGTGCCTACAATTACCTTCTATATTCCAGAGGAGGAGAAGGTTTCGCTTATCAAATTTCAGATTTCTCGCTCTCTTAAACGTTGAAGAGCTTGTTTCAAAAGAGCTAACGCCGCCAGAAGCTCGCACGAAGAAAGTGAGAAAATCAGGTGGTACCGGAACAGAGGAGGATTGACAAGACGTGTTCTTAGCGCAATCACCGTGTTTCTCAGATCGTAACTCGGTGTTGTTCTATTCTTTCTTGCTTTCTGCTACGATTCCCCGATTTTCAGAAGAACGTCTGGACCGATAGAGCTCGTCGTGGTTTATTATTCCTTCTGAATAATACACCCGCGTTTGCGACCAAGAAAGATTTCCCGCGCTCCCTCCCATCTCACTCCAACCACTCTTAATTTCGACTATCGCGTCGTGTCTATTGTCTTGCGTCGCCTAGAAAATGTCTATTTTTGATTTTCCGTTATAGTGGTCATCTTTCCTATCGTTCATTAGTGATTTTCAATACTGAATCGAATGGGATGGATCTCGGAGGTGCTCTCCACACAGTGTCATCTCCTGGAAATATTCTTGTTATTTTTCGACGTTGGACTAAATAGGATAGGTGCTGAATCGAATGGAATTGGTCTTGGAGGCGTGAGACTGCGTCAAGCTGTGCCAGAGGATGAGAAGCCATTGTGTATAATTCGCAGCGTTTTTGAATGTTTTGTTCGCAGTTCGCCATCGACGAGAAGTGAGGGTGAGGACCAAAATGTACCAAAAACGAAATTTTTCGCGTTTTCTCTTACAAACGACAAAGGGTTCCACTTGGGAGTTATCTTTTACTAACTGATACTTAACTTTTATTATCTATAAATATCTTTGTAAAAATTCGGTGAAAAGGCAAAAAGAGGGTTTTTGTAACTTTTATGAATAGTACTTCTACCGATTTACATCAAACTCACAGGGTGTCTTCAACTTATCAATACCTGTATATGAGGTTCCATAAATATTCCTCTAACTGTCTAATGGACAGAAGTACCTACCAAAATGCGCCAAAATCGTGTTTTTTGAGATTTCGTCGGAATTTGCACGTCAAACCCACAACTGTATTTTATCAACCTGATGAAGTCTTTTAGCAACCTACACCCACGTTTATTTCTCCATTACTGTTACTGTTATTGTTTGTTGATTGGAGATATACGCCAAGAAAGAGCTGTAAGTCGCGTTTAATAAAATTTAATAATCGTTTCAGTATTGTTTTTGATAAACGAATCTAAATCTAAATTGTTGGGTACTATTAACCAATTATAACCTAAATTTTGTTCCGTAGAGTTTTTTTCCGTGATGCAACGCACCAGACGTTTTATGTTATTTATAATGTGCTTGAGATGCTGTTATAATATGAGAGTTTCGCCCTTTTCTCAAGATTAAGTTGATCAATTTTGATTTTGTTTGCAAAATGTAATTTATTAATCAAAACTTAGCTGTAGGTTTCTATAAACATTATTATAGAAATACTAGGCCTAAAACTTTAAAAAGAGCTGAAGAGAGATTACGAAACAAATTTAGGGTAATTCTTCTTTCTTCATCCTCGTGGTGCGCTTCACGTGGCGGGAATATTCTCTTTCAACTCATTTCTATAAAAACGTTTATAGAGAACAAAACGTAGGCACTTCTCACCCTGTAGGTTTGATCAAAATTGCTCATGCCGTTTTCAATAAAAATGGGAAAATCCCTTCGTTTTTGGTACATTTTGTCTACAATATGGCCCCTTGCTTTAGACTGCAACTGGATCTCCAACTAGTTTCGGAGAATTAGGGATCACTTTTTTCAGCTTATTATTAATTTACCTTCGGGCCGTGGCAAGGTAAGTAAAAAGAGCGAGCGGGAGAAAAGATCAAAAAAAGTTGTAGAGCAGAACACGCAAAATAATAAGACATGCGTGTTGACAAACGATTTTATTTCCCTGGTTTATGATTCTCAGAGGCCAGTTATCTTTGTTGTTCTAATGCTCTTCTGATGAACCGCTCTAACTCGAATAATAAATTCTTTCTTGAAAGGCTACCACTGATGTAACGGAGGGTAGCAGAAAGTTGTGTATTGCTATGCACCCGATATTTCTTTTTCTTGTACACCTCATTACATTGCGTGACAACCGAGTACATTTCGCAACATATGCATTTCAGGTATTAAAGTGATTGTGTTAGTTCTGCCAGTAGGTCAATTATTTAAGTTAACGTATCTGTTTGGTGCGTTTGGTCCGTCTTCTGTGGGCGAGCGCTTTCGATGTAAAGACCATAGTATCCCACCAGCTAGAGAAGACGGACCCACCAAGCAGGTACGTTAACTTAAATAATATGCATTTCAGTTAAAACCAACGGGTGTCTGTCTGTTAGTTACAGATATTCCTCTGATGATTTTTTGAACAGCGGCAGAAGATAACATGTCATTTTTGTAGTATTCAAATAAAGTATCGCGTAATGAAGGTTGAACCAGCTCAATACCAGAACTGAACTTTATTATTTTAAAACATCTGTTACTAAGCTCTCAGAAACTTGAGTAGTAGCTCACTATATCCCCCCCTTAGGAAAACTTCACCCATGCTCCCAACCTGACGGGATTAGCGTACCATCACAACACTCATTGATGTAGATGCATGACGATGAGTATTTACCAGATGAAAAGTCAAGTTTCTCAAACCAATTACGGTCAGCAACACAGGCTTCGGTCGTGGTCATCGAATTTCTCAGTTTTATGGATACTTGAGCAGCTCTCAAGACCCTTTCGGTCGAAACGTTGAATCCTTTTAACGTGCTCTCTTTATCAAACCAAGGCCAATTATTAAGGAAACTAACTCTGATGAAACCAAATTCATGTTGAACCGTTGATTATGTGAAGCCGGCTGTGACTTCTTTATTCACCGGCTGCTTCTTCGTGAGTTCAATGGCCTCCTCTGATGTTTATTTTTACTGTCAATGCTACGGGTTTAAATGCTACTGCTACTTCATGTACATTGGCATTTCATGAAGAATGGAGAGATTGAATGCTCGATCAGGTTACTCCTTTATTCACTAATCTTTGTTTCTCATCAAAGTATTCCAATACATAAACTTTTCGATATTTAAAGTAGAGCGCCTCTGTCGAATGTATTGGATTTTGGCCAAATGATGTGATGAATGGCTGCCTTCACTCAACCCGAGCGCGGGGATGCCCATGAGTTACAGCTGAGAAATATTTCTCAGCGGTACTCATTTGAAACGGACTATATCAGGTTGTTCACTTTTTCTTCGTCCAAAAGCCATTGATTCTGAGTTCAAGCCCTCTCATATAGATGTAACTGTGTATAGGTGTAACTCTGTGTACTAATTGCTCCGTAACTGTCAGAGCATGAGACCGAGCAGCACAATTATTCCATAACTGTAAGCGCTACCGCTTTCTGCCACCGGAAAGTGATGTGTTACCAAGTTCCAACGAACTGAGTGAAAAATAAATAGAATCAGTAGGAAAATCCACGAAAACCAGATGTAGAGCTGAGGACCAGATATTTCTCTATAGTTTTCTTCAGATGCTTACATTTCAAAGGCTACCGAGTCCAAAGAACGCTTTTTGAGAAAGCACCCTGAATTTGCATTAGATTGTGGGAGAACGGTTGACCAAATCCGCTCAAATTTCGTATTCAGCCAATCAATTTTAAACTCTATAACAACAATGTCAGCGAAATCGTCTCAAACTTAACTGTAGTTACCGTAGTGATCAAAACACCCTATTTTTTCTCAAAAACGGCCCCGACGCTTTGGATTGAATTTTTGGTGCGGTCATTGCTAAACAAGGTGGAGAATACGACATTTTTATTCGTTGAAGAACGCACAAAAAAATCATTTGGAACTTCGATGAAAAGCTAGTTTAAAGCTATCGTAAACGCTCGTATTCCAATATACCGATACGATGTAAATTTAGTTACCGTTATGAAGTGATTATGCGTAGGAACCACTCACGAAATCGTGGAATTTAAATCGTTCTCATTTTTTTGTCTTTTCCGTATAATTACAGAACAATAGAAGCGAGTGTTCCCTGTTGGTATTGGCATCAATTACCTATGCAATGGACGCTCCATACATGTAGTGACATGGATAGGGTAAATAGTACAGGAAGGTGCTTCCACCACACATTTCGCAGATATTTTACGTTGTTATCGGGTCATTTGAAGTTTTTGGGGTAAATTTTCGAGAGCTTTGCAGTCGGATGTCGGGTAATTGCTCCAGATGGAACTGGAGATAATGTCGCCAGTTTTGCAAGATCGCTGTAATTACACGTGAAAGGTTGAAGCCCTGACGAGGGACAGACAAGTTCGAGATCTCTGTTCCGCCAAGTATTCCATGAAGGTGATGCCGGCAACTCATTAGCGGAGCTCTTAATCTATCGAAGAATCAACAGCCACTTTCTCCATCCTCATCCTCGAAGCTCCCGCCTTCATCTAAAACTCCTCTCATTCCCTTCTTCTTCTGGGCTTTTCTTTTTCGTTCCTCTTTCCGCTCGGCTCCTTGGCTCCTGGTCGTTCCGGAACCCGCTGGATAACGAGGAAATCACTTGACTGACGGGAAGGGGCTCCTCCCACTTGGAGAACCCGTTGGGCACGTCGAAGGAAATCATTTTCCCTCCGAGACAGTCGTCTTCCTGCTGGTCCCTCAACTCGGCAGTTCGTGCACAAATCGAAGATCTTCCCCGCTAAAAATAGTGAATTGCAACTATCTGGCATTTTTCGATGGTTTCCCGCATCCAGTGATATATTTGCAAGTCCTCATTCCAACCAAAAATTGTGGTATATTCCAGTTTTTTTAGGGATCGAAGGAGGAAATCCGTCTGCTTCACTCACAACCGGTTAGTTCACGTTTACCTCCTCTGTGAGGATAAACCGTTTTTTATTTACAAAATGATTTTCAACTTGGCTCTGACGAATGTGAAAAAAAATCACTGAGTACCATTTACAATTTTTTTGATCGATACTTTTGTTGGAACTGAACAGAGAAACTGTGTTTCTATGTGTAGTGCACAATCGAATTAAGTTGTGATGAGTTGTGCCTGTGTTGTGGGGGGGGGGGGGGGGGTTGAAAAACTTGTGTGATCCGCTGTTCCTGATGTTTACTTCGCTTATTTTATTTTCCACTTTCATTAAATGAAAGTCGGTATAGCCCCGATTGTACGACTATGTAATATGTAAATCATTCATTCATGTTCATACATGTTCAGTTAGTTTCCTCCAATGCCCCACGTTTTTTGGTTACATTTTGGTTATTATCTGCGTTCAACAGACTCCCAGAAGGACATTCATGTGCAACGGTATAGAAATATTGACTGTCTGAAGACATTCAGTGCATTTGATTAAATAAGTCAAAACCATTTGTCCAAAAAATGCATGGGCCTACATCTCCGTTCATCGAATGGTCACAGGGATGTTTATAGAAAACAAAAGCTTGTTGATACTTGGTATAAAGTAATTTAATCAAATCAGTGGGACCTCCCCCCCCCCACCCTCGAATAACGTTAATGGAAGTCGTTCGTAGCCATACTTCCCTGTCTTAAAAAGATCGCCAACAAAAAAACCAGCTTAATCGGTTCACCCATTTCTCTGCAAACCCAACTACGGGCACTAATACACACACGCACTACACGCCGTAATTAGGGTTCTTCCATTCAGTCGGTATCAAAACAACATTATCGGAAGAAAATTCACTTCGTTCGGTTATCCCAATATTTTCCTCGCCCGCATTTAAGAACGTTTCGTATCAATTACTTTGGAACCCGCTCGCTTGAAAATTCCCGAGATAGGGATCGTTATCTTCTTAAGGAGAGAAATTAACGCGCAAGGTCGTCCAAGTCGCATCAGCTAACGAGCCTCTTTCTAGACCAATCGTTCGATTCACTTTCTCTGGCCGTCGATCGGGTTTTAACGCCGTTTTTCTCCCCTTTTTTTCGCCGCGCTGTAAGACGCTCTTAATTTCTTCTCTTGTATTTCTTGGGCAACGGGCTGACGGTTCTGGTCGAGCTGCCCGCCGAAGGAGGGACATTTTTATTCAGCGGATATTGTTCAAGAGACATTAGACCAAGTTGGCCCGGGCAGAAGGACGGCCGGTTTTGACGATAATAGCGTTTGTTGTTTGGCTGGTCCCTGTGCGCAGTTACTTGGAGAAAAAAAACCTCAAAATCATTCATTCATTTTATACGAACTTGATTGAACGTAACCCAACTTTCTACGTGGAAACTTAGCTTATTTGTGAGACTGTCAATCCAATTCCAAGACAGATCGCGTTTACTGTTTTTGCAATTGTCGGGCAAAAACAGTTAGAAATGCGAGTAAGTGAATTCTAGAATGTTTGGGATTGCTCCTAATTACCGTATGAGCGTTACTAATCTCTCATCGCGCAGATAATTTATTGAACTTCCACCATAATTTTTTCAAGAATGCTAGTAAAACTGCGCTGAAATCTATTTTCTTCGCCCTTCGTGACAATTTATTGTGCTGCTCTCGTAACTTTCTGGTGAAGACTACAACCTGCTTACATTAGTATTTGTAAATATTGTTGTTAAAGCGTAGGGTTGATTATGTGCAACGCCCGCGTAAGTGTGTATTCGACTGAAACACTCACATAAAGTAGGTTTATCCATCACTAATACTGTTTCACTGCTAAAGTAGCTGTCAACCATGGTAGTGAAAATTCAAATTAAGTTGAGTTCATCAAAAACTACTTAATTGAACGCTTGACATGCCCTCGAAAACAGTTCTATTACAGCCGAAGGATGTGAGAATCATGATCAAAAGGCGGGAGCCGACATTATTCTTGCCCTTTTGCCATTTCAAATTGTACTGATTACACTCGCGAAAATATCTAAACGAATGAGAAAAACTCCTTGTGAAATTTTAAACAACTCAAAAATGGAAACAATAAAACGTCTTTAAAAAGCGTTGTACGGACTGAAGCAGGCCGGTAGACAATACTATCGCCAATTAGACTAACACTTGAAGAAAGTATGAATACCGCCGCTTGCCAGTGACCCATTCTTTTATCGTATATAAAGAGAATTTATGTCGACGATTGCATCAAATAATTTGTAATTGTCAAACGAAACAAAACAAGAACTTACGAAAAATTTTTTAATGATAGATGTATGCACACGAGTTTCTCAAACGATCCGGGTTGGAAAATTCAAAACCTATCAACACGAGTCCAATAAATAACATTGGTCTGCCGCTAAACGGTGTTTCGTTATTTGAAAGGAACGTCGACTTATGGAGTAACGTCCAGGATAACTGGAAAAGATCTGTCAGGGCCGTCGATCATGCGCAGGGTATGCATTCATATCGGGGGGCGCCGCAATTATTTTGGAAAGCAAGAAGCAACCGGCCGTGGCTCTATCTAAAGTTGAAGCAGAGTACATGGCGATCTGGGAGGCAACGATTCGTGGCGCCCTGGCGTTAAAAACCCCTAATTCAAACATTGGGATCTGCATTCTGTCCGGGCACAGTAGAGATTCACAACGACAATCAGGGAGCTCAACGCCTCGTTAAAAATCCTTCGCAACACTCACGAACAGAACAGAACGACATGAGAGAGCACTTCATCAGAAATCAAATAGAAAACGAAAACATCAAAATTGAATATTGGAAGACAGAAGACATGATGGCTGATGTGCTTACACAGACTTTATCGAGTACGAAGCATCAAATGTTCACAATGTTACTTGGAGTTGGACACCTGTAGATTTTTGAGGGGAAGTATTGATGACTACAACCTGCCTACAGTACTATTTGTTAAATTTTTGTTGTTAAGACAAAGCGTTGTCTTACACATGCGCCATTACACTTTTATTGGCGGGTTTGGGGGATTTCATTCTCCTCTACACTAACTCTGCTTTACACTTTCCCACAAACGAGAATTTAAGTGTATTTGGTGTTGACCGTATAAAAAATGTAACCAAAATCGTTACAGCCGTTTTTGAGAAAAAAATGTTAAGTGTTTTGACTCTCTATGATAACTATAGTTAATTTTTCGCTGATTTTGCTCATACCCTTATTTTGGAGGCCCATGGTAAGCTATGTCTCAATTTGTAGCCGATTTGGGAAAGCCACTTTCTCTCAATCGGGTTCACAGAGCATTTTTCCAAACGGTGTTGTTCGGACTCAGTAGCCCAAGAAATGTAAATCTCAAGAGAACTAAATTTGTTTCGGCCGATTACGTAACTTTCCTTACTACTACGTAGAGCGTGGGAAAGTAAAATTCCTAATAAATGGATTAAATGAATAAAAACGTCCTACGTGCCTATTTTTCGGAGGTCCAGGTTTCCATTCCACCTAAGTTTTTGCCTGTAATGTTTTTCGGATTGTAAATTCAATTTCGTTTCGTGTACGTACAGTATTCATCGTCTGGCCTGAGAGTCCTTTATAGGTGCTCATTCTCAGACTAAAGTGACGGCGAAATGACAATGAAGAACAATTATTCCTAAGTGAACAATGCGGTACGGAGATAGGGGGATTGGTTGATTGATACCCCTGTTGATACGTCTGTTCATCGAACATTAATCATTATCTATAATTTTAATTAAGTAACAAATTTAGTCTATAAGTTCTGCAAATGTGCGCTAATCGTGCTGATTTTAATGTGTAAAAATAAGTTATTTCTAGTGAGTGTCTTCGTAAACATACCATGGCTCTTGATCTCCTGTATCCCCCGTGGAACGTTATTGTAGAAAATAACACTTTTACATTAAGATGTCTTATGATAAGATTTAATTGAACTTATAGGCAACCGATATGAAAGTAAACTACTTCTGATGCATATAAAACCGTATACCTCGCAGTCGATAAGGTATTGAGGAAAGTTATTGATACTCCGCAAACAAGATTAAGTGAGGTTGTTTTTGAGCCACTATTAAATTCATGGCAGACGAAGTATTAAACTTAATCATTTCTTCTGTTATTAAGGTTTTAAATAATTAAAATTAAGATTCAATTCATATTACTTTCCTTACTGCGCCATTAAGAGCTTACTGTCATTCGATTCCATTAATATGATATGATATCCAAAACGTACTTGATTAGTAGTATTTACTTATTTACTTTTTAATTAGCAAACCTATTTAACAATATGGAACACTGTATGTTAAAAAACAGAGCGCATGAAGCAGAAGCGCACGGAAAGGCAACGCTAAAAATTAAAGTCAAGAAAGCTGAGAAGGAACTGGAGCAAGAGAGATTTTAATGAAGACGGAGAGCCACAGGAAGGATCGATGTTGTACTCGTATACAGAAATAAGGTTAGCAGTGCGGGCGATGCAGCAGAGTGGAAGACAGAGCGTTTAATTAGTGGAAACGAACATTCGATTTGTATTTTACCTGAATATGATCAACTTTTATTTTTAGTACATAATCCACAGCTTAACGGTTTCAACGGTGCTTAAAATAAGAAATTGTTAAAATTAGAAATGATGCCCCGTTAACAAGAGAGAGAGAGAGAGAGAGAGAGAGAGAGAGAGAGAGAGAGAGAGAGAGAGAGAGAGAGCGAGAGAGAGAGAGAGAGAGAGAGAGAGAGAGAGAGAGAGAGAGAGAGAGAGAGAGAGAGAGAGAGAGAGAGAGAGAGAGAGAGAGCTGGCTGACTGATTTATTTATCTATCTGTACATTTTTAGGCCTAAGCAGCCCAATTTTACAAGTATATAGAAACATAATATGAATAACAAATCTCAGCCTAAATTTCACGTATCAAAGTTATCAAAACAAAAACAAAAGAAACGGTTTCCCAGGTCAATCGAAATTTCCGTTACTAAATTCTTTCGATTAAATGTGGTAATAGTTAACTAGACTGGAGAACGAGTTTTTCCTTGAACATTTTTCTTATACACTCAACATTTTTCTGTTCCCGGTACAACTTTCTCTCACTGGCGATCCTACTGGCAGTGATAATAAATGAATTGCTCATTTTCTCAGTTCGGTGTCAAGTTATTTCCAGCGTGTTAAGAGGTGTGAGAAGACGTATGAGATATGAGGTACGAGAAGAGGTGCTGCACATCATATGGAATTTTGTTGCCAAGTATTTTGGTATCTTTGCTATTATTAATTTCTACGTAAGAGGTAGGCTATATTTAATTGGCGTCGCTGCTTTATTTTCATCCAACCTAGTTGTCTAAAAAATGGCGTACCTTAGGTCATAAATGAAACGTATCGCTGCATTTAAGAGTCTTTAAAGGTCGTCGTTATTCCTCTCTAGCATATCAGTATATTAACAGGAACAATACTCAAAATAAGGCAGTACCAGTGCCTGAACGAGCCTAACTTGAGGAAAATGGTAGGCGAACTTCTTCAACTGGTGCAGAGCTTTGAAGGAAGCGTTCCTTATGTTACTGACTTGTGCATCCTAGGGCAAATTTTTGGTGATCATGAACCCCAGAGAGAAAGAGAGAGAGAGAGAGAGAGAGAGAGAGAGAGAGTGATGGAACTGAACGCTTTTTGAGTGAACGACTGATGAATACACCGCTCTGGGTCACGTCAAATTGGCATGAGACCTTCAGTGACGTGTCTGGTCCCCGGTCTTCTTCAGTGCAGGAGACGTCGAGGCTAGTCAATTCGTTGTCTCCCTTGTGCTGCAAACGTGTCTGTGAGCAAACTTAGTGCAGGTACTCGCACCTTGTGCAGTGAGGTAGATTATGACGACAGTCTTGATTTCCCTTCAGTGCTGCATCGTTCCCGACCAGGTGTCCTTCTCCACACCCAGGGAGTGAACTGACGGGTACCAGCTGTACAGTTGGGGGTATTGGAACGGGCTCCCCAACATGTCCGTACCAGGGGAGAAGGAAAATGAGCATCCGCACATCTGGACACTGTTTTTGCCACTAGCTACTCGTTTAAGAAACAGAGCTTCAAATTGAGGAGTGTTAATTTTGTTCAAACTGTGATTCAGGTGTGATAGGTGAACGATAAATATGTATGAATGGTGCACGCTACGACTGTTAATTGCGAGTGTGTTGGAACTACTTCGTTGCGAAGCTATTCGACGCCGTTTATTTACGAGCTTTGATCTCCTTGAAACTTCCTTTTACTTTCTTCCCCTCAACGGGCAAGTAAGCCCGTCCACCTAAGCGGCATAATTTCTTGCGCAAAAGCGTGAACTCTACTCGCTGCGACTGTTTCTCATTCTTGAGGACGCAGAAAAGCCCTCTCCGCGTTGCAAATTCCAATGTTTGAAATCCCTCCTCTTTGTCGTTTAGTACGTGAGTGTTTCGACACGGGTTTCTTAGCTCATGACGCTCCTCCCGTGCCCCTCCACCTTAACCCGTGAGGGTCAGGTGCATGTCCACTTGACTGCTCCCCACAAATGATAATGTAATTGTGTCGCATAATTGCGAAAATTGCAGTTTATCACCCCCTCGTTTGTATTGCTTACCAAGCTTTTTCCTACAATCCAAAAAAAAACCTTTCTACACACGCCTCAAATTGTCCTACGCCATCGTTTTGTTTATGAACGATGTCGATTGACAATAAAATAACTTCGTTTTCAAAAAGCAGAAAAGAACTTTCCATAAATCAGACTTACATAACGAATGCTTACGAGAAGTTATTTTTTTAAGAATGTGTATTGTTATTTTAAAAACTCATCAACTATCACACATAACATTTATATTTATTTAAATATTAACTAACTATATGAGGAGCTTGTGTACAAGCCATTTACCAAACTTTCCTCCATTTACCAAACTTTCCCTGCACATTCTGCAGCAGTTCCCATTCAAATTTAAATAGTTTAAATCACCCCGCCTAAAACATTCATTTCTACTGAAACAACGACCTATTCAATAACGTTCAGTGATTGATTAAATTATCCTCCTTTTATTTCTACAACGCAGTCTAAGGAAAGTAATCAGTGAAAATGAAACTGAGTATTTCTCCAATCTTAACCTTTCGAGGCCTCCTGAATTGCTAAAAGCTAATTGTGACGCGTGGCCTGTGTGTGTCAGTCTGATTTTCGTCAACGTATTAAGAAAACGGCTAAACCGATGAAGTGCAACTAATTTTTGCGATAGATAGATAGATGGGCAGAGAGAGAGAGAGAGAGAGAGAGAGAGAGAGAGAGAGAGAGAGAGAGTGAGTGTCAAAATGTAGCAGATGAATTTTTTTCTTGAATATGATTTTGAGGAAACTTACAACATATCTTCAACTGAACAATACGTAAATTTTACATGCAATCAGAATCTCTGTGAAAAGAGTGTAAACAGATATCGCAGGGTTTCATTGATTAATACCTGCACATTTCAATTCGTAAACGTTTTCCTGACTGTCCGTTGAACGGGGATTAAACTCAAAATGCTACATAATATCTGGGACGATTCGACGATCTTCTGTACATACAGTCGCTGTATCTTTGTTCAACTCATTTTTACAGAAACATTCATGTGGAATAAAATTAACTACTATGAGGTAATTAATTGAAAGTACCCCGTAAATTTGATCGAAATCGTTGGAGCCGTTTTTTGGAAAATTTGAAAAACTATAAATAAACTTTCGACAAGTCTCGTTTTCCGAACTGTTATGGCTTGTATTTCCGTTCATCAGATAGATACATAAATAATTGCAAGGTAAAAAATATGGGTATTGCACTGAAGGAGTTACTTTGGAAATTATGAAAATGTATTTTTTTAAATTATTTATGACACATTTCGTTTTTATCTCTGTTCGATGCAGGAACATATATTAATTGATTAAAGATATCCTATGAATTCGGTAAAAATCGTTGAAGGTAATTTGCTAAAAAAAAAGAAAAAACCATTTTTGCCTGATTTTGTGAGACTATATCTCCATTCTTCGAATTTTCATAAAGATACTTATTGAAAAGAAAAGTTGGATACTAACTAGCAGAAAATAATTTGAAAGTATAATTAAAACTGTTATGGCCATTTTCGAGAAAATTGTAAAAACCCCAGTTTTTCGTACATTTAGGTCCCCACCTCCCTTTTCCATCAATGCAAATCACTCATTACCGTATTGTCACGTCGTTATACAATTACAAATAAAACGAAAAGGAACAAGCTCAATCGGTCTAGCCGTCTTCCGCAAATTGAACTACACGTGGACCACACGCAGAAATTAGGTTTTTCGGACTCAGTGGGTCTCAAAACGTATAGATCTAAAGAGAACTCAACTTTTTTTGACACGATTGCAATAGTTTCCTCACAGTTTGGGTAGCGGAAAGTAGAAGTTTATTGCACTTTTTTAAATTTTCAACACTAAACGCCAAATTGAATATGATATATCGAACGAAATGTCTTGAAAAAACCTCTACCCACATTTTCTTCCACGCAACTATTTCCGTCATTACCCACTGAACAGAGATTTAAATCAAAATACACGAGAAAACTAAATTCTTCGAAATTTAAGTCCGCTTAGAAAATTTCCTCGAAAACTGGTGGAACGATATTGATGATTGATCTCACAGGGGGATTGCTGCTATTCAGTAGTCTCACTTTCACCTGTGTGAGAGAATAATACCTAATAATAATGAGGTTTTGTGACGCTCAATTAAGAGGGCGCACGCCTGGTGCTAAATATATGTGCTCAAGCTCTTATAAGTGGAAATCACGGAAATTATATTTGAAATTTTGTTAAGAGTGACTCACTTGTCCGCGAATCCCAATATGTGGGCGATCCAATTGGCAAATTTGCAAACGAACTGAAACACACCGATTTTGAAAATTGCGACAGCTCGAATTTCAAAGAGCTGACTTAGTTGCCATTCGTCACGGGGCAAGTTCTGGCCCAAGATTCGCTAGACCGTTCAATTGTTATTAGGCGAACCGCGCAAAAACTAGAAATGAGCCCGAGTCGCGTCGGTACGTTGACTTAAAGTCAAGAGGGTGAACGTAGAGTTCGCGGTCGAGAGAGGGGCAGAACAGGCAGGAGCGACCCTCAAGTTGCTGTCCAAGTCGCTGGAAGTAGAAGGTAGTTTTGTAGGTGATAGATGCAGAAATTAAAAGGAAGAGAAGGCAAAATGAATCGAACGTATTCGCAAGTCAGGCCAAGTCAAAGCGAAGTAATCAAGTATTTCTTATTGGCCATCTGTCTCTCAATCTTCCTGGAAAAATAAAACATTGAGGGTAATTCGCCAAAGTCAGCGTCAAGGCGGCGTGACTAGAGTTATTCAAGTTCACTAAATGCTTTTCTTGACGTAGGAGTCTGAAACTTTGGTACCTTCAAACTTCATGTGCGACTGTTTTAACTTTTCATGTCAACCACGTGCTTTTGATCACCTGCGCCTAACCTTGGCGATTGCAGCCCAACGTTCTTGGACGGTCTTCCAACCAAGACCCCCGTGCTGCACTTGAACAGGCTAGAGAGCTCTAGCGTCCGCCATGGGTGCTCTATAACTGACACTGAGCCAAGGGCAAGGAGTCAGGAGGCAAAAGGTGCAAGGCATCAGCATACAGCATAGGCTCGTGGCGCTGTTGATGGCTCAGGGTGTCTGTAATGCATTTAATTACGTATTTATACCGACTGACCGGATGGTTCACTGGTCCTCACAGTTCTCATTTACATCAGAGGAGAGTTTGACAGCCTGTGGTAGCCAGCGCTCCTCAATGCACTTCATCTCGTAACCTATACTAGCTCGTCAGAAGTTGCTTAACAAATAAAACTGCTGCGATCGAATGCAGACCAGTCTCTGTCCAGAGAACGATAAAAAAGAGGTGCTCTCAGAGCACACTCCTCAGACCACGTCCACCTCGAAGAGGTTCTCAGGAGGCTCGTGGAAACTGACTGTGCTGATCCATCCAAATCCAAGCAAACCCCCATTAAGTGCTCCGAAGTGAGTGCTGCAGTGGCTGATGAAAAAATCCAGCTCGTCCTTTAAAAGGGTAAATTAAATAGCTAACCATCAACACGTTTTCGTGGCCCCACAGGTTCCTTCTTCAGAAGCACCTCAAGTACGTAGACGTCAATATAGGTAAGAGGGGGCGACACCCCCTCCCCCAGGCAGCTCTACTCCAGCCCTAAAGTGATTTACGAGAAATGGCTATTTCAATGCATGGCTCCACTTCTTTTCTCTCTGTGCACGTCTAGTTTGAAGGAAATAAGAAACCGTGTGCCGCGTCACTCTAGTTTCTACAACGGTTGTTGGAACAGCAGCCAAATCTTCCAGGCCAACGTGGTAACTGTTGATTTCTACCTTGGGCTCTAGCCCCCAGGTAAACGGCCAACTCACGTGGGGACCAGTTGTACTATCATTGACTGAAAAATGGAGCCTAATATAAGATATCGTTACCAACATCCTTGCCTTCTCATAATCATCGCAACGCTCTTAACAAGCAATTAGCTCAAACAGGGCATAGAATTTTCGACTTTGACAACCTATAGATCCTACCTGTTGATTTTTAAATAAAATTGATGTGGGATAAGTAGGGAAGTGCCGTACTACATCCAATCTATAGTGGGGAAAAACAGAAAGAAGGTATGTGATCTACCGGTGTTGTGCAAAGTACGCCTGCTAATGTGGTGGTGTGTACTACTTAGGAGCCACAAAAAGGAAACCTATCTGACTTATCAAAATTTATTTAGATATAATTCTACTTGAATAGTACTAACAGCTAATCTAAATTGTCTTACTTATCCAATATGCTAGGCTGTGTTACTGATCTATTTCACTTAGGTGTGCTATTTATCTCATCCAGTTTATCCTACTTAATTAATGAAACTGTTTAAGTTAATTTATCTCTTACAGTTAATTCCTTATCTAATTTACTCAGGTGTATTACTTATATAATTTATCTTACTTACCTAATTTACTATGGCGTTTTACTTATCTCATTGTCTTACGTATGTATTTAAGTGCAACATAACTTACGTACTTTGATTGGTTGTAGTGCTTACGTAATTTATGTGATTTACTTATGTGTAACTAAGGGGAAACTTGTCTGACTCACAGTTTTTCCAATTTACTTAGATTTTTTTTCTTAAATTGGTGGCGTACAATACATTACAAATAATACATTACAAATTATTGTGAAATTTGAAATTCTTCTCATAACGAAATTAAAAAAATAAACTATTCAATCACAATTATAAACATTCACTCAATAATGCCAGCACTTTTCATAAAGGTGGCAAGTTTTTTTAGGTCGGAACTTGTTGCATTTCGCAGGCATTCAGGTAGGTCGAAATCTTCAACTAAGTTCAGATGAGCCTTTTCATATTCAAAAAGCGGGCAAAATATCAATTTGTGGATCATCCTCTTGGCCTTCAGAGAAATCGCAGTCCGGAGAGTTGCTCAACCCAATCAGGTGCGGGCGTTTGTTTATTTGCCCATAACGAACCATAGCCAGTTGGATTTGGGTTTTTACACACTCGGGGCATTATTTTAAAGTGTCATTATTCCGTTGCTCAACGAATACGTTTCATACCAGCGTTGCAATTTGTTGCACCACGTGTAGCGCGTCTGGGAATGGAATAGGTGCCGGAAAACGACCGCAGTCTGATGACGCACCCCGCGTCCCCTTTTTCGTTACCTCTGATACCTGTTATCCAGTTGTCTGCCATTAAGAGAATTTTTGCCACATCATAGGCTATATAATTGGTTATTTTACCATAATGGAATTGTGTCTTAGATCTTAATAACCGCCTATCTAATTTACTTGATCAAGAATTTAATTGAGTGTATTTGTACTAAGATTTTCAACGATTTTCGTACCAAGTTCACGGCCGACGATCAAATACGTTTTATCTCCAAGGCGAAATCTATCGAACCAGCCTTCACTGTCACTGTCATAAACGTCCTGGGCTCAGGGCTCTCGACGCGGAGTAAATAGAAGCCGATTGGGCAATCATTTTCATTGGCGTGACATTTCATTCCACCCCAGAATGGAAAGGCTTTTAATCTGGAAGTACGCTGGAGGTTTCCCTGCAATCAGCTGGCTACAAAAAAGAAAGATTAGAGTAGAACTTTTGAATCACTAAGGCCTACAATGGAACTGAACGTTCTTTGGGATCATTTAAAAATATGAGATGCGAAGCCACTCAACATTTCTCGACGCCTTGAAAAATCTACATTATCCCGTAGAGGGGCGCTCTACCTTCGTTCAATTCGTTTCTACAACATTCATCGGAAACAAAATATAGTTTGATCGATATCGTCAGAGCCATTCTTTCAAATATCAGAAAAAATCTGATTTCCTGGTATATTTTGACTCACTTCTCTATTCTGCAGATATTTATAGAAATACTTGAGAAGAACAAAAAGAGAGTATAGGTGGCTGGAAGATAAAATCCGGAATGAAATGTAACGTGCAAAATGTTTAAAAATGCAGTTTTTAACACACTTCGGTTGTTGTTACCGTACAACAGACCATCACAGGAACATTTATGGGGAATATGTAAGAATGAGACGACAGAAGTGTGCGTTCTAGAGCTCTATCGGTTGGCCCAATTATTTGTTTAGTTAGTTGAAGGCTGGAGAGTGTATTATTTTTATCGGTGCCAGAGGGAAGGGAACCTGAAGTAACTAGGAGTGAAGAGATGCTGGTATGAGAGTGTATATCAGCAACCGATCCAAAACAATGTTTACATCAAAAACTGCTACGGGTTCAGGTGCAATAATTTTGTGAGTTATTTTTACATAATCGCAATATCTTCATTTTCTATGGTAGTTCACCTAAACTGAAAGATATTCAGGCCCAAACGTGTTACCTTACATTCGAGGAGGCAAACGAAGTGGCGACGTCCATCTCAAGTGACGTTTAGAAGAAGGCAATTCAGCACCTCAACTGTTCCGAGAGCGATTGGAGACTGAGGTACGTGATCTTGAATATTGTGGCATGTGAAGCGTCGAAATTCATCTGGCGTCAATTTTTGCTCACGCGTTGCTTCACAGAGCGGACATCCTGTCTGCCGGACTTCCATCTTCGGCACGCAAGTAATATTTATAATGTTTGATGCATTCATAAATATGTGTTCACTGAGCGTTCAGTTAAATCTATATCGACACGAACATTTGATCGATTTAAAAGAGGCTGTTGACCGGGCCTAAGTAGACGAGCCGAAACGCCTGTAATTTAGCACTCAAGCAAGGACTCAATATTGGCAACTCTTTGACCAAAGTTTCTTGTAAGCAATCGGCCTTTAGTCTCCTATTAATAGAGCCATAGAGGCACATGAAAATTACTTCATACGTTCTCATCACAGCGTGACCAGGACGATTCGCTGATTGAGGAGCAGGCTGGCTGTAGAAATGGTGGTTGAAGCAAGGTGGTTGACCGTTAGCTTACGCTGTACAGCCCTCGGGGAGACCGCGAGAATGGGATCTTGTTTGCTTTCCTTGTACCTGACCAAAGAGCTCTTGCCATCTAATAAACTCCAATAGTCCGTTCTCTAGCCTTATACTGCGCTGTACACAACAGGGTAGGTTCCATAATGTGATGAAACCGTGACAACACTAGGCAGTCAAAGATTATGCGAAAAGCCTATTCTTGAGCCATCTCGCGCAACACAGACTGCACTGGACCTCCAGGATAGGGTGTAGGTAGAGCCGTAAACCCTTGTCATAAAGCTCCAGCAAATCTAAAGCAGTACAAGGTTATGCTCAAATTGCGAGGTCCCTACAAGCTTTCAAACTTTGATTTATGATTCATACACTCTCTCTCTCTCTCTCTCTCTCTCTCTCTACATTTCCACGTCTTCCGTCTTCCTCACTCTCTGTCTCTTCGTTTCTATGTCTCTTTCTCTTCTACTTGGCCTTCATATCGATTCAGCAATACTTCTTCCATAGTTCCATAGACAAGGTTGTCTAAAGTAACCGTTTGATTTTTCTCTGATGACGTATCAGTGATTTCAAGGACGAATTACTATTTCAGGCTTGGAGTGAGAAATCACTAACCAGGGTTGTGTCAGGAGGAACTTAGTGGAGGAGAAGTCAATAATTGTTTAAAGCGGCTTTTCCAGCTTCCACGATCAAGGAGGATTTCGGAAAAACTACCTCATGGGAGACTGGGGTCCCTTGGTGAGAGGAAAGATGGGGCCCAGATGGCACTATCGACTGCGTGGCCTAAAGCCGAAACTTAAAGGCTCTTTTTTTTCTCTGCCAAACAACCCATTATTCATTTTTCTTCATTATTCCATTTACTTATTATAATGAGACGGCATCGTGAATGAAGTTAGGAGAATGATGAGTTTGAAAGGTGCTACTGTGCTAATGAGAAATATCATTTCAAAAAAATTCTCGCTGAATAAACTTGAAGAAAACAACAAATTAAATTACTTAACTGGAAAGCCCTGTGACTCTAAGCCATCAGCCAACTACGACAATTAGTTATCTGGTCCGTGAAGGTCGAAATAAATGAAGTGAGATGGACATAATAAGCCGCAAAGTTGGGGAAAAACACAACAACTATAACAATTCTTTAATGAAATCTATGGAAATACTCAAGTCTTGCAAAGGTCTTGAGCAACCGCAGAATCAAAACCAGAAACACCTTTCAAGGTCCGCAGTTAATAGAACATGAAGCCGACTAAACTCTTCAGACTGTGACAATTAGTGTTCCTCTCCTTCGTTTTAATGACGTCCCTGTTAAGTCTTATTGAAAAAGTTCTTCAATAAAAAGACCCTTGATAGAATTGATCCAGCTGAGCGGGGGACAACCCAAGGATGAGGTGAACAAATCTGGCAAACGCCCAGGCCGCGTTTCACTTGCTGGATTCAGATTCGGTTCTGTTGTGCTAACACCTAAGAGAAGAGAAAACGGTGAAATCAACGTGTCATTCTCACGACTCTCAGCCAATTTTAATGACTCTTGTTTTGCTTTACTTAAAGTTGGATCAAATTGTTCGATCCTTTGTACGTTCCGTAACTCGATAAAATAGGAAGGAAAGTTATGTAGTCGGATGAAAGATTAAATAGAACTTGTCTTCAGCTCCAAGGTATTCTATGTACACAAAATATCAAACAAAAGGGCTGTGTGTGTATGTGTGTCTCTGAACACGATTTAGTTAGGCCGGCTAAGCTCAACCTTGATTCCCAATTGGAAATAGAACGACAAAGTAAGGGTTTTAGGAAGATCGATACAAAACTAACGAGTGAAAAAAAACAAGAGTGAATCAAGTGAAGTCGGAGTGAGTCAGAGTGAATAAAACGCTAACCCTTTTTTTTTTTTTTTTTTCCAAAAACAGCTCTAACGATTTAAGTATAATTTTGTGTGTGGGCAGACTCAAATGACGCAACGATAGTTTTAAATTTTCACTCGTGGGAGAATGAAAGCAGCACAATAAATTATCAAACATTTCGACGAAAAACGATTTTAGTGCAGTTTTGTTAGTATAAATCTCGCTCACACGACGGTGTTAGTTCGATAGGCTATAAGCTACACACACGATGAATGCCTAACATTGGTCATTAGATACTGGGGGGCAACCTCAGAAATTCCGAAATTCAAACCAACGTTTTGATGACTAATTATTTTTGTGGTGTACAGTACAATTTCAGAACTCAAAAGCGAACCTCACCAATTAAAAAATCATGTTGGTTATCAGACAAATGAGTAACGGTAGGTCAGTAAATTCCGGAACTTTCAACGCCACCAGGTTCTACGAAGAACGCTTTTCCAAATTAGCGTAAACTGAATGAAAAAATTAGTTGCTTAAATGGTTGGAGGTGATTTGTACAGCAGGTACAGAGAATGTCTGTATAATGCATTCAATATTCATCAATAGATTTCAACAACCTCATAAAACCCCATCGCAGGAGCTCGATAACTCAGTCCATCTTTTCGAGAACGAAGTTCACGCTTGGGATCCTGCGTTGTCAGGAAGCGAGGAATAGTTTCAGCGCAACAGCCAGAGTAACCCGGGACGTTATTATACTCATTATTAGGTACCTGTCCGGCGCCCACCGAATGGGACATGCTAATGCGAGTCAACCTCTCTGGACGGCGGGGTTAGAGGAAATTATCTCTACAAGTTGCCCCACCTCATTTTCGGCATGTCCCATTCAGGTCTGCCGACGCCTGACCACTGCCAATGTCCCAATTTTTTTAGTTTGGACCTCTTTAAGTTATTTAGTTATCCGTCTAGCCCCTCCTATTGCAGTACTGTACAAAATAGCTGAACTGGCAATATTCAAAAAGTTCACATTACGGCATTTTTTAATGAATTCTAGATTTTAATGGTTGTGGATAGATCCATTATGAGTTTTTTTGTCTAATGTATCTACTTACTTCTTTTCTCAAGCCCCCCCCCCCATTCAATAGATTACCATGTAATTCACTTAAGGAAAAATACTTGATGCGTAGCAACACAACTTTCAACAATTCCCGTAAACATCTAACTCAGCTCAACGCATTTCTACAGGAACATGTATGCAGAACAAAAATCAGGTACTAATTAGCTGAAAATTAGATCAAAATCGTTGCGGCCTGTTTTTGAGAGAGATAGAAAAACGATAATTCGGCAAATCTTCCTATCCGACGTATCTTGGCCGCTCAACGGGTGGCC
The DNA here is from genome assembly GCA_020466155.1 of Pachypeltis micranthus. Taxonomy (NCBI): domain Eukaryota; kingdom Metazoa; phylum Arthropoda; class Insecta; order Hemiptera; family Miridae; genus Pachypeltis; species Pachypeltis micranthus. The sequence continues at coordinate 41,405,469 of CM035770.1, read as the reverse complement.
ACAGAAATAGTTGTATGGTTCAAAATGTCCAAAAGTGTGCTATTTCACGATTGCAAATGTGTTATTATCGTCCGGGTAGCGGAGAGTAAATATTATCCGGCCCTCGAGACCGTCACCCTTCCGACTTTCATATACGTCGAGAAAATGGAACCCGAAAAGCTCAGCAACCAAAAGCAATCACCACTGTTCAGACGACTGATAACACTAATACTTATCGCACAAAACTTACCCGTGATATTGGAGGTGTTTCCTTAATAATAAGGAAACCCACGAGAAGAATGATTTCACATTTTTAATTAGATGTAGACAATCCAAGATTTGTTTCCTCCCGCATAGTTCAATGAATGTCAAATCTATTAATTCAACTCTTACCTGAGCTCATTCATTCATGAATTAACTTGAAATGGTAGGCAGCAAATTAAAGAAAATAATAATAATCAGAGGCATTGGCCTTGTGTGGCGAGGAGGACGAAACGGCGTGCGAATGCCCGAGCTAAGCGCTTCAATCACTTTACTCTTCTTTTTTCTGGGATTCATTGAATCCCAAACCATAGCGGAGTCTGGACATACTCAACTTCATTAAAGGGACTGTTATGTACGAAGCCGGCCGTACTACGTGGATTTTTATTTTTTAAATTTGTTTACATTCGTTAGCCGTACTAAATAGCCGGCTGAAAAAAAGTATGTCTGTGAACGAGATTCGGAGAGAACGGTTAACGGAAGTAAGCGCATTGTGATGAATACTTTCGTACGCACGTTGAAGTGCAGAGTACTTAAACAACGCATGGGACCGCGCCGCATTCAGGCCCTGTACATTACATCCAGACGACCTCCCTTACAACACACTAAGAGAGAACTATGATCTCTGAAGAGCCTAAAAGAGTATCGTGAGAGCCATCAAATACGGAGTAGTTGGTTGACAAATATTGAGACATCGGTCGAGAGGAAAGTGAAACTAAACGTGAGTTATATCCGTAGATACATCGTCTGGTCGTCCCAGTTCTCCAGTTGCAGTCCAACTTTCCTCACGAGTCGATGTCGTTTCAAGTCGCGCTTTAGACCGAATCAACGCGAACCCTGCGAAGAGACACATATTGTTTGATGATCGCAGGGCGTCATAACCAGTTTTCGCGTCGTCGAGCAACTGCAGGTGAGATTTCTAAGTGGTTTGATTTTTAAAAAAAGGCCGAGAGCTCGACTACGACTCAAACCTGTCACACAAATCACTGAATTATTGAGTTATGAGATGAGTTTGTCTATCTGCAGGATTTGCCACGATTTATTGACAATTCGAGTATTGTGCGGCTTTGTTATTGGAAGCTTCGTTACATAAACAAATTCACGAGGATGGGGTAACACAAGAGAAAACGCTTGGTCCTGTGTTATTTACTCGTATTGTTTATAAAAACAACCCCACTGTGCCATTCACGAGCAAACTGTATTCATTTGCACTTGAAAGATGCTGCAATACTTTTTGAGGGAAGGGGACATAGAAAGGATTTCAATATAACAGGGGAAATTTCTCTTGACAAAATTAACGAATGATTAACGGTTAGGCTATCACAGTTAAGAAGATGCGTTCTTGTTATTGATGATGACCGTCGAAATCGATCTAATTTTGTAACTCAAATTTAGTGAAAATAGACAATCGTCCCAACATCGTCTTCTTATTAGCACCTTCAGCGATTGGCAACAAATCTAATCTGTGTTTCACTCTGGTAAACAAAATTGAAGTTCCAGAATTTATTGGGTTGCTCCTACTCACATCTCGACCTTCATTAAAAACTCGTCGTATAAGTAATTTTTTGGGGCTGTTTATTGACGAATTTTCGGGGAAATTTCATGTCTTAAGTTCTGTAATTATCGGAAAAGTTACGGCGTTAGGTTCATTTCCGGAATTGCTGAGGTTGCTGGGTTAGTTTACTACCATTTAAAATTCTAACGTACGGGTAGCTTATTAGACTACCGCTCTCATTTTATTTTAGGACGCTAGCATAATATCATATGGTGCGAAGCATCACACAACTTTCCGAAATCCTTCGTAAATTCTACGATTTTGATATCTTTAGATACTATCCGGATATATTTCGCACCCCTCTGTTCATTTGAACTTTGTAAAACATAACTTTACGTTTACGGAAATGTCCTGCTCGTGCTCATCATTGAGCAACCAGTGCATAGGAGGTTTATGAGACTGTCAACGTGTTCCAATTTTCGAGGAGGATCGTGTATCTTCACCTGTTACGTAGATACTGGTGCCGCAAAATTTAGCCCTAATCAATTCGTGAATTTCACTTGCCATCCAAACAATTCTGATTAGTTTGGTCTATTTTCCAACGGCTGTAGTCAACCGGATTTTGAATTTCTAGATGATTCATCAATATTTGAAATCATTTCCCGGCACTTTTTGAAATATTAAATTGACAACAATTGTGCTCTATTTCTCACCAACATTTAGGTAATTATTGCATTGTAGTACAGCGTTTAAGATACGTTGGAAGCGTTCTCAAAAGTGTTGTGTTAGTAGTCCAATATGCTGCTCACACAATGATAAATAAATGACAGCTACAACATAATTAAGAACATCCTTGGAAATTCTGGAACTTCAGCTAACGTCGTTTCTTCGACAAACTAGTTTTTAGTTTTGTCGCTCTAGGTCCACACAGTTTTCACTGCTAAAATAAAATCTAGTTCGCAGTGTCATACATTACCTGTACGAATCGTGACATAAGTAACCGAATAAATTTCGTAACATTATGCTCTACCAGTTTCTGCTCAGAAAATCGAGTTTATGTAAAGTAACTGAAAAATAGACTGAGTTAGTTGCTAAAGGGATTAAAATCGTTGAATGCGCTAGAAGCCAAAGAAAGTTCTGTGATGCGGCACTCCATATATTTATGTGGAAGGGACAGGGAACAAACCAGTTGCACATGCTCAAGTGGAGGATCTAGCAATAAGCATGCAGGGGGAGATCCTCCACGCGACGTGTGTAGGCAACGATTCGGCTACCCGAATTAGGAATGTTACGATCTTCTTGTAGCCTTTTGATAGTTCCTCGATTTGCCGGGCGCAGATATACTGTGCGAGTTTTTTTTTTAATCCGAAATTGAATGACGGATGGAGGGAATGTTTCATGAGTAGATTCAGAGCACAGTCCTCCTGGAGAGACCGGTCAGTGATTGGAGGAGCTATAAAAGGAGACTTCCGATTATCTAAACGCAGGGTATTCCCTTCCCCATATCCAGAGTTAACTGCGTCACTCCTTCGTGGATTAATTCATATTCCATCTCAGTGTGGCGTTTTTCTCGGTATGATTCACTCTCCAAATGGCAGCATCACATTAAATTACCGATATCTAGGAACACGCCTTTCCTTTGACCGCTCTTGGAGGGTCCACTGTGCTCTTATTATGTGATGAGGAATTATATCAATTGAATTACAACACTGACGATGGCTATCATTTGCTATTGGAAACGTGGATTATCAGACCTTGGCTTCTATGAGCATCTCTTGGCAAACTTTGGCCTTGATTCTTACCCTCAATCCACTGTTTTATTTATAATTTCACTATTATTGGATCTACCTCGCAGATCGTGATGGATTTTTGGAAAAGGGGCTGGAGATTCCCAATTAATCCTTTAGAGTCTTCACGATGCCCTTTCGCCTGACGTTTACCAGAGCAAACGTGAAATGCCCGCGATTCATTCAACTATAATCTTTCGCTTAAGGTTCAAGATTGAGACGGCTGGGGTGCACATACTCTCCACGATGATTGAGGTCGGATCGATTGAAGCAGCCCAAAACTGATCCACTTGGGATTATTTTCGCGTCAAGATTAGTCTGACTTGTGCGACGCTTTGGTTTCTATGCTCTCCAGACAGTTACGCACATTATAAGGACTTGTGTCCAACAAATGTCTTATGGTCTTGCAGAACATGAGTACATTTTTTAAATCCGGTGGCTTGCCGGGTTCCTGTGAATTTAAGCTTATCAATGGGTGTGTTGAAGATCCTAAAGGCACCCCATGTAGATGGCCGTCGGCTCGCACTTCTCCAGCCGGTGCATCGACTCTTGTGCGTCGCCATGTAGCATTCACGCGTTACCCCACTCATAAGCAGCTCGCGTGGGAATTGAGTTAATTAACGGTGGCCAGTCAGAAATCCGGCAACAATTCAGGGGCTGCTCATCAAACATGCCAATCAGCTCTTGCCGCTATCTCTTTGCGAGTCATGGATTGTCCGTAGGGCAAACGAACGAGTGTTAAGACTTCTTTCATCATAAGCAAGGATCGTACAAAATATTTTCTCACTCTGAGTGCATTTCTGAAGTTCTGTTTGGAAGCAAATCCACAAGCTCGTTCCAAAGCACCATCCATACAGATCTTCCTAAATTCTACGATCGGCTGCAAAAAAGTTTTAGTTTTCAGATCTTTACGTTATTAGGGCTTCATAGCCTGAAAATATTTGTTTGGGAAGACGATCTGTGTTTGTATATGTCGGTGAATGTGATTTAAACATTGTCTATAACTTCATATTTTTCCTGTAGATAACCAAGGGACACCAAACTACGATATTATAGTTTTCATAGTGATCAAAACACCAAAAATTTTTTCTCGAAAACAGCTCCAACGATTTTGATTAATTTATTTATATTAATAGCTCTCAATGAGGCAACTACACCATAAAATTCCCATTTGTGGGAAAATGACAAGAGCAACAACTCCGCTGAAATGGTACTAAAACAGTCCTAAAAATTGGTGCAGTAGTAGTAGTAAACGCTCATAAAATACATAGGGTGGGGGGGGGTCACTCCAGAAATTCCGGAATTACAACTACCGCCATTTCACTTACCACTGATGCTGACAGTTTTAGGAGAGAATTCCGAAACACTGACCACGAGTGTTCTTTTAAAAAAATTAGGTTGACAGACTCAATAAACCTCCAATGCTCAACAAGTAGGAGCAACTCGATAAATTCCGGAGCACCAGTTTCTATGTAGAACGTTGAGCTACTGTCTACTAAGTACGTATAAACTGAGTGCAAAAACAGATTTTATTAGTTTCTTGAGTTAAGGAAGTTTTGTGCTGCGTCGTACCAGATAATCGTGGAAGTAAAATCAGGGTTTAGTACGCCGTATTTTTCGTCAACTTCATCGAGCCACGAGTTACCACGAATTTTGGTTAAACAGCCGACCATTAAGCGCTCAACTGCGATACGTAGATGAATTATACGATTAGCGCTGGACCAGTAAACGAGGAAATTAACTCGTTTCTCTCCGTCATTAGGGCGTCTGATTCGCTAAATGCCAGCGATGACGAGACGTGACTGCCAACTCACTCGTCTTTTGACGCCCTTGGCATTATCCATTAGTAAAAAAAAAATTCCACTAAATTGCTGAAAATTCAGCCGAATCATTCTAATCGATCGAAAATGCGCACACGGGAGTCTGCCCCGCTACTTCACATTGGCCAGTTAAACATTCGATTATGCGCGACAATCATTTCGAGCAATAGCAGTCTTACAATGTTTTCAATGAGATGAGGCTGCACTTTCGAGGTCAGGAAGGCTCCCGACTATTCGCACATCTACGAAAGGCTGTCGGGATGAAGACGCGCAGTGAGTCGTCGACCTTAAGACGAGGGAATCCGTAAAAAGTCCAACATTTGCACAAATCCGTGACATAATGTAAAAAAACCTCTCTTCTTCAAGCAGAGAAAAAGTTTTCGAATTATATTGTCAGTAACGCAACAGAAATAATCGCTGAAGACAAACAGCGTGTGATTAGAGAGCTGATAGATAAAGTTTAGCGAGAGCTGAGAGACGAGTGAGTGTCTGGTAAGAGCTGTGTGTTGTTGGGAGGAAGTACATCGAGGGATGGGAAGAGGATATTTTGGAAAGTCCAGTGAGGGGAAATGTGTTATTACTTGGAAATAGCTGAAGAGGAGGAAGCGGACTTTCCTGCAGCTACGAACAAAGGGCTTCTTCAGGTGTCAGAAATATCTGTGGACTTGATTTTCGGGGAAGGCCTAAAACGAGGGCTTCCAATTAAGGACAAGTGCAGGAGTTCCGAGCTCAAGATCCCAACTAACTTGGCCGGCGCCGAAATTCCCTTTTGTTCTCAATACATATCTCTGCTAGTACAGTTTGTTCTGATAAGTAAACGAGATTTGAGTAAGCAACCTGAAACGATCCGACTTTGGCCAAGACGCAAAAATGAACACTTAGTGCGTGCAGTTTACCAACCTCGTGTTTACCTGCCGACTCTCGGCGAATATCCTGCGAACATTTTGTAACATGAAGCACTACTTTGGAGATTTCCGCTAAACCGAACTCTATTCCTTGTGGCTGTTACCAGCTCTCCACCTGACAACTTTGGGTGGAGGATTTCAATCGGACCCTTCAACTTCTTCGCAAACCCCGAATTGAAGCTCTGCTTGTGACCAGAGTGACACAGGAGCTCTTGACAAACCCTCGTTGCTTGTTACTCACATAGCGCGTTCCACGGCACGCCAAAATACGACTGACTGTTGTGCTAACTACAACGAGCGCTCGTCGTTGAGCAGCCGAATGTAGGTTAATGTCTTATTTCAAGCCGGACGCTTTAGTCCAGCCCGCATAATTCCCTTTCGGTTGCTTTTAAGAATAGAAGGACTTGTACAAATATTGATACCACCGCAACGTCGTCAAAAACGCGAAAAGGAGCGCGGGATTTGTAATTTTCGAGCCCCAAGTCGGCATTTTAAAGGCCCTTCGTTTGAACAAATCTGTTTTCTGCTTCAACGGCAACAGAGTACAGCCTCAGTGAATAGGGGGGGACACTTGTGAAATTACCTTGCGACAGAGTCAAGTTCTTCTGTTTAAGACGCTGGGCTCCGGGTTGTACGAGTAAGTAGCTCGATGGGGCCGGCGACTGTGTTGAAAGCCGCAGCCAGAGCTGATCCCTCTCGCTCTCCCTCACACACACATACTCTCATCCCGTCTCACTTTAGTTGCACTTGAGACTTGAGAGTGAGCTCTCGCCTAATGGGCCGCTTACCCATTGACGAATGGCTGGTCCCATTCTGAAGCCCGTCGTCAACGACTATAAATCAGATCCGAGCGAGAACAGATTGTTGCAAATCATAATCAAACATTTGGATGCCTAACCCGACAAAACGCCATTTAGGCCTTATGGAGAGATTGACGTGTTGAATAGCCAGGCCATTTATTATTATATTTACTTTTGCTTGTGTTTTTATTTATCTATGTTACGTGGCGTGGATTAGAACACTAGCTCAGCCTACTACCACCTTTCTACGAAGTGTCATGAGATTTTCAGTATTTAGAAGACTTAGCTATTGCGCTAGTTGTCTCTCACGAATGTACCGTAGTAAATCTAGTATTCCGAAGTAGAGTTTTTAAAAGTTCCTTTCGGGTAAACATAATTTCTATGTATTAAGTATCTATGTAGTAAATTGTTATTTGCATATTTATTTACGATCGTTCTTCTATACCCTCATTTCTTTTTCATTTTCATATATTTATTCACCCTATTTACTTATTCATATTTAAGCTCAAATTTATGTATTTGTATAATGATATATTTTCTTGTTTACGTGGTTAATGTTTGCTGTATTTATTTATTAAATTATTATTTATGTATTTAACTGTCATTAATTTACTTACTTATACATAAGTCTATCGAGTATATTGCGTATTTACTATCTGTGTTACATATTTGAGTATTTACTCATATATTTAAGCGATTCACTTGAAAGACTTAACACCTGGTACTGGACTCCCTTCTAATGAGCCGCCGAATGATTGATAAGCTCGTGTCTACACATTGGAGAGAAGCTGTGTACATCAGAGTCACTCGCGCGCTAAGATTTCTGTGGTGGCTGGCCACTTGCAGAAGTTTAATTTGTTTTTTCTCAGATGGCCAGTTGGCCTCAAAGCCTAAACCCACTAAGTGAGAGTTGGTGGACAATCTAGTTTTTGATGGCAATCCACAGTGAATCCATGCTCTCTTGCCGTAGAGTCCTCGCTACATTTCCCGTCAATCATAAATCACTGGGCGTAGTAAGATAACTTATAATACAAAATATTTCTGACTCTGGAGAAGAGTTTGAATGCTGATAATTGACAACGACGAACGGTTGAAGTGCAGACATCACAGAAAAGAATGGTTTCATTGCAAGAATTCTTATTATTTCAGGTCACAGTTACCAATCCTCTGAACTTCGTTGGGCTCTCTGGCATAGCTAAGACCCATTCGAAAATTGACATCTACGAATCCGCTAAGAACAGTCTGCTCCTATGTGTCTTCCAATGTCCTAAACCCTCTCAAAGTCATTGAAGCCTCATAGAGAGACTGACAAGTTGAATAATAGGACAGTTAAATCTATTCGCTCGTTTATTTATGTATGGCTAGAGACATACATAAGGTTCCCGTGTAGAACTATAAGGTGGAGTAGAGTTTCCCTTTCAAATTTTCTAGACGTCTTGGGTAACAGGCCCTAACACCTCCCTTACCGTCCTATAACAACCTCTCTTATCGGAATTATTTGTACTATGGCTATAAATGAATTAGTTCTCTATAATGTCAAACAATTGCGCATAATGTACTTCTTAACGTAATTTTCTATGAAGGTGATCGATTGATTTTTTTATCGTTCTAGAAAATGGAGGACGACCTGAACGTTTCCAGGATGAGTCGAGGAGAGTCAATGAGCTTGCGGGGGAGTGGAATTCAAGTAAGTAGTTTGAAACCTTTTTCTTTTAATTCGAGTGACCACCAAACGTTTATTGATTGAGTATTGGTAGTACTTCAAAGGAAGCTGTGTAACATAAATTTATGCAGTATTTGGAAGCCCTACAAGATGGTATCGTAGTGTATCCACTTTTGCCCAAAAACGTCCAATAACGTCGACCAGCTGACGTGAATATGATTTGATGAAAGTTAGGGAACCATACGAAATGTAGGAAGGAAACTTCTTGTCTTTTCTTTACAACTTTGCCTTTCAAAGGCTTCTGAGTCGGGAAAACACCGTTTGAAAAAAACCCTGCAAATTATTATACGACGGTTTACTATTCTCTCCATTATTACTCGATTATTTATTCAGCATCGAAAAACACCTAGAAAATGTGTGGGGTTCTATTTCTTGTTTTTCTACACCTTGTTGGAAAAACAATTCTCCCTCTTAGGCTCTCACAAAAGAAAACTTCCTCAAATATTACGAAATAAATTTAATTCAAATTATTCACGATTAAATAAATGTAATGACGGGTATTGAGATTTATTCGGTTTCGCATCTGCATCTGCGATCCAATTGGATGCCCAGAATTCAAAAAATAAGTCAGCCTGTAATCTCTTGTTTTTTGCCTGGAAAAGTTTAAGGCGGCGATTCGCTAGCAGCGATAAAACTGCCAAAATTCCGTTTTTGTTAACTTTCTTAACCATTTTTTGCTCATCACAACCATCGGCTTCGTCCGATTGAATTGCCGAGCAGGCGGGCACAACTAGATACCAAATGGGATTTTTGTGCGAAAGAATGGAATTTTCAGACAACGTTAAAGGAACAGAACGACCCGTACGGCGGACGGTCATTGCAATTTGGAATCCCGATGTCTTGAAACGTAAAGTATCAAAGTTTGAGAGGGGGGGGGGGGTGTAAAAAAATGTTCCTGAGCGAAAACATAGGGTTATTATTCAGAATGAATAATAAACCAAAATGGTCTGTGTGCCATGAACGCGATTAAGAGGTAATGAGTAATGACTGCGCAAGATCGGCACAAATTTCATATATAGCCTACAGATCACCATTCCGCGCCAATGTAAGGGCGTGAGCAAAATCGATCCAAAACTAACTATAGCTCTCAAAGCGATCAAAACACCAATTTTTAAATTTTTTTCTCAAAAACGGCTCCAAACGATTGAACTTTTTTTAATGGGCCCATAGGAATGGGATTGTATCTCATGATATAACAGTACCCTTAAAGTCTCTTCAGTTATAGACCAATAAGCTACCTGTTCGGTAGAACTTTACTATAGGTCACAAAGTAATCATGAGCAACCTCTAACGTTACTTAATCCAAATTAACTCCGTTTTGTGGACTTACCTTTTTTTTGCAGTGTTACTCCTATGTGTTAATTTTAGAACTGTAGACACGAACCTCTCTCAACAAAAGCATGTCGATTCCCCAATCATGAACCTACACGTTGGCTTTTCAATGAAGGTCCTGGTATAATGACCTGAAGATCAATAAATTTCGGAACAGTTTCTATGTAGAAAGTTGCTTAACAAGTTGATAGAAACTCGGAGATATCGGATTAGTAGCTGAAATGTACGTGGAGCTGAAAAACGTTGGGTTAAAAATAATTTTTAAAACGTAACGTAATAATCCCTATATGTTTGTTTATAATTATACTATTAACATGCTTTTGCTTATGATTAATTTTCCCCTACGAACTCTTTAAATTAGGGGTTATTTTATTTTTTATGTTTAACTGGCTACTTATTATGTGGTTGATCATCAAATTCTCATTATGCACCTGCATTAGCATCATGAGAATAATCCCAATAACCGTCTTCTTTACATCTTAGTAACACATCCGTGACATTAGGAAGAACCATTGCATCATTTACAGTGGAATTCCTACTAATTAAGATTTGAATTTTTATCGAATAGTGTTAGTTACAGTTTTGATGGTTATGATTGCAGGTTAATCACATGAAATACAATAGCACAAACGATGATCTCACGGCTTGGTGGGACTTCTTCTTTCAGGATCTTGCAGGTGAGTTAGGCCATTCAATGTCATAGTTTAGCGTGAAGTCGAATCTTCGCCGCAACATTTCTCTGTCTTTTACTTATATCGATTCAACCGTTCATAAACATTAGTCGTTCTTGGGAAGGTGCTAATACCTTCCGCAGTCCGAGCCAAAAAGATTCAACTCCACGCTTGACAATCAGCAGCCGCATTCCATCATTTTGCTCCTTAGATTTCTTACCCTTCACTAGCAGATATCCCTTCAACTTCAGAACTACGGGTGAACTAGAATTGTAAATTTATTAATCAGCCCTCTGCAATCCACTAAAGAAGAAAACACAATCCCCAATGAATCTAAACACTAAAGGCACACAAAACAGGACTTTTATATTTCCAAAGCCGTTTTAGTTTTTACGCCGTCGTCAATTCAGAAGTAAAGACTTACATTTATTAAAAATTAAAACATCATTAATAATAAAAGGTTGTTGAAAATAGCGACATTTTTACTAAAAACACCAGCAAATAAAAGTTTTCTACCAGTTGCCTCTTCAATCTTTTGCTCCAGCTCTCAGATCAATGAGCTGCGCTGTTTTACGTGCAATTACGAACTTAATTTTATTTAGTTATTTCACGGTTATTGTATCTGTACTTGCTCTAAGTCGATCTGCAGTTTTGTTGAACATAATAGTTGAAATTTACAACCCCCCCTACCCACAAAATTTGATACTTTACGTGTCAAGACACAGGGATTCTAAATCTGCAATGTCCGTCCATCGTCTGGGCCGTTTTATGCTTTTAACGATGTCTACAATATCCGTTCTTTCGTACAATTGCTAGAAAGTGGGCCCATCGTTTTGGAGCGGCTTCAGGTGAAGTTAAATCTAAACCTCGATTTCCTCCGATGCGTACGAAAGAAACCTTTACACAAACGGTGGGTACATTTTCGAGTTTATGTAGCAAAGTAAAGACATAAAATGTCAATAAAGAAGTGCTATTTTTGGGATAGCCCAACACAAAGAAAGAAGCCTTCCTTAAATATTTTCCTAGTAAAAAAAATTTTTTTTTTCAATTGTTGAATCGGTTGTTATTTATAGTTATGCACGATATACTTTATATAACACAGTTCGTTTACACGTTATTATGTTATTTATATATTTTTTATGTATTTATTATATCTTTGTTTTTATTAATTTATTTCGTATTATTCCTTTCCTTTTAACTATAATATCTATACTTTATTTTATTATTATATTTACAAATTATTCCACGTGCAGATTATTTGATTTGTTTTTTTTTACTCTTGATTTTATTTTTGTAGTAATAATATTTATTATTTCTTTCCCACAAATGATAATATTTATTTTTTTAATATTATTACTCTATCGGAGACTAGTAACTACTTTGTACCCTCTATCCTTACCTGAGTCCAAGTTGTTCTATAAGTGCTCGCTTTTCACAGATCCAAGGACAAGCGAATGGGCCCTAATGAGTAACCCTCTACCAACTATTGTCATTCTTCTCTTCTACCTTTACTTCGTGTTGGACTTGGGCCCGCGATTCATGTCAAAGAGAAAAGCGTTTGAACTCAAAAATGTACTTATCGCTTATAACTTCATACAAGTTCTAGTCAGCACGTGGCTCGTATGGGAGGTAAGTGTACACACGTAAACGCTTACGACTGTCTGGCGGATTTCGTGGTGCTTGTTACTTTCCTTGGCTCTACAAAGTAGAAAGGAAAGTTATGTAATCGGCTGAAAAAAAATTTTGAGTTTTCTTCAGATCTTTACGTTTCAGACCCTCCTGAGTCCGAAAAACACTATTTGGGAAAATGGTCTGTGTGTGTGTATGTGTGTCTGTGAACGATTTTTAGAGAAAACCACCGAACCAAATCATATTCATCAACAACTTCATATCTCGCCGGCAAATCATTATGGGACGCCAAAATAAGGGTATGAACCAAATTCACCGAAATTTAACTATAGTTATCATAGTGATCAAAACACAAAATTTTTTTCTCAAAAACAGCTCTAACGATTTTGATTAAATTTTTTATATTGATAGCTCTCAATAAGGCAACTATACCATAAAATTCCCATTTGTGGGAAAATGACGAGAGCAGCACAATAAATTATCACAATTTTCGACGAAAAGCGTTTTAAGCGCAGTTTTTTCCTTATAAACTCCGCTGGAATGTTAGTATTATGTTTAAAAAAATTGGTATCGTAGTCCAATCCAATACCTAAAGGGTGAGTGTGCTAAAACGCTCATGAGATACATGGGGGTCACTCCAGAAATTCCTTAATTTCAACTACTGCCGTTTCGCTTACTACCAGTTCTAAACATTTTTACTCAATACCTCTGCAAAAGTAATTACTATCCTTCAAAATACTTATGTTTACAGCCTCAAAAATTATCTGTGTGCCGATTGCTCAATATTGGTCCTGCAATGAGTACGAGCAGCACAATAAAATCTGGAACTGTAAGCGCTACCGCTTCCTGCTGCCGTAAAGCGTTGTTTGACCAAGTTCAAGTGAGCGGAGTGATAAATGAATTGATTAAATAGAATTAGCCATGTACAAAGTGAATTGTTGTAGAGCTAAGGAAAGTTGTGTGTTGCAACGCACCAGATATTTTTTTTGGCAGAGAGCGAGCAAAAAGTTGAAATATACCAACGGTCTTTGTCTTGTGTGGCCTGTATTTCTTCGTATGCTACAAAAGTGAGAAAGGCCCGAGGTCTGTCACATGCCTCGTGTTGTGCTGCCTCCCGATGAAGGTCCAGGAAGCACCTTAGAGGTTTGAGCTATTAAACAGCAGGAGTGGAGGCAATCTGCCCTGGTGTTTCTGGATCTTGATAAAGAAAGTAGCTTTTTCAAATTGAAGCGTTTTAAATCTTTTGAAAAGCTTTTTTTTTAATGCGTCGATTGTTTAAAGAACATTTAAAAGTAGGATTAGCACACACAACGGTTACTGTTTGTAGTCGTTTGACGATATTCCCCTGTATGGAACCTAACCTAACCTCCTGTCAAGTGATTGTAACTTGCCGGTAGCCCAAATTGACTCTGCTGAATGAAAGCAACAACCTAAATAGTAGATGTTCAACAATCAAAGGTGGAAATGGAAGCTGGAAGTTTGTCAAGAACCGATATTTCTTTTAAAATTTAGAACAACAGTCATTAAAATCTAACCTACTCATTTTGTGCGGAAAAATGACCCTAATTTGTTAGAATTTTGAACGATTATTGTTACGAGTTTGAAACAGATAGTAAGAATGGTATTAGATACCCAGGTTCCATTTAACTACGTGCTAACTGCTAATAACTGCTTTTCTATTGCTTTGACCTATTTTTACCGAATTCATTTAGCGTAATCATTCGATCATATCTTGAAACAACGCTTGCGAAAGAATAGAGTTAAAAACGTCGAACTTTACCAAAAAGCTTAGAACAGATTTAGATTATAACAGATTTTATTATTTAGATTTTCTCTAATGAAACCGTTGGATGATGTGATCTCCTGTAAGCTGACTTCTGCTGACAGGTAAACAGGATTTAGCGTGGACGGCACTCCCTCCGAAAGCACTGATGATACTTACTGAACTGATCAGGTATTTCAGCGCAATCGATGAGAGCTTACAATGACACCAAAACTGTCTTGGGTTTGATGATCAGAAACGAAGGCTGATCCAAATATTGTTTCAGTTCTGGGTACATGATGTGCTTTGATATTTTCACTTCTTCAACTTCTATGATGGTATTTTGTCTTCGTTAAAAGCTGTTAAAAACAATTGGCCGCTGAGTCTCAAAGTTTTGAATCGATCCTATTTTCTCAATAGATGCTTTTCTGTTACCATCCCTATTCCTGATGGTGGAGGGGGCAGCAAAACTGGAGGCATGTGAGAGGCGACTTTTGAAGGCTACAGGAAAATTCGTTATCCGAACAGGAGGAACAAATCGGTTGTGTTATTTTACAGGCACTGGATACTCTATGGCTAAAGAACTACAGCATGTTCCGATGCGAGAGCATAGACTATCAACCAACGCCTGACAATATACGGATCTGTCGCGGATTCTATGTCTACTACATCGCGAAATTATCTGAGCTGCTGGACACGGTAAGATATACTCTATTTTATTTACTGGTCCCTGTCTCCTGTAGTAGACCTGTTTAAGAATACATAGTGTAACTAACTAGTAACAAATAAATAGATTTGAGTTAGAACTGAGGCTTGAAAGTAATGAATGTTTTCGATAGCTCAGTTCAGACCATGACAGCTCACCAGGCTATCACTGTCTTTAGAAAATGGAATAGGAAGGTGATAATCAACGAGATTATTTTTGTTTTAAAGTGTATTTGCCAAACCCCTGCGTTACACCTAAGAACCGAATGAAAAGCAGCACACAACAATGGTACGTGGGTGTCTCTAACAGACTTTGTTCTTTCACCCTGGAAGACCAGTGTTTTTACTAACTTTGGCTCTACGAAGGTCGAAAAACACTATTTGGGAAAACGGAACGATTTTTAGTGAAAACAGCTGAACCAAATCAGCTCAAACTTGATATCTAGCCGGCAGGTCCCCATGGGACGCTAAAATAAGGGTATGAGCAAATTCTACCCCAAACTAACTATAGTTATTATAATGATTGAAACACCAAATACTTTTTTCTCAATAACGACTGGCGATTTTGATTATATTATTTACATAAACAGCCCTTGTTAAGATCACAATACTATAAAACTCCCATCTGTGGGAAAATGACGAGAGCAACACAGTAAATTGCCCAACATTTCGACAAAAATCGAATTTTGGTAATTTCTTCCTTATAAACTCCGCTCAAATGTTACTAGATTCTTCAAAAAAATTGCAGGTGGTATTCAACTATATGATGAGTCTTTATCGCCGCTCATGAAATCTGCAGAGGCTACCTCAGAAATTCCGGAATTTTCACCACTGCCATTTCTAAAAGTTTTTACCCGATAACTCGGGAAAAGTGATTATTATCCTTTTCAAAAAAACAGGGCTTACACCCTTATTAATTCTCTGTGTACCAATTTCTCAATAATCGCCGAGGCATGAGTACGAGAAACACAATAAATTCCGGATATGTAAGCGCTACCGCATTCTGTCGTCTTGAAGTGATGTTTCCAATGAGCTAAGTGAAAATTAGATAGTGATATTAGAAGAAGCCATGAACAGAAATGAATTGGTGGGTTGGATCTTTCCCCCATCTAATCTTCTCCAAGAAAATTTAATATTCATTCCGAGGATTTCGTTACAGGTGTTCTTCGTTCTAAGAAAAAAGGACAATCAGATCACGTTCCTGCACTTGTACCACCACGCGGGAATGCCTTTTATGGCTTGGAGCACGACCAAATATTACCCAGGAGGCCACGCGGCGTTCATAGGAACGATCAACAGCTTCGTACACATGGTCATGTACTCATACTACATGCTCGCCGCTATGGGGCCCAGCATTCAGAAATATTTGTGGTGGAAGAAATGGCTGACTTCGCTTCAATTGGTAAGCCGACTTCGGTTTTGCTAGGTTTAATTCAGTTTACAACTCCGAAACCTCTGCAACTGTGAGTTCCAAGTATCGAAGAGCTATTCGCGAGACATCGGCGTCTTGCGGGCTTGACATAATAATCTTTGATTGCGGAGACCTCCGGAAACTGGACTTCGCGGGTCCATTGTTTCGTACTTGTGGGATTCAACCTGCACATTCGACAACGATTTCAATTAGTGGCTTTGTCCGTTTCGGCAGTACCCAACGTTTTCGTAATTTAAATTGTGTTCCTTTAACACACAAGACTATATCTCGTTTCCCTGAATTCTTCAATTATTTGTTAATACTATGCTCAACCGGCTTCTGGGTGAGGGGTAAGTAATTTGGTTAGGTAATTTGTTTGATTTTCTTTCACATACAGTCCGCTTTCGTTTTGTCTCAGTCACTTAATTTCGCGCACCCAATAGAACGTTGAAGTCTCTTGCAGAATATGTAGAACAAAATAGGGCGATTGATGCAAAATAACCTTTATCTTATCAACTGACAACACCTGTGAAACTGAGTCTTGGTGGTTAGAAACGTGTGCACAAATTAACCCAGTCTAAGAAAATCGTTATGTACGAAAAAAAGAAGACACAAAAAAAAAGAAGAGCTTAAGCATTAATTAGGAACGATAGAAAGATATAAGTTGCGCCGCATCACATAACTGTCCTTAGATCCGTGTCAATTCACTCGTCTTCTTGCCTTATTCGACCAACTCAATTTATTTTTCACTCAGTTCATTTAAAACATCACTTCACGGCGACAAAAAGCGGTAGCGTGTGATTTATTCCCATTTATTTAGTTATCAATACAATTTTTAAGAAATCGGAAAACAAGTTGCCCCGTCGAATCACAAAAAGTGGACAGCAACAGCTCAGAAACTGATTTGCTCGAGTTCAGAATAGTTTTACCGGGAAACGTCCGATTTGGCGTTGGCCGCGCGATCTATATACGACGTTGAATAAACTAACGTAGTGTTTCAGAGTCGCAACGGGAAGTTGAATCGCACTCGGATTTAAACAATCGGAGCTCGGAAATTTCAGATTCGGACAAGCCCTCGCGATTTATTGCATGTTAAATGAACTAAAATAGTTGCGAGCTCTTTTCTCTTTATGAAATAGATTCGAGCAAAGAGAACGTAGTTAATACGAGCCGCTGAATAGGAATCGTCAACTGGCTGAACTTAAAGTTGTTCGGGGGACGATATTTGAACAGGAGAATATAAACAGAAAAGAGCTCGCAACCATTTTAGCCATGGTGACTTGCGGGCTAGATATTAAGTTTGAGCTGATTTGGTTCAACCGTTTTTCTTAAAAATCGTACACAGACAGGTCTGTTTCCTTATTTGATGACCGTTCCTAAACGCTCAACAAGGGTTATATCAGTCAAGGAAGTTGCGGTTTCGCTGAAATGCAGCACCCACCGAACTCAGACCTGCGGAGGTATGGCAGGTATTTGCTCGTTAGCCAGTCTCCCGGTAGAGAGCCCGTGTGTGGTCGCGCGGAGGTGGCCACCTGAGGAATCTCCTACCATCTGGAAAGAGTTCTTAATCTGGTTTTCCACCTGATCTAACTATTTACTTGGGTGGCAAGTTTCAAAGAGACAGATCAACTGTGACGTCGTTTCCTAGCTCTCACCTTCTTTGCAAACTCCGCGAAACGGCTATAGGCTTCCTTTGTAGCAGTCAATGCTGGTATGGTCGTATGTCCTCCCAACAACCATCGCTCACTATTGTAGACACTACAGTGGAGCAACACGTGGTTTCTTGTTTCCTCTGCACTGAAGGAAAAATCGCCATGTCCCACAAGGACCTGGCTCGGCCAATGGTCTAGCTCAACTCACTCTTTTCAAAGACGTTCACGGATGTTACAGAAAAACTCATACGTGTCACGCCCCTTTGACGAGGTTTCCCATCTCTAGGGTGGTAAGTTCGTTCTATCTTCAGTTTGGCTAGAACAAAGGAAAGCTCCCTTTCACTCTCCACTAGTCCATCGTGCACTCAATGACTAAGTCAGCGGGTAACTTGGCCCGTGATGTGATCACCTGGAATGCCTCATTGGATGCGGTCTTGTGCTTTGGTGATCCACACGAGCGCAGCTCTCTGGGATGGAGCCATTACTCATAGCGTAAAAACTGGTGTGCAGTCTCTGAAGCCAGGGCACACTCAATCACAAGCACGGGCACGGGAGCCCAGGAATCATGCTCGATGGCAAAATTGAAAGAGGGAGCGAAATTAAAAATTGAACGGGGCGAATTATTACACAACGGCTTATTATTCTCCTGCGCAGCATGACGCAGCCTCATACCTCCGAGAACATCGAAAAATACTAGTAAACACGCTA
Organism: Pachypeltis micranthus; assembly: GCA_020466155.1. Classification (NCBI taxonomy): domain Eukaryota; kingdom Metazoa; phylum Arthropoda; class Insecta; order Hemiptera; family Miridae; genus Pachypeltis; species Pachypeltis micranthus. Next base: position 41,386,829 of record CM035770.1, on the reverse strand, counting down.
AACATGAACTGACTACAACGGAACGACGAAAAGCGTTTGGCACATCATGACGAGTTGAACTGACGGGTGATTAGAGTGAGGCGGTAAGCGGATGCCGGGACGGAAATGAGCGCAGGCCGGGGAGGAAGATCACTTTTATTATAGTGTCCCCAGAGGTTCCTTCAAATAGTAGAACTTGTGATTTCACTGTTTTCCATCTTTCCAACATGAAAAAATAATCAAGAAACGATACCAAAACAACGTAAATGCAATAAAACTTCCAAAATTTCGTTTAGGGCTAATCTAACCTACCATTTTTTGCCAGTAACTCTTCCTGTCCGAAAACAGGTGTATAATTCATAATAATTGATTAACAAAAAATTTAAGATTACTTAACTTTCCTGCCTATTTCGTAGGGCTAAGGAAAGTAAACACCGAATCAATAACCACTTAATAATTTTTCTCTGTTGCTTTCAGGGTCAATTTTGCCTGGCATTCTTGCACTACTCGCTCGTCCTCTTCCACGAATGCAATTACCCCAAATGGACTGTGATAATCGTCTTCCCAAACGCCATATTTTTCTACTATTTGTTCTGGGAGTTCTATCAAAAGGCGTACAACGGCAAAAAGGAGATAGGAACGGAAAAATTGAGGGATCTTCCTACGAGCGAGAGTGTGCAGCCTGCGTTGGTGAATAGATCGCCGAAGACTAAAGACGACTGAATGAAAATGGTAAGGGAGCAACTTTAGAATATCGTTTGGAAGCTGCGCGACTCTGGGGTGTGGGTAAGGGGCCCTGAGAGAAACGGGGCGTGCCCTGGGTCCCGCTCCGACAGTTTTTCAAGCAGAGATTTTCACTGATGTAAAAATTTCCGTCATAGTTCTTGAAAAAGGGTGTAAGAAAAAAACTGTCAACATAACGATTGATTGTCAAGCGTCTTGCAAGGCGCTGAAGTGAAGAACTACTGATCATCGTCAGAACTGGTGAGGGAGTGCAGAAAATCGCTCAACTATAGCAAACTGTAATAGATTCAACGTTTATTGAATTCCTGAGCATGAAGGGGTCACTGGAAATGAGAGGGAATACCATCTGGCCAAACTCGGTTTGTCTACTGTACTTATTGGGTCACTTCCTCACAGTGGAGCATCTCTGTCACAGGACAGTGAGAGAATATGCCGGAAGAACGCATCTGACTGTCTGGAACCTTGCAGGAGTGAGGCATTCCAAACGCTTCGTCTCACGACTGGCAGACCCAAGTAGATGTACCCCCTTGATGATGGAGAGGAAGAACTTGAAGCAAACAGTGGGGGCCATCATGGTACAATGCAAAATGATCAAACACATGGATGTCGTGGGCATAGTTGAACCCCCCTTAGTACAGATGAGGAAACTCTCTATCGTGTCCTGGCCTAGTGCCAGAGACTTGAAAGGAAGCACCTGACATCCCTCAGGAAGCTGGGCTGGATGAACCTGTGAGTCATTAGGGCTGCCACAAGAGAACTTTAGGCCTCAGGACAGTCAGAGCTATAAAAAAATTATTCTAGTGATCGTTCAGTTCAGCTAACGCCTAATCAGTTCAGAACTCTTGGCCCTGGCGGAAGATTTCGATTCCACGCCAGGTTCAGAGCCTCCTCAGCTTTCATGTGTGGCCAGTCATGGAATCAATCAACTTCGTGGTTTGACATTTCAAGCCCTGCTAATACAAGGATGGCCTTACGACAATGTATTTTCCTAAAGTTAACGTACCTGTTTGGTGAGTCTGTCTTCTCTGGCTGGTGAGATATTGTAAGCGAGCGCTTTCGATGTAAAGACAACATCGTCTGACCATTGAGTCCTGACAGTATCTCACCAGCCAGAGAAGGTGGGCTCACCAAACAGGTACGTTAACTTTAGTAATTTACCTACTGGCGTAACTAACCCGATTACTTTAATGCATTTTCCCTCTTATGGATTCCCAGTGAGTCTTTCCTCAGCCCCTTCCCTCATCTATAACTTTTCAGACCTTACTTTGCTAGCTCTTACGGCATTCGACTATCAGCTCTCGCCCAGTCACATTCACTCACTCACTCTCAGCTCTTGTCCCCGGAAAAGTTCGCCGATCCAGTGATTGTGTCGTGTGAACTTATCTCTATTGAGCTCCCTTTGTACCTCTACCTCTATCATTCCCGAGTGTATCAATACAACCCTCTCACTTCCTCTCTACGAGTATTATGAAAAACTAAGATTTAAAAAACCCCTTACTTGAAATTTTCGACCACGAGTACGATTATATGCATTTTTCACGCTGTCAAATGAAATTTGGAGTACGTTTAGGGATAATAGATTTCGGGAAAGAGCTGATTCTTCGTACTGAGCTTTGTTATTAGGACGGGCCCTTGAATATTAGGGGGGGGGGGGGCGTCAAACGTCATGGCGTAGCTGCGTTCTACCAAGTTCCCATAAATTCAATGGAAAAGTGTTTTGTTTAGTTGCTAGGATGATACGCGCATGAGCAAAAACCTCTTCCCAAACCTAGCGATTTCCTCTTTCAGGACAGACGTGTTAAACTGTAGAGTCGAATTTCTTCCCAACGACAACACATAAATCATCAGCCTATCTCTCCTACTTTTATGATTTTGACCTCCCATAGTACTTCGTGTTTCACAGAAATGAAAAAGCAGCGCCCTGACAGCCAAATATCTTCTACAAGTTCTACTCCTCCTCGAAAAGGTTACGAGTCCAACCGTCAAACGCCAACATCTTCAAACCTGCAAGTGGGGGATACGGAATGAAAAAACACAGTTGTAGAAATCACGTTTTCCACCTTAGTATGTACATTATATGCATGCCCTTAAATTATTGAATTAATTGTCAAACGTATCGATTTTAAATATTTAAGAATCTCGCTCAAAGTGTTTAATATTCCAATGCGTAGTTGTTAACCACAAAGTAGGCCTAGAGAAGCTTTCGAACAGTTTTAAGCCAAAAATTAGAATCCTCGTACATGTTTAGATGGTCACTGCCATATTCGCTTCTTGCACGATAATAGGGTTATCACGGAGCACGCCCCAAACCATGGAAACGGTGATAGCTCAATTTGGTTTTATCGTCATTTAGGTTACATCTGGGCATAACTATAGTTTGTAGATACGTAAAGTTGACCCGTGTTTTGTCTAATTAACGTTGAACGGAATGAAGTTGAACGTAATCAAATATTTTGTAAGCTATTAATTATTATGTAATTGTATTAAATGTTGTGTAAACAGTCACGTTTCATTCTTTGGAGCCCTCATCTCCAGGCGTGAGAGGTTCACTGGAAATTTACTGCTGCTGCTGAAACGACTACTTTTTATTAGATGAAGAGATGGATGTAACATTTGGCCAACTGAAAGGCAATTAATCAACATAGGTTTTATTTATTATAACCAACGTGAAATTAGGGCCTACCCACGTCACATCTGTCGCTCTTCTAGAAGCAATGCAATATGCAGCCCAGCCAATCCGAGACGGAGATAAACGTGTGATATACTTAACAATTTCATTGGGTGTCTTATCAATACGTCGACCCTAGTCCAAACCTAAATGTCCTGAAGGGAGAATCATCAAGGCCTCCGTACCGTTGAGGGATTCCATCTGATGTTAATGAAGAGCCATTCATGCGCTAAAGAGACCACGAGACGGCCAAACTGGCTCAAGTTTGATATTCAGTCTGTAAGTTCCTACGGGAAGCTAAAATAAGGGTATGAGCACAATTGGTCCAAAATTAACTACAGTTCAGTTGTCATAGTGCTCAAAACACGAAATATTGTTTTCCTCAAACCCCTGTGTGGATAGCTTTGAATTACATGATTGTGCTGTAAAATTTTCATATGTTGGAAAATGATTAGAGCTACACAATAAATTATTGAAACGTTCGACGAAAATCGGTTTTAGTGCGAGTTTTTTATCATAAATCTCGCCCATATGAATTGAAGTTCATAAAAAATCAAAGTGGTAGTCCAATAAACTGCATATCCGGTGAGCGTTCAATAATAGTCATAATATAATCGATCGCAACCTTGTAAATTCCACAATTACGTTGTTAACTGTCAATGGTTCTTCCAGTTTGTTCCTTATAACTCCTCAACTGTGAACCTAAAGTTCGCGGTATAAGTAGCAGCAGCCCGATAAATTCTGGAACTTTAAGCGCACCCAATTTGTGAGTAAAACGGTACCAAGTTACGAAATATATCGGATTAGTAGCCAAAGGCACGAAAACTTCAGATTGTGGTGGGACTAAGGAAAGTAGCGTGATGCGCCGCAACCAATTTTTTTCTGTCGCCTCGCGGAGGTTTTCTGCCAATAAACGTTTATTTGTCTTCTACTTCTTCTCCATTGTCAATTTTGAGCGTTACGAGCAATAAAAACTGCCGCCTAATGAACTTCGCCGATTTGAACGTCGCGTTGAGAGATTTATACCCCAATTTGAGAATTATACAACGATCGGGTTCACTAAACGCCGAAATAGGTTCCCTTTTCGAATTCAAGACTTCGGCCGGTGACGTTTACGCTGAGTTGTACTTTTTCCGTAGTCAAGATGGAACCTGAAGCTGATTTAGTAAGTACGTTTAGGGCCGACGATCTTTGCTTAGGAAAATTTCATTAACATTACTGAGTAGCAACGGCGACAAAATTGTTCTGGTGTGGAGCACCAACACAACTTTCCTTAACCACTGTAAAATCGTTGATGCGCTGCACATGTATGCGCATGTATCTTCCTTCATTCGGAGAATTTGTACAGAAACAATTAATAAGAACAAAATGAAGCTACTACTGAGCTGGGCCTATCCTTCGAGTTTGACCAAAATCGTAAATGCCGTTTTTGAAAAATGTCAATAACGATCTTTTGACGTTCGGCAAGATTTTTTGTGCACTTTGGCTTATATCTCTGCTCAACGGATAGTCGACTTTTGATTAATGAGCTCTCCACTTAACCCTCACACCTTTGCACGGTTTCCAACACTCCTAAATTTTTGGTTTATTATCCATTCTGAATGATATTCTTATGATTTCAGCCAGGAAAATCTTTCTACACCCCCCCCTCACCATCAAAATTTGACATTTTACGTTTCGGAATCCGAAATCTACAATGTCCGTACGCCTTCCGGCCCGGACGGCATTTTATACCTTTAACGTGAACTAAAAAATCTGATCTTTCGCACAAAAATCCCATTTGGTATCTAGTTGTGCCCCTCTGCTCCGCAATCCGAATGGACAAAGCCGAGCAAAAAAAGGTTAAAAAATTAACAAAATCGCAAGTTTGGCAGTTTTAACGCAAACACGCCGTGTTAGGAATCTTTTTCAACTGCCGCCTATTTTTAGATGCAGGGTCGACTAGAATAGTGCAGTGGTCAAACCTGCGTATAGATCGAAAACAGGGAAATTACAGTGAGCTAAAGTCTAATAATTAAAAGAACTCGCGGGACAATACTGGGAAAGTAATCGTTTCAGCGTCTCACTCCAATTACCCGTCAGCTCGACGCGTCACGTCGTACCAATTGCCTACTGAGGTAGGGAGGTAGGTACGTAGTAGGTAGGTTTCGTATGGTTCACTGATATTTTTCAATTATCATAAGAGAATTAATAGCAACCTTACAAAGTCTGGAATTTAAATTCAAACTACTCTTTTGATCGTCTAACGTTTCTCACAATGCTTAGCCTATATTTCCAAAACAAGAATAAAGTTGACAGGGACTGTTTCCTTATTAAATGACTGTTCCTAGACCCTCGACGAAGGTTAAATCAATCATGGTAGTTGCGGTTTCGCTAATATGCAAGGTGTCTCGCGCGGAGGTGGGCACCTCAGGAATCCCGTACCTCCTGGGAGGAGTTCCTAATCTGGTTTCCCACCTGATCCAACTATTTACTTGTGTGGCAAGTTTCAATGGGACAGATCAACTGTGACCACGTTTCCTAGTCATCACCTTCTTCGCGAACTCGGTGAAACGGTTATAGGCTTGCTTTGTAGCAGTCAATGCTGCTAAGTTCGCTTGCCCTCCCAACAACCGTCGCTCACTGCTGTAGAAAATACAGTGGAGCAACACATGGTTCCTTGTTTCCTCAGCACTGGAGGAATGATGGATCTTTGAGAGAAAAGGAGTGGAGCCGCGCCATGTCCCATAAAGAACTTGCTCGTCCAATTGTCTGGCTCAACCTATCTTCTCTCAAGACGTTCACGGACATTGGGGAAGAACTCATACGCATCACAGAATCAAGTTGACAGTCCCATAAATCGCCTACACGCTCGTTACTCTATAAGGGTTGTGAAAGAAGTAGAAGGAACCAAATAAAACGCCCCTGCTTTCTCACAACAAAACGTTGAGCTGCTACGTGGGGCTGAGGAATGTTGTGTAATGCGTCGCATCAAATGTTTTTGACTTATGAGAATGGGGTGTAGCGCTGTAAAACATGGATCGAACTCTACTGCATATAAACCAATTTCCCATCCCCTCCAGATTTCTCTGTGGGAAGCTATGTATCACGTGCCCATTCTGGTTTTAGAACCTAAGTGTAAAGGAGCGCTACCTTGCCTAACACAAATGAGAAGTTAGCATTATACGGCCTTCATGTTCAACTTCAACGCTTGGTTACTTTTGTGCCAGTTTTTTTTTGTTCCCCCTCCCACCTCTTACCAAATCACATTCAGCTGTCTAAGTATTTCAACTGTAATCAAATGGCCCCCCTCTTTGAGGTGTCTGCAATACGTATTCGCTCATCCTGCGTATCACTGGGCTGTTGGGGTTAGGAGCTGACATGCCTACACATCCACCTCCACCCCACCATAAGACGCAGGAAGAGTTCTTCATAACCAGTAGACAAAATTGTTGGAAAGTAATGAGACCAAACTCATGGGCAACGATTTGCTAGTCAGTGTCGCCACCACACCCCTAAGAAAAGGAATAATTAAAGATAAATGTTGTTATAGTTGATGACTTTCAATAGTTTCTAATTAACGGTCATTTTCAGATGAGCAGGCTGTCTGGCACCTGGCATGATGACTCAATTACTTCGTACGACAGATGGGCAAATATATGGCATTTATTAAATCACCATGTTGAAGGTAACTGTCTGCCGACAAGAAAGTCTACTGTTGAATAGACAGCTCATTTAGTAGGAAGCCAACGCACTTCTCGTCCCTTTTTTGTCCAAACTCTCGAGCAGCGAGCGGCTCAATGAATTCGTATTAATGAGCACACATATATTCAGTTACTCGCTGCTTAATAACCGCGATGAACACAAATGCGGAATATTTTCCAAGTTTTGCACAAACCACATCAGTTGATTCTGAACACGTTCAAAATTTTAATTGAAGAATGCGTGTCCAGTGATACAGATTTGATCTAGCCAAGAATCCCATTGGGTTGACCTGGGGTCACTTACCTTCTCTTTGGTAAGGGCAGGCGTTTTTGTCTTCATAGCAACCGTTCCTTAACATTTTAATGGGAATCTTAGCACCTATAGACGTCATTATAGCTTCATCTTCTGCGAGAGCAATAGTGAGTGTGCGCCTGATTCAATAACTTATGAAAGATAATAGAAAACCACATGGTCATCATGTTCTCATTAAACGCATTGCACACTACGGGTTGTCAAACGAACACAAAGAGCACGTAAAGTATTGCAAAGGTGTTCCTCTAGCTCTAACACAACGGAAAATGTAGCCAGCATCTGAGGCTGAATTTGCAATCAACCACTGCGAGGTAAAAGAGACACGGTATAAATTCGCCTTATGTTCTTGGATGATGTGGCGAATGATTGATATGATTGTTGATAGTGAGGAGGTCAGAATGGCCGAACACATATGGAAAAGAACATAGAATTATTTCAAACTCAGACTGTGACTCCAATTCCATTCTGCAACTTTAAATGAATGCACAACTCACACATGCATTTAACTTTCGATCAATTTAACATAAAAAGCTGTACGTGATGAATTGTAGTTATAAGATGTTGTCAAAAGTCGTCATGTGGCTTTAGTTATATGGAAGCTTGTACTGCGTGTTACAGTTTGGATTTGAAAAGTTTAATCAGTCAATGTTCGCTGTTTTCTTAATGCAATTTTCGATGGGGGAAGCACGAATAAGTGGATGTTTGGGCAGCAATGGATGGATATTGTTAACTCATCTCCAGTAGAAAGAGGAAACAAGTAGAGTAAATGAGAGAATAGATAAAGACACTCAGTGCAGCCTCAGTGGACTGATCGCCTTAGCCTTGCTCAAGATGTCATGACGCCTGCCTCGTGATGTACACCTGCCCACCAGTATCTCTAAGTCAACTGGCTGTGACATTGTGAGGAGTATGAGTCAATAATTATTCGATACTGTTGTGAGACCTGAGCCATGAATGAATGAGTGAGGTTACGCAAGCAGAAGCAGCATTTGGCATTGAGGCAGGTCCCAAGCTGAAGGAATTATTTATAGGCATTACTTCATAACTCAAAGTCTATGACCGGTTGGGTGAGTCTGTCTTTTCTGGCTGAGTTCATGGAGGTCTCCTGTAGACCACTAGCTAGGGTAGATAAACACCCCTAACAGGTATGTTGACTTTGACGATACGCCTACTGGTGGTGCTAAACCAATATTTTTAATACCTGACACAGCCAATTTAGCTGCAGTACCACTAACGAGACTGACTTACGAGACTCTTCAACTACAGAAGATGACATGTCCACAGTGTCCATCTCACAATATGACGCACTACTACATATCATCAGATAGACATACTTACCCAACAGGTACGTTGACTTTGACTGTACTCCTACTAAGTGGTGGGGGTTAATCTCTTTAAGCTTACGCCTCGTACAGCGAATAGGGAAGTCTCGATGGTCTGCATTAGTCTTCAGAGTTAGAAGCTGCAAGGTGTCACACACTCCACACAGTGAAAATGATTCAGATTGGGTTAGTTAATGCAATGATAAGAATCACTGGAAGACAGGGCTAACATCAGGCTAAGGAAAATTGTGTGATGCCTTACATAAGAGCCCCTCAAACAAAGTTCCAGATAACATGGAGATCATCTTGCGTAACCAATTTTTTATATAAAGATGCCCACTGTCACCCAGGTTTATGCGGGCAAAAGTTGCACTCACTCCCCAGTGAGTGGATTCTTTTTTTTCTCTTTGCGAGTGACTGGGCTACATTTGAAGGTGGAATTGCTGCACAGGAGGGTTGCTATTGTTGGTGTTGGGATGATACCCCTACATGAAGCTCTCCATCCATCCCCTTGTCACATGATTGTAAGTTGCAGATAGTACAAATTGACGACGCACTCGTTGATAATGGCGAATGTAACCAGTGTTCCCAAAACATTCTGTTGTTATAGTGTATCAATACATCCCCCTTTGAAGTGTCATGGATAACATTACGATACAGTTGGAGTTCTACTTCTAGAATTGCTCAACAAATTCATTCTGTTGGCTCCCACAGAAGTGAAGATACCAGCTCTTCTCTTTGGACCAATCAGTAGTGATAGCCTGACGCTGAGTGATTACAATCAGGGTTCATTGCAGGCTCAGCAACACGTTTTACGCTTGTTTTCAAAAACCCATGTCACACATTGAACAGTAACACACGTATTCTCTATAATCAGATAAGAGAACGAGTCACTGGCCACTGATGCACGACGCACTTCCGACAACAATCCTTGTCCTCTCCTACCTTGCATTTGTCCTCAGTCTGGGACCTCGAGTAATGGCCAACCGCAAGCCTCTTCAATTGAAGAATGTTCTAATTCTGTACAATTTTCTACAGATTTTGAGCAGTTCATGGATAGTCATTGAGGTACTGTAAATGTGTATCTTTTCTCAATTGCCATATTGTTTTGTAAGAGCCCTTTAAAATGACGTTTTAAAACTTTTCAATATATCTAGATAAGTAGTAGTACGTTGTCCAGACTAAACCAAAAGTGATGCAGCAGTAGTTTTTTCAAGAACTGTCATCTCTAACCTGTCATCCCTAGAGCATAAACCAACGATGGTAGCTTTAGATGTGTTGCTAGAAGCAGTAAGGCGACGACTGGTACCTATGCACCTGAATAAACTTCTGAGCCATCTGTGGAGCTGGAATAAATTGAAATCACAGTGTATAAACTCAAGTATTGTAGTATTTCTCAATGGAGTAAGACTTCTGGAATGTTTCATGCAAATGGTGAGTTAAATTGAGTCTTCGAGCAAGCCCTAGCTCAAACAACAAGACTGTGGGTAGACGATGGAACTGAACTGCTCATAAAAACGCCACCTCGTAGAGTAACAACAAATCAAAGGCGTTGTGAATGTGCATCTCTCCACTCCTCCAAGTTAAGGCTGGTTACGCACAGAGATTAACTTTGTGTATTGTTGAATGGACCTGGCACTTGAGTCAGCAAAGGAGAATAGAGACTCGGGCAATTAATACACAGAGGATGGATCTTCAACTAATCGGAGCACGTATAGGCAAATTATAGTTTTCCCGCCTCTTTTTCTTCTTCTTCTTCTATCACTTCTTCTCTGCCTACCTCTTCATCTTTGTTCTTTCTCTTCTCCTTCTTTTACTGCATTCTTTTACTTCTCCTTCTTTATCTTCTGGCTGCTGTTTATTTTTCTACAGTGTTGAATAGAGTTTGCTACGATATTCATTACTCACTATTTATTTCTTATAGAAAGAGCATAAAAATTAGTGTTGGATACTACGCATCCTCCCAAGAAGGGCAGGAAGTGAAGACATCATCCTCACTGCCTAAACACTAACCCATTCAGTTTTATAGCTCATTCTTTTTACATTCAATGTTGAATTAACTCTGATCTTCATTAATGAAGTCCTGGGAGCTGTGGACTGTAAAGTACAGCATCATAGGGTGCCAGAATGTTGACAGAAGCTGGGATGCTGAAAACATGAGAATCTGCTGGGGATTTTACATCTACTACCTCATTAAGTTGTCCGAACTTCTTGATACAGTGAGTGTTTGCACGATACTTGATGTTTTTGATTATTTATGGTAATTAAAATGTACTAAAGGCATGCCACCCAACTGAACTACAATCTTCTAAAAGTCACAAGTCAGAATTTGCCTGTACCTTGAGTGTTCTCTTCTCAAACTTGAGATTCTAAGTGGGAAGTGTAATGATAGTCATTAATTTCCAAATAGACCGAGAAACTCGAATAATTGGCCATTTTTCAGAAACCGAAATGAGTGTTATGGTTGATGGAAACCAAGGACCATTTGCCAGGGAGTTTCTCGGTAGTTTAAAAATTCGATAATTGAAAGAATCCCAAGTGCGCTCACAAGAGATCAAAACATTGACAGGCCAACTACTTTGCCACTATAAACTGTCTAAAACAGCTTGCTCCTCCTTTTGTCACAAACAGCTGACTGTTACAGGTTTTCTTCGTTGTGAGGAAAAAGCCCAACCAATTGACATTTCTACACTTGTACCACCACTCTGGTATGGTTGTGATGTCGTGGGGCACAGCCAAATTTTTCCCCGGGGGTCAAGCCGCTTTTCTCGGTTTTATCAACAGCGCCGTGCACGTGGTCATGTACTCGTATTATATGTTGGCTGCTATGGGCCCCCAAATGGTAAAATATCTTTGGTGGAAGAAGTGGATCACACAGATTCAACTGGTGAGTTGACAACATGTATGACTTCACCCTAAACTCGAGGCATAAAGGGTGATTTAACTAAATAAACCTCAATGCTACATTATTTAAATACGTACTAAAAGTATGCACATATAATTTTAATGTCGCACTTTGGTGGTGCAAGTTACAAAAAGATTTATAATTAGATATGATGATTTACAGCCGAAGAAATCAGTCGTGAATGTTAGATGAGCATGAAGTAGACTGTTTTGTATCAAAATACAGGTTGACTCTCAAACGAGGTAGGAACGAGAGACTTACAGTCGGTTTTAGCTTGTTTTGATCATGTATCCTGGACTCAGAAAAGAGAAGACCTGCTTTTCGAAAAATTTTAGAGTGGGTTTGCAACTAGATGTCACAATTCGTCGAAGAAACGTGATGGAATTTGAGTCGTTAAACCTCGTTAGTGCGCTTCATCATCGATCTGCATTTGTAGGAATTACATTAACACCAACTTTCGTTCTAATCCACTGTGTGTTAGAGGCACAAGCCCTGATTTAGGAGTTGTTTTTTTCTAATAAATGGACTTTTTGTCTAGTATCGCACAACAGTTCAAGGAACTAGCAAATTCTGTACTAAATGTAGTCATTAATACGGGCATGACGACATTACACAAGCCTTGAAAAGTGAATTCCCCCTCCCCTCTCCTGATGCAGCTGGAAAAATCCCAATGGATGTGGAGCTGATGTTCTCTGAGTTGGTCCTTGAGGTCCATCCCTGGAACCTCCTCCTGAAGCAGCTGAGGTACTGCAGCCAGCCTCTCACAAGTTTGCAATGAATGCTCCGCTGAGTCCAGCTCTGCCTTGCAGAATCTGCGACTCTGTACTTCTGGCTTACCAATCTTGGCCAAGGGGTACGTTAGTGGACAGTAACCCGTGAACAGGCCACATACCATCCGTATACTGTATATCTCTCCAGTCTGAGCATCTCTCTTGTTTGCTCCCTGAGGAGTTTAATAAACAACCTTGACTGCCTTTGTTGATGTTAGGTTCTATACTGTTCCCACGAGGGGATAGTTAAAAAGTCCATTGTGACAGAGCCCCGCATCGGAAAATGAGGCTACTTACTCAGGGAGTAGCCTGGTATCCCTGAGGCTCTGTTCTCCCGCCAATAGGCAGCCTTACACCTCTCCTCTTTGTCAACTTCCCCGATCAAGTGGCTCATGGTGGTCCATACAAAGGGCTTAGGTCCCACCGCGAGAAGGGCACATCCTTTTCTAGCCAGTGTCAGCCTCCTCATTCCCTTCTATCACTGTATGACCTGGCACCCAACACAATGCTAATGTGTTTTCCTTTGCCAAGGTCTTCAGGCCAGTCAGGAAAAGTCAACATACATACTTCCTTAGTTATTAAAACAAGTTATAATAGTAAATAACTATTTCAATTTTTTTAAACTGAATTTCACATAAATTGTGCTGTGTGTAATCTAACTCAAAAAGAATCAATTTAACGCTACATTCCTTCACAGATTCAATTTGGCGTCGGCGTTCTCCATTTTGCTCAAATTCTCTTCTACGACTGCAATTATCCGAAGTGGACGATCGTTATCGTTTTCCCGAATGGTGTCCTTTTCTTCGCTCTTTTCTCGAATTTTTATCGAAAAGCGTATCAAAAACCGGATCATCTTCTAACAGCCAAAAGTCAACCCCAAGAAGGCTACGTGCTGAAACTCGCCGAACTAAATTGCAGCGATGAAGTGAGCAGTGAACAAAGAAGCTTGAAACAAGATTAGGGGAAGGAAACGGACGATTGAATCATAAGTTGGAGCAACGAAATTCGGTTAAAAGGTAGCTGTAAGAATTTCCACAAGTAAGTTGCAGCCAATACCTTACAAATGTAATAATTGTGCTGATTTTTACCATTCAAACATCTTGAATATTAAAATGTTTCAACCAGTTTTTCCCCTGTGTGAACCGCTTTGTCATTTGCTATGACGTATTTCTTCTTCTTACTTCCTTTTCTGTTGTACAACGCACTGTCAGTACTAGCATTAATCTCTGACGGTATTCAGAAGGGGATGAATGCAAGGTCTTGTTTTTAGTTACTTTCCTTAGCTCTATGTAGTCAGAATAGAAGTTACATGTTCGAAAACAAAGTGGATCTTTCATCAGTTTCAAAGGTTTCTGAGTAGATACGATAAACGTCATTTCAGAGGGAACGGCAGAACTGATTCAGCAACAATCTTTTACTTAGCTTGCAGGTCACTTACAATAACAGAATTGGCCCGAAAGTAACTACAGTTATCATAGTGATCAAAACACCAAAATTTATTTCACAAAAACGGCTAAAACGATTTTGATTAGGTTTTTTGTTGAAAAATGCAATTGTTTAGTGGTGACTCCAGACTCGTCTGCCGTACCTACACAGCCACTTCACCATTATAGGGCATGTATGTCACCATTCAAAAAGACGGTGAGAGAATATGTCAGGAGGATACATTAGACTGCCTGGCGTTCCAAACGCTTTATCTCAGGACTGATACACGAGATAAAACCTAGCCTTCTGATGATGGAAAGGAGCAACAGCCCTCAGTGCCAAAGACTCAATAAGGAGCAATAATCGAACTTCAGTACCATTTCTCCAAGGGTAAACGTCAAAAATTACTCTTTCAGAAGATACCTGATATTCCTCAGGAAGCTAGGCATGGAGCTACGAGACATAGGGCCTGGCAAAATAGAACTTTAGGCAGCGGTGCTAGTCCCAAAGGGGACAGTCAACGTCCAATAATAATAATAATAACAATAATAATAATAATAATAATGTAGTGCCACAGTTTGATAGAGCAATGAGCCTTGTGGCTGCTGCTATCTGTTTGATATTAAATAGCCACTCTAAACCAAACACTGTATCACTTCCTCTCCCCCTTGTCGCTTCCTTTACCCTACATTTGCTACAATACACATATATGTAGACAAAGATGTGATAAGCTAGACTGCCTTTATGACTGAAAATAGTTCACCTCGGCCGTTGGCGCTGAAAATGCGACGAGGGCAGAAACAACATCAACTAAAATTCGAATCAAATAATGGAAATTTATTACGCAAAATTTTACAACCGTCAAAAAAACCTTGACGCCTCTCCGTCCCCTTTTCTCCTCTATAAACTGCCGCTTATTACAACAATAAATTCATTAATAACAACTTTTGTTTCTGTAAATTCCATCTACTCGCTATGTTATCAAAGGATCCGTGCGCGCATTTTTTTTAAATTTTTTTTTTGTTCTTCGTGATAAATAGAAATTGGCAAAACTAGAAAGCTGTTTTTATGACGCATAATCAGCCCGTGGAACGTGCTGATCTACACATTACAATGCTTTTTTACGACGGTAAATACGCCGTCCTACCATTTTTCGTCGTTTACTTATACGAACATAAAGTCGACGAGCTATCACAAAACACATGACAACGACACGTTAAATAACAACTAAAAACTAGTTATACAAAAATCTTTTTTTAATCGTTTTTTCTTTCAACAAATTAGAAACGATCTTTTATTTTGAAACTACTCTCCCTAACGACGTAAAAACCTCCCTTCCCCTCCCCTCGCCCATTTTTAAAAGTTTCCTTAATATAACATTTCGATGTCAACGTTGTACATTTTTTTTTGTCAAAAATGGTTTAGCCTGCGGCCTTGAGCTCAGCCTTCGGTTATAAAATACGCTGTACAGAACGAGACTAAAGATTGAGAGCTCTTCGTGCACATTTTACAAAAGATACTTTGGTTTAAATCGAGCAGTGATTTCGTATGAGGATGTGCACAAAGCGATACGTTGGTTTTGATGTGAGAATCACAAAGTTGTGAGCTGTGCCGAATTCGACAGAAATTGTAAACCTTCTTTGATTTAAATTGAAACTTTTTTGAATAAGTCGATTAAACAATTTAAAACTATATAGTAACATCAAATTTGGAATGGAGTCGTGCGCGTTTTTGTGTTTGGAGTCGTTATTTTGTTTGGTAACGCTACTTTGTTCAAGTTGAGATAACTGTGATAAACTTCAAAATGGATGATGATGTGTCAAATTAATGCATACTCCACGCCGTTCCTTATCAGATTTTGGATTACACTGCTGAAGAGTCCGAAAGCAGGGAGGGGGTGGGGGCAGAAGGGAGGGGGATGAGCGTCGCATAATACAAGCTTGGACTCAATTTTCATCAAAAGCCTGCGTTTATAAGATAGAGGCAATCAGTAATACAGCAGGGCTGCTGTGTCATTAGATCTGAAGGGAGGAATGGGGGGATAATCAGAAACAACCCTGGAACCTGTTGTCTTCAAACGTCTTTGTACGTAGAATAGAACTCCTCCCATGCCCTTCATGCCTACCAACCAGCAACTAGGCCACTACATCATGTACCCACAATGTCCTAAACAGGACAAAGTTGACGAGAGCTTGGAATTTGTTGTCTTTAAAAGCTCCTGCTGATGAAATAAAATTGACTCCTCCTCCCTTCCCTTTGTAACCTACCAAATATTCCTCTGGGCCACTGCTACAAGTACCCAATAGGTCCTGCAAATGTAGGGGGACTGACATCTGACATTTGTAACAGTTGGAGCAAGGTACTTTTTTTTAAAGAGTATTTTGTCACTGCTGCCACGTCGTGATATTCCTTGCTAAGGACAAGCATTTAAAAGCATGTTGGGATGTACTGCAGCTTAAGATCAAATGCTGTATTCCACCTCAAGAGGCTAACTTGTTTTCAAAATATGTGAAATGGATATCCAGCAAGCTATTTTTATGGGTCTTTGGGGTAGGAGAGAGAAGGAGACGGAGCGGGGCAGAGATGTGATGAACGAATTTGACTGAGATCCCTTCTCACCTCTTCTAGACCAATCTGAGGCCTATGTTAGCTTGTTTGGATTCAGAGGGGTAGAGGCTTAGAGCTTCCAAAGAAATAGGTCTCAGGTAGTAACCACAGTCGAGCGTGCCACTGATATAGCAGTGACATTGGAATGGGCACCTAGTGAGCAAGAAGTTGATAGGAGTGCTACGAATGTGCCTGGAACCTGACACCTGGTTGATGTCTGAGCTTGCCCCAAGAATCGGTCGTTGAAGAACCCCCCTCATAACAGTGAAGCAACTGGGATACTCAAACTGGGTTACAAGCAGCACAATTTCAGGAATAAGGCACCAATCTCTGGTACACGATCAACGATTAACCTCTGGTGTTTCTCTAGTGTTGAAAACTGCGAAGAATTGTTTCCTCAAGGAAGCCAACATCAGTACAGTACTGAAGTCTATATAGCAGTTTGTCAGTAGTGCTGATGATCCCTTAATCCCCAAAACCTGTTTGCCTTCAACTAATTCTGCAAGGTAAAGATAATTTTTCTCAGTTTTTATCTCTTTTGATATTTTCACAATGTCTCAGTCCATTATCTAAATCTCATGGTTTTCACAATGTTTCTTATAAGGTCCTCACAGGTGATATTTGATAAAATTCCTGTAGAGACTAAAGCCAGGGGGCATGTGAGTGGCAAGGGCTGCCGAAGTTGTATTTGTACTCCAGGGGCTATGCCATCACAACAAGCTCTAAATTTGGAATATAAAGGCTCTGTTAGATTGTTAGCAACTGGGACAAACCAAAAAAATTCAATACGCCCTATCTTGCAAGAGTAAACTACTTGCCTGCTTTTCCCGTTAAGTGTCGGGTGTTTGCTGGGCTCTGGCTTCTGAGCAAACGAGCGGAGGCTCCAATAGACTAGCGACACGCCATGCCCAGCCACGCTTCTCGGCCTTCATGACAGCGCCATACATCTTGCTCATTCGTTCCCTTTGGCAAACTAGGACGAACCCCCTCTGTAGCCCATGAGAAGTCCAGCGTTGGATTGTACATAAGGACTATTTAATTAGTATATCAATTTTCAGAACGTGAATCATGAAAATGAAGAAGTAGGCAAACCAAAGAGCTTCATTCATCTTTGACCAGATCATCGACATTCGAGTTGTGCACTTCTTGGTGCGAATCAGCCAACCTATTACCCTCTATAGTACACCCTAAGAAACCCACCCACGTGGTTCGTATGATAACAAGAGGTCGATAAAAGAAGTAGGGGGTGAATCACCTGTTCACGTGTAGAAATAATATAACCTATGATTTCAATATTGTACATATCTTGGAATCACTGATTTAGGATCGATATAAGTTAAATCTACGTATTTAACATTTACAACACGTAAACACAAACTCGTCAATGGATGTAAAACAATTTACAAAAGGTCGCGCAAAATTACACAAATCAGTATTTGAACATTAAATTGGAAACGTCCATTAGATGTGATATTATCGTAAATGGGCTTACTATTACTCACAATTATTTCAAAACGTACATCCTCTTAGTCCAAGAGCCTGTGGACATCGCCATAAAGCTACATCGTGACTAATCGTGTCTTGTCGCGCTATTTTAGTATTTTGCTCAGCATTCACAGCCAAGGTATTCGCTCTGAATTCGCACTGTTCAATTGAGAAGCCACTGCTTCAGAACAATGATCAGAAGCTCTAAAGCTGGAGTATCCAGCATGAGAAGCAACAGGCTGCAATTGAATTATAAATAAAGAATTGAAATCTTCATCTCAGCCAACCAAAACCTCAGCTACTAAGTCCAGTCTGGACACACGAGAGTGTGGGAAAATGCCTGACCTGAAAGCGTTCTGGCTTGGGGTAGACTGGTTGTTTAGAAAAAAGAAGTGGGAATTCATTCGAAAACCGAATACCAACTTCCTTCAACGGGCTCAATGGCTGTCAAAATTCCCATTCATAGACCTGGATGGAATGAAGATAACCCTAGACTGGAAATGATATTTATGCGATTCTCCGACACGCTCTTGGACTAACCCTTCAAGATCACATTTACACATTCACCCAAGTTTCAGTTTACTATTTGAAGGTCCAGCCTTTGCATGTGCAACAGCGCCTAAGAACTTGGCTGCCAATCAATAATTAACGACAATTTTTAAAAAACGCTTTTCCACGACTGAAAACTTTCTCTCGCTTTTCTTTCTTCATTTTCTTTTTTTTCAACTCATACCTGAAAGAACATGAACGTGAAATTTTGTCGAAAAAATGTGAATATTTCTTAAATGCTCAACGTCGTTGTTCAGTCGGATCGACATTTGTTATCACAATTTCCCCGCAATTTAATTTTCAATTCGACTTAACTAATAGCGTACAATTATTACCTAAATTTTTCCCGGTGAACGTCATATATCTTCGTATAAGCATTTGGTTCTGGGAAGAAATGGTTTTCGTTGTGTCGGTTATTTTGTACCATGAGTTCGGTTTTTTGAACGGATTTTTGTTTCTGTCATTGAAAATGTAAAGAAGAAAGGTTAGAATGAAACAGTTCAAGAATGAAAATGAGGGAATGGGGATCACCTTTCAGAAACAGCACAAAAATGGGACAGACTAAACCGAACGTCCGAAGAAGAAATTTATGTAATAATTATGAAATAGTCGACGCGAGAGATGAAAAGGTGTTCGAAATAGAAAATGTTTTGTCGAAATATCCTGACGAAAAAAGTTCAAATTTGTATTCTACTTAAAGAGATAAAATGGATCGATGTCTCTTGTTGCCCTCTTTTGAAAGCTCTCGTAGGAGCCACTTAACTTTAAAATGGCATACACGAATGTGTTGCAAGCTGTTTGGTTTCTGTAACAACAGCCTCCTTTGGCATTCAAGAAGCGAAATGATTGAAAAAGTACTTCTATACAATTCGACTTTCCTCAATAATCACGATTAATCTCTTCAATTCGATTTTTTCAAACCCAATGTTACCAACAGAAAAAAAAAACGCATATTGACCTACTACACATTAGAGAAGGCCTACTCCTTTGAGGTTAACATCACGCTCAGCGTGGTGCATTATAAAAATGTAGGTTTACATCAACAAGTTTTGTATTTGTCGTTTTCATACTCACCAACCATAGAGTAGTCAGTTAGTAATCTAACTGGTCAATAACCGTATGATTCTTAGCTACTTCTTGAGCATAGTGTGAGAAGTCACTCTCAGGGGTGGGTCAGTTCACTGTTGTATACATACACAGTAGCAAGCTACATGGTCCCCTGGCGCATTTTAAAGCCTGAGGGAAACCACATCACTACATTCTAGAACAGCGGCAACTTGTTACTGACGTATCGTATCACATAGCAGACTGTGTCTAAAGGTGTTATTGGCCCTGTAGGTTTGGTACTTTAAGCTACTGAGATGTGACAGAGCTGTCAATGGCCCTTGACAGGTCTGTTATTTATTACTGTAGCTAGACCACCTAAGTAAAGCAATTACATGTTGCTCGTGTGTAATACCATGCTATTCATAACATGTCTTTACAAAAGCACCTTATCCCCCCAGAAATGTGAGAGATAAGATCCAACAGATCTTTGCTCTCCTTTAACCTACTACTATTTTCTCTCTGCATGTGGTGAGCCAAACTCAGAAGTCTTATAGCTGAGTGCTTTGGCCGAGTAGGAAGAAACAGCCCTCATTAGCCCTCTGTCTCTGAGAAGTTCCCCCTTGGAAATGAAAAACCCCTGGATTAAAGGAGCTTTCTAGTATGGGTTAAGGCTTCTCGCACCAAGCAAGTGATTCGTCAAATTCATGCTCCTTACTTGCACAGTTGAAACAAACCCAGGCTTTTACTAATCCTTCTACCATTATAAACCAGTCTACTCACAAGGACACTCTGATGGATCCTTGTGAAACCAACGTGAAATAACATCAAAGGAGAAAGGCACTTATCTTCCAAATATGGGTCGGTTTCCTTATCAATATGAATGTTCCCATTGATAATGAAACAGAAATCCAAATACATTTCAAACTCCTTAAATTACTTTAATCCACGGATATATTATACCTATCTGCGCATATTCTCTAACTTACCGAATATTATCACAATGTTCCCAAAATATGTCCACGCCCTTTGACGTTCAAATGGGAATGAGATATGTTCCTAGTTACATTAGCACTGTGTTGCCACCTTTGCTAATGTGCTGAACTGAAAACTACGAAATACTAAAGAAACTTGGAGATGTAAGATCAGTTTTGGACCAACTCAGCATGAGATGAGGCTTAAAGGTAGGGTTCTGACAGCTTACCTTTAAGTTTCCTTGACCTTGATGGAAAATCGTTTTAATCCCCTACCTCGCAATTTATTTTATCCTGATCCACTCATTGTGGAGCAATAACACCAGTAGTGCACCTGGGGAGCTGGAACAGACTCTCAACATGTTCATGCAATAAAGTCCAGGGTGGAGGGGCTGAAGAAATCACTACTTCAGACCATTGTATTTGGCCATTAAGGGACCAGCATTGTTTTCATAGACAGCCAGCACCTTCACTTTTTGTTATGGCGGGATTACATAATAATCGAATATTCTTTGAGATGAAACAATAAAAGTGTAGACTAATTGCAAACCTAAACTCCAGTAGCACACCTGGAAAAACACTCGAGGACTGCTTTGACTAGTTCCATTCTCTCCATTCTGCACTGCATGTGAAAGTATTAGCAACCCAATCCCCCAGTAGTGAACCCTCACTGGAAACTCGTTCGTAGATTTTTTGCCAAAACACACGCTAAAAGTTAACTAAAAATCCACTGAACGCTAATGATCAACAGAAATTGATCAAAAGAACCAGCAACCTAGTGAACTGATCAGTGCTAGTTACCATACTTGAGACGTTCAAATTCTGAGGACATCCAGCCACCCCTGTCATAAATTATCCGCATGAATTCTACAATTATCATGCCCCCTCATCCTATTTATCCATTCCACTAGCTCTCGATCACATGCGCCCAGGGAGTTGGCTGTTGGTGGCCCAATCAATGCCCTTTTGGCAAGCTAAACGAATAGCAGAATTTTTTCTCTGAAGAATCCATGGGCTGATGACCTCTTCTTCTTTTCCCTCCCCCTGCAAGCCATTAGTTACAGTCTGGTAAAATCATCACAGTTGGTATTTAGAAGTCTCAAGTATCACACCAGTGATATTCATGGCCTTACACCCCGTTCTGATACAAAAGATGAACCAGATGGCCTTTTGTCGACTGCACTAATGGAAAGGAAGGCTCCACTTACAGGATGTTGACGTTAACCTAAAATTGATGCACGTCTCAGTATTGTAAACTATTACTGGTACGAAACATGGTTTGAATACGGAGTTCATAATCTTCTTCCTCTCAATGCCAGGAAGAAAAGGAAGAGAACTATGAACCTTTCTGACCTTTCCTTCTGGGAGATTACTAGAGGGGAGTGCAGCCAAGAAGGCCCTACAAAGCTATCCCCTTCTAGACTGTGAGCCTGGCAGCCAATTCAGACCTTGGATTATGGTAGGTGGACTACCTCCTCCAAGAAAATGGATCACTAAAGGCAAGGCGTACCTACACCAAATTGGCAAAGCTCACATTGCCTGCACTGCAGGGCAACATCAAAGATAATCTATGTCCTTTCCATCTTCTCCTCAATCAATTCCGATGAAAAATAGAGCTTACTCATCAACGTCCAGCCCCTCACCTACAAAAATAAAGAGCAAAGACACGAAGTTAAGACTGTTTCTGAACCTCCAGAGCAAGGGAGAACTTGTGGAAACTGCGGCACACTGTAGGATTCTCAGGACAAAGAAAGAGGAAGAACATGATGGCCTACCTGATTCAATGGCAAAGAATGTGCCGCAATAAATTCATGGATCCACTAAGAGCAACCTCCCACAATCAAAAACACAAAACATAACTGATGTTCTTGGGTTAATTGAGTTATTACATATTTTCGTAATTACTTCGTCTTAACCTGTCTCTTCCCCAGGGCATAGGGTGTTTACAAAAACTCCCATTTATCTCTGAATAGAAAAAAAACTCCCTCCTACGACACGAAATCAGCTTCTCATTTCAAATCAAGTCAAAGAATGCTGTACTCGTCTGAACCAGCGCTCAATGTACATCTATCAAAACCAATCATTGCGCAACTCTTACGGTACCCCACCACCAAATAAGAGGGACATAAACAAGCGCTAAAAGCCTCGAAAAGCCACACGATCACTACAGCTCTTCTATGATTGACTACTATTTTACCCGTTTACAAAAATTCGCTTGTTAATTGGAAAAACCCGATCTCTATTTTATGCGAAGGAAGAAAAAAATGTTAACGGAGCTCCCGTTACATTGAAACCATTTAAGATCCTACAAAGTCGAGAGAGAGTTATGTTTCGAGCGGATATTGTTTTAGAGAGGAGTTAGAAATGGCGAATGCAGCTGAATCCTTCGAAAACTCCTCGAAATGCGAGAACGTCAAAATTGTGTTGAGCTAGTCTTAGTCTATTTGTAAATGATTATAAAAGGCAAGAAATGAGACCCCATGAACATACTTGTCATATAAAGTTAACAATTACACAAACGGTTGTTTGTTAAAAATTCAACAAACTTAGGATGAATGACATTCAAGTGTGTGGGGAAGATTGTTGAAAACTAACCTATAAAGAGGAGGAGGAGCTCTGAAAAGAGTGGCCCATTAAGTGAGTGCATAGATTTACAAGCAATTGATATAACCTCCTATATGGCCTGTCAGAGGAGTTAAGGTATAGTCATTGAAGGCATGGAAGACATGCTTGGGTTTACAGGGTGGGCCTACATTGCTCTGAATTCGGGTATTCCCCAACTGAGCTCTCACTCATAATGTCCTACCATACACCTCATTTGGCATTCCACACAGGTCACAGCTTATTCAACATTGAGTGGGAGGGGGGGATTTAATGTACTCCTGGAGCCTGTCCAGCCACTGCGCACACCTGGTTTAATAAGGCATGACAGCTTGACTGTGCTCACAATTCACTTGGCTGCTTTCTCTGCACAATGTTCTTAAGCCACTGGGTGAATTTGACTGGCTGGGGGGGGGGGGGAGAGAGAGGAGGAGAATCCCATCAATCAACATCTTTCATTCGCTTTGATGACCAGGGCCCCTGGGAAGAGTCTGCATGAGACGACTGTCAGCTACACATTAAGCTTGGAATGTACTTCTTACAATACCTTCTCTCGTCCAATTGGAAGGGATTCCCGTCGTTGGAATGGTCTTCTTGACCTAACATTTCTGAACAGACAAGAAACCATCATGATCTCGCAGACTTCCCCAACATCAACGTTCTTGTCTTGCCCAGTTGTAGGGGTCAGTAATCCACTTCTCAGCAAATATTTGTCGACAGAACGGTTCTTCGTCGACCAGTGGAACAAGGTTTTTGTCAAAGTTTCTGCTTCTTGCCCGATGATTTTCAGCAAGAGCCCATGAAACAATTAGCAAGGTTGCAGGGCCGTTTAGGAAATGACATCACTAGTTGCAAGATCAACCACTTCAAGCGTCAAGAAGGTTTTCTGAGTTTTCTTTACACAACAGATTTTCGCCTTGCTCAGCTGAACGACATTTTAGCGAAGAATACACTTCCTGACAGACTAAATGTTTTGACCACATTCTATACATCATCAACATTTCTCAGAATGACCGTTTTGGTTGTGCCCATTTGCAGGACTTGTGAGTGAGGATGCCCAGATTACTGGAATCAATTAAACTCCTTTGTGCTTCCCCTGCAGCCATAACTACGGCACCGATTTGTACCAAATACAACCCAGCTACTGACGTGGCAGTTGCTTTCTTGTTCTTCCATACCCTCACCCTTTTCTACCTTTATTTTTAATTTCCCCAGAGGGAAGATACATCCAGATTATCTTGATGAGGGAAAACATTAGCTTCAGAGCTCCGCATCCCCAACAGAATTCCTCTTTTGAGGTTGAATTCTCTTTCCCACTAAGAAAAGTTGATGAATTAATTGAAAAAAGGCGTTGAATTGTGAATCATTACGAGGTCGTGAAACAGTTCAAAATGAGTTACATAACGTTCGAGCAAACATTGGATGTACAATTGTGGGAAATCTCAGAAGTACATTTAGGGTATATGATTAATTATTATCGTATTCCATTTTCATTAAGTATTATGCGTTATGTAATGTATTATATGTCAATAATTACGCATGCAGGTACCTAATAAATATTTCTTGTATTATGAAATGGCGTTGTCTTCTTGTTTCTTTTTGATAACTATACTGTACGCAGCTAGTCGTTGGTAGGTACTCATTTCTGGGTGATCGTTCCGCTCGACGTGTTACATCACGTGACATTTTTCTCGAATTTTTTTGGTGCCTTTCAGCTGTCCTTTCTTCTCAAGTTGAAGGGAGATGTTTCGGTTTTTCTCGAGGTTGAGCAACTCCTGGAAAGTGAAACAAGGAGGGTGATGTATTGTGAGAGTATAGCAGTGTTTTACATAGTAGTGTCATTTTCTTTGGATGGAAGGCCTGCTTCCTTATCAAAATTACTGTTTCTGAACCCTTGTGGGAGGTTATGTCAGTCACATGTCCTGGAGGTTGCGGTTTCACCATCATGCAAGAGTCCAGTCACTCGCTCAGCATCGACCGAACCCAGACTTGTGGAAGTGTGGTAGGTTGTCATTTAGGCAGTCTCTTGTTGGAGAGTGGTCGCCTGTGTGTTACCCTGGAGAATCCTGAAACATCTGGGAGGGTTTCTTCAATCTGTTTCCCACCTGATCTAAGTATTTACTTGGGTGGCAAATGTCAAAGGGGCAGATCAACCTTCTTCACAAAAGAAACAGTGAATCAGTTATAAGCAGCTTAGTAGCAGTCAAAGCTGGTAGGTTTGGCTACTTTTCCTACAACCATCGCTCACTGTTGTAGGAACCACAGTGAAGCAGCACTTGGTTTCTTGTTTCCTCTGCACTGGAGACAAGATGTGCAGCATGGAGAGTCTTTGAGAGAAAAGTGGAGGCTCGCATTGAAGTCACCTTGTTGTGTAAGGAACTAGCTTGTTAAGCGATCTGGCTCAACCCACTTTCTCCTAAGGCATTTATGGATGTCGTGAAAAAACGTATACAAATGTCATGTCTCTTTGACGAAGAGTCCTATCTTGCTTTCCATTTATCTACTGCCCATTCATCTAGCTTGGGCACAGCCAGGGAAGCTCCCTTTTCACTCTCCACGTATCCACCTTGCACTCAACGGCCAAGTCAACAACTCAGTGATCACTGGCCAGTATTCACTTGGATCGCTTCATTGGATACTGTCTTGTAGGCCTAGGTGATCCACAGAAGCGGAGCAACATGGCAACACACATCCCAAGGCCTTACTAATTGCTATGAGGTAAACCTTTTTAGGGTAGTGCCTTTGAGGAACTGCAGGTGTGGGCTGACACGTCACCACTCACCTACATTGACTTGTAAGTAATTGGTCATTCTTAGGATGACGCTGAACTCTTACACTTGGCTCAGCCCTTTACCTCTCTCAACCTTGGCTGCAGATCGAGAGCGCTGCTTGCTGTTCCTGTGAGGAGAATGAGAACCCCATCCAGTCGAGCAGTAGCAGTCAAGTTTTGCAAAGATAAACGCTGAGCAGGTTGAGAGCTCAAATATACCACTATTAAACAATTGTAATACCACTCTCTAAACCAAAACAACAAGTAACAAAAATCCATAAGCACTCATTCGAACTCTTACTTGAAACAACTCTTTGACGTTATGGTTGGTTTTTGCCGACGTTTCCATAAAATGGCAGCCCCAGGTTTTGGCCTCTCCTTCCCCTTCTTCAGTTGTCACTTCTCTCGTTTCAGACTCGTCACACTTATTTCCGACCAACATGACAGGAATTGATGACAAGTCGGCACCCTTAGTCTCCCTAATCACCTGAAACAATAACATTTTGAGTTTGTAAAACTGTACGTACAGTTTTAAATAGCTGTAACGTGTTATGGCTCTATGAAATTTGCATTAATAAACGAATTTCAATTGATGATGGATTGCACCAATAATTGGAAGAAGTGAGGTCTGGCTTATGACAGGATCCCTTCTTAGAAGACTTTGTTAGCCCGTGGTGGACTATTTAAACATGTTGTGAGCTTTAGCATTGAACTATTTCGAAAAACGTAGTGTACAGTGTGAAGCATCAATGACAAACCTTCTTTACAGTCAAATTTCATCTCAATGCTTTAATCATCACACACTGCCTCCCTGGGAGCAGACTTTCTACCTCAAATGTTTCTACCTCCAGTTTCTACCTTGAAGCTTACTCCAATGGTTGAGTTAGTAGTTCAGAGGACCACTTCACATCAGTTGATAAACACCATGAGAGCACACTGGGCTGAAAGTAAATACCCCTTTTCAGTCCTCACAGATATCAAGGGCTTTATTATTATTATTATTATTTTAATTTGTGCATCAACTTGACAGTCCGTTTCCGATTTTGGGAATAGAACCCAGCAAGGTAGATGCCATATCTTGAGAAGCTGCTGAAAACTAGCACAACCTAAGGCTGTGTTCAGACTTTGTTATTAGGCCTGTCGCTGTTCACTGGATTTTCAAGATAATTTGAAGGTTCAATTAAAATTGATAGAGCCTATTTCGAGACAAATAACCCATTATACAGTATAACATATCTAAAATCCACTCTAAATTTTAGTAAAGTAATGCTGACTTTCAAACCTACCTCCCATATTGGCCTCAGCTCTTCCAAACTTTGCCTGGACGTGCAGGAGTAGACGAGGATAAAGGCATGACCTTTGGATATTGATAGCCGCTGCATAGCAGGAAACTGATGAGATCCAGTCGTGTCGGTGATTTGTAGAGTACATATATTTTTATTACAGCTCACCACCTGAAGAATAAACAATTGCGATCACTAGAAGTCACATAATTTAAACAGTTAGAAAGGTAATTTGATGGGCATTCAATTATTTAATGCTTGTCAATCGGTTGTCTCGAAGTTCATCAATCTGCAGAAGTCAGCTGATAGAAGCCTTTCTGGATGTTACCTTTAAGAGCAGTGCTTTGATGTAAATTTGTATGCAGCACTTTATACATTCCGCTTGCCAAAGAACAAGGATGTACTGAAATCGGAAAAAAGTTGAGCTTTCTTCAGATTCTTCACAACTTTACAGATCAACTGAACAGAAAAACGAAGATCCAAACCACAAACTGTTTTTTCACAATTATTTTGTGTTTGCAGGTAAATTTAATATGTTGCGCACTGCCACATTTTCATCTAAGAGAAAGTGATGCGAGATGATCAAGCGTTTGGGAAGTCACTGCTTGTTTTTACTATTTCTCTTATACATACACATCATTAAACCAAACATTCTTGGAAAAATACTGTTGAGAGTACAATAGGCGGTTCATTAAGCAGAAGTTGAAATATTCAGAATAACGCGGCCCATTCAGCGGTTGATTGCCTCAGAGCTGCTACAATCATCTCCCTACACAGGGAGCAATTACACAAAATTAGGAGCCATCACAATAATGTCACCAGACCCGAAGATATAAGAGTAATTTGGAGCTGTTTGCAGTCACAACGCGCAAAACTGTGATAGTAAATGTAGTTTACTGATTGGTTCAACTCACATAACTACGAACGTTTTCCCTTATAAATACCGCTCAAAGGGTACTAGAGTTCTTGGATGAATTAGGGTTGTATCCCAATAAACGTTTAATAATGATTATAAAATATTTAGGAGCAACCCCTGAAATTCCACTGCCGTTTCACATACCACAAAAAAAACCTCACCTTGACACGATCTTCTCAGAAAAATCAAGTTGACAGTAACAATTCTGCATATGGGGGTGTCTGGGGGATTACTGACCGGGTGGCCCCCACCTCCCTCAGACTCGGCGGTTTAAAAACGTAATTTGGGATGGGAGAAACACTTATGCACTAATTACTCAATCATGGTCTTAGCATGAGCAGGAATGAATGAATTCTGGAACGTTAAGCGCCGCCAGTTCCCAAGTAGAATGTTATGATGCGTAGCATCAGATATTTCAGCTCGCCCTCATTTCCTTTTTTATCTTGATATTTCATGGCATCCTCACATTATGCAGTTTTTTGTGTCATTTGACGTGATCCTCTTCAACCCAACACGACTAGAAATGGCCCATCGATACATTTTGTCAACACGACCAGAGAATGAAAAAGTATGCACAGCTTTGGAGTTTAATTGGCGAAATACGTTGACTGTGACTCACACTCGTTGAGCCTCGCTAAGCAATATGTTTTGAAACTAATTCCATCAAAAGATCAATATTTGAAAACCAAGAACTAGAACATACCAGTCAGAAACCAAAAGATAAATTCGTAGTCCGAGGACGAATAAATGTATCACTTAACAATGGTTAGAAGAAAACTTCAATTATAGTCTTCGTAAAATATAGGCATCCTGTCACCAAGGATAATAAACGCACAGTTAAGTATGACGAATGCGGTCCTTCACTTAATTAACGCTATTGAGCTTTGTGCTCTGTAAAGGTTGAATAATGGCTGCTAGTAACATTTCGAAGTTTCCCCAGTGTATCGATCGATACATTTGTCCATCAATGGACTGCTTCCAGTTTTTATTTGATATGTTTAAATATACGGGACAAAACAGATGAGCTCACACAACTGCAGGTTTTTTGTTGTTAATGTGATCAGACTGTTGAAGCAGGAGTTGCGCCATCGTGATTGGCGAGGAGAGCAGTGAGTCCAGAATCGAATGAACGACACGATCAACTACTAATGGTGGGCATGAATTGTTCCGTTCACTCGTTCAACGGAATTAGCTCGTTGACGAACGACACATCTCTGTTACTTGTAAAACATTATAATCGATGTGGGCAAAGAAAAAAAATATTCCCTCTACTTGACACTAGAAAGGAGCAGTTATTGTTTGGTTCCTTTCACGATAAATATTTCTAAATTAAAACCTCACTGAGCCGAAGTGTTTTAATGAAGAGTCCATCCAAACCTGATCGTTGAAATATATGTATTTTTCGACCAGTTTTCCCATATAGCACCTCCTCGTCTCACTTCTCGCAACAGTTCTATCACATCTTGTGCCCTGGTTGCAAGTCCATTTTTCATTGTTTGTGCTTCTGGGATTAATCCAGCTGGCCTCGAAAAGCTTCGTCTTTGTCATTATTAAATATGCGTACTGAAGACTTAGTTCGCCATTTTACCTCTCCTGAAGTAGTAGTTGAAATAAGCTGACATTGGTTTCTCCTTTAGGTATCACTTTGATGTTCAAATTACCTTCTTTTGTGAAACGGACAATCAAGGTAATCCTCTTTTGGTTTATTACTCATTCTGAATAATAACCCTATGTTTTCGGTCACGAAACATTTTTTACAACCCCCCCCCCCCTCAAAATGTGATATTTTACGTTTCAAGACATGGAGATTCCAAATTTGCAATGTCCGTCCGCCATCCAGGCTGTTTTGTGCCTTTAACGTGGTCTAAAAAATTCGTTCTTTCGCACAAAAATCCCATTTGGTATCTAGTTGTGCCCATCATCTCGGCAATCCGATCGGACGAAGCCCATGGCTGTTATGGGCAAAAAATGGTTAAAAAAATTAACGAAACGCAGTAGAACTACAGCGGAAGTCAACATTTCGTCATTAGTACTACCTCCCTTCCTCCCTCACGTCATATCAAATTCAATCACCCGCCCGCTCGACTCGCAATGGGTTCGCTGGAAGCCCCCGTCCCAATTTCCCCGACTCTTTTTGCACAACGGGGCGGAGGAAGGTTAGGGCTTAGCCATGTCATGTTTCGTATGGTTTACTAGTATTCGATGCTGAATTGAATGGGATGGGTCTCGGAGAAGTAATACTAGGTCAAGCTGTTCATGAGAATAATAAACCTTTGTGTAATAATTTGCAGGGTTTTTACTAGTTGGTGAACGAACTAATCGAAATCGCACTCCTCATTTTATTGAATGAGTGGGCGAAATAGCTCACGTCCGTAAGTAGCAGTTCATTTCGTTCATTTGTCACGTCTCGTTCATGTCGCTTATTACCGCTCGCCATTTGCAATTCTGAAATACAACCTTGGTAATGTTTTGTAAGAACCAATCACTTCACTGAGTGTTCGTTGCTCGTCGCCCCCATCTAGTTTGTTGCTCCCTGTCACCATGTAAGTGCTCCATGTACTATTCTTGGTCTTAACACAGCCTGATAAACCCACCCAGCAAAGGAGGACTTCAGGCCCCATGTTTTCTCCATTCTACCTTTCACTTGATGGAGCATGGACTATGACTATTTGATCCATCCATCTGAGTCACCAATCTAGGGTTTTCCCTAGCTATTTGAATGTAGCCGTTCTACAACAGTGTATGATAATAGTAACGTCTTCATTGCTAAAGCAATATTGTTAATCAGACCTCGTTTCGTTGTAAAAATTACGGTGGTCGCTTTACTGAATTTACGGATTACCCTTGTGTAAGATACCATCTCATTATGGCGTCCTGCACCTTGCATGGTGCATGCATTGGTATTTAATCAAGAATACTCTGTTGTCTGCATAAAAATTGGCAGTAAAACCCTGCTGTATTTAAAATCTTGATTAGGCCATCAATTACTATGTCCCAAAATATAGAGGAGAGGCAGCCTCCTTTCAGCATGCTCCTACTTGTACAATATCGTAGTGGTGTATCATCTGCCATGACTCTACCTCTCTACTGCTTAGGTGGGTTGTGCACCATTTCACCACCGTTTTGCTAACCTTTCTGACACTCACTGCCAGTTCAATGGCAGTGAATCGTATGTATCAATAGTTCCCTGTACATCGAAAAAGCACCCCACTACATACCTTCCTGTTCGTGTGTTTCACTTCTACTTTTGTAACTAGGTCGTGGAGTGCCTCCTCTGTAGATTTACCATTCAGTTAGAAACACTAGTTTTAACTAGTAAGTTCGTCAGCTATTCATCCAAAGTTAGTATGTTGCCGCGTTAGGATAAGATAAATATACGAGAGAGAACTTAAAAACTTCGCTCGTCGTTCATTGAATAGAACAAGGTAGAGATCTCTGTCGAAGGTGGTGGGTTCCGAAACATCACTACAACGTGCGGAGCTGTGACTAGTAATTCGGAGCTGTTACAATCAGGCCACTGCCTCCATTATAACAGTTTTGTGTCCCCTCATGCAAACTGAAGGCACCCTCAGTGTTCAAAGATGAAGATCCAAATTCAAGGAACTTGAGGATATGATCAGACATTGAGATCCCCTCGTAACCGTTTGAATTATTCCAGGGTAAGATTAATAAGATGATTATTTAATGTACTACATTTACTCTTAAACTAAAGGGGAATTAAACAAAATACCTGACGGTAGGTGTCTTCTATTGTTGGAATGTAACTTTCTCTGAACGTCCCTTTGACGAACCTAAGTACGAGAGATGATTTTCCAACTCCTCCGGCTCCAAACACCACCACTCTGTAGTCATTGCTCTGCTCCGGCATAACAGTTCTGGAAAAAAGCGAACATGATCAGATCACATCACGAAGAAAACTTTCTACATTTTAAGTACATTGTACTTACTACCACACAAAATGAGGAGTACGAAATGAGAAAACTGACATCATCCGTCCTCTCAAAGATTGTGTTACCATTCCAATGAACTATCTACACAATTCAAGTACTGTTATAAAATAAATAGGGGCATCTCACGAAATTCCGGAATTCGAACTACTGTCCTTTCGCTAACTAAATTTTGTCACAATGTACCCCCCCCCCCCTTCAACTTGAGAACATAAACATTTACAACAAAAAAAATCGTTTTAACAACCATATAAATACCCTACGTAATGGTCGCTTAATAGAGGGCCATAACATATGTAAATTCCTGAAAATTGAGCATTACCAGTTTCCAGTAGAACGTTGAGCTCTTTTAAACTGAATGAAAAACAGATTTTGATTAATTTTTCGTATGGAATGGTCCCAATAACAAACGTAAATATAAAAATTTTAATTCGTGGAAAATGACGAGAGCAGCACAATAAATTATCGAAGCAGTTTTCCTTCACATAAAATTAGCGTCCTCAAAAATATCGTGCTGGTAGTTCATTATGCTACATACCTGTACACAGTTAACGTTTAATAACGTTAATAAGATAATTAGGTGCAACCACAGAAACTCCGGAATTCAAACCGCTGCCGTATCATTTACTTCTATCATAGTGTTTATCCCTACCATTCCAGAACAACAAATAAGAACGTTCCCACAAAAATCACGTCGATAGTCCCATCAATTGATCAAATTGACGTCGCACCAGATGTTTTGCATTCAGAACCCTTTGAAATCACTAAATTCCTTCTTATTTCATTGAACTAAGGAAAGTAAAAAGAACATTATACGTTATGTTAACTTCATTTGGCGAACGGTGGATTAAGGTTTCTTTGAAGATTATATTAACCTCGCTTCTTCTGAGGGAGTCAGGAATGAGCTGAGCGTTTGAAGATTTGGTGGGAGCTAAGTTTTTCTAAAAGTGACGTTCTACAGCAGCGTTCTGCGTGGTTATTTAGGGGGAAGTATAAAGCACTAAATAAGTGAAAAGCTCAGAATGGAAAGTCCATGAATAAGACGAAGCGACTTTCTTATTTTGAAAGATCAAAGTCGTATCAGTGTGATGGAGTGGGAGGGGGAAGGGATAGCGTGACCTCTTAAACTAACTACAAGGCAAGTATCGTAATTACGTTGCGGTAACGAAATTTCAGACACCTTTGAACGCTAACGCCTTTATCTTGTTTGCTCGCGGTTTTACTGAGTGAATACCTGAGAAGCTTGGAGGCATTGGATCCTTTGGAAGCCTCCTAGGAGGCAGGTGGAAGCGGAATTGCTACGGAATGGTGCCCGATGTGAGTGAATGATAACGTTTTTATTAGCATAAATTAAACTAACGTAATTAGAATAAACTGGTATTTGAGATTCACCATTTGGTTAAAATGGCTTCAAATTAGTTTCGTGTTTACTTGCATACTTACCAATACTAAACATTGTAACATTGTTAGTCACCTAGTTTACAGTAGAGTGTTTCAAATTTCATGTTTGTCAGTAATCACACCAATTGAACAACAATCCGATATTTACGTACGTTTTATTTATTTAATGTTTAAAAATAGCAATTAGGTGACCATTAAAGTAGTCGTAGTAGTAGTAGTATTTATTATTAATGTCTTCAGTGATACCTTTTTGTAAGATTACAGTTACATATTAGATTCGTAGCTTTTCCTCCTGTTTCGATTAGTCAATTCGTGTCAATTTTATTATCCCAATAATAAAATATCTAGATCTAATATCTAAATGTCCTTAGTAAATATTATTTGTATTTATAGGCTTGCGGCTCATGGGTTTTCCATCTTTCTACATAGTTCGTTAGTTATGGAACGTTGTTGGTATGATAATAATTACGGCAACGTACCTTCAAATAATAATTGTTACTAAATGTGACCTACAGATGTGCTCCGACTCAGGTGTCAAATGAAGTTCAATTCAAAAGATGAACCAAATAGACCGTGAAGAACTTGGAATGAATTCAAAATGAAGGATTAACAATAACTGGAAACCGCAAAGCAAATTACTGAGAGGGAGGAGCACGTTAAGGAGCAAAACTATCTTTCTGCGCTTTTCATTCATGAAACGGTGTGAGTAGCTAACGAAGTCACTGTTTTTACTTCTTAGTTTCTTCTGCTCTACGAAGTTCGAAGAAGAGTTGTGTAATCGGTTGAAAAATTGTGTTCGAGATGTTTTCTGCTCTGAACGTTTCACAACCAACCGTTAAACGAGCGGTGTGTAGCAACACACAACTTTCCGCCTCCTCCGTAAGTTCGAACACCAGCTACATATACGGGTGCTATATCTTCGTTCAACGCATTTTTACAGAAACATTTATAAAGAGCAAAATGTAGGGACAAGTTAGTTGAGAGTCATTCGTAAGTTTGATCGAAATCTCTGGAACCGTTTTTGAGAAAATTGGAATACCGATAAATTAATACTGGACAAATCTCCTTTTATGAGTTAACTTGGCTTATATCTCCGCTCAACAGATATTTACAGAAATAATTATGGAGAACGAAATGTGGGTATGGGTGACTAAAAGACACTCTGAATGATTGATGAAATTTGGTGCCGCAGTTACCCTAGAATTTACGGAAGTGGTCGAAAAAACGTTATTTTCGACCCTATTTTATTTTTATCTCCGCTCAATGAACTTTCAGAGGAACATTTATCGAGAACAATATATAAGTATCAACTATTCGAAAACATCCCGAGAGTTTGGTGAAAATCGTTGAAGCCATTTTGCCAAAAAGCGTAAAAAACCTATTTTTGCTTCATAGGCCTATATCTCTGTTCACCGTTATGCATGGAGATATGTATAGAGAAGAAAAGTTAGGTATTGACTAGTGGAAGATAATGTGAAAGTTTAGTCAAAATTGTTAGAGTCGTTGTTGGGTAAAACAAAGAATATGGACCGACCGCTTGATAACGCTACGACTGCATGTATCAATATGCATTCGTTTGTTATCTCATATTTATTTCATATACCCATTATTAATTTCATTGAATTAACTCCTTTTCATAGTCTTTGTACATTTAAAATAATTATATAACGGGGTGTTACATAATGAACATTAAATAATTGGCATAATCGTACAGCTATCGTTATTTCTAATTTCAAACATGGCCCCAGAGCCTACGATGTCGGGCATATCGATAACCTGACCTCGGTCGTATATCGATGTATTACCTTATCAGAAGGAGCGGTCCATATTCTTTGCTTTTACCCCGTTGTTTTCGAGAAAAATGCGAAATCCCTAGTTTTTGGTACATTTTCGTTCTCTACCCCCCTTCCCATAGAGTGAAATCGCCCATAACCTTATTTTGAGAGAGACTCAGGAGGGTCTGAAACGTAAAGATCTGAAGAAAACTCAAAATTTTTTTTTCAGCCGATTACATAACTTTCCTTTCTACTTCGTAGAGCCAAGGAAAGTAAAAAAGTATGTGAATTTATGACGGTGCTTCTACTAATGCCGTGACTATTATTAAACAAACAGTATATAAAGGATTCGCGAGATTGTCAACGTGATTCTTTTGAGTAGGATAGTGTTCACTGTTACAGAATTATCGGCAGAAAACTGAGAAAAAGTAGTAAGTGAAACGGCGGTGGTTGGGATTCCAGAATTTGTGAGTTTGCTCCTAAATATTTTATCAGCGTTATTACACGCTCATCGTGTAGGCAATTTATTGGACTACCACCCTGAGATTTTCAGGATCGCATAAACGAAACTTACGATTAAAAAAAATGGCGCTGAAATCACATTTATTCGAAATGTTAGATAATTTATTGTAATAGACCGAAAGAGAAAAACAGGTATTTACGATATGTTCGAGAGATTCTACTGCCGACCTTTAGGTCTGAGTTCTGCCAGCCCGAGAGCTCTTAACCCGACCCCACGTCGTAGACGAGGGAAAGCAACCCCTTGGCCGTAAACGGCTTCCGGAGCCCACCCTCCAGCACTTAGTGAACCAGACCAGCACGACTCCTTCCTCATTCTGCCAGTGGGCCCCCCTTCTCGGGGGATCAGCGGGGCTCTAGCAGCCCGTGCTACCAGTTGCTAACCGGTCTCCCACTAGCCTCGGCGTTCTAACATTGCCTGAGGGGAGGACCTCCCAGGGTGTTAGGCAGCCTACCGCTTTCCTCAGAGGTGCCGACTAGCCTTCGCCTCTATTCACTTTAGAAGTGAGTGCAATGCTGAGGGGGATACGGTACCCATTCGGATATAGACTATGCGAGGACACTCCTTGCAAAGTCCTCCAGCGCCGGGAAGCCAGTCGCTGACACGTAACGGGTCAGGTCAATTGGGAGCTTATCCCCAAACACCGTCTCCCTCAGACGTGCGCGCTGACTTGTCCATCTGGAACATTCAGTGAGTACTTTTTCCTCACCTTCCAATTCGCAAATCGTCTGGCGGCCTCCAGATCGACCGGGAGTAGTCCGCACACGACCACAATGCTCGAGGCAGCCACAGTTCGGTAAACCTTTGCAACTTTAATAAGTGCAGCCCGCTGTGCCGAAAGCAGCCTTCTCTTATCATTTGCATTGGCGAGGACCCACCATCCTTGTACAGCATAAAGCAGAATGCCGAGGAACAATCCCTTATAGGCCGTGATGAGGTCTCGGAAACAGAGTCCCCTACCCGAACC
Source organism: Pachypeltis micranthus (assembly GCA_020466155.1). Lineage (NCBI taxonomy): Eukaryota > Metazoa > Arthropoda > Insecta > Hemiptera > Miridae > Pachypeltis > Pachypeltis micranthus. The sequence continues at coordinate 41,350,181 of CM035770.1, read as the reverse complement.
CACCAGTCTTGACACCCCGGCAAATGCATTTAGGGCCCTCTCCGAGGATTTCTCAATGTGAGCCGACAGCTACAGTCTGGACCCGAGGTGAACCCCCAAGTACCGAACCTCAAGTACGGCAGTCAAAGCCACGCCACCGATCTTGATTACCGGTGGCTGCGCTGTATCCAAGTTCCGCACTAGGCATCCCTCGACGGTTTTGCCCCGTAGCATCATTATTTCGCATTTTGTCGGGGCTAACTCAAGGTTGCTGGTCCCACTCCAGGCTTCCAGGGTGCTCGCCACTCGGGCTCCACCTACCTCGAGGGCAGCTCTGCTCGACCCGATGCAGTCATCATCAGCGTACGCAAGTACACTGAATCCGCCAGCAGCGAGTTGTTCCAAGAGGCCGTCGAACACGAGGTGCCATAGCAGCGGTCCCAGCACCGAACCCTGTGGACAGCCCTTCGTGACATTCTTTGAGACCTCCAACGGACCCACCCGCATTAGCACCACCCTATCCATGAGGTAGGAGGTGATCATTTGGTGATCGTTGGATGTTCCTCTCCAGCAGTTTCGCCAGAACAAACGGCCACCACACGTTATCAAAGGCTCCTTTGATGTCGAGGAAGACCCCCAAAACGTAATTGTCATCTGGACTTCGCCTTTTCAATTAGGGGCGGTATTTACGATATAAGGTTTGAGCGAAACGAACCATAGTTATCATCGTGATCAAACACCAAATGTTTTGTTATCAAAACCAGCTGTACGAAACGCTTCGCGAATAAAAAGACAGGACTAATAAATTCTCGTTCCAGCAAAATAAATTACCACAAATTTAGGCGAAAAGCGGTTTTGGTGCAGTTATCTTCATCGTAAATCTCACTTACACGACATTAGTGACATCCAGCAATCGTTCAATAAGCTACCTACACGATGAAAGCTCAATCGTGGTCATTAGATAATTAGGAGCAAACAGAAATTCCGAAACTCAAACTAACGCCATTTCACTTATTGCACGTTTCTCACAGTTTTTACCCGATAACTTTGGAACATTTCGAGTTCTTGGGATATGTACGCTGTGAGTCCCAAAACCCCTATTTGGGAAAATGTTCTTTGTGTGAATTGACTCAAAATTGATATTTAGCCTGCAGGTCACTACGGAACGTCAAAATGAGGATATGAACAAAATCCGCCCTCAAGTAACCATAGTCATCATAATGTTCAAAACAGCAAATATTTTTTCCTCCAAAATGGCTCTCAGTATTTTGATTATATTTTTTGTATCGACTACTCAAAATAACATGGCAGCACTTTAAATTTCTCATCCGTGGGGAAATTACGAGAGCAGCGCACTAAATTATCAAACTTTTTAAGAAATCAATTTCAACGCAATTTTTCCTATACAGCAAGTGGTAGTCGAATTATTTTCCTATACAATACGCGATAACACTCATAAAATAATTTAGAGCAACTTCATAAATTCTGGAATTGCCCTTTCACTTAGTACAGTTTCTTTAGGTTCGTACCCGATAAATTCTAAACTGTAAACGGCATCTCCAAAAAGTTAATTTGACAGTCTCATGAACTTCCCGAGCTTCAATTATGGCCGTGGCACAAGAAGGAGCAGCGCAATGAATTCCGGAACCTCAAGCGCCGCCAGTTTTCGTATAAATTGTTGTCATGAAAAACATATTTGATTAGTTGCCAGAGCAACGAAAAGCGCTGAATGCACGAAGGGGTCGAGGAATGTTGTGTGTTGCGCCGCATCTGATACTCCTCTGCGAATTGACATAAACGAAGTATTTGAGGGACAATTAGGATAAGTGGTTTCGTTAAAACGAACATTTTTTTAACCGAATTCCGAAGTTTATCGCGATCGTACTATTTGTTATTTACTCGACAGCGATTTTGAATGACGTGGTTGTGAGGCATGTTGTGCCGCGCGTTTCGTGTCAGATGTTTTTGACGTTTCATTCGCGGAAACGGATTAAGTCCTACGAAACGACGACTTCCGTAGAAGTTTTAGACGGTCAAAGCGTCGAAAATGAGCCTAAACTACGAGATGAAAAAAAGTAGGCTTTTGGCGGCTCACCGATGTTATCGATTCGTTCGTCGTCGGCTGAGTCAGTGAAGAAGAAAGAAAGGATGACGAGGAAAAAAGAGAAGAAAGAACAACAACGAAAAAAAAACTTCCCTCTCGGAACGACGATGCACTCGCGGAAACGACCGTTAAAAACGGGCTATGACCGTCGATGAAGAGAAATCGGCGTTGGACGACATTTTCGACGGCGTTGAGTTTCGTCCGTATCCGCGGAAACTTGTCGTTTTTACGTCGTCTATCTGACAACGTGGTGAGAAAGGGAAGAAGGGAAGGGGGAGGTTTATAAGGCGAATGGGGCGGAAGATGGAGCGCGCGGTTCGACTGACGACATCGCGGTGACTGGAGGGCTCGAACGCCGCGCCGCCCCCGCTCGCGGCTCTTCATTCATCCGCCGATTCCCTGCCACCCCCGCCTCCACACCCTTTGCCTTCTAAAGGTCGCCCCCACCCCCTGTGACCATCCCACCATCCATCGCCGCCTCTCCCATCCTCGTTGCACCCCCCTTTTGCCCCCTCCCTCACCACCACCCACTAGCCCCACCACCATAACATTCATTACTATCTTCTCTCCTTTTCTCCCATTTTTAAACTCCCCCCCCCTCCATATTTCCCTCATGTCCACCACGGTCTCCCACTATATCTATCCCGTCCTCATTTACTGCGGATGTATTCAAAGCTCTCCATTACGGACTTCGAAGTTTGGAGATTCATTAATGAAGCAATGAGAGGGCTGGGGGCATTGATCTTGGGAGCAGGTTGTTTCTCTTGAGGCAGACAGGATGCAGTCTGGTGCACCTTGAATGTAGGTAAGACGTTGGTTATGATGGTTTCAGGTGTGCGAAGTGAAAAACAAAGCGACTGCGGAAAAAACTGTTGTATTCCAAACACCAATTAGGTTGATAGTTACAAAGAGGTAGAATCAAGAGAGCGAGAGTTTAGAGCAGAGGGGACTGCAGCTGCAGAAGATTTACATTATGGTGGACAGTCAGGCCTTAAAGCCTTAGCCTCGTATTGTCGTACGTCAAGTCAGGTGTAGGAGTGTCTGACTGGACTGAAGGCTCTGGCCAAGGACAACAGCACAACACTGCGTTTGATCCCGGGTCATCAGGGAATAGAGGGAAACGAACGGGCTGGCAAAGTTGAGGGTGGAGCAAATCCCCTGTTGGCCCTGAGCCCTTTTTTGGGATTACCAGGAGTCACTTACGTAGAGAGGTTGGCAAATGGGAGGACAGGTGCAGGGCTGCTCATTGGCTGGGGATGCCTGGCCTTAGACAGTCAAAACTTTTCATCCAACTCTCCAGAGAGAGGGCCAAGGAGGTGCTCACACTGGGGAGGAAGAATAAACGCATCATATGTGGCCTGTTTACAGGTCACTGTCAGCTGAGGTACCACCTTGCTAATATTGGCATGTGTGAGGTACAGGTTTGCCAGTTCTGCGAGGCGGGGCTATAGACGGCAGAGCATGTGTTGTGCTTATGCAGGCGAGGGCAGAACTTGTACTTTGTGCGCGGGTGGTGGGGGCGTATAGGTGACGTCGCACTAAGTGAGCCCAGTGCCATGAGGCCTGGGGTGGAGCAGGGAGGCCATGAGCTGAGGGTCATGGAGGCCCTTACAACAGGCCCGTTCGTGGCTGCAGTGAGGGTATCTTTAAAAAAAACTGAGAGCAAAACTAGAATCAACTGAGTGAGTAATTCCGAGAAATGGGCTGAAAAGGAAATCCCCCTGGACTGTGACTGTTTTGAGGCTGCAGAAAATATTGTCACTGTTAAAATAGGGAGGACTTAATGCCAGATTTACCACGGGGCTAACTGGGGCCCTGATGTTTTTTCACTGGTAAATTCAGCACATAAATGAAAAAATCTCACTTACTAAACGCATTCATAACGATTAGTACACGTTATTTTGACAATAGAAAAATAGTCAAACATAGTGTTCAGCGCATGCTGAAAGGCTGATTCCTTTACCTGGTGTGTCCACCCAACCCCTGTGTTTGAGAACTGTCCCTTCAGTTGTTGGCTTGTCAACTGTTGTCGTTGGGCTAACTTCCAACGACAATGGGTTTCTCCTTTTCTACTTTCCCTCAATTTACCTAGTTCTCCAAGACTTCCCAGAGACACTCGGGGCCCAGTAGTCACACAGTCTTTCCACTATTTCTCACGTGTCCCTATCCGAGAGTTCCTTCCTGCGGCAGTTCATGCTTTCTAGTTACGTTGTAAATTCTTCCCTAGTTCCTGCACCCGGTTATTGGTACTATTTGGAAATTGAATTACAGAGTTTGTTTTCCAGCTGCTGATCATGTATAAATCTAAATAGTGCTTGCCCAGACGTGTACATTAGGTGCTACACAATTATTGTTGTAGAAATGGAAGGCATAGTATTAAATTTAGATATATATGTACTAATTATACATTGTGGAAATTAGTTGTACTTGAAATGAAGCCCCTTAGTTGGCAACTAACATTGAATTTTCCTATTGTACCACTTGTTGTCTTGATCTGTTCAAGTTGGTATTTTGCCTTCAATTAACATAAGGAGGGAACTTTTAGTTGTGTCAAGAATTGAACCTTTGACCTTTTGCGCCGTTATCAACATCACTAGCCACTCTGCCACCTACGAACTGAATTATGAATCGATATATTCTAGTACACGTTTCAATAGCGTCGTGAAGCGTCAACTAAATACCTTCTCGTTTCCTATTACGAAGAGATTCTCCCTCAATTTAATTTTAGGGGGAACGAAGGACGTTTTTGAGGCCAACGAGCGACCGGAAAATTCGTCACAAAGCGGAGGAGGTCAAGTTTCCACTTCTAATCTGATTATCGGGAAAGGAACCTGACGAAGGATAAGAAAATCCATCTTGGCGTTGGGAGTTCAAAGAGGCGATGCCGGAGGGGGAATTGTGTTGCCTGTAGGTCGGGGGATGGCACGTTTTTACCCCCCCCCCCCACGAGAGAGAGAGAGAGCCACAATTCTCTGCAACCCCCTCGTAACCACACCTCGAATGATCCTCTTTTTAGGAAGCTGGTTTACCAACTGGTGATACCAGATCTTAGCAGCATTCGGCCTTCTGATCTAGTGCTGTACTGATATCAAATATCAACTTCTTCTTTCGCAGCACTTGTGTTACTGCTCAAACTCACATCATTGATAATTAATTTGCAGCTTTAGTCATTCATTGCTGAGATTGATTAAATAGGTGCGCTCAATTTCATCCCACGCTTGCTGCGTTATTGTTGAGGAGGGGGAGGGGGAGGGGGAAGCCGATAGATTTTAAAGCAAGGGAACGAATTGTAATTTGGCTGGTCCTTTTCCAGGAGAGAGCAATGGCCATACCCGCCCTGCAAATGGGCCAACCTAGCGTGGGTGGAGACTGTTGGCTTCACTCAGCACTTTTCAGTGTATACTTATGGCAGTGATCATGGGCAGGGTAGGGTCGGTTGAGCATTTATGGTTCATATGGTTGCCGATGAACCCATTTACCACCAAGCGTTTCATTTGGGAGATTCGTGTTCTAAAAATCAAGTGGAAATGGTTGCATGCTGCAAGGCATTTTGATTGTTGAGGAATTATATGCCGACTGTTCGAGAGTTTAAACGGCTGTCTATCGATTGAGGTCATGGGATAGAATATCAGGATGAGATTGGCTGAAGCGCACATAGGCACTCCAGAGAATCAGCAGGCATTGCAACTTGCAAAGGAAACAGCGGCAGATTCGTGTCTCTGTCCAGATGCTGCTCATCCGGCTATCCAAAGTGAAGAGGACGGTTCAGATGAGCAACGTTGCAGATTGGGAGCGTATTTGGCAGTCGACCCCACGACGGGAGGTGTACAAGGGAGTTTTCCCAGCTGAGCTCACTAACACTTTGAAGGTTGACGAAGGGACATGATCATACTTCAGCAGGTTCAGTACAGGTAGGCCTCCGCGTTGTCTCAGCGCGGAATCTGGAGTTAGAACTTGATTTTCGATTGCACAGACCTGGAGGGACTGCGACGTCAACTGCAAGGTATTGGCTGGCCTGTGCCTTTCCACTTAATAATAAATAAACACTTACAGGAGATGATTGTATTTTTAAATAGTATTATTTTATTGCCAGTAGGTATATTTTGTTATTACTAGTACTATTTATTTCATTGTCATCGTTTCGAGTTATTGATTAATTAAGTTATTCGTAATGTACGCAGAATCTTTATCGGAATTCGTGGGCGCAAGCGCTAACACAAAAAAAAAAAGAACAGACACAGACCGTTTTCGCAAATGGTGTTTTTCGGACTCACAGAAGCCCTTGAAACGTAAAGATTTGAAGAGAAATAAAAAATCGTTTTTCTTCCGATTAAATAGCTTTCCTTACTATTGCGATATGGGGTCGTTTTGACTGTGGAAGTTAACTCCGGTGTGGATTCTTGAGAGCCAGTCAGGATGAATGAAAAACTTTCTCAAGGCTGACGTTTCGCTTAATTTATTAAGCGCCATCAGGGCTCCACCTTCCACACTAGTCCAATATGTTATTTACTATTACGGTCTGTTAGTTTTCTTTTTTTTTCTCCGAATGTCATTATTTGAAGAAACTATAAGAATTTCCCTAGGCCTGATGATGCTTAATAAATTAAGCGAAACATCGGCCTGGAGAAAGTTTTTCATTCATCCTAACTGGCTTTCCAGAATCCACACTAGAGTTTTCTTACTATACTTCGTTGAAAATGTTTCAAAAATTCGTGCTCTTGACTTTTTTTTACACGATTGCCATTCTTTCTTAAATGAGCAAATGACGTTCGGTGTTACGAGGGTGAAGATTGCATGGCTCAACAAATGTTTGCTCAGTTCAACCAATTGAAACGATCGTTTGTCCAAATGAAGATATTTTTAGTTGTCCCTTTCCTCCCTCGGGCGATAACAATAGACGCGGCCGAGTCGAAGGGGAAACAAGACTCGGGGCCGAAAGGGTAGAAATCTCTGACTGTGGGCGAGACCGGGGGTGACGGCTGGGACCGCACTTCGCCCCCTCTCCATACCCAGTGCCAAACACCCTCAGCACCGCTCGTTGGTGGAGGTGAAGAAGCCTCTCCCCCGCAGAAAGGATCGATAATCGGGTCCCCATGACGACGAAACGGTGCGGCCTTTGGGAACCTCCCTCCTGCCCACACTCGAGGTCAAACGAACGAAGGGTGGCCCACGTAGTTACGAGAGGAGTTGGAGCGTCCGCAGTGATGGACAGGGAATGAAGAGGGGGCGTTAGGACGGAAGGGAAGGTGGGCTGTGTAACGTGTGGTGGGATTGGTGGTGAGGGGCTGGTGCTGGCGTATCGATCCGCGCGTCGTGGGAGGGTAAAAGTGGAGGAGTAGCGAACTTCGGCGAGAAGCTGACGATGAATGAGGGGGATGGTCGAGGGGGTGGGTTGAAGAAGGTCGTCCCGGGAGGAGAGCCACGCAGGCCTCCAGGGCGATAAACAATAATATTTAACCCTCGAATGCTTTCCGTCCATTTAAACTCCGTGACAACGGCCCAACTTTATTATCTGCTACTAATGATCTACGCGCCACCTCTCTCTCAATACACCTCATTCCTACACACCCTAAATTACAAATTTCTTCACTTTTATTTTAATTTTAACTTTCCTTGGATCTACGATACAAAAAGAAAAGTTAAAGTCGTCGGCTAAAAAAAAGAAGTAAAAACTACTAACTATGATTCATTATTGTCTTGCGCAGCACGATTGATTGAACCAGCCCTATAGTATGAAATCCAACATCGAAAAAACTAAATAATGTAACATGGCTATATCAACAATCTTCGAACCGACAACTCTTATGCAAACGACAGAGCACTTCCAAGACCGATACCATTCGAATCAGCATCAAAAAATGTTAGTAAACGTTACAAAATATGACCACGATACCGAGACAACGCAAATTGACGTTTTCTAGGCGACGCTAGGCAATTGGAACGACGCGACGACTGACGGGTGGTTGATGGATGAGGAGGCTGTTCGGGAAAATTAGCGCAGGCCGAGAAAAAACGATAACATTCGCTATATTGTCCCGTGAGTTTCTTCAAGTAGTCGGATATCGCTCACTGTATTTACTGCGATTTCACTGTTTTCCTCCTACCCGCAGTCCTGCACCTTTGACACCTGTCCTATTCGTCTCAGCATCAAAAATACCTAGCAAACGAAACCAAACACGACACAATTGCGTAAAAACAGCCAAAATTTCATTTTTACTTGCTGCTAAAGGGTAAGGAAAGCATTGCAATCGTGTCGTACAAACATTTGAGTTGTCTTCAGATATTTAAGTTAAGAGGCCTACTGAATCAAAAATATCAGGTGCGCTGTATCACACAACTTTCCTTAGCTCCACGTCAATTCACTCGTATTCACGGCTTTTTCGACTAACTCAATTTATTTTTCACTCAGTTCATTTGTAAAATCAATTAACGGCGGCAAAAAGCGGTAGCGCTTATAGATCCGGAATTTATTGTGCTGCTCATACTCATGCCTCGACCATTATTGAGCAATTGCTCAATAATTGCACCAATTGTGCACAGAGAATTAATGAGGCAGTAAACATGATTTTTTTAAAAGGGTAATAAGAACTTCTCCAGAGTTATCGGGTAAAACATTTAGAAATGGTAATAATCCGGAATTCCGAAATTTCTGGAGTAGCCGCTGTATATTTTATGACCGTTGTTAAAGACTCATCGTATGGGTACTTGGTTGAGGTGTCACCTGATTTTTTTCTGAAGAATCTAGCGGGGTTTACAAGGAAAAAACTACGCTAATCTCGATTTTCAGCTAAATGTTTGGTAATTTATTGTGCTGCTCTCGTCATTTCCCCACAAATGGGAATTCTAAAGTATTGTCATCTCATCAGGAGCTGTCTTTATAAAAATTTAATTAAAATTTTCGGAGCCTTTTTGGAGGAAAAAGTATTGGGTGTTTTGATCACTATGATAACTATAGTTTGTTTTGGGTGGATTTTGCTCATACCCTTATTTTGGCATCCCATGGTGACCTGCAGACTAGATATCAAATTTAGTTGATTTGAATCAGGCGTTTTTTCTAAAGATCGTTCACAGACCCACTTGCACACACACAGACCATTTTACCAAATAGTGTTTTTCGGGCTGGTATGAAACGTAAAGATCTGAAGAGAACTCAAAGCCGATTACATAACTTTCCTTTCTACTTTGTAGAGCCGAGGAAAGTAAAAACTTGATTTCGGCGCAAGGTCCGTGTGGTTGATGGTTGAACCTAAAGAGCTGATTCACTTTTAGTTTTGTTCGTTATTTTTTTACGACGCGAAAATAAGGTTATGAGCGATGTCGATCAATGAAAAAGGCGGGGGACGATAAATGTACCAAAAACTAAGGGTTTTCTCATTTTTCTCGAAACTTCACTCGCATTTGAATAAACTTTCAAATTATACTAGTCCGTACCCAACTTTTCTTCTCCATAAATATCTCAATGATAATTATATGAACGGGGAGATACGGGCCCCATAAAGCAAAATTAGGCTTTTGTTACTTTCGACAGACTGGCTTCTACAATTTTTACCTAACTCACAGGATGTCTTTAAATAGTTGATACCTATATATTGTTTTCCATAAATGTCCTCACAGAAGTGTTTTTTTAAACATTTTAGTGTTAAAGCCATGATATCCCGGAAAACGAATTTGTCGAATATTAATTTATCGTTTTTCCTGTTTTCCCAAAAACGGCTACTACAATTTCGATAAAACTTATAGAGTAAACGACTAGTACCTACATTTCGTTCTCCGTAAATGTTTCTGTACAAATGAATTTAAAGAAGATTAAGCGATCATGTGTACAGAGGTCGTCAAATTTACGGAGGTTGCGAAACGTTTTATGCTGCTACGCACCAGATATCTTTCTAATTTTTCAACCATGATCTGCCCATAACAACCATGGGTTTTATCTGATAGGATTGCCGAGTAGGCTGGCGGGTATAACTAGATCTCAAATGGAATTTTTGTGCGAAAGAACGGATTTTTGCGGGCACGTGTATTGCAGCTTTGGAATTCCCATGGCTTAACAAATTTTGTGGGTTTTTTTTGTGTGTTATTCAGTAAGGGGAGTTATAAGATAAGAAAATAAAGATTGATTCAAACGGCCTTCAAATCTAATATTCATTTGTAAAATGTGTACGAAGACAGTTCAGCTGTGATTTGTAATGAACTTAATTGTTTTTAATTGACTGTAACATTTTTTAGTATTACCTTTAATGAATTTTCCCTTCAATCTTTCCGTTCCTGGTTGCATCCGTAAAGATAATAATATAAACAATAACAATATCCAGAAAAAAAACCTTCGTCCCCCTCCCCACCCTTCTCTAAATCCGCTAGTGTCTTTACTTTCAAGGGCTTCTGAGTCCGAGAATTATCTGTGTGTGTCTGTAAATAGGATTCGGGGAGAAACGAAATTGGCCCCAATTCTCCAGTCAGCAGATGTCAGTTGCACGATTGTGACTGCTCGGACAAATCTGAGCCGAAGAAGATCGTGGTCCTCAGCCCTAGCTGGAAAGCCGCCGGTCGCGTGTTTTTTCCATATGTACCTCATTGGAGTTCGATTACTCCTGCGGCTAACGAAAGGCTTTACAGATCGATAATGAGTTTTATCGTGGGGGTTTCCCAAAATTTGCATAAAAAACCAGGTCATTGCACAATCAGTGCTCGTACAATTCCGCAGTTCTCTAGCCTTGCTCAAATACCAGTTCACATATCTTATGACCCCCCCACCATTTTGTGTGAACTAGCTCCACTGGCTGCTCTACCAAATGACCGTTCAATGAGAACCTCATCGCGCTATTCAAATGACCTTTCCATCAGAGCTCTATCGTGGTGATCAAGTAGCAGTTTAAAACTCAGTGTATCAATACACTCCTCTATCTCGTTCGTTGATTAATTCAAGTTTTTACTGCTCTCTCTTTCTCATGCACAGTGATCAAACACTACACTTTCGTAAGATTATCATCCATGGGAAAATGACGTAGAGTACAGCAGTACTGTAAATCACCAACCTTTCGACGAAAAATAATTTTAACGCAGTTTTTCCTTGTAAATCCCTCACAATTAATAGTGGAGTTCTCCATAACTTGCCTATACGATGAGAGCTAATAACGTTGACGAGATAATAATGAGCAACTCCAGAAATTCCGGAATTCGAACCACTGCCGATTAATTTACTACGATTTCTCCGTTTTTACACCATGCTTCTCAGAAAAATCAAGTTGACAATGTTATGAATCATCAATGCACTGATTACTCAACAATGGCCGTGGCATAAGTAAGAGCAACTCAATAAATTTCGAAACATTAAGCGTGACAATTTCCTTATAGAACGCCGTTATAGACCGAAAGAAAACCAAATTTTACTAGTTTGCTAGAACGGTTAAAATCACTTGATGCACGAGGGAATGTTAAAAAAGTTGTGCGGTCGCAGTAGATACTTTTACTTCCAACTACCTGAAGGGTGTAAACAAAAATTAGGTTTTCTTAGGATCTTTACTTTTTGAAGCCAATTGCGGCGCGTGTTGTGGGTCTGTGGTTCAATGTGCGGGAGAACAGCTGGCTCGATTACGATGGGTCTGTTTTCGGTTTCTTGAGGCGCAAAAGTAACGTCAAAAGCCATTTCTATCGATGGGAACATTGGATGGGGACCAAATTGTACCAAAAACTACCACCGTAAAATCCTTGTCAGTGGGAATAATAAGCACAATAAATTATCAAACATACGAAGAAGCGTAGTTTATCAATTTTATACATAGCAGAGCGTAGAGTTGTGTTGGTATGCTCCAGATATTTTTCTAGCGCTTTGTTCTATGTAGTGAATGTTTGATTCCCAACTCTCTCTTTTATCCCCCCCCCCCCCAATCAATCCTCTTCCTCAGACGCCTTCACTTCCTAATTGCTTAGCCTGCAAATAAGTGCTCATTTGCAGGTTGATTGTACTCGTACACAACCTAAGTACTGACTTGTGGCCGAAAGATGATGTCTTCTAATTGAAAACACTCGTCGTCAATACACTACCACGGAAACGTTGACTCACTATTCAGCTACACTGACTGGGATCATCATCCCGACAACGATTCGCTTATCAAAACGAAGTTTTCTTAACTTTGCCTGAAAACGACTAACGATTTTGATCGAACTTACAAGGTACTTTCAGTCAACCAGCGGCTACATTTTGTTCGATATAAACGTATCTGTTGAATGCGTTGAACGAAGGCACAGTGCATGTACGGCGTATTGTCACTTTTACAAGGGAGATGTTACACACATCAGATGTTTGTGATCACATTACGGTTACTCTGCCCATTCAGTTCATTTTGCTCAACTCCCAATTTATGAGCACTTACTCGTTCGTTATGCAACTTGTACTGATGATTGTGCTGTCATGATTGAGTTAACAAGTGCCTCAACAACAGTGCACTGTTCACATGATATGTGACACCCCCCCCCACCTCATCCCAAACAGGAACCAACGTCATTTTAGACAAACTCCAATATACAATTGACATGCAGCGCGTTACCACTTTCAGTAACTACCACAGAGAGCAAACTGCTATAATGAAGAGTTTAATGTGTCAATTGAAAATAGCTGTAATTGTAGGAGAGCATGTAACAAAATAAGCGCTCTAAGCACATAATAGGAACTTCAAAGTCTCATTCTTATATTCTTTCAAGACAATTTGAGGAAATCTGGGGGACGGAGTTTTCTCAAGTGACGCTTTGAGTGCACTTTAAGGGCTTGCAAGCTGCCAGACTTGAAGTCGCACGAAGGGCACGGGTAAATCTTTTCTGTCAAATGAACGCTCGCAATGTGCCTGTTCAAATTGCAGCTATAGTTGGTCGTGTATGTACACGAAGAGCATGAGTATTGTTTAGGCGAACCTCCTTTGTGAGAAAGCAAGTGGACCTTGAGTCGATAGTAGAGTGGGGTTTCGTACGAGCAGATAGTGCAGCAGTGAGTTTTAGTCGCTTTGTGTGCTCTCCAGATGTGCACCGAGAGATTCCTCTTGACGGCCGTCTTAAATTCGCAATAATGACATTCGTACACCGCTGCATCTTTGTGAACTTCCATGTGTATTTTGACGATCCCGTATTTGGAGAAGGCAGCCCCGCAATAAGGGCAAAAGAAAGAAGATTCGTTTCGATGAACCTTCAAGTGGTTTTGAAGCGACTCAACTTTGGTAAATGTGAACGGGCAATGAGGGCAGTTGAGAATTTTATTACTGGAATGCGCTCTTAAATGTTTGTTTAAATTGACGCTCGACCAGCAAGAGAAGTCACAGTGAGGGCAGTACATTTGTTTTGGCACCTGATTCAAATGCTTTTCCTTTAGATGTAATTTAAGGTCTTTCTTGAGTGAAAAACTGACTCCGCAGTGTTGACAAACTTTGGGTATTTTGGAGCAGCGGTGGTTTCGGAAGGTCGAGTCGCGTAAAAAACCATGGTTGCAGAACTCGCACTTGTATGGGATTTGTTTTTGGTGTTGGATCAAATGGATTTCAAAGTCAGCTGCTGACTCAGAAATGAGGCCGCAGAACGGGCAAACGCGTTTATTGCGTCGTCGTTTGATGAGATTTAGGCAAGTTTCATCATCCTGTGGCAGTAAGCAAGTGGCAAAAGGTGGGGGATCCTCCAGTGGAACTCCAACATCCTGCGTGGAGGTTAAATAATCTGAAACAAAAATGAAAGCCGCCTATACAATCCAACCGTTGGAGATCAACAAAAGCATTTATAGAGACAATAATAACCATCTTGAACATCGATATATCTTTTGCAACACATCACACAACTTTCCTCCACCCCGCGTACATTACAAGATTCCTACCTCTCTGGCACCTAATCCAATGTTTTTCACTCAGATTCACTCCATCTAGCAGGATATCTTCCAACTTCCAAAAATAGCAACCCTAATGGGTCGCGTTCCACCTTTAAATGTCCTGTCAAATCTGTTAACAGACGTATACACATCAGTCACTCACAGAACTAAGCCTTCTACCATTCAGCGGGGCTCAAAAAGTAAAGTAACTCGCATTTTAATTCCCCACTTTCCCGACCCTATAATTAGCAGAAAGTAAAATCTGATAGCTAAAATCCTAGCCTTGTGCGTTTGCTGTGGAGAATAGGGTGACAGAATCCAACCCAGCCAAACCAAATATGAGAGAAAGCAGGTAAAAGGATAACCAGGTAAAAGGATAACCAGGTAAAAGGATTACAGAATAATTACCCGTGAGAGTTGTACTGGTGTCCTCAGAGCACTGGACGTCGAGGAAATGAGAGGGTAAAATTACGTCATCCGGTCCTGTAAAATACGAAAATAAATTATACAAAATGAAAGCAGTGCGAAGGGACAGGCCACAGGAGAGATGAGACAAAAACATGAAATATCAATGGTGAACCAGTGGAAATACATCGAAGTGTCAAAACGCCAAATCGTTACTCCCACTAACTGCTAGCATTTTGAATGATTTTTTGTATAGATAGTTCCAAATGATACAACAGTACTGCAACACGTTTCAACAAGAGATAATGACGAGAGCAGCACAATAAATTATCAAACATGTCGGCGAAAATCTGCCTCTCGTTGTGATAACAGGTCAGTGGTATTGTTTGTCTGCGAATACGTTGAGCGTAAAATTTAACAAAACGAAGTACTTATTTTCTCTAGATCGCCTAGTAATGTAAAATTACATAATTGTGATGGATTGCGTAGGCCTTCTATGAGTTTCTTTCAGTCGGGAGACTCTTTAAGATTTAAACAAAATTCTGTTCTTTATTTATACCCTCAGTATTTATCATTCCCACGTACAAACTTAATGAATTTACCTCTTTCAATTTCGTTTCTTTGTTTTGGAGATACAGTATCAATCGCATTAGTTACACCGTTTGGAGCACATTTATTCATTTTTCGACAGCTACGGGCTTTGACGAATCAACGCGGCAGTTGATAACGTATCAGAGGGGTAACGTATTTGTAATAGTGAGCAGAAGAGCCGCTCTCAAGCCAAGAATGTCGTTCCAGGAGAGAGCGACTGCCAAAAAATAACAGCTACCAGTTATCATGGTTTTCGCTTGTATTTATGCACTTACCACTGAACAGCTATGTATTTCTGCTTGTAATGATTATAATGTGATCCAGAAAAAAATAATACGACGACTGAAACGTAGGCAGCAGCTCAAGAGTAGTTTCCAATTTGCAATAGCAGCTCCCAACAAAAGTTACGATTCGGCTATTCTCATTCGGTTCTTACGAATTTGGTTGAATTAAACGTGTCGCTAGGTGTATGTCTATTATGAAGAACGCTGTTATAAAATATCTGGTGCGTTGCAACACACAATTTCCCTTAGCTCTACTTCAATTCACTAGTGTACATGAATTTTTTTACTTACTCAATTCATTTATCACTCGGTTCTTTTGAACTTGATCTAACAACACTTCATGGCAACAAGAAGCGGTAGCGCTTACAGTTCCGGAATTGATTGTGCTGCTCGTACTCACTCCCGGACCATCATTGAGCAATTGGTACACAGAAAATTAATGAGGCTGTAAACACGAATTTTTTGAAGAAGGATAATAATCACTTTTGCAGAGTTATTGGGTAATAACTGTTAGAACTGGTAGTAAGCGAAACGGCGGTAGTTGAAATTCAGGAATTTCTGAAGTGAGCCCCATGTACCTCATGAGCGGATTTAAACACTCACACTTTAGGTATTGGATTGGACTACAATACTAATTTTCTTTAACTTTCTACTAACATTCCAGCGGAGTTTATAAGAAAAAACTGCGCTAAAAACGCTTTTCGTCGAAAGTTTTGGCAATTTATTGTGCTGCTCTCATTTTCCCGCGGATGGGAATTTTATGGTGTGATTGCCATATTGGGAGCTATCAATATAAAAAATTTAATCAAAATCGTTAAAGCCGTTTTTGAGAAAAAAAAATATTTGGTGTTTTGATCACTATGATGACTATAGTTAACTTTCGGTGGATTATGCTCATACCCTTATTTTTGCGGTACCCAGAGAATTAATGAGGCTATACACAAGATTTTTTTGAAGAGGATAGTAATCACTTTTGCTGAGTTATTGGGTAAAAACTCTAGGAACTGGTAGTAAGCAAAACGGAGGTAGTTGAAATTCCAGAATTTCTGGAGCTGGTTTTTAAACGCTCACTCTATAAGTATTGGATTGGAGTACTACATCAATTTTTTTTAAAACATTCTAGTAACATTTCAGTAGATTTTATAAGGAAAAAACTCCGCTAAAATTGATTTTCAGCGAAAAGTTTGGTAATTTATTGTACTGCTTTGGTCATTTTCCCATGGATGAGAATTCTCTAGTATAGTTGCCTGATTAAGAGCTGTCGACACACACACCTACCATTTTCCCAAATAGTGTTTTTCAGACTCAGTAGGGTCTAAAACGTAAAGAGCTCAGCCGAGAACATAACTTTCTTTTCTACTTTGTAGCGGCAAGGAAAGTAAAAAGCAGATTGAAGAAATGACAATAGTTTGGCTTCCAGAACTTCTCAGGCTTCCCCTAATTATCTTGTGATCAATATTAAACCACTCAATGAACTTTTGAACCACCATACGAAGATCCGTCCTGTCATATTTGCATTTGTTGGCTCGCCAACTGACTACAAGATCCGAGCTATTGATACTACCTGAACATCCAGGATCACTGCAGGCTGCTCGGGACCCAAGACAACGATCTCAGGTCTTTCTCTAGAGACAACCTGGAAGTGCCTTTTTCACAACTTCCCATCCCTCAGATGACAGCACCAGCAACCTGCCTACTGACCATGGACTATAATAGTTGTGAGAATCGCCTACAAAAAAAACTTGACGTTTCATAGTTCTTAGCTACGCCAAAAGCAATATTGGAATGTTCACACGTCAATATCGGGCTAGCAGTGCTTTTGCGGAGAAAAAATGTACGAAAACTTGGTAGTCTTGCACACCGGAGTGATAGGATAAGCAGAAACCTTCTCCGAAGATAACAGCACATGTGTACGCCGTTTTGTGCTCCGTTTACGTTCTCTATTTTATATTGTACGAATAACTCCTTTCTTTGCGTAAAGATTCTCCGGACGTTTCGATTTTGATAGATAGGTACGCCAGTAAGTTTTTAGTTAGATTAGTTCTTTAGAAGATGCATTTCAAGTGTGACAAATAAATGTATGCGCTTTCCAGAGAAAGCGGCTATGCGTCGTTTCACTTATCGTTAGTTACCGGCAGTTATTTCGCTGCACTTGTGCCTGAGCGATGGTAGTAAAGTATTGCTGAGTTTCCTCATGTCTGAAACGATGAATGCGGCTTTTTTTTTTGTTTCGAACTGTTACCACAAACTAACTCTCGGTTGTGTAGCATCATTCTACATTCTTCGACCCCTGTAAATTTGATTATACACTGCATCTCAGCGCATTTCTACATAAATGTTTATATGAACAAAAATTTCTCGTTACGTGGGTTTGATTAAAACCACTGAGAAAGTTGAAAAAACTAACATAGTGTTCGAAGACACATTTTCTGACGTATTTTGGCTTATTTCCGTATACTCGTACAATAGACGGCTACAGAAATAAGTGTGGTAGTCAAAATGTTGGCACAGGTTGTTAACAGACCAGTAATCCTAAATTCAGTTATGCATTTAAGGCGCTCGCAAGCAGAGTTCTGTAGTATTCGGTTATTTGACCGTCAGTTAACTTCACGTTTTGCTAAGAATGTGGCAGTTCCTTTGAAGTTCTAGAATTTGTTGAGTTGCTGCTACTCATGCTACGGCCATTACTTATCAATCCATGCACGGCGAATTCATTAGACTGTCAACGTGAGCAGGATAGTGTTTTCAGTTTTGAAGCTATTGGGTAAAAACTGTGAAGAATGGTAGTAAATGAAACGGCAGTGGTTGAATTCCGTAATTTCAGAGGTGCTCTTAATTATCTTATGAGTAGAGAGATCTTATGAAACGCTTAAAGTATAGGTTGTTTATTGTACTACCGCCCTGGTGTTCAGAGTATTATACGTGTCCCACATTATCTGCAGGCTCAATATCAAATTTGAGTTGATTTAGTCCAGACGTTTCCTCTGAAAAGTGATACACACTGGCCATTTTCTCAACTTCGTATGCTGCACTCAAGAGCCTTCAGAACGTGAAGATTTGAAGGAAGCTAAAAGAAGAAGAAAAAATATTCAGCCGATTATTCAACTTTCCTTTCAACTTCTTATGGCTAAGGAAAGTGAAAGTGTGTGTAGTCTGAATCAAGCAGCGAGTTTTAAGAATAGTTCATGCCTTTATTGTTCGTGAAGTCCCCATTATTGTTTTATAGCGTTGGGAGTAAGAAGAGTTATTTATTGGGAATTCTCTAAATTTCTTTCTTTTAAACTTTGATTTCAAATAGATGGCGCCAAAACGTGAGAATGCCGGTACAGGGGCTCCTCTCGAGTCGCTAGTGAGAGTTGAAGAGCATGACAAGCCTGTCGATCGAGAGAAGACTTGCCCACTATTGTTGAGGCTTTTCGTCAGTACTGGTCGTCACAACAACCCGAACGACTTCAGAGGAGCTAACCTTCCGACGAACGAGCTCCAGATTTACACGTGGATGGACGCCACCCTCCGGGAAATCACTGGGCTCATCAAAGAGGTTAACGAAGACTCTCGCGCCAGAGGTGAAATAATTACTATCGATTCTGCGTTGTTTTGTGATTGTAGAGGCTGTTGGTTTCAGGCCCTGGAGCTCCTACGTAACACTCATCTTCATTCGTTCTACTCCATTATTTATATTTTCCACTCTTTTTTTGCATGCTTCTTTTTACTTTTCCCGACCTAAAGGGTAAGGAAAGTATTGTAATGGTGTCAGACAAAGTTGGGTTTTCTTCAGGTATTTACGTTTTGAGGCCAGATGAGTTCGAAAACCCTAATTTTCAGGCATGGTCCATGTGTGTGTCTTTAGTTCAGTTTGTTGGGGAACATCTGAAACGATTAAGCTGGTTCTTTTTACTTTCCTTTGCTCTACAATGTAGGAAGGAAAGTTGTGTAATCTGCTGCACAAAAAAAATCGAGTTCTCTTCAGATCTTTACGTTTCAGACACCCCCCCCCCCCCCCCCCCCGAGTTCGAAAAACACTATTTGGGAAAATGGTCTGTGTGTGTATATGTGTCTGTGAACGGTTTTTAGAGGTAACCGCCGTACCGAATCAGCTCAAATTTGATACCAACCCGCAGGTTACCATGGGACCCCAAAATAAGGGTATGAGCAAAATCCACTGAAAGTCAATTATAGTTATCATACGAACTAAAACACTCGTCTCAAAAAACGGCTCTAACGATTTTGATTAAATTTTTTATATTGATGCTCTCAATAAGGCAATTATACCATAAAATTCCTATTTGTGGGAAATACGAGAGCAGCATAATACATTATCAAAAAAAATCAAAATGTTTGACGAAAATCGGTTTTAGCGTAGTTTTTTAATGTTTCTAGAATGTTAAAAAAAATTGGTGGAGTAGCCCAATCCAATATCTATATGATACATGGGGGTCACTCCATAAATTCTGGAATTTCAACTACCGCCGTTTCGCTTACTACCAGTTCCTAAAGTTTTTACCCAATAACTCTGCAAAAGTGATTATTATCCTCTTCAAAACAAGTATTGTTTACAGCCTCATTAATTCTCAGCGTACTAATTGCTCAATAATGGTCTGGGAATAAGTAGGAGTAGCACAATAAATTCTGAAACTCTAAGCGCTACCACTTTCTGCTGCCGTGAAGTGATGTCCGACCAAGTTCAATGAACTGAATGATAAATTAATTGAGTAAGTAGAAATGACATGAACACAAGTGAATTGCCGTAGAGTCAAGGAATGTTGTGTGATGTGGCGCACTTTTTTCTTTTTTTTTTTAACTAGGGGGCTCAAATACTATAGTTAACGTACCTGTTTGGTGGGTCCGTATCCTCTGGCTGGTGAGATAATATGGGCGAGTGCCTTTAGTCGTCCTTTCACTTCCAGCGGGTTTCCCAGGAGGTGTATCCCGTTCACCTTCCTGTTCCTATATAAAGACCACGACCAACTAACTGACTTAGGTACTCTCTTAATGGCCAGACGATGACATCTACATTCCAAGCACTCGCCCACACTCGCTCGTCGTATCTCGTCTCAGCCAGAGGAGACAGACCTAAATCAAAATTGTTTTTTGACGCTTCTTAGCAAAGCGGCTTCATCGATTTTCAACAAACTCACAGGGTGTCTTCAAATATCAATATCGATACATTTCCAGATGAAGTGAGTGCTTCGCTGATGTGATCAATCTTACAAAGTGTCTTCTAGCAACATACGTAGCAAAGTTTTACTCATTTTCCCAAAAACGGCTCTAACGATAAAACTATAACTAGTAGTAGTGGTACTTGTAACAAACTAGTACCCTCATAAAGTTCCAAATAGATGTTTCCATAGAACTGCGTTGAACGAAGTTTGTGTGTTGCATCAATATTTTCGTTCCATTTTATCTTATTCCTTCTCCAATTATTCCACTGTTCTCTCCTATTAAAATCTTCACTCCACTCCCTCTTAAACAACTCGCTTCAATCCACCTCCTGCTGCAGTGGCTCTGTGAGAGAACATGTTGTCATCTAAATAAGTATGTGAATTATCGTTAGTGATGTTGCAACATGAAATGTAGAAGTGTCCTTTCCTCACTTCAGTTCTCCTTACTCCAGAGCTGTAGCTGCTTCATTTCTTTATAACGTCCTTAGCACTCTGTGATATAATCTCAAGATCCATTAAAGGGGTTACATCTGTCGTTCCAGGGCTACACGTAATTACTTCTTCTGAACACTCTGACACTTCCATAAAGTAGAATTTCTGTTTTTGATTCAGGTACTATGTTCGATTTCTCACACGTCTTCCCTCTCCCATCAGCCCCTGGCTATCGCATGAAGAGCATTGGAACCACATACTCGGGTCAACCGAGTCCTGACGATAATCGAACTCTCGCGTCGATGAGGTTCAGCATTGGCGAGTACATCGATGTCTGCATCACACCTCCTTCTCGTGTGACGCCAATGATCATGCGTCGTGGTGGACCCCGTTACTGATAGTAGTTTGAAAATTCAACGCTTTGATATTATTCAAAATCCTTGTTTTATCATTTAGGCCAAAGCGTCTGATGAAACTCCTTCCGTTATTCGGTTGTTTGGCGCTGCCATTATGAATTAGGTTGAGACATTTCATTTCCACACATCTAAAATATACTGTTTTTAAGTATCTAACATATGCTTGTTTTTTTAAGTATCTTAAGTAGACTTTTTCCTTTGTAGTTGAGTGTTGGATCTGCGGGTAATTAATGCTGTTTGGCATTTGCCATGGAAATTTCAATCTAATGCCACTTCAGTACATTAAATCTTTTATAGTGTCTCCTTATAGTCACGTGTGGGTTCCACTGACGTATAGAAGTAAACAGTAATCATTATTTTTCGTACTGGGTTTGTGAGGGATTAAAGTACCTCAGTTTCTTGTATTGCCTGGGAACAGCTTTAATGATGTGACAAGTCCCCCTAAGCAGCCTGCTGCGTTGGCTGCTGTTTTGCACGGGAGGGAACGTAAGGTGCATTAACCCCCCTCCCCAAATATAAACATGTAGCATGAGTGTCAGAGTCCATCTGTGGGAAAGATTCCCACATTTGTAAAAAAATCTGTTGGTCGCCCGTTCAAGAGTGTTATGTCACTTGCGGGAGCATTAACTGTTTTATCTCTGGCGCCTTATCTCACGATTAGGCTCAGGACACACACTAGTAAAGTATCTCAAGGGTTGAAAATCTCTTTCACTTTGTCTGTGCTACAACGTAGTGGCCATGTCAAAACTTCAAGAGGTTTGAACACAAGTAAAAATAGAGTTGCATGCTGTGCTGGCCTCACCTCACAGTTGTGGACCAATACTTTATCTCTTGGCTTTTCAGACGTGTGATGGCCACGTTTGATTGATTGTGATATCACTAGTCTAAACCTCCAAACCAGTGTCACAATAAATCACAATGGCTTTTTTTTTTGTCAAGTTTTAAACCGCTTTCGGAGAATATTTCAAACGTTTTATTATGCAGGTTGTTGTGACGCCAAATGAAAATGAAGTAAATTTTGACTACTGAGAGTTCCCAGTAATTTCTGTAATTGAAAGGGTGTTGCGTGCGATAATAAAAAGTTTCGAGGGGGCACCCGGGTTTGAACCGGGGACCTCTCGATCTGCAGTCGAATGCTCTACCACTGAGCTATACCCCCACTCTGTGGCGTTGTGCTCCATTACATGTTGTCTTTTAGAAAAAATATTTAGCGTTTGGATCTGTACCACCTGACTCATTGTAGGCTGTACCCAGGGTATTGGATACAATTCACAAATATTACTTCTGTTGCAACTTGTATTTTATAATAAAATGGATTCCTAATATTTTGCCGCCGATATTTTAAGTTTTATCCCGCTCGCAAGATGATGAAAATGGAATACAATTTGCAGGAACTAAATCACATGTGACGAAGTAATAGAAACCCATTTTAATAATATCCTATTGAAATTAAATTGAAAAAATAAATTAGGGCTATTCAAGTACCTCCAAATGCCTAACTTGCTGCATTTGGTGTGGTTAGCTTCTTCACTAGTATCGTTGTGGCTCTCTGCACAGATGTGGTTAGTAGGCTAATTAGAAATTTTAATATTATTGTTTTTGTTCGTGTTTTATTGCATGGATGAAAATTATTTTTTGTTTGAACAGAAATATTGCGCACAGACATGGGGTAGCCATGGGTTCTCCTTTACCACCATTGCTCGCTTAACCGTATTAAAAAACATAGTTTTAACGGATAAAAATCTAATAACTTTCTTTATTGGTATTGATACGTAGAGAACATTATCATGCTGTGAACCGGGACAGAAATTCTTTTCAAGCGGTATCAATCAATTAGATATGTCTATTAAATTCACCCTTGAGTTAGGCGGTAGTTCTGTTAACTTTCTCAATCTTTCTGTTTCTGCAACGAACAAGAAGCTTGAATTTACCATTTATAGGAGAGATACTTACGCTGGTATTAATGTTCATAACTCGTCAAACCATCCACGAGTTCACTTCAAACTTTGTCCATACCTATGAAAAAGGAAAAACTGTTCAAAAACAAAAACAGTAATCAAGAGTACATCGACGAGCAATGGCAATATAATGAAGACCTCATTGACTTTGACTATATTAGGACTATAAAAAATAAGGGGTGTTCAAAGTTCAAATCTAGTTAGAAAGGTTGTAGTTGAAAAGAAGAATTGGATTAACTTACAAACATTAAATTCAGGGTAAAAGCGGCGTTCTTTTGGGTTAGAGTATTGTGGACAAACAGGCGGAAATTTACGGGTAGAATTAGGGAGCACGAGAAGGATTATAAAATACCAAGGGCGGTTCTGCTTTTGCAAATCAAATGAACGAATCCCCTCATTCCTTGAACTGACAGATAGGCAATACATCGAATTGCCCCATATTTGCCCCAAGGAATGTATGTTGGACGTACATGAAAAAAACGTTAAAAGTAGCCTCGAGATATCAAGTATTCCTCAAGTGTTCCTCCACTAATGGCTTCATTTCTGTAGTAACTTGGGTCACCTTATTCTAACATGTAGCTCAGTACAACAATTGAAGCTTATCGGCTCACTTTTTGTCGACTGCTCAAGCACTGTCTGTTTCCTTATCAAAATGACTGTTCCTGAACCCTCGGAGAGAGATATCAGTCTACTGCTTAAAAATACGAAGGAGTAAGGAGCGCTGATATCGTAGCCTTGTGTTCGTTGAGTCAGGCAATTAGATTGAAGGACATCAGAAATATTAATTGGCGACACGAAGAAATTACGAACTAAGCAAAATAGCTTTTAAAGCTGACAAGTTCGTTGAATATTAGCGTATTTTCGAAGTTTCCATGCGCTTTTCCCTAAAGTTCTTCTGTGGCGATGATGAGGTCAATCCATAATTCTTGCCAGTGGCCTGTTTTGGAAAAAAAGGGGAGTGCACCCTGCTCCTTAGCTGAGTCCCATTTAGTGGTTCAAGAGTTAGTTCTTGTCACAGAATGTAGACCATAATTAAGTACAAATGCTTTTCTACGAAGATTCCCTGGATTAAAATACCCCAAACGCCCCAGAACCTCCTTCTTCAGTAAAGCAGCAGCTCCAGCTGCCTTGTAGTGTCTCGATTCTGTGGGGGATGTTTCCAGAGAATGTCACTGCCTGTGATCGGGCAGCTGATGAGCTTAGTACCTCCTGACATGAGGCACTTGGACTACAGCCCCGATGTTTGATACTGTTATTATCCAGTTGATTGCTCTCTGATGCCTTGCGTGAGCTAGCAGACCCCCTCCACCACCGCCAGTTTCCTTGAGCTTCCAGCTCGAGATGTAGGTATTTTAACTTTCCTCAGATCTTAGAGGAAAACTCGATTTTGTGGCCTACTGAATCGAAAGAACCTAATTTTGTCACGTGTTCTTTATGCATATCAGTAGTTAGATTTGTGTGAAAACCGCTCGGCCAATTGATCGGTTTTTGTTTCGTTCGGATTTTTTGAATTCGAGAAATTAGGGTTATGAAATATTTCTATCAATGGGAATGGGTGGGAATTTTTCGCATTTTTCTCAAAAACGGCTCTAACGTTTTAGTTAAACGTTCAAATTTTCATATACTTTGAGCCTCCGTTTCATTTCCACACGTCTGTTTCAGATGTTGGTTACAACCACTATTAATATCCCCGAGTTCATGAGCGTCCAAGATGACTCGCTCCTTCAAGACGATCCTTCCCTTTCGCTGATCTCGTCGATCTCGGCTTCAGTTTTTGACGTTTATTTAAATTTTCTTCTGAATTTCTTCAACTTTTACTGCCCTTTACCACTCGCGACAACTGGGCACTGGATACAGCGATTCATCTTGCGTAAAACACGCCAACACATTAATTGGGTATAGCGATGCCGATTTTGCTGAAGACTTGAGTCCTTAAAGTTCGCAACATGATACGTTTTTCTTCTATCCGGTGGAGCTATTTCGTGGAGATGTGTTAGTGTGTCCACAACGGAATCTGAATATATCGTACCATCTGAATCAGTCAGAAAACTAATGTGGTTGCAAAGGGTTTTGGGTGGTATGAGGTCTGCATGTTAAAACCCTACACTCTTCGTAAACAACATGAGTGCAATCTGAAAGATAAAAAGTCTTTTATTTGACAAGAGACCAAAACATATTGATGTTCGTTATCGCTTCGTGAGGGAAATGTTAAAGAAAAGCTAGTTCAACCACGACACAAGTCGCAGATATTTTGACGGAGGCTTAGCCTAAGTTAAGATTGACATAAACTGGGAGTTTGATTGGAGGGATTCTGCCTAAACTCAGATTGAACCTGAGATTTTCAATGATGCACTTGCAAGCATTCTCTCTCCTCTTCAGCACAAGTGAAGAAGCAGTGGTAGATGACAGGAGCATCAAACAAAATCCGCTCGCTGTTTCAGTTTGTTCGATAACCAGCCGCGATTTTCGCACGCTTGCTTTCGAAGATTCTTTTCAATTTACCACTTCTGATATCTAGATATTTTAGCGTTCTAAATCATGTGTTTGGAAAAATGTTTTTTCCAAACCAACAACACATTATGATTTTGCCCAATTCCGTCTATTTATTTTGGTTTATTATTCAGTCTGATGTTTAAAGCCAGGAAACATTTTATAAAACAGATATTTAAGTCGTGAAATGGAGGGGGGGGAGGGTGAAGGAAAAGGAATATAAGGGTAGTATGTCTTGCTTAAATAGTCTGTTGATTGTCATTTTTGTATGGAGTGGTCTGTAAATCTGTCAGTTGGTTGTTTTCGTTTGTGTAATATCTTGAGTAAATATGGTGTCGCAATTTGTGTTGATTTGTACATTTATGATCTGTCCTATGAAGTTTTTTTGTTTGTTTATAGATTTCCGAAACTGTTCTCTCAAACAAAAATCCCATTTGATATATAGTTGTGCTAGCCTGTGCGGCAATCCGTTTGGACGAAGCCCATGGTTGTTATGGGCTCAAAAAATGGTTTAAAAAAGTAACAAAAACGCAATTTTGTTAGTTTTATTTCAACTACGTCGTGTTTGGTATGGTTTTATAGGTATTCGTTAATGTTGGGTCGAATAAAGCGAGTTTCAGCAGTGTAAGACTGCATCTAGACCGAAAATAGTGAAATTATAGTGAGCCAAAGTCTACTATTTGAAAGAACTCGCGGGACGTTTCATCAGTTGCACTCCATCCCGACTCACCCCAGCCAACAGTCAGCTGTCTAGTCGTGCCAGCTGCCTCCAGGCGCTTGGAATATATCGTTCTCGCCTTTCTGTTGTTGTCAGGTTGTCTAACCAAAACACCATAAATGTGAGGAGACAGCAGGCCAGCTATGAAAGCGTCACGTCCCTGATATGATTCTTTTTGTTTTGTTCTGCAGAAATGGCCTTGAAATCACACTCCTTAGCTATTGATTTAAGGGCCGTGATGTATTGAGTTATGATGTTTGAGGGAAGTTGTTTTCTGGTAGAGAGCAAATGACGAGCATATATAATGTTTTCGGTTTAATTTGTAATTAAATACCATTACCATTTCATCCCCCCCCCCCTCTTTATAACGGATGGGTATTTGAGGTGTGATACAACGTCAAGCTGCGCAAGAGAATAATAAACCATTGTGTAATAATTTGCAGCACTTATGGACTTGTTTCGTTTTTCAATTTCCAAACTAATAATTGTAAGCTCATTATTAAAAACGAGGGATTAAATACAGAACTCTGTCGGGACTGCCAGTAGCCACATGCAGTAACAGCCTCTTCCCATCCAGCTCTGAAGCCATCTATCCCAAAGGTAGGAAAAGTTAATACAACATGAATACGCTCGTTAAACTATTTAAGAGACAACCTATGTATGACTTGTAACAAATTTAAACTCATTTATTTTAACGAAAAACGTAGTCATGCGACAATGATGATAACGTATTATTCTAAGGAAGTACATGATAATGCTCCCAGGGCTAACGATAGCGCTATCAGTTTATGGTAACAAGCAAGGAGTTAATGAAGTTGCCGGGGTCGGAAATGTTTGCCGTTTATCTCAAGACCTAGCTGTGGGAACATATGTTTGTTGATTTTTTTTGTTCAATTTTACAGCCAGAGTCGAGTTAAAAGTCAGTTAAACGCCAACGCCTGTCATTCCAACAGTGCAGTTTGCGTTGGCTCGAACTCGTCGAAATTCTGGAATATCATGAATAACACAGTGGAGTCACCAGCTGAAACCACACTCATCAAAGTAGCATTGGTGAGATTTTAATGCTAGCTTGTATGATTTTTGTGGTTTAAGTGGTTGATTTTTGTTTCTAAATAAAGTTTCACGAGGACAGGAGAGTGATTATTGAAAGCACCGTAGGAACACGGGTGGGTCTTGATCAAACGGGTGGTCTGTTCATATGCTTGGGGTCAATGGTTTGTTGATGGTTAGATATGAGGCCTCACTCCAAAAATGTTGTATGGCTCATGGATCATATAGTGGTAGTTGTTGTGTACTCAATAGCAAATATTGTGACAGATCTGTTTAGGGTTCAATAGTGCTAAAGTTCCACGAGCCTCATGCGGAGGAGGGACCTATTTCAACTCACTGGAACCACTACAAAGCCTTGTTGCATACCACCAATACCATGAATTAATCTACGATAGATGACAAGGTACTTATGACTAACTACATTTCGCTTTACAGTTTTATCGGCATGGTGAGAGATCTTCTGTGCTTCCGTTATCAATGCCAGGTATCGACCAACCAGACTGGCATGGCGACCCTGGCCAACTCACAAAGGTACACATTAATGCCAGACTGCTGTGATTTTTTGTTCAAAGAAACATGTCACTATAAAGAAACATTTAGAGTGCTTTCTATAGAAGTGTTACGGGACGAACCAAACCCTTCGATTCAGCGGAGGCTCATCCGGGGCATTTATGATGACTGGGCACCTCAAATGCCTTGATTCGCTCGAGACTTCGCAGCAGTCAGTTGAATCTGAGCCGGTTCCCGTGTTGCCCGCGCTCGCGTTCGCTCCTACTCAGTTCCCCTGTCTGTGGTGGTAAAACTCCGAATGTAATTCGCGAATAAAACTCTCTGTTCCAATTGCATTCGGCTTGATATCGTACTAATTTCCCGACTCTCTTAGTGCGATATCGCTTCGATATAAATCCCCCCCGTAACAGAAGATTAAGGTATACATTACCTCTCACCATACAGTAGCAATCCAATTAGCCCTATTCAATGAACTCTGCAGAAGATGCTGGTAGATTGTACATGGTGCCACACAGTACAGGCCCACTTTAAATTCATTCAGCCCTCCAAAAGAAACAAGTAGATATTGTGCTAAACTTTTTAAACTACCTAGAACTAACCAGTGAATGTAGCATCAACCATACGTGTATATTTTTACGTTTTCATGATTTTCGTAAACGCAAAGTATTTTCTGAATTCGCCAGCCAAGCTTGTTATTCGCAGGAACGCAATCTGCAGAACCCAAATTATAATTGAAATATTTGGTGAGTAGCAGCACACAACTTTCCTCAGCCTTCATCCATGTGACAAGCTGCTATATATGTACAAGCGCTGTATCCTTCGTTCAACCCATTATGAGAACACTTATGGTCGTGACAACGTAGGCGCTAGTTAGTTGAGAGTACCCTTCCTGTTTGATCGGATCTGTGAGAGTCGTATTTTGAGAAATGGTTACTTTTTAAATACCTTTAGTGATTTAGTGGAAATTCACCACAGGTTATTGACAAAAAGTGGAATGCAGGAACAAAAATTACATCTAGAGTAACCTCGAGAAGAAATGTAATGACAGTTACCAATTTTATTGCCCTTATATTATGGCTAACTTGGAATAGAAACAGCACACCACGATTTCATTTAAAGCAGAGTTGTTCAGCCCTCCTTGAGGTGTGCATCGATTTAGAGGGGTTTCGGCCTGATTGTATATATATTTTTTTAGGAAATCCAAATATGATTACACTGTTGGAAAGAGCGTTAAATTTCCAATAGTCCCTAACACTTTTGGAAGTAGGACTCATTTTCAAAACTTACCCTAATCATTGAAATCGTCTGATTAGTTAAAATCAGTGGGTCTCGATAAACGTGTTCCAGTTTCAATCTTTCTCCTCTGAGGGAAAAAACTTTCTAGTCTTCCAAAGGAATACTCAAAAAATATCAAATGCGCCGCACTACACAATTTTCCTTGGCTCTAAATAAATTCACTAGTTTTCAAGGCTTTTGCTACTGACTCAAAACGAGATGCCAGCACTTTTTGGAAGCCAAAGCCAAAACACTGAAATTGGTGCGTAGGCCCCCAAGGATGTTTGGAATAAATTAAGTAATCGGGATTTTTTTATTGCCATTGCAGGAATTGGAATGAGAGTTGTCATTATATTTCTTCAAGAGGAACGGGAATTTATGATGGGTAACGGGATTCCTTCTTTTAATACCCCTGATGTAGAACAACAAATAGGTATTGTCTCTTCCTCTGATAGACCGTTGAAAGGAGATGACAACCAAAAACGTGTTTTTATTAACATTTTCGAAATTACAGAGAACGCATAACCAAATTTGATCAAACTTTCGAACCAGCAACATTGCGTTCTTGGCCACTATTTTTGAAACCACGGAGATATAAACAGTACAAAGGAAAATGAGATTTATCAAACATTAAGTCATCTTTTCTTTTTTTCACTTTCCGCTATCCAAAGGGTAAGGAAGGTATTACAATTGGCATTACGTTTTGAGGCGTACTGAACCCAAAAAACCTCAGTTCGATTGGAAAGGGGAATGGGGAACCAAAATTTACTAAAAACTAAGGGTTTCCGCATTTTCTCAAAAACGGCATGCGCATTTGATTAATCTTTCAAATTATCTTCTACTAGTTAGTATCCAACTTTTCTTCCCCATAAATATCTCTATGAAAATTTGGTGAAAGGAGCACAATTGTTTAGTTTTTTCCACTTTTTAGCAAAACGGCTCCAACGATTTTCATCAAATTCGTACAGTATCTATTCATATAATCAATAGCCATATATTGTTCTCCATTATGTTCCTCCATTAGTCCATTGAACAGAGATAAAAACCAAAATGTGTCGAAAATATTGTTTTTGGAACTTTTTCATAATTTCCGGAGTAACTGCTTCACTGGCTGCTCATAACCACGTACATATTGTTTGACACGGTCCCAATATTTTTTTGAATTATGTGGATTGCGCTAATTTTACGCTTCTCGTTCATTTAATTAAATTTGTGTAGGTGGGGATGAGAAATTGCTATTCGCTTGGGAAGAGGTTGAGGAGCCGCTACGATGCTATTTTGGGGCGCGACTACAGTAAAAATGTGTATTCAGCAAAATCGACCTGTTTCGACCGCAATGTGATGTCTGCGTCTGTTTTATCAGCAGGTAAACTATTGTTTCTTTTTGTTCTTTAAACAACAAGAAGGGAGAGTCAACAGTTATGTGAAGTCGAGAAAATGTTTAGCATCAAAAGTTCTAATTTGTTGGGGGAAGTTCTAATATGTTTGTAAAGGAGTAGCACCAACAGATTGATTTACTAATAGTGCGCCTGAAATTTTGCAGGATTGTACCCACCGACCGAGAATACCTCTTGGAGCAGTGAGCTTCCGTGGGTTCCTATCCCCATCAGCGTTGACAACTCGGTAAGCAACGTTAACAGTTGCCCAATGTGGCATAACGATAGATTACTGACTCTATCCTTGCAATGAAATTGGGGAGATGAATTAGGAAGACGGGCAATTACATGAACAAATAGGTATAACAGACCTGATAAAGGTTCTTCAGTCTTAGGCATTAGGGGACTCACTGAACTGACTGTGAGCAACTGTTTCAACTCACACAGGGCTAGAACCAAGCGGGTTTGTATGTGAACGTGAGTGGTTGCAGATTTTTCTTATTTTCTTGACGACAGTTGTTCTTCCAGGATGCTGCTGCCAGTAGATAGTCTGTAAATTCCTTCATTTTTCACCGCAGTCAACTTTTAATACCCTCCGTAAAAACGAGCGAATGGAGGCAACTGCCTAATGAGTTAGACATCAGCTTGATGGGGCTGTGCTCAGAAATTCAATTAGGTCCGCTTCAAGTTGCAGAGTATCAAGTGCTTAACAATAATTTGTTTATATTCAAAGCGTCCATTACCAATTACGTTAGATGTTGTCAAACTAGCATGTAGACTTTGATAAATAGATGGACCCTCAGCATTCTCCCCTGAACTGACTCACTCCTGATATGTCTTTTTCAGTTTTTAAAATACTTCAGCCATCCCCGAATATTATACGAATATCTAGTCCTCAATCTGGATGAAATGGATAAACGTTTCGCAAAAGCCGTCGTTCTTTTTGAGGAGGAAATTGGCTATAAGTTCCAAAACAGAGAAATCCCGGCCCCTGAATTGTACAAGTTCTTTGACATTCTGGTCTGCTTGGTAAGTCCCCAGGCTTATTAGTATTGCTTATAAGTGTTTAGGGAGCTCTCTTAACTTTTAATGTGTATGTCTAAAGAATAGATGAGCCTCCAGGTTAATTTGGAGGGAAAGGAGGACAGGAGGCTGAAACAGCTGCTTTAGAGCTTAGTATTTGTCACACTGTTGATTAAATTCTTGGATTGTGGTTCGACTTATCGATCTATGAACTGCCACATGGCAGAATTTGAAACTGGCTGTGGCTGGAGCTATGTGGCTCCAGATTGAAGTAATGAGAATATTCTAATTGGGTGGAGTTTCAGTTCTTGCTCTATGTGTTTTATTTCCCAGAAGTGATGGGACTGCAAATAACATCTCAGAAAGGCTACAGGAATAAGAAGATATCAGGGCACCAGCCAAGGCTGAGGACCAGTGACCAGTGACCAATGACCAAAGTTGTGGCCATCCACGCCCATTTCTCAACTCCCCAGAGTTGGTGGGAGTCGGCTTGGCTTCGTTAAAAGGGATAGTAGAATCATCCAGTCCCCTCCACAAATTCGAGGATCTTTTTCCACTCGATCTCCCTCAGGCTAGTGTTGTTTAGCGTTCTCTCCCATAATTTACTACATGGCAGGCATTCTCTAAGAAAGTGATCTACCATTACTGTTGGCCCACATAAGCACCTGGCGTTGGTGTTGGAATTGATCCTGATAAGAATCTGCCCCACCGCGTAGTGCCCAGATAACATACCTATAATTCTTCGTAGTCGTACTTTGCTCAAACTCAGCTCCCAGCTGGTTCATTGCAAGTTTTAGCTAGTTATGCCTGTAATTTTGTTATGTTGGCACCCCTCATGATTGTTTATTTCATCCCTAATGTTGTTCCACATTTTCCTATTTATTGTCTTTTTCACTTGTTCCATTGTGATAGGTGAGAATGGTTCTGGTCCATAGATGTGTCCCGTGGCTCCTGTCTTGGCCAGTTCATCCGCTCACTCATTCCCTAAATATCCTTTGTGCTCGGGTATCCATTTTAAGGTAACTGTATTCCCTCGTTGATGGAGTTTGCAAACTTTGTGTTATGTTTCTTCCATGAGGGAACTTCTAACTATTGGGTTATCCAATGTTTTTACGACAGATTGGTTGTCACTATAGATAGCTATAGTAGTGTTCCTAATATTCCTCATTACAAGCATGCTAGTACATGAGTTTCACGTGATGAGTTCGCTTTGATATACTGAGGTACCTAATGAGAGTGATTCCTCCCATTCTAGTGCAGTAATATATGCTCCCATTCCTCCATTACCTGCCGAATTTTTAGAGCCATCTGTGTAGCAGATGATTTCTGAGTCATCTACTACTGATGTCCTCCTATCCCATATTTGCCTAGAGTCTATTCTAGTATTGAGGTTTCCCTAGAAGTAATATGTCATTGTCCTGTCATCCATTGGCATGCTTGGTATACTGTTTTTGATGCTTGACCACATGGTTCTGAGGCTGTAATTATGTGAGTGACAGCAGTCTCCATTCTTTATGAGTCTTAGTGTCCCTCTCATAGCTTCTTGTGTGATTTTTCATTTCATTGGTAACACTCACTTGCCAATGCGGCCATTATGATATTGGGTGTGCTGTGAAATGCCCCTGTGATTGACATAGTTATAATCCTATCTACCTAGTATAGGGCACTGTTTTAAGTGGCACTTGGACACCAGACCAGCGCTCCATAGGCAACTCTAGGTCTCACAATCGTTTGATATATCCATTTCACGAGTGTTGATTTTAAGCCCCATATTTTCCCCACCAGACCTTTGATCTGTAGGAGAAGTTTCCTTCCTTTTTCTAATTGACCAGCTATTTGATTTTTCTGCCTTGGTTGTCTGTCTAATATGACTCCTAGGTATTTCACTGATGATGATAGGGGGATACCAGGGGATGATAAGATACTGTATCCCCCTTGCATTACATGATAACCAGTAGTCTCGATTCTTATCCTGCTAAAAACTGTCACTGTCGTTTTAGTCGGATTTATGATAAGAAGAGCTATCAAACTAAGGTTGATATAGCCCTACGTAAACGTTTTGTAATCACATTTGATCACGACTCTTTAACCATCAGTTGATTTAACTTTGTTGCGAGTGGAGTGTTATTTGAATTTTCCCATGTTTGGAGTTTGAGTAGTCCTTGCGCAGTTCACATTTTTGTGATTCTGAACAGTCTAGGTTCCTTGGGTGGTAGACAGAGTAGTAGTGTAAATCAGGTTGTTAGTGCTATTAGTTTACCATAGGTCAATATTCAGAGCCTGCCAGAGCCTTGCCACCATTGTTCTTATTCGCAAATAAATCAACTTCTATTTCCATTGCCTCCACCCTTTTTCAGATAGGAGTCCACCTTTAGCTGAGTGTAACTTGCTAGAGATAAAATTGTGTAAACAAAGTAACTAATTCCTTCTGATCTCCACATTTCGAAGTGTATTTCTGAAGTGCGTTCTATTCTGAGAGCTGGCATAGAGTAGTCTGCGCGTCCTCCTCATTTATTTAATATAGTTCATTCTCTTTTGGTTAGTTTCTATAAAGATGATTTGGTGGCATTGGAAAAGAACTAGATGAGATGTGACCACACAGCAGGTGGCAGACGCAATTGTGGTATCCACTCTCCACATGGAGTCTTCCACCTTACATTGGACTTTTGTCCTTCAGACGCCTTTTTCTGCCCAGCAGAAGAGGTTCGTAATAATCGAGCCTGTACAGATGGCACATGGGTTGGGAGATGGCAGGTCAAGTGCATCAGACTTGGGTGGGGGCATGAGGTTGAGGTCTCCTGGTTTCAGAGGGAGATGGTGATAGAAGTGATGTTGAATTCCATAGGAGGAAGATGCTTAACATTAAGGAGAGGAAATTGTGGTATTCCCATACACGAGGTCACGAGGGAGAGCAGAAAGATGTTATGGAGACTCCACTCTGTTGGTGAACATGAGAGAACTCAGATAAGGAGGGACCCTGCATACACTACACTTAGGGAGCTGAGGGTAGGTATTACCAACCTGGCAGTTGCTAAGAAGCAAGGAATGTATAGGAAACGAGGTGGCCCATCTGGCTGAAATGGAGTTGCGTTGAGACCACGATCATGGTAATGAAAACTGGCAATGGGGCAAAAAGCTCGTCTATTTATGGTCAAGCTACGTTTTTCTGTTCATCCGTTACAAACCAGCTCATACCCAACAAATTGTGCTAATCTCTCTGTGTACTGTAAACTCAGGTTATTTTAAATCATTACCTTCACTATAAATTGGGCTTTAAAAAGTATTCAAGTCTCACCTGTAAGCTTTTACATTGCTCCATATTTTTCAGCGATCCCACGGTGTTAGTCTTGGGAAGTTGTGGACTGAATTCTTGGAGGAAAATGAGCCTTTGTTTTATGAATGGTTCAAGTACCTGATTTCTAATACAACTGTTCAAAAGCAACTAGCGTCGAGTGAGTATTTATAATAGTAGAGAGGTATGGTCCAAGCGTTGCATAATTAACTTATTTGCAATCAGTAGTGTTGTCAACATGGAAGGTGGACTTAAGGTCTGTAAAGTGCACCCTCAACGTGTGCACATAGGTACGTTCCATGCCAGCTTCTAGGTATAATGATAATTTGGGAAGGCTCACAGTGTTTTCCTTTCTGCCTTTCCTCTTTCGTGTCTTCACACATTGGGTTTTCCTTAAACTGAAATGGCCTGGTTGCTGTCATTACGTTTCGGTCCATATTAAAGTACATGTTTAAACATTTCGATGTTTTTTAGTTGAAAATTGAAATTGTCTATTAGATTATGAACAATGAACCTAAGAAGGAAGCGCCACTGACGTAGGCTCATGTTTTTCTCACAAGTGACAACAACTGCCACTATATTGGGGAACAGTGAGTCCCTTTTACTTGGTTTTTAGGTAACTCGTAATGAGCAACGAGATCATCCGTGCTTCTCAATATGTGCGCTTACTGACAGGCTTTGGACGTTTGGATGCTCTACTGTCTCACGAAAGGAGTAGATTAAAATAACATACATATAGATCGGCGCCGATTCCATTATTCCCCCAAATTTTCTGAATGAAACTCTTTCTTTCAGGGCAGGGGATGGACAGCCAACCAGGCACAGATCTTTAAAAAAAAAAGGGGCCTGATAAGTGAATAAGGGCCTCTCAAACGGCACAAATGGGCTCAATACAAAAAAAAACAAAATTTATATTAAAAATAAAAAATAAAAGTGTCGGCAACTCACCTTGCCTTGCTCTCACTCAATGGAGCGAGTTAATGACGTGAATAATGCTCAATAATCCCTCGTGGGCTACATTTCTCTTTCCAAGTCCTTTTTTTTCTTAGCATGCGACAACTATTCCTGCAAAGTGACAACGGGCGACGACGGCGGCAACAAACACTCCTTCGACTGTAGGGCCTGGCTTCTCCTGGTGCTCAGTGGGGACGCGGCTTCCCGGGCTTTTCACAGCGTCCAAAATTGTTCCTTCACAATACGTACACGAAAGCGTAGGCTTGACCACTTCTTGGTATTCGCTGCGTGTGAAAAGTTGGTCTCCTGTGACGTACTATTAATTGATGGGAACTCCGGCAATGGGCTGGCTGATTACCCCGACTCTCCAGAATGAGTGCAGATGCGTCCAATGGCTCAAGAGAACAACCGTCAAAACGCAGCCTCTGGTGACTCATCATCTGAAGACTAGGCATGAGAAAAGGATATTGGTACTTGATTGTCTCTGGGGAAGGACTGAGCACCATCTTGGTTCTGCCCAGTTTACCATGTGTCTTGACGATCTGCATGCTGTGTTGCTTGATCTGACGTATGAATGTGCTGGATGGATCTTTGAATAAAGATATCTGAAGCTCCATGAAGGGGGGAGATGAAGAAAACCCCTGGAATGGAACATGCTTCAAGAAAAGCTCCAAGCAGATCCAGTTTTAGTGTCTCGAAGGTTTTTGTCTGGGGTATCAGTTCACTGGTGGTCAATCTACCGTTTATCCTCCCTTTACCCTTCCTTCCCACCCTTTTCAAACTCTTCAAGTTCTACAGTTTAATCACAAGAAAGTTACAGCCCAACTCTTCGGTTCACAGGTGTGTTCAAAGAAACCCTTTTCGACTTCATTGACAGTCAACAGAGGTTTCTCACAGTGAGCGCCCATGACGTCACCATTCAGCAACTGACCACGATTCTGGGCTTAGAACTTAAATCATGGCCTCTTTGCACTTCTGGCGTCGCGATAGAATTTCACGAGAGAACTGGAGAACAGTTCGTTAAAGTAAGTTACGACAGATATGAACTATAACTGGAACTATCAATTACGTTGACTTGCCCTGCGTTCACCTTCTTAGTCTTTTTAAGCGTTCAAATTCGCGTTAATATAACCGAACAAGAGGTCAGAGGATAATAGTTGGGCGCCATTCTTCGAAAATGAAATATCTGGTGCGCAGAAACACAACTTTCATCCCTATAAATTCAACGATCTGCTATGTATACCCATAATGTAGCATCGTGCAACGCATTCCTACAGAAACATTACATTTGAACAAAACTTAGTTACTAGTTCGTTGTGAGTACCCCGTTAATGTGACAAAAATCAATGCCGTTTTGGAGAAATTCAGAAAAACAATAATGTAATGTGAATGTACGTATTTGGTGAGCTCGTCTTCTCTGGTATCTCACGAGCAAGAGAAGACGGACTCACCAAACAGATGCGTTAACTTTAGTCATTCACATGACTGGCGGAACTAACCCAATTACGATGAGATGTATCTTGGCTTACTATAGATAGTCCAGAAGTAAATTGACTGTACGTTCCTAGATGATACGTCACCGGGTTAAGCAAATTCAGTAGTGCGTGGAAAACCAGAAGTGTTTTTTAAAAAATACTTTTTTTAGCATGTTTTGTTTGTTTTCACTATTCAACGGACTGTCAGAGATAGATTTACGGAGAATAATAAGACATTCACTGTTAGAAGAAGCTCGATGAAAATATTTGCTACTGTTTTACCGAAAAGTTACCAAACAACTTCTTATGCTTCATAAGGCTTATGAATTCTGTGGCTTATGAGTCTGAAAAACAACTGTCGGGGTCCCCTTTTTAAGGGCCATGTGTGGCCTTATAAAGGGCCGACGAAAATTTGTTGTTGTGTTTGTAGGTCCTGTCTGTCGGTTGAGAGAGTGTGAGGTTTCTCCGGCGTCGTTGCGTAGGTCGAAGGGCTTGGTTGAGCAGTAGCTCCTCACGGCGAGGGACTCGGTTGAGTCGTCGCTCCTTCTCCTGCAGACGCGAGATGAGGGAGGCTCAGTTGAGCAGCGGACGAGGGACGAGTTCCTCAGGCGTCGAAGCGTAGTTTGAAGGGCTCGGTCGAGCAGTAGCTCCTCACGGCGAGGGACACGGTTGAGTCGTCGCTCCTTCTTC
Source organism: Pachypeltis micranthus (assembly GCA_020466155.1). Classification (NCBI taxonomy): domain Eukaryota; kingdom Metazoa; phylum Arthropoda; class Insecta; order Hemiptera; family Miridae; genus Pachypeltis; species Pachypeltis micranthus. The sequence goes on along the minus strand of CM035770.1, from coordinate 41,312,158 downwards.
TTCAGACACGAGAGGGCGGACTCGTCATCCCCACTGGCTCCGCTGATGGTGGTTGGTTGTTGTCGGAAGAAGAGATCGGTGTAAAAAGGAAAGAATGAATGCGTATGTCCGTTTTTTTTCGGACGCTTCCGGGGAGGGGAAATCTTCAAAAGACACCCAAATGGGTAGTGTCGGATTTTTACCGACAAAAACCCCTCCCCCGCGGTTGCCAACCCGGAGGTTCTAAAATGTGCGATGCGGGGAGGGCGGGACGGGGTTAGCGTGGAATGAGGGAGCCAGGGCCTACGGACGATTTCCGAGGCGTTGGGGGCATATTGTGTGAGGCAGCTGATGGACGGGTTGGGGTGACCCGCCACTGAGTTGAGGAGGTTGAGGCGGCTGCGCTGAGCGAGGGGAGGCCTGTTTCCTTCAGGAGCTGCCGGTTTCTGATGTAGCGGGGTGAGCGGAGGACTCCTCGAAGGGACTTCATGTAGGTACCCTCGAGTTGGTGAAGGGAGGAGGCCGTGCCCCAGACGGGGATAGCGTAGGTGCTGATGCTCCTGATGATGGCGTTGAAGACACAGATTTTCGTTGGATGTGAGACCTTTCTGTTGTTGAAGAACGGCCAGAGAGAAATGAAGGCTCCGTTGATTTTGGCACGAACTGCGAGGGTTTGCCTGACCCAGTTGAGTTTCCTGTCGAAGATGACACCGAGGTACTTGGCCTGGTGTTTCCAAGGGATTGGATGGTTCCCCACTTGGATGGGGGGGGGGGATGTTACGGCGGGAGAAGAAGACTGCTTCTGATTTGGATTCGTTGAGGCGTAGTCCCCATTTGTGGTACCAGCTGAGCAGGGACGGCAGGAACGTATTCATGACTGTGGCACATCCGCATATTGTGCAGTGATGATCTTCTCGTGGACAGGTATGTCGTGGCAGAAGATGTTGAAGAGGGCGGGGGAGAGTTTTGAGCCTTGGGGTACGCCAGCCGTGATGCGGTGGGTGGTGGATAGAGGCGTTTGTCCGTGCAGGCAGGCCCTTACATACGTACTCCTGGAGGGAGTCGTCCTCTCTGGTTGGCCACCTGCTATCCCCTCCAGGAGTCGTCTGTGGCTCGCGGCTAGCGCCCTCTGTCGGGATGACTTTCCTGTGAGGCGCCTTTTTTGTAGGTAATGGTGGCAACAACGTTCGGGATAATGATCTGTGCGTACGTGAATGCGATTGAGGAAGAACGGCATAACCGATTCAGTTCGAATTTTATGTTCAGCTACAGATCAACACGGGACGCCAATGTAAGGGTTTGAGCGAAACTAATTGAATGATGATTGATGAATTGAAACTAACGTCGTTTTTCGACAAACTCCCCTATAATTCCAGACCTGTGAATACTTGCTTTCTCAGAAAAAGTTTCAAAGTTTCTTGATAATCTCATCAATTATTTATTCTAGGGTTTTCAATGAACTTTGTGGTAGCAGCAGCCTGATAAATTTCGAAGCGTTGTGCCCTACAAGTTTTTCAATATATAACACGAGTTTTAGTTAAGTTCTAACAGACTTACTGTGTGAAAAACTTAACGAATTAGTTGCAAAACTCACCGAATGAGCTGAGGAAATTTGTATGATGCATGGTACCAGATAATTTTTCTCAATTTGTCTCAGTAAATTTGAGTCAATAATTGCTCAGTTGACGTTTGAACTCTATGGTGCAGTAATAATGATGATCTGATGTGCCCAAGGAGTAAATACGCCTGCTGGGGTACTGATAGCTTATCAGAAGATGAACTTGGTACAAATACCCAAAAGGGCCCTCTGTATACTCAATAATACACAATTTTTTGGTTCATGCTATATCTTTTTCCCTCCAGAGATTTGTCTGATTCGACCTAGCTCACATTTGTTTGTCTTCTAGTTATTTTACATCGAGAGCGCTAATGGTTTGATGACTCCATTCAAAATGAACGGAAAAGTCGATTGCAGTTTAGCTGACTTCAAGGAAAATTTGCTAAAATGGCAGCCAGACGACTTGGACGCGTTGGGGAGCTCAGTCCCTGAAGAACTCAAAGGCTTCGACGTTTACTCAAACTTCGTAATTCATTTATCTCCCAAAATTAAATAAATATTGATCGCCGTCAAGTGCTCTATAAATTCCCTCCAGTATTCCTCTGCGGGTCTTTAACACGATTAATCGACATTGCGTATTAAATGAATCACATTGACGCGTGAGTAACAAGTGTTATTCAAGTCGATCCTCCTTCTTTACAAGGGCCCATTCTCACTAATCTCAATTTGAACATGGAAGAGTAGGGGTGCACTGAACTTGAGAGGGTTTGAAAAATTAACGCAACTTACTTCTCTCGCTCAAAAATAGAATTATATCGAAAACGCTGCAAATTATTACACAGCGGTATCCTATTCAATCGAACGTCGAAAATTATTAAGAATTACGAGTATATCTGGAAAAAGACAACCAAATGGTTACGAGACTCATCCCATTGGATCCTGCGTCAAAAAATGCTCGTAAACGTTCGAAATATGACCACAACACCGGGACAACTCAAACTGACATTTCTAGGCGACGCTACGCAATTGTCACGACGCGACGAGTCGAACTGACGGGTAGTTGGAGTGAGACGGAAGGCAGTGCCAGGAAATGAGCGCAGGGTGGGAAGAATAGGTAACTTTCGCTACACGGTCCTGCGCTTATAAACGCTACCAAACATGACATAATTGCAATAAAACTTCCAAAATTTCGTTTTTTTAACCACGTTTTGCTCATAACAACCAAGAGTTTCTACAAATCTGATTGCCGAGTAGACAGGGATCACTAGGTAAAAAATGGACTTTCTTTGCGATAGAACGCATGTTTTTTACCGCGTTAAACGTATAAAATGTGGCGCTGACTCTGGATGGACATTACAGATTTGGAACCCAAATGTCTTGGAACGTAAATTTTCTTACCCGAAAGCGCAGGTGAATTATTCTGAATGAATACTAAACCAAAAGGGCGGCTGAAGAAATGTGAAGAGTGCGACGTCAAGAATCGCAGAATAGAGAAGAATAAAAGGGTATGGAACATTCCTTTGATTTCTATTAACGACGAAGGGATCCAACTCAAAAATATCTGCTGCGACCCATCCTTAGCCCCAAGTGCTTTCAGTAATAAATAATAAATAAAATCTGTAGTTCAACTTTTAACGTAGAAACTGATGAGGCTTCACGTTCCAGAACTCATTGAGCTACGCCTACTTATGACCCGAACATTGTTGTGTAAGTTCATTCATTTAAAATCCCCCCTCAAAATGTAACATTCTGAACCTGCATTGTCCGTCTTATGTCCAGGCCGTACTTTTCCCTTTAACGCGGTCTAAAAAATCCGCTGTTTCGTACAAAAACTTCATTTGGTATCTAGTTGTGCCTGCTCGCTTGGCAATCCAACTGCCGATACCCCCCATGGTGGCCACCTTATTAACTGTTGACGCCTCAGAAAGAACCAAATTTTTGACTGCGAGTTTCCTACAATCGTTATTCGTTCGCTCTTTTCTTCGTTCTTTGCAGCCTCTGTTCAGCTTTGTCCTGTCACCTGCTAACTTGAGCTCCTCAGCTATCAAGCGCGATGATGACTGAGTTTGTTGTGGCGGGAATAGGACCAGTGGACTCTGGTTCGATCCCTGACCAGGCATCCTTCATAGGGGTTGGTTTTTAGGCTAACTAGAATGAGTACTCCCCTGGGGAGTAGGTAATTGGTCTCATCTTACCATAGCTACGATTACCTCTGCTGAAGCTCCCTGCTTCAACATCCGCTTCGCTAGTTTACCCACAATCCCCCAAAGACATCGAAAATTCTCTACTGTGTCCTCACCTTAGTACCGATCAAACTGGGAAGTAATTTGCTTCATGTTTTAAGGAGTTAAATTTCACGATATTGGATTCCCACATTGCTGTTCACCCAGTCATTTAATTTCAAATAATACACTAGTTGTCAACTGTGCAAGAGAACAATAAACCGTTGATTAATCGTTTTCAGCATTTTCTGAAATTTATAAGGTAAAAACTGTGCTAAAGTAGATATTCTTCGAAAGTTCTCTGCAGTTAGTATCATCTGAGACGGATTTGTAAGAAAAAACTGAACTAAAATCTTCTTTTTTTCTGAATTGTTGAATATTTATGGTGCTCTCGCTATTTTTCCGCGGATGAGAATTTCATGGTACTGTCGAGTCATTTGCAGCTGTTAGTCAAAATTGTTCAAGCTATTTTTGCCGAAAAAGAGGAAGTTGGTTGTACAAGAACGTTACTTTGAATTTTGACATTTGGTTACAAACATGGTTAAACATGGATTGTATAGGTAACATGTTGAACTAATAGCACGGTTTTTCTTAAATTGCTTCGTGAGTGAGATTTATAATGAATAACATTTTGTTAAAATCGATTGTTGTAGAAACTAGGAGCAACTCAATAATGCCTGTTTCTACTTAGAACGTTAAGTTTTACGCAATTCGCATATACTGAGTGAAAAACTAATTGGAGTAGTCGCTAGAGCGATAAAAATCGTTGAATGTATTTCGGGGCTGCAGATAGTTGTGTGATTTTGGCCATCACGAAATTCAAATTTCCAAGAGTCGAGTAGAACAAGTTTTAGATTTGTACTCGCAGTGGTAAACGTGAAAACTGCTTTAGTTCGCTCGACATCCTATAAACCGTGCGTCAAACATCAATAATTTTCAAGTCGGAATTTCTTTAGGTCGAGAGCGTCAACTCGGTTTTCAGCCGCCGGTCTTTGTTTGAGAAGAGATTGGAACAGGAGATTGGAACAGGAGATCATAAACGGCAAATAGCTTCCAAAACGCCAGACCACACTTCGGATAGTCGCGTGATTTCGGGAATCAGGGGGATCCAAATTTCCACTAGTCGAACGAATGTGAAGTAAGTTTTCGAGTTTAGTCCGCATTTTGGCGGCGAACATGTGAGCTACTTTAGTTTATTTGTTATCCAAGAGATCATGCGAGATTGTCGAACTCGGACATTTCGAGACTGAGAATCGAGCGCGTGAAATCGATTGTCAACCCCCCCCCCCCCCCCGAAAACACTTTGGGGTGGCAAACGACCAAAATTAGTTCACTCGACATCTAATAGATCGCGTGGGGCTGACGAACTCGAACCTTTCGAAGTTTTCAAACAACCGTGTTCTTTTGGTTCAATTATTTTGACTAGACAGCGTAACTCACTTTTAAATCGCTCTCAAATCGTGTTGTCCAACACCACACGCACATGAGAGGCAATGCACGCTCTCTTTCCTTGTTAATATCTTCCACACCATTTATTCCACATCATCAAATCCTCTCACTTTTTCCGATGACCGAGATGTTCTGGCAAGGCAAGACAATGCGTAATCCTCTACAAGTACGTAGTTCACCCTGTCAAAGGACAAATGTCTTCCTGGAAATCGAAATACGAATAAAGAGACCACGCCGCTTAATGAAGGTTTTTTTTCGATTCAATAGGCCTCAAAACGGTATGATCTGAAGAAAAATTATTTTAATTTGCGATAGCAATACTTATCTTATCATTTGAATAGCAGATAGTGAACAAAATACCACTCCAGAATGCAATAAGGAAATATCAAGGTGTGCCGTTAGTATGTGAGCTTATGGCAGAACCAAATCGGTTCTAACTTGACTTCCAACCGTCATATCAACCCCCCAAAACTGGGGGAATGAGCCAGATCAGCCCATAGCGAATTATAGTTATCAGAGAGATCGAAACGCCTAATATGTTTCCTTTAAAACGATTTCGATTAATTGTTTTTCTGCGAACAGTTTCAAATGACATAATTGTACGACCGCTGGCATCCTACTTGGATGGGTGTAATAGACCAGGCCACTGCTCAGTCCCCGGCTCATTTGGAATGTAGGAGCTCGGCAGACTGACATGGTAGTATACCTTGGCTCCTGTGTTGCGCTGCGTGATGTACCTTTGACCAAGAGGAGCCTATATTGGAGGGGTGGGTACATAATTGTGCTATGAAACTCTCATCCTCGGAAAAATTAAAAGAGTAGCACAATAAATTATTTTTAAAATGCCTATTTTAGTACAGTTTTTCTCTAATAAAGCCCGCCCAAATGTTAAAAGCGTCCTAAAAAAACTGGATGGTAGTCCAATAAGCTATCAATATGATGGCAGTTTAAAGTAATCAGAAACAACTACATAGATTCCAGAATTCAAACTCGCGTAATTTTGTCGAGCAACTATTATCTCAGTATTTCCCCTTGTAATTCCAAAACTGTGCGTACGTACCTTGCTAGAACATTCACGTTGGCAGTATAATCTATTACTTATACGTTGGTGTTTCAATGAAGGTCGTGGCATAAGTAGCAGCAGCTCAACAAATACTGGAACTTCAAGAGCAACTAGTTTCTACGTAGGAGGTTAACAAGTTGCTGGAGATAAAAATACCTGAATATGGTTCTTCCTGAGACCAGGTATTCTCAAACATTAAGGGCGTAAAAGAAATTATTCAACGGTCCCCTCTCCTGTTTCAATAGTTAATTGAGTGTAGGAGCGGGGGTCAAGGGGGTTCTGGTGTACAGAATCTTCTCTAGCGCCTACTTCCCCGAGGCTGATGCCAGGCCCCATTGTCGTAACTCCGCTACTGCAACACGTCAGCGTTGAAGCTTCGTGGTGATCCTGCTTAAGAAGCAAAACCACTCAAAAACCAACATTCATAATGACTAGACTGTCTATGATCCTGAATCTCCAAAAGAGGATGGGACTTGTGGCTGTCAAAGGGAGTACAATACACATCTCATCAAACTTCCTTCTGATCGTTCTAAAGGAGTTTTGGTGGGACATGAAACTGCTTTGAAAAGTCTTAAAACGAACAGGAGCTCAACTAAATACAAAATAACGTCAACAAGTTATAAATTTAATAGGTCAACAAAATTCTAAACTTTTAATATTTGTATATCCCGCTATTTTATATACATTTAATCGTAGGGCGAGAAGATAAATGTAATTTTTGAACTATATACAACTTTATTTACACCCGTTAATCTTTAAATAGTCCTTTCAAAATGCACGCAAGCTCTAAACATAAATGGAACTAAGTAAACGTATGTACATCATTGGAGTCAAACCAAGTCTTATCATTTTAATGCGAGTGCAACTTTTTTCTAACGTAACAGTGGAAGCCGACGAGGGAAGCGACTTGGAGCAAACGACCATAAAAGTAAAGCGGCTTACATTTTTTTTTTAATTTTTTTTTTTTACGGACTAGTCGTTGACTTAATAAGAAAATAAAAAACTCAGTACAATTTGGAGTTACAAATTAATAGGTAAATGTAAGACGTGCACGTACAAACTTGTGCACAAAAATGAGATGAAGTACGAAGGTAGTACGAAAAGGGTTTTAGTAGTACAAAAAGGTGTCGGGAGAAACTTGTTGGGGCTGTAAATGAGCCACTAACGAGGTGTGTACTGGATGTAGATCCCTGGGTAGTTGTTCCTGACCTCGTCATTTCTTGCCAAATCCTCACCGCTTCTGCGTCAGTTTAAGAGCCATTGAGAACAAACTGATTCCTCAGGTCACCCATAGCTTCGAATCAGTATTGGCTCAGGAGGCTTGAGTTGCTTCCTGCTCCAGATTCGACCTCAAACGTTGCGTAATAAATATGAAGACTCTTGCATAAGGGTATAGATAGCTTACTCCATGATAGAGGATGAAAGTCACAGCACTGGCCGGAAACATAAACTTTCCAGAAGTTAGGCAGAAATTGTCCGCATAAGGTTGGGATTATTGTTCAGGCCGTCAGTGGACAATATGCGTCCCATTAGGGAGGTCATTATGAGATGAAACTGACCTTATCCAGATCACACTCGCATGGCGCAGAGTGCAGCAGTGGCAAGGCACATCTAGACTCCCGTAGAATACATTGCTGGACCTTCCTGTCCTTTACTCCATCCAACTTTGCTGTGTGCCAAGGAGTGAGCATGTGGAAAGGGGTTCCTCGGTCGTCTTCTCCTCAATCCGCCTGACTACACTCTGAGAGCAGTTTTTGTAACCTAAGTCCAAGGATCATGAGGGGGTGATGTGCAGGAAATGAAGAGCAATGTCGTGTTTCTCGTGAATTTCCAACTTACCTGGCAAAACATGCTTTGCCAGGCTTCACGGGAAAGTGGATGCGTGTGTTTTTGCCCTGTCTTACTTCAGCAAATGCGCAGCACCGTGAGCATACTTTGGGAGACTGTGGTTATGCTTTCTTTACCTCGCCCCACTTCAGCAAACAGCTACAAGAGTCTGGAGGGGGCTCAGCTGCAGTATTATCAACTATTTTACAGTTCAGAATCATCTTAAAAGTTGGGATCATATTACAGGAACATGATAGAGAATCATTTTGCAGTTTAGGATTACATATTAAGGACACTGGCGTTCAAGGGGTTTTGGTTTCAAGGTGGACTTGTCTGTTACAGTTCAGGTTTTACATAGCTATGATCACGCAGTAACTTTCTGGTTCAATTAGGCTCCAAGGGAAACAGAACCTATGCGAATCAACCCCTACACGGTGAAGAACCATGAGATTCACAGTACAGGACACTTTGTTTGAGTCTGACATCAATCATCTCCCACAGGCGGCACAAGTTCACTCTTTTGAAGACACAGTTGCAGCATCCTAAACTGCAGGGCAAGATGGGTAGGGGGGGGGCCTACAGAGGTCGCACAAGCAACAAGAAATGAATTAATTTATTTTCTCACAAACAGAGCAGCAGCCTTTCAAAAGTGTCCAAACAATTCCAGTGGCTCGAGACATTAGTCTGGAAGAGACATTTACACATGCACTCTTCTGATAGGACAAAGACAGGTCACCCCATTTCTGTGTTGCCTTTCACAGAGTCCTACCTACCACTCACCATCCAAGTCAGACATTCGACTGCAAACTACCAACTGGTACGAAAGCGGTTGTACCAGGCCTTGGCAAACCCTGACATGAGCACCCACACACAGCATGGATCCATCTGGCAGTACAGGTAGCGAATTACAGCAGACCTCCAGGCGAACCAGTAGAGGAACCGCTGTGATGGCAAACATGGATACTCAATTTCAATTTCTTCTAAAAACCTCGACAGTTAGACAGTAAATTATTCTACACGAGTTGGAACACAGAAAATACCAGCCCTGTTTACTAAATGAAGGAACCAAGAAACGATGCCACCTATAATGTAAGGAGACTTCAACTTGGGATTGGGTATATATTCACAAGTGATTCTGCAGAGCACAAGGTAACCGCTACAACTGGATAAGAGAATAAGGTCTTCACTCAAAGATGATTGCTCTACTAGGGGATAGTGATTTCTCACAAAAATAAAAAATTTAAAAAAAGAGATTCAGAGTAGTGCACATTCCCACTGCTCTATTCTCCAATGGCTTTAGTTTGTCTCTCCCATACAATCAACTTCAATGCGTCACATCATAACACGCACACACACACGCCCTTAGGATCAGAAGCCCTAATCTTACCAGAGCCCTTCCCCAGTACATGACAGCCCACTAAACGAGGTATTTTTAAAACAGAAGGCCTTCGTGAGGACTCATTGGAATGTGGAACAAGCGCTAAAATCGTATCAGGGTCCAACCTAAAACTTAACTCTTCAAGCTGAAAGAGAACTGCTTTGCTGCTTGATGGACTGTGAAGGGTTTCTGAGTGGGGCTGCAAGAGCAGCAGTAGAAACCCGTACATTGAAGAACTTAGAACACTGAAAATGGCTAATATAGAGCTGAGAAGTGAATTTCAACGACAAAGTCAGGATGTTGACAGGAGAAACAGATCAAGAGATACAGTTCATTAAACGAGCAAGGCAAAAGTTGCCACCACCATTTTGAGTACAGTGCGATTTCAAGGAAAAGGCCATCTTTCAAATGCCAGGGTCGCTGACTAGGGTATAAATCATGACGGCACGGGGGTTGCAACCACGTAAATTTTAAATGTGAGCACACACACTTACTCATACACAGCATTGAAAAAAAAATGCATTTCCATTCATTGAACACGGAGTTATCTTTTTAGACTCTACATTTCGCGATATGTTGCGATGAATCACGAAAATGGACGTTTTGCGGAGACTTACAACGAATGATACTGTAACCGCGACTGTAGCAACTGCGCTACCACTAAAGTGAACAAGTAATTACAATTTGAAAAGATGGCAGATTGATTTTATACAAAAAAAAAATTTCGCGAACCACCAGTTTGGGAAGTGCTCGATCCCAATGACTAGCCAATGTGTTCGGTAGACATCAAGTCAGACTTGAGAAAAACAGCCTTCGCCGACTGCTTTTCAATTGTCGGCTCCGGGTCGATTTAAAGTCACTCTATAAGCAATATAAACTAGTTCGTTCCTTGGGAAAGGCCGTCGATCAACCGTTTTCAGGCGTCGTGAACCGTGTGCACTTGAACTGTGGTCTGAAAGGTCCGTTCCGGAAGAAGAGGAGCCGAGGGGTCATCGGAAGGAGACTCTTCGTCCGGGCGCTCGACAGGTAAAGATGACACAGCGTGGGAAGGTTGTGGTTGAAGGGGGTCTATTTTGACCTGAGGGACTGCCACTGGGCGTAGAGTTGAATTTTTCATAACCTCAGATTTTGCTAGGCGTTCGTTGAGCGCCTTCAACGCTAATTGCCTGCAAACAAAAAACGAAATTGAATTTAAACCAAGATGTGTTTCACTTTTTTCAGTAACAAAAACGTTTACGTACAATCAACACCATGTACATATTCAATTGTATCAAATTGAAAACAGCTCCAAAGGTTGGCTCAAGCCTTCCACTTTTTTTATTTTATATTTCCCATAATTATGACATACAGGTGATAAAAGACTGGCACACTAGACTGCGCAGCTCCCCATTGTCTGTTCAACTTCAATATTGCAATACTTTGGCATTGACTCTAGAGCGTTGTGGTTAAGCCTTGCGGGAATGTACTGTGCAGTCCCAAACATGGCTTCCACAGGCTCTATCCCCGTGTCTGTCATATCAGAACTACACCTTCACTAGCAACGTGCCCACTTTCTTGATTTCCATCTTGAGAGGATTCTTACCCCCAGTTCTACACAAACTGGATCACTTTTCTAAAATTGGTTAATAATTCAGGCTACACATCCCCCCCAGAGGTAGCTGCCTAACGAATTACACCCATTTCCATAAAATTATACTCCACTGAACAGAAATGTATGCTTCTCAATTCACACAGTCTACCCTATATATTTCTACTTTTCCCTTCAAAGTGGGGAGGAGGTACTATCTGCTAAGGAACTGACTCCAGGACTCTAGTGTCCTTCCCAATAGCTCTTTCCTCTCACTATCAGGATCTAGGAACACGTCTTTGCGACCTTAAATATACACCTCTGTTGAGCAATCTGGTTAGCATTCAGTAAAGTCCTTTGCTTAGGAAAGAAGGGAAAGAGTGTCCCCCTTCCCAACGAACTTCTTTCCCAGCCAGCAGTCAAGAGAACTGGTAGTACAGGTGAACTGGTTCAACTTCTTCACATTATATTTCCCTACAACTGAGTAGTGATCTTTCCAACCTAATTGGACCGGGGTGTGGTCTTCAGTGATGCATCTGGGACATCTGCCTCTAGCTTCAACACATTCTTGCCTTCGAGAAAAGCGCGTATTACAGCAGGAAACTCCCGTGAATGTCTCTAGTGGTGCCTGGTGAAAGACGCATTTGTATGAGATTTTTTCTGGCAGGGTTGAATCGTTGAACGAGTTAATAGCTACGAATTGCATGTTTTAATAATCCCGTGTGAAGAAAATCGACAGGAAGAAAGTGAGGAATAGCAAATAACAACTGAAAGGGAGCTCACATTACACTTGAGGATTTTGGCTCTTCCACTCTCTCGACATGAGCCTCTTCACTGACAATCAGATCGCCAAATGTCGCCATGAACAACCCCTTTACACATTTACTGCCTGGATCGCCAAAAAATAATTGTCTTAGCACCTCCCAGTATCAAACTTATCCGATTACTGCAGACGCTCATTGCTCAGATCATCTCGACGCACTACAGATGCCTAGACCTCCAGGCTAATGAAAAGGGCTTCATTTCGTTCGCTAACAACCAACTAGCTTAATTGTAGTCATATATCGTGCTGGTGGAGTGTGAAGCGCAGTGGACGAACAAAGACAAAATTGAAAAAACCCTGCAAATTATTACACAACGGTTTATTATTCGGATAATCAGCTTGACCTAGCATTAATGCTCCGAGACCCATCCTGTTCGATTCAGCATCGAAAAATATCATAATGAAACCCAAAAAAGGTCGAAAAGAACTGAATCGTAATATTAAAATAAACAAAAAAACGAAAGTATCTAGAAAAAACTGAATTTTAATATGAAAACATGCACGCTAAATACTAATATCAAAATTTAACCTAAAATCTATGAAAAAACCAAAATGAGAATGAAACGAAAGAATCTAAAAAAATTGAATCGTATTAAAACCGGACGGCGGACGGACATTGCAAATTTGGAATCTCCATGCCTTGAAACGTAAAGTATCAAATTTTGAGCGGGGGTTGTAAAACATTTTTCGTGACCGAAAACATAGGGTTATTATTCAGAATGAATAATAAACCAAAAGGAGGCCTTTCGAGGCTGTCGACAGTTGGAGTTGAGTACTCTTGAAATTCGGAAAAATAGCTGCTTCTGGCACAACTTGGGATACTACTGACCCAGAGCATGAGATACAGTGCCTACGCACGAAGGTAACAAGGTGACTACTCGAGATTCTGACTGAAGGGTAGGTGGAGCACAGCCAGTGTCAAAGGAAAGGATAATACTCGTTCGCGTCGTAGAAACATTGAGCATCTTGCCGAATATTCTAATGCCCTATCTGAATATGAATTCACTGTGATCGTTTAGGATGAGTTAAAAAAAAACTCTCTAAGGCAAAATCTGATATCTCACGATATTTCTTGATGAATCCTACAATTTAATATTTCAGGCTATAGACACCATCATGCTTCTTAACTTTCTATCAGTGTGAGCTAGGGAGTTCAAAATTGGCACAAAAAAATTCTTGTGCTTCCCAAGGGAAAGTTTGTTAAACAGTATTTTCGAATAACGCGAAGTACTCCAAATTTGAAACGTTCAAAAATGCATAAAATCTTGGTCGTGAACATATATTTTAGAGGGCAATCTTATTTTGATGCATTTTTTAGTAACTCTAACGAGCATTCCCCTACTTCAATAGTTGTATCATTCCACAGAGGTATTGTCAGTTTTGACTTTCTGGTGGGTGATTCCACACGATTTTTAGAAACCTGCATGAGGGTTTTTGTGCTGAATTGGCAACGATACTCAAACATAAAAATGTGCTCAATATAGAATTGTCGATTTTGACCGACACTACCTTCGTTGGATGAATATATTGATGGAATACTTCACCGCTACTGCCAAACTCTTCCTCTCAGCACACCCCCCCCCCTCCAACAAATTGACACAGAAACACCATTTTCATTCTCTTACTTTTCTCATTCACGGACTTCTGAAAGCGAATTTGGTAAAAGCAAAGAATATGGCTCCCTCTGATAAGTCAATATATCACGACCGAGGTCAGGTTATCGATATGCCCGACATTGTAGGCTTGACTCGCCATGTTTGAAATTAGAAATAACGACAGCTGTACGATTACGCCAATTAATTAATGTTCATTATGTAATACCCCATTATATAATTACTTTAAATGTACAAAGACTATGAAAAGGAGTTAGTTCAATGAAATTAAGAATGGGTATATGAAATAAATATGAGATAACTAACGGATTGATATCGATACATGCAGTCGTAGCGTTATCAAGCGACCTATCGATACATGCAGTCGTAGCGATGTCAAGCGGTCGGTCCATATTCTTTGTTTCACCCGCTAATTTATTAAATGAAACACTACCTTCGCCGTTCGATGTCTTGAGGATCCTTCCCAGGTAGTGTCACTGTCACTCCAGTCGGAGCCGCAGAAATATCGTACCGCCTCACTGTGCGCCTGCACACTCCAATGCGCACTAACGCCGAATGAACTGTGTTGGCCAAGAGAGAAATGGGCGGTTGTAGAACGGTAGGGAAGAAGCTGCAAAATCAACACACACAACAATGATTATATCATAAATGAAGTTGTATGCCAATGTCGAGCCCAACAAAACTATAGCAATGTAACACCATCTCGTGTGAAGGCATCACACAACTCAACTTACTGCCCTGTAAATTTGATGATACGGTACCTGCACGTACCTCTGTATCGTGATTGAAAGAATTCATTCTCAACAAAAGAGTGGTTGTTTTTGATAATGCTCCAAATATGGTATGAAACCAAGATCATTACTTGAATATGCACCACTTATACATATGTAGTTCCCTCAATATGATCTGCACCCTAAGAAAACGCTGCGTATGTGCAACCATAAAACGTGCTCCAGATGACGAACTCGTATTCAAGAATGTGAAGTTTGAGCACTCGGTGAAGGGCAGTCAGTGAAGGAAGATAAGTGAACTCACTAGAATTTCGTTTCAGAAACCCAAGGGAACGCACTGCACGAGTGGAAACATGATCGGTGAAGGTATGGTAGGCCCAAAAGTATTTTGAGGGGTGAGTTGATGACAGAGTAGGTGTGGAGCGCAGTAGCATGAGAGAGGTGGAAGGATGTTAACCCACAGTTTGCTGGTTTGAGAGAAAGGCCAGCTCTGGCAGACAAGTCTGCAAGGGAGTCAAAGCTATCCAGCAGGAGGGCATCATCAGCATCAGTCTTAATTTCTTGACATCATCGGCGAAGAGAGCCAAAGTGGGATCTCTGTGTCACCTGACAGGGCGACAAGGGTGCTAGGAGTGTACCACCTGCCTGAGATCCTCCAGATAGTTACAGGCGCACACCAATGAAGAGCTTAAAACACCAAGCGACCAAGGACTTGGTGCTGGAGTGCATTGAGGGCTCTCGAGGAGTTGGTTGTCGCAGTATCTATCTGCAAGCCCATATTTATGGCCTGTAGAATGTACTCCTGGAAGGGTATTAGGTAGGTGACTGCAGAGTGGCTAAACACGAAGCCAAGCTGCTCGTGTACTATGAGAGACGAGCATCAATAAGTTTCTCCAAGAGTTTGGGGATTGTGGAGAGAGAATTGGACGGTAATTACGATTATCCCTTCTTGAATACCAGGATGATAAACGACGACCTCCAGATATCAGGGAACAATCCTGAAGGTATTGAGGTGTTGAAGAGCGAGGCTAACAGGAAAGAACACTTTACTGTAAAAATATACAAGTACATCCAATATGCTTCAGGCAAACAGGAACTCAACAAACTGACTATATACACTAAGATTAAAGATGAAATAATGGTGGGATTTAAAGCAAAACGCCCAAGTTATCTCTACAAGCTTTTCCACGTTCCCTAGGCCTTTCCGTATATTTCCTACGTATCCACCACAATATCAAAACTCACAAGAACATTTTTAATTTATAAACCGTGCTCTTATTCTGAGCAATAATTTTATCTTTGACAGCGGCCCAATGAATTATAGAGATTATGCTTAATTTTGAATTCTCTCAAAGGGATAAGTGAAAACTCAAAAACTTGTTCAACTTCTCTATGACACTGTTCGGCACATGCTGAAAGGCATAGACCTTTACCTGGTGCATTCAGCCCAACCCAACTGTTTTGGCCCTTCTCATGTGATGCCGCTGGGAAGTCTGAGAACTGCCTGTTCAGTCAGCTTCTCCTCCGACATAGGGTTTGAGTTTGGGTTAACTTCCAATGACAACAGATTTCCCCTTTTGTACTTTTCAGACTGTCCTTTCTTCCCTCGATTTAATTCCTTCTCCAGCTACACTCGTCGCCCATTCGCCACACAGACATTCCGCAGTCAACTCTCAGCCCAGTTACAGCTAGCATTCTCCTTGTGTTGTTCTCCTCATTCGTATTCCAAGTCGTCCCCTTGAATCACCCATTTGTACTCAAACTCAACTCATTGCACACATATACAGTCCTCCTCACGCTCTCGTGCGCCCAACAGTCGCAATAAGTTATAACTTAACGTCCTTACTGAACTGAGTAGAAATACACTATTTCTCTAGGCGATTTAGTTCAAAATGTGACAATTAGATAATAACAATAATAATAACGATAATAACAATAATGATGCGATTGACATTCAAAGAACGTACCTCGCAAAAGTGAAGTTGTCCGCGAGGTCGCCTCTAGTTCCATTGCTGTGATACTGATAAAACCTGAGGTAGGTCCAAGAGACTAAAATGCCGGCTGCGAAACTAGTGGGGCATGTCCCTTGAATTGTAAAACGACACAATTATTCACCGAATTGCCTCTAGATAAATATCGTGATGACTCTCAGGAGCAGGTTCGTGGCAACTAATTTGAACACAGAGTAATATTGGTTCTGAGTAATTCAAGCCAACAAATGACGCTGTACCCGACAAAGCTGTGTGTATGCTTCACAACAACCATTTAACGCTGCCAATCAGCAAGCTGCCCACTTAACTACTAATTTACAAAATTAAATGTCAGGTACATATCAACACACAACTTTCCACAACCCCCATAAATTTGACGACCTGCTATGTATATACGGGCGCTTAGTTGAGAGCATCTTGTAAGTTCAATCGAAATTGTGAAAGCTGTTGTTGAGAAAATTGGAAAAACGATAAATTAAAATTCAATAGATCTCGTTTTCCGGGCTATCACGGCTTATATCGCCGTTCAAAGGATAGATACAGAAATAATTACACATAACAAAATGCCGGTATAGATTACTAGAAGGCGCTCAGTATGATTGATCAAATCTAGTGAAGCAGTAACTCTGGAAATCATGAAAATGCTCAAGGTAACACTGTTTTCGACACATTTAGGTTCTTTTGCTGTTCAATGGACAGTCACAGGAGCATTCATTGAGAACGATATTTACGTATTAACTATAAGAAGACAACCTATGAGTTACGACATTGCCGCCTCTGAGCAACTTTCCCAAATGGAGTGGTAAATAACTGAGTAACAGGATGAGTGGTACGAAACACGTTGAAACTCTTGAGATGTCTTAAGCATCAAATATTGATAACTCTGGAGGTAATCAGAGTAATCTGGTCCAGTGTTGCTAAAAAACTTTAGAAATAGGATATAAACCTGTACACACCTTCAGCATTGTCTCCATAGCTGATATTGATCCCTAAATAATCCCTGTTATCTTGTTTTGGGTGTGGTCAGTCCAAAAAATGTGAGAAGTGAAAATTCATTAAACATTACTGGAGTCATGCCAGACAAAAACACGATGTTCTCCCAAGTTCAGCTTAAGGCATTTCTCTGATTTGACCAGACATATGAATACTTTTGGGCCATTGAATTCAAACCAGAAACCTTAAGAACAGAAACCATTATGGAAGTAACTGAATAGAAATGAAACTGAAAAAGAAATTCGGCTTACCTTCCAGTAATCCGAAGACGTACAGAAGAATAGCAAGGAATGTCACAAGCAGAGGAATGTTTCTGTTGGTTAATTTACCTAGAGGTGTCTTAAACAGGCAATGGTCGGGCATTATTTGCTTCACAGTGACTGCCAGGCCAGCGGTGTACCTGCAAAAACAAGTTAGAACGGGGTTACAAGACTTAGAAGGTACTTTAATCCATTTATTAGTTCTGTTGAAAAAAATATATGGTGCACAGCATACACACAACTTTCCACAACTGCCGTGATTTCGATGACTCTACTGTACGTACAGGCGCCATATCTTCATTCAACACATTTCTACAATATGTAGGTGCTAGTTAGTTAACATCACCCTGTAAGTTTAGTCAAAATCCTTATCATTATTTATCTAGAAAAGCAGCATACCTTTGTCTACAATATCAAGATTCTACAACTGGTGCCTTCCAAGGCAAAAAATCCACCTTCAGTACAGACAACGAGATCCATAACAGTCGAATCCCCTTTATTCGCACAGGTTTTATTAAGGCATCGATTGTATCTACTTCCCTTGATGAATCTGGCCAAATTCACATGGTACCCGAATAGCTCAGCCATCACTACCATCATGGTTTGTTAGAGGTTTACACAACTGCTTACAAATAACTGTTGAATGAGTGTGACGACGCATTTGTCAAACTTCAACAAACCAAGATTCAATGGTAATAGAATGATAGACAGTAAATGGTGGGATGTAACAAACCTCGAGACCATTGTCGCAAGTTCTCTTACCACAAAGTGTACAATCGGGTTTTATCCAGTTTCCTTTGAAACTGTAACGAACTTAATTAAACTTTGATAAATAACGAAGACACCACTAACCCGGAAAGGCCGTGAATGTGAACGTAGAATAGCAGGTCTACATCTGATGTTATCGTGTACAGAAAGAGGTAAAAGCTTGATGCCAACACCGCCACGCCCAAGTTGACAATAATGAAGAATTTCAACATCTCCAAGTGACCCCATAGTGGCTCAATAAGTTTTCCACACAAACCTACTGCAATGATGTCAGCCAGCACCTGAAAATCGACATCAAGGGTAGTTTCCATGAAACGTGTACGAATTATAGTCTTCAAAAAAGATAATTACGCCTGAAACAAAAGATTCTTCCTGAATACCTATAACAAAAATACGTACGATACAACTAGTAATACCTGTACCGAAATAGTGGACATTATCATCGCTACGTAGGGGAGTTTAATGTTAGTAAAGGAGTTAGTTTTTATCGACTTTGTTCATTTTTGTTAATTTATTGCGCTGCACTCGTCATTTGCCCACAAATGAACATTGCATATTATAGCTCCATTATTTGAATTTGATCACACTAAAAGTTCAAACAAAGTAGTTTTTTTTTGGTTTTTTTTTTTAAGAAAAAATTTGGTATTTTGGTTCGGCCATTATTACTATAGTTAGTTTTGGGCTCGTTTGGCTCACTGTCTAATTTAGCCTTACCATTTTAACGTGTGCACTAAAATCAATCATTGATACTAATATAAATGCAACCTCAATTTGAAACGATTTGGCTCAATCAGGTTTTCTCAAATGTCGTTTTTTGCACTGACTTTGAAACGTTAAGATCTGAAGAAATCACAGAATTCATTTTTTCCAATTTTTCAGCTTAATTAAATTGCGACCCTTCCAACTTCGTAGGTCTAAGGAAAATTAAACACGAACTGTCACCTAATTTTGAAAAAGTTGGATTGACAGCATAAAGTGCCAACTGTCATCCACCTGTCAAGAAAACGTCGCCATGACGATACTTCAAATTCACCGCGAAACTTTACACCCTTTTCGTTTAGTGGAGACAAAAGGGGCAATGGCAAAGCCGAAAATTAATTTAAGATACAATTTATATCTAAAAATCGATCTCTTGTAAAAATCGTAAACCCTCAAGGTTTCTCACTAAATCGTAGTAAGTAGTATAAAACTGTCAAAAGTTAAAAAGTGACCTATTTTTAGTACGGCACTGCCATTGCAAACAACAACGTAGACAAGTAACACAATTGAAGGAAGTTAGGAACGAGAAATGGCCGACAGTTATACGACGCAAGGGCTCTGCGATCGATCAAAAATCGCAATTTTGTATCCTTTTAATGACGGAAATAACGGAAAATGGACATAATTCGAAAAACTCACTTCCCAAAAGTGGATTTGCAAAAAACAGTACGTGAAAGCGGTCCAGAGCCAGAAACGAGGAGGGATGATGTACCCTGGTGTCACGGAGAGAACGAGCACCGCGTCATTTGAAAAAGAGAGGCAATAACCAATCAGACTAACACCGCAAATAAATTTGACGAGGGGGCTCGTATTATCTAAAAGAGCGCTAAATTGCCCCATCAAATAAGGAAGATTTTTAGAAATAGTTTTGAAAGGGGCCATCTTTCATTATAATGTTGTTGTACGATGGAGCCTAACCTGACGAGGGTTTCATATCGCATAGAGGTAACAGTCGTATAACCTCTTTCAACTTCCTCTTCGTTTATTCTACAAAAATATCGGGATCCCTTACGCTGTGTTCATAAGGGTTTAGTAAGACACACTGAATAGAAATCGATAATTTTATACAATATCAGACCTCCGTTAAAATATAACTGTTAGCATTTCTGCGTCAATGAGCGATGAACTTTGCTCTGCCTTTGTGTTATCCCATTATGCCACACTGTGTCAGTTCTTCTATTCTATTGAACATATATTGTTCACTTCCTCCTTCCTGTCAAAGTGATGTGTGATTGGCTCCTCTGTCATTAGTAACATATCTTCTCTATAATTATCCCCCTTAACCACAGCTTATTTTCTTTCTTACCCTCTTACCTCCTTGTATCTGCTCCTTTAGTTCATACCTCTGTTCTTCAAATTCGACTCCCAAGTAAAAGTTGAGCTTGTTTAACGAATATTTGCATTACTGTCTGTAAAAACTGTACCCAACATTTTGTAAGTGGCTTAAGTAAATACAGCTATTCATCAAAAAGCCAAAATTTCTTTAAAATGTTTATGCATTATTAAACAATATCTCCAGGCAAAAAGAATGCTACTATTCGCAGATAAAGACCACATTGTCGAACGGCATTTGAACGTCCATTTTGCAAGTTATTTAGGATCTTGGTGGATAACTGTTTCCATCATACATTACTAGCACGAAAAAGCGCTGTTACTCCAAAAACAAGTTGTTCGACGCAGTACAGTTTATTCATTATTCATATCTTCTTTATATCATTGAATTTGAACTGATATATTCCTAATTCATGAAGAGTGAATAAATTGCAAAAAGCGTTTCATTCATTCTCCTTTACTATTTGTTCTAATTCTCCAACTGCGTTGAAAACATTTTAGAATATGTGTGGTTTATTGAGATTACTGCAACAAAACGTTATAGGGGTATATACGAACCCAGGAACCTATGTTATCAAACATCCTTGTAGTTCAAGTCGACTGTGAACATGCAGTGAGCAAAATTTTACTTTTATCATCAAATGAATCGCTTTGCATGTAGTTTGCATAATGCAGCTAAAGATTCGGAGCAACTGAATGCGCTGCGTAGTTGCTAAGTATCAACGATTGGAATCTTCCCATCAGAGCTGCGAGCGTGCAAGAACTTCCACCGCACAGTATCTTAAACCTTATCTTCTTTGTGAACCGTATCTCTTGAATTCCCTAACTTCCATTTTATTTGTTTGGCAACACTGCCCCCACTCCCCGGACGCCTTCACTGTCACAAACAAGTTTCAAGGCCGTTCAGCTGATAACCCCATTCACTTTCGAAATCTTTTTCTCTGTACAAGTATTTTTAGAATACTCGCCGTCTCCGGTACGTCTTCGAAAATTTTCTCGCTCGAGTAATTTTCCGTCAAATATCTGCAAAAATGAGTTCCAGAAAATTTTTCGTCGGTGGCAACTGGAAAATGAACGGCTCCAAAAAGGAAATCGAGTCGTTGGTCGGTGATTTGGCGAAGGGCGTATCTGGTGATTCTGTTGGTGAGCCAAATTATTAAACTTTTTTTTTCTCGAAAAGTACTTATTTTTAGTGCAAATAATCCGAATAGAATGTTAATTTGTGCTAAATTATTATCTATTTTTACAATTAATTACTCACAAGCGGCAATTTGAAATTATCGAATTAGCACAAAATTCCACCGAGGGCACGAGGACCTTGGAGAATCTGATAGACAGGGATTTGCTTCGTCACAAAATTCCAACGAGTTGAATGTTAGGTTTTTGAAGGGCAATGAATAATGCAAAGTTTCATCTAGTGGTGGTGAAATTTATAAAGTGTTTTACTATGACAAAGCCGGCGCCCAATTAGTGGGGTATTTAGCTTCCTCTTATATATAAACGAAGGGATGTACTAAGTGCAGGTGCTGGACAGATAAATACCCTATGAGTACAATTATTACATACACAATACAAACAACACAATTATACAATTATATCCATTTTTTAGAAAACCCCAGAGAAAATGTTTATCGTTCGAAAAATTTCCTTTTGTGGCGCATTTGGCGTGTACTGGATGATTGTAGAAGCAGTTGGGAAGAACTAAATACGATTTGGTGTCGTTAAAAACCGTCAGTTTGATCAAAGTTTGGCATTTACTTGTTAAAATGTTGATACGTGTGTTTTGTTACATTTTGCTTTGACTCTCCGTTTAGCATATCTTTTGAACATGGAGTGGTATATTGAGTAAGTAATTAATGATTTCTCCAAATAGATGAGAACCCTGGTTTTCTCGCACCATGAAACCAGGGGCCAGTTTCAAATGGGCCAAGTGTGGCAAGCAGAACCATAACACTGTTGTCAATTTCGCTATGCTTTGGCGTCCTGTAATGAACGACCTGCAGGCTAAATATGAAATTTGTGTTGGTTTAATTCTGCCATTTTCTCTCAATCGTGTTCACAGACACACACAGATCATTTTCGGAAATAGTGTTTTTCGGACTTCCTTGAAGCCCTTGAAACGTAAAGACAAGAAGAGAACTTAACTCTTTTTTTCAGGCGATTGCATAAATTTCGTTTCTATTTCGTAGAGCTAAGGAAAGCAAAAAACGATTGAGTCATATCACAAAAGGAAAAAGGACATCTACTTGAAGATATCTTTCCAGCATATTTTTTAAATTGACGTTAAGCGTGACATTAGCCATAAAAGCAACCACAAAAAAGTTTAGCTTCTAAATTGTTTGCTGTATCTCAGCGAGTCGATTTCGTAATCGAGTTTTGAGCTGGAAAAAACCGACAATGCCCCGTTTTCACATTTTTGACTCCTTGGCTGATGCACTGATTTAAAGTTCTGACTGAAGTCTTGAAACCCCAATGTTCTTTAGGAACCTCGCTTGACCATTCAACTTTCTATAGCTAGTGGCTAAATCCTCTGAGTAGGCAGTAATTAATTACTACTAAACGTTACTTTTGAAATGTCTTGCTTTTCAGAGGTTGTTGTCGGATGCCCTGCCATTTACCTTCAGCACACCGCAAGTTTACTGCCTTCGAACATCGCTCTGGCTGCCCAAAATTGCTACAAAGTGCCCAAAGGAGCCTTCACAGGTAAATTCCATTATTCTTTATAGTTTACAGAGGGTGACATGGATCGATGATTGCGTGGAGTTGGTACATTGGCATGCTTGATATGGCTTTACCATGGTGAACGTAACACTGATTTACGAAACTGCTATCAGCAGCTGTTTGACTAAAGTGTTATCATGCCAATGTAATGTGCTACTCGATGAACAGGAGGAGAAAAAAAGTATGGGGTTTTCGGCTTCTACAAAACACCAGAGGACCTTCATTCTTTCGATCTTCCATCGCATATTAATATTTCTTAATTGCTTGTCGAATGAATGGATACCCAACGCTCAGCGTATATTTTATTGCTAAGCGACATTTTTAGAAGGACATTAAGCATTCAGGAAACGTTAATTAGCGGTTGGGGAACGTTCATTAGCTTGACGTGTGCTCATGTTGTAAAGTAACATAATGCGTGGTTGACAGTTAGCAGCTACACAAAAGTCTCAACACTAATTTATTACCATGTACTGCACACCTAAAAGACCATATTTTCTGGTTGACTTAGTGGATTTTCTTCTACTTGAAACACGTGAAAAAGAAGAAATTGACCCGAAGCTCAAGCAAATGTTCCCGTGCAACTCTGAGCAAGTAATAAAACTCGTGATCCTACTGATCCCCCTTTTGAAGTTGCACTATACAGAGCAGTGTCAAAATTACGTGCAGTGCAGAATAAAATGAGTAAGGGCATTGAAGTACTTCTGAACAACTATCTGCACAGTGACGTTTAAGTTAAAATGTTTGATGAAGTCATCCATAGAAGAGATGTGGATCACCAAAATTGACTCCACTAACGCACAAATTTCTCTTGTGACTATTGAGTCTCGTGGGTCATGGCTGTGACATAGGTGGCTAAAGAAGACTAATCTAGTCACAAAACGCTAAAAGTTAAATGACTCTCATGAACCACGAAGTTAAATACAAGTAACTAGATAAAACGAATTGTAATAAAAACTAGTTGGATTAACTTTATTTCTTTCTCATAATTGAAATAATGTTTGCAGGTGAGATCAGTCCTGCCATGATCAAAGACATTGGCGCTCCCTGGGTCATTCTGGGCCATTCTGAAAGGAGAAATGTCTTTGGAGAAGATGACCAGGTACGTGTCATTCTTTATTTAAGACTAACCCTTCTGATAGGAGCTGGGCCCTGCAGCAAAGAGGGAGGAGCTCTTTCAAACATTCTAAGCATGGCATGAACGATGAGGAAGGTGGGCAGAGAAGGTTCATGGGGAATTGTCCTGCCCAGTTCTTGATGGGGCCCCTCGATTTTCTGTAGCTAGCTCTACAAAATGAGAAAGGTGGAAGCCCAGTGTTGCACCACCCTGAAGTGAAGTGAAGGTAATACCAGCGATATGGCGTTAAAAAACCCCTCCTATTTACTGTTAGTTCCACCTAGCAATGAACTGTACAACTTTTCCCAACATTCGTTCAGCGATTTTTATAGCTCTAACTACTAATCAATCCAGTTGTTATCACTCAGTTTTTACAGACTTGGTTCAACATAGAACTGGTAGTGCCCTATGCTTCTGGAATTTATGAAGTTGCTACCACTTTTATCAGAACGGTTGCTGAGTAACCAGGGTGTAGGTGCTTTATGAGATTGTCAACATGATTTTTTTTTAAGGTGGAAGTTCACTCTTTTGTAACGATAAGGAAAACACTGTGAAAGAAGTTAGCCAATGATGTGAGAGTAATTATAGTTTTATGACAGTTTTAGAACAGTGTCCTACGAGTATGAATGAATGATTTATTTCATACTTATTAAAGACCAGGGAGAATTGGGGTCATTAGGTTCCATTCTCCCTGAGCATTTCCTCAGCTTTTTCGGCTCATAAATAAATTACAATAATGTTCTCATAAAACATAATCGTAGTGTACTCACTAACTCGCTTACAATGTGTGAAATAACTACTAATTAGTCACATTCATACCAGATATATTACATTCATGCAAAATAAATTACTTCCATTCCAAATAAAAAAATAACACTGACAGTTTCTACCCAGTCACACACCATTCATACCAATTGGTTGAAAAGCCCCAACCAGCCTGGAGTCCACCCTCTTACAGATCTTCTCTGGACTCGACATGTTGAGCGTTGGACAGTGGAGGTCCTGAGACGGCCCCTAAAAATTAACAGAAGGGCAAAACAACTCATAGTAACATATAAGTCAATAAAAGAGATACCAATTGGGAAACAACTTGAAAAATAAAAACCCTGCAAATTATTACACAATGGTTTATTATTCTCATGAACAGCTTGCCCTAGTATTACTGCTACGAGACCCATCCAATTCAATTCAGCATCGAATACTAGTAAACCATACGAAACATGACCTGGCTACAATGGAACTACGGAAACTAAATATTCCCCAGGCGCCCGTAAACGGGGGCTTCCAGCGAACCCATTGCGAGGCGAGCTGGCGAGTGGTTTTAATGAGACGGGAGGGAGGGAGTACTGACAACGAAACGTTGACTTCCGCTGTAGTTCCCGCGTTATACTGCGTTTCGTTAATTTTTTTAACCATTTTTTGCCCATAACAACCATGGGCTTCGTTCGATCGGATTGCTGAGATGGCGGGCACAACTAGATACCAAATGGGATTTTTGTGCGAAAGAACGAATTTTTTAGACCACGTTAAAGGCACAAAACGGCCTGGACGGCGGATGGACATTGCCAATTTGGAATCTCCATGTCTTGAAACGTTAAGTATCAAATTTTGAAGCGGGGTTGTAAAAAATTTTTCGTGACCGAAAACATAGGGTTATTATTCAGAAGGAATAATAAACCAAAAATCACTGAGCCCCACCTAATCCTATCACCGCCTCCCTGAACTGGCCAGGGCTTCCCACTCATCCAACCATCCTTCCATACTGTACACTGAGACACATAATCTTAGATGATAGGAAGGGGGAGTACTCTATATTCCTCCCCTTCTTAGTCTAAAGCCATCACTTACTAAACATCCAAATAATTACTACTTATAAAAACCATATTTCTTGTGATTTTTGAATTCACATCTCGCATATAGACAAAACTTCTACTCAAGTGGTTCTGATTTCCTGAATTCCAACACTTTCAAAACCATAAATATATGTATAAAAACCATAAATAGATATGTACGACGCCTTCTACTAAGAAAGGGCCAGCGTCACAATTGGCCCATATGCGGCCGCAGTGACAAAGGGACTTGTCTCACACGCCCTCGGGTTAGAAAAGAAAAAAAGCCATAACAGCGACTGCCAGCTTTTTCTCGTCTTTTATGGCGAGCCAGCCCATACGCCTCAAAACAGGTGTGACATGTTCATCAACATGAAGTCTAAAACTGAAGCGAACTGCAGCATTTTGCGCTTTCTGGAGTCTTCTGATGTGCTCACCATTTAAATCACACATGGCCACTGTTGCATAATCTAAGATTGGGAAGATCAGCGATTGCACAAGCTGCTGCCGTACTGTGTCGGAACGACGAGGAATTTGTAAACAAAAAACTGTGCTTAACTCGATTTTCGTTGAATTTTGAATAAATTTGTATGCCGTTCTCACTATTTTCCCAATGAAAAAATGTTTCATTTCTGTCCAATTGTTTGGAACTGTCCAAATACACACACACACACACACATCCAAACTAATACCACCAAATGGTGTTTTACGGATTCGGTAGCCTTTGAAACATAAACACTGCTCTAAAGAAAATTCGATTTTTGTTTGTTTGTTGGGAGCCGATTGCACAACTTTTCTTCCTGCTGCGTAGGGCTAAGAATAGTAAAAATGGAAAGTCGAGAAGAAACTCTTACCATTATGGGTTGAATTCTGATAGAGCAAATTAGCAGTGGTGAATGAGGGATGGATAGGGATAGTAGTCAAAGGGACGCAATGTTTGATCGAAGGGGAGTAAGTTAAGCTTCTGCTACCGGAAATCAATTTTTTGTTTAACTGTCAAGTTTGGTAGGTTGGTTGTAGAGTGAGATCAACTTACAAGTTTATTCTGGATGTTAGTCTGATCATGTAGGATTTTGGACGAGTTTGACGATCAGAGGGTTCTTGAAGGATACCAATTTAGTACAATAATAACGTAATATGCCAACGTAACTTTGATTGACTCTTTTTTTCAGCTCATTGCCGAAAAAGTAGGCCATTCTCTCGCCGAAGGGCTGAAAGTGATTGCTTGCATCGGGGAGAAGTTAGAAGAGAGAGAAAGCAACAAGACTGAAGAAGTTGTTCTCAAACAAATCGGAGCTATCAAATCCGCGATTGGAACTAATTGGGCCAAAACCGTCATCGCTTACGAACCTGTTTGGGCTATCGGCACTGGAAAAACTGCCACTCCAGAGCAGGTAATTGCAATTTTAAGAGGAAACTCTACCCCCCACTTGAAACTATTTGTTATTCGATAACAAGTGAGTGTATTCATTTGAAGAAGTGTGCCTTTCGGCGCTCATAGAGAAGACGGTGTTCTCAATCATATATTCACAGACTAGTAGACTATAGATTAGTACACTATCAAATTTAACCCGAATTATGCTCTCTAAGTGATCCATGTAAATATCAGCTAACGGGAAGGCAGCGGTGATCCTGTAGCTATCCCCATTTAAGTTAAAATAATTCCGATCCATGCAAAATTTCGCTCATCCCTATCGCCGAACAAGTTACTCTGAGCTTGAAAATAATTTTGTTCACTATATTCTGACGGGGATACTGGTGAACAGACTCACTACGTCTAACAACGCTAATTTTTCGTTTGGTTGAACCAAAATATCTTGAACCCTATGACTGCGAAGTTGAGCGCACAGCGCATTGCACTCTTTTCAACTCTCCCTCCGTAATAGTTCGACGTATTTCCACCTAATCAGCTCATGGTCATATCAAGGTGCTATATGGAGAGAATCAATAGCCAAATGAGGGGAATCTTTTTAGTTTTTCAAAAATAAATCTCACGTCAGAAAAATGACTAGTAAAATGGTAATAATACGTTTATCAAAGAGACAACATTAATTTTCGTCGTCAAAATTTCAATATGAAATTCTTATATAATGAAAAACTCAACAACTTTTTATTCCACAAAGTTTTGGTAAATATTTGATACGACGCATCAGACATGAAAGATTTAGTTTAGTGGCTTTTTCCTGTACTGAAAACCCGCTTTTCTCTCGTGGTTGTAGCTCGTCATGTTATCTGACTGTTTGTTCGTTTTGATTTAGTTCAAAGCGTGCGCCATCGCATCAGTTTTGTTGTGGCTGTTAACTTTCTCCATCGAAGTAAATTCCCGAGCACACCAGCTTGACTCTTCACTCGGCTCTACTAAAGATTGTTATAATATTCACGAGCTGTCTGTAATTGGCGACGGGGGGGGGGGGGCAATTAGAGACCGATTAATGCAGCCAGTTTACGATTTTTATCGCTAGCAACTTAACAAAAATTTATCGAAATTTATTGAGTTGCTACTACTTACGCCACAGCCACTATCAAGTCCATCAGTGTGCAGAGAGTTTATAAGTGTCATAAAGATTTTTTTTTTAGAAGTAAGTGAAACGGAGCTGGCTGGAATTCCAAAATTTCTGGGGTTGCCCCTAATTATCTTATTAGTGTTATTAAATGAGTGAGTGGGTTGACAAAGAAGGGAAGATGTGGGGGAGGGGGTCAAACATTCCCATCGCATGAGTTTTCAAATAATCTGCCGATCTTGAACAATTCTGAGCCGTGAGCATTGAGAACTAATTTAGTGAACATATTGGGCGCCAATGAATATTACGAAGTCTAACTAAGTTGGGGAGTGCATGTACGACGACAAACAAATTTAATTGGAATGTAGAGTTTTAGTCCCAATTACAGTTTGGAGAGGATTTACCATCATAAACAGAGAACTGGGTGGTAGCATGAAGGCGACAGACGACGCTTTGATGAGACAACAGCTTCATGCAGACTGCTGACATCAGAGTTTCCAGTAAATTAGTAAGTTTGAGGTGCTTTGCCAGCACAAATGCTGTGGACGAGCCTCCGCTAAATCGAAGAGTTTGGCTCTTACCAGAACATAACTCCATTATGAAGTGCTTGTCCTCAAGTACTCATGAATATTGCACTTTCCTGCCATGTACTGCGATCACAGCACTCAACAAAAAGGAACCTAAATAACTGTATAGTTGCTCTAAGCGCTTTTTTAAGACACTTTTATAATTTGTAGAAGTTTTGTAAAATGTATTGTTCAATTTTTTACTCACTTCCCAACTCCCCACCAGGTGAGTAAGAAATTTCCCACCTTTTCTGGTTTCAAATGCAATTGTTGGGACTAGTGGCACGTTTTACGCCGCTTTAATAAATCGTTCGCGTAAAATCTACCTGTTGATTACCTTCTTGTGGGTTATATAATTTCATTTTGTTCTATGCACAGGCTCAAGAAGTTCACCTCATCATTCGTCGTTGGTTGAAAGAAGAAGTCTCTCCAGCGATCGCCGAGTCGACTCGCATCATCTACGGAGGCTCTGTGACCGGAGGAAATGCCAAAGATCTCGCCAAACAGCCCGACATCGACGGGTTCCTTGTTGGTGGTGCGTCGTTGAAACCTGAATTCATCGACATTTGTAAATCCAACTCATAAAGTTTTGCTCTGATGTTGCCCAGACTTCCTGTAATATCTTGTTAGGTTGTGATATAAAAGAGAGAAATATATTTTTTAAATGTGAAGCATCGAGCGTACAGATGTTGAATAATGGTTGTTATTGTTGACGAAAATACACTGGCTCTCTGAGATTATTCACGACTGTGGCTTTTATTGAGAACGCTCCGTGCAAGTTATACGCTGAAGTGCCGAGAGAACCGACGAACTTCAAAAACTAGCAACTAATCCAACCTGTACTCAAAGGGAAATACCTGGTGCGTAGCAACACACAACTTAACACAATTCCCTTAAATTTGACGACCTGTATCTTCGTTCAACTCATTTCTACGGAAATATTTATGCAGAACAAACTTTTGGTACTTGTTGGTCGAGTGTACTCCGCATGTTTCGTCGACACCGTTATAAGCGTTAGTAAAGACTTATAGGTATTTGATTAAACAGTCACATGAATTTTCCTTAAGGTTCTATAACATTTGAGTGGAGTTTATAAGGAAAAAACTGGGCTAAAATTTTCGTCGAAATGTTCGGTATTTATTGGACTACTATCGTCATTTTTCCACAGCTGGGGATTTTATTTTTGTTATTTTGAGCTGTCTGTACACAAAATTTAATCAAAATCGTTACAGCCGTTTTTGAGAAAAAAATATTGGTGTTTGATCACCAGGATAACTATAGTTCGTTTTGGGCGACTTTTGTCCGTACCCTTATTTTGTCGTCTCTATTTCCCGCGCGCTAGATATCAATTTTGAGCTGATTTGATTCAGCCGTTTTCACTCAAGCACGTTCACAAAACATTTTCTCAATGTTTTTCGTTCTCGGCAGGCCTTTAAACATGATGACTTGAAAAGAACTAAAAAAAAAATAGCTGGTGCGTAGCAACACACAACTTTCCGCCACCCCTTTAAGTTCAAACACCACCTGAATAGGCAGGCGCTATATCTTCGTTCAACGCATTTTTACAGGAACATTTATGGAGAACAAAATGTGGGGACTAGTTAGCTGAGAGTACTCCGGAAGTTTAATCAAAATCGTTAGAGCAGTTTTCCAGAAAAATGCAAAAAACCCTAGTTTTTGGTACATTTTCGTCCCCCACCCCCCCCCTTCCCATCGACCGAAATCGCCCATAACCTTATTTTGCTGTCTACAAAAAATAACGAACAAAACAAAAAAAGAACCAGCTCAATCGGATCAGCCGCTCTCCCGCAAATCGAACTACAGACACACACACGGACCACGCGCCGAAATTAGGTTTTTTAGACTCAGTAGGGTCTGAAACGTAAAGATCTGAAGAAAACCCAAATTTTTTTTTTGGGCCGATTACTATACTTTCCTTCCCTTCGGGTAGCGGAAAGTAAAAATTGTTTTCAGCCGATCACATGACTACTTTTTACTTCCTAGAGCCAAGGGAAGTAAAAAGAAAAACGATTTTTGACAAAATGGAAAATCGAGTGGGAATTTCCATGAAATTTTATTTATTTTTATTTTATTTTATTTATTTTTTCCATTTATTCTCTATAAATGTTACTCCGCTAGCTCGTTAATCAAACATAACAACCAAGGTGGGCATAAAGGTTTTTTTGCACTCTCTCGATTTTTCTACCTTAAGAGTATAACAGAACGTGAGCAAATTGACTGTGCGTCTGATAGCAACCGGTACACATATTTCATCCTCCTCAACGATTTCGGTAACTATACCTTGAAGAAAGATGTGAAAGATGTAAGACGTGGTACATTTAAAAATATTCGATAGAATGCTTGTTAAAATAGGTTTTATTTGCCAGTGCATTCTGTCGGCAAGCAATTAAACTACTTTAGTTTTGTTTGCTAGTTAATAGAAAACGTGCTCTGGTTAAAATGAGAAATTTCGTTAACCAGATTGCCACAGGATCGTTCTCTTGGCGTGATGACCGTTCCTGAACACTCTTAAGAAGGCATGGGAGCGTTGAAATCGCAGACAGTAAAGATGCAACCACACTCTCCAGTTCAAACTAATGAGTTTACCTCTTTGACAAAACGATTCATAAATTCTCGTTTCTCTCCCGTGTCGGTGAATTATCCTGCTGTAGCACAACATACTAAACCCCTGCACTAAGAAAATCCTCGACTAGAGGTTTCGAAGGTCTCACAGACACTTGAAATTGCCCTAAAGTGTCTTCGTAATTGATTTCATGTCTGGTGCTGATGTCGACAAATCGACAAGTTGAGTATTTAAAAATCGAAAACATTAAGCTCCACATCGCAGATCCTCACTCAGAACTGCCGTAAATATCCGGCGCGACGCATCACACAACTTTCAACTTAGTGCAGTCTGTGTGCGTGCGTTTGTGAACGGCTGAATCATATGACCTCAAATTTGTAGTTTACCCCGCAGAACATGATGGGTTGCCAAAATACGGTGAAGTGTGGTGAACAGAGATGTAGAACTACGCTGAAAAACTGCTTTTTGTTCAATTTTTAGCAAAACGGTTCAATTTTCGTCGAACTCACAGGGTGTCTTTAAATAATCAACACCTATGCATCGCTCTCTATAAATGTTCGTCTGACTAAGATAAAAAACAAAATGGGTCGCTTCCTAGATTTGATCAATCTTATGGGTGTAGACCATACCCATATTTTGTGGTTCGTAACTATATCAGTATGTGTCCCTTGAACGGAAATATAAGCCGTGATAGCTCGGAAATCGAGATTTGTCGAATATTAATTTATCGTTATTAAAATTTTCTCAACAGCTCTAACGATTTCGATCAAACTTACGTGGTACTCTTAAATAATTACCTACACATCGTTCTCATAAATGTTTGCGTAGAAATGCGTTAAACGAAGATACAGCGCCCATACATATAACAGGTCGTCGAAAGTTCAGTTGCGGAAAGTTGGGTGTTGCCACCCAGATAAATAAATCTAAATTTTGTTCATGTGGTAGTCGCGTCATCAAAAAGTCACTGTGGTCGTTCAATAAACTGCTTCTATACTAAGGAAGTTTAATAACATAAAAAAATCAAGGGCAATTCTAACTAACGCACTTTTATTTTACTAACTAATCGCAGGGTTTCCGTTTAATACCAGAACTCCACTTACGAATCTCCCCACACAAAAATATATGTTACTAATCTCATTAATTCCTTAGATGATGGATTTTCAGTGTAAGGTCGTTGTAGCGGCAAAACAAGTTCTGGAACTTTGAGCACGGCCAGGTGTTACGCATAACATTAAATTGTGCTTTCAAAAAGTTAAATGAACCGTGAAACCTCCTTATGCACTAAACCCAGCCGTGCAAGTGTGAGATGGGCAAGGCTAGAGAGACGTTAATCGTTGAGTTTCTGGTGCGTTGCACTGGACATTTTCAACGGAATTCATCGCCGTAGATTTTGAACAAAGGCGGGAAACGGGCGTAGAAACAAACCCGCCCATCGGCAAGAGACGCGAGTTAGCCGTCGCTGCGGCTCTCCCCAGAGCCGCCTCCCGCTCCATCGGAGCCCCCCGACGATCCAAAACACTCGCCCTCCATTGGCCTGTAGCGCTGTCGCCTCAGTCGATTTTTCCGTCGCGTCGTACGATTTCGTTTCGTTATATGTTTCCGTTTCCGGAACCGCCGCCGTGTTTTTCGTTTTGATTTCTCCCCTCCCTTGTTCGGAAAACTTTAGTGCGTTAAAAAAAACGAAACATCTCCGGCCGTTGATTTCGACGGAACCGCCGCCAAATTCGAACGGGCTCTTCCCCCTCCCCCTTCCCATCGTTCCGGGTTTTTTTTTTATTATCCGCCCCTTCCCCTCTCGACCATATTCCGTTCGGTTGTGTTATCTCGCCCGCCGTTCGTCTTTCGGATCGAAAACTCCGATTCGGTCGACATCGTCTTCGCCGCGAGAAGAACTCTTTTGACGGAGTTATCCGTTTCACCGATGGAACTTGCCGTTATCAACGGGTAAGTGAACCATCGAGTTAACCGCTTTTCGTGTGGCATTCGTCAAAACGTAATTGTGTTCAAACTCCTTTCAGCGGGTCTTGTCGAGTTATCGATTGATATGTCGTGTAAACACGTTTTACGGTTATTACCCCGTTCACTTCTTATTTTGCTACCTTGTCGGGGTTAACTCTCAACTTTCGGCGGACTTATCAGACGACGTTTACGCCGATGAAACTACGTAACTTCGTCTACGGTCCTCAACATATTGATTCCACTCGTTTCGATTTCGTCGTTCGGCGAGACGACGACGGACGTCGAACGCAATTCCGCCGAAAGCGACGTACGTCGTATTGTTTGTCGAAAGGGGTCCGCGTTCAATTTCAACAGGTAGGCAACGCCGTCGACGTCGATGAGTCAGCCCACCAACAGCCGCCCTTATCACCTCTCCGCCGTTTTAGTTCAGTCTCTTGTCAAAGTGATAACAGCCCCCCCCCTCCTAAACTTCTTACCTAAATTGATACAACGAACATTTCATGTACTGCCACTAATCCAGTTGTACTTTACTTCGCAAGGAGCCCGCTTATCAATTAAACATTATCAATCTATCGGTCGCTCGTATTAATTGCACCGAGTGTCGTGTAGCGTAATTGTGCAGTTTGGAACTGATTTGATGATGAGAACAAAACGTTAGTAAAAATGCAGTGTGTGGACCTTAACATCAGTAGCTTCGTCTCAAATTATCAAAACCTCATTAGCTGGTGCCCGTTTTCGCGGTGTAGTTCGATTCAGATTTGGAATTAATATTTCTGACAGACATTGTCAAATTACGGCTTGTAACCAAAGTCTCTGACGCCACGGACCGAATACTACGTTTCAGCCCAAAACCTGTTGCTAGGCACAACAGGTACACATAACGTGCAGAACCGGGTAAACTCGCATGTACGGGCCACGAAGCAGAGTGTAATGGAGTTAAACGATGAAAATTAGGGTAACTGTTGAGGGACGATTTGTCGTGAATGCGAATGGAAACAACGCGTAGCTAACAAATATGAAAAATTACGACGCGCTAACTTTGGTAACTGAAACGGAAGGGGATTGTAAACAAACAATGCCAGAGAAATATGTGGATGTAAATGTGAGCCGAAATACAAAAACAATTGAAAATATCTCTCTCTCATCTCAAGTTAGTCTAAACCACGACCTCTCACGAATGGAGTTATGGTCATTATTTCGACGCCTTCATTCAAACTCATCTTTCGAAACTGCTTTTGTGCACAATTAAAAAGAACCAGAAATTATACGCGAAACTGAACGAAAATCCGCCTTTCAACGTGACGCTTCGTGACTACTTCAAGAAATATAAAAATAAATCAATGCTATAAATTCAAAACAGGTAATGTAGAAGGAGACCTTAGAAAACACTTGGCGTCATAAATGAATTAATTTCAGAATATCTATTGATCCTATATCCGTGGTACGCATGTGGCAGGAGGAGTGGGACGCAGTCCATAATCTGATTCCAGCAGTTGGTCCATGGCTCGGGCATCACAGTGAGGTGGATTTCTACCTTACCCAGTTAATCACGGGACATGGAGTATTTAGAGCGTATCTGCACCGAATTGGTTAGGCTACAAGCCCAAACTTTCTGCACTGGAGGCCAATGGTGGATGATGCTTCTCGTACTAAAGGTGGGCTGGCTGGTGGACATTATACAGAAAGAACGGAGCTAAAATGGATATTAGTCGAAATGTGGCGAACTTTATTGTGCTGTTCTGGTCATCTTCCCACGCACGAGAATTGTATTGTTGCGTCATTTGGAGCTGTCTATACAAACAGTTTAAACGTTAGTGCCGTTTTTGAGAAAAAAAAAACTTAGTGTTTAACTAACTGTGGTTAGTTATTGGCCGATTTTACTCCTGCCCATATTATGGAGTCCCATAGTGATCTTCGACTACGCATCAATTTTGACGTGATTCGTTCTGACGTGTGTTTTTTTCGGCTCAGATGCAGAAGCGTCAAGATCCGAATAAAGTTTTTTTTCAGCCGATTACATGCCTTTCCTCTTACTCCTTAGCGGTAGTGAAAACAATATGTCCCGCCTAGGTGGGACTGCTGAGACGTACTGCATATTTTAAGCGGTTAAAAAGTTATGTTACTGTGCTATAAAGTAATTACTTCCGGTTCCTTGAGTACGCCGGCCTGCAGCTCAAAATTCGACTCTAAAATAAGGAGAAACAAATTGGGTTTCCAAGGAGGATCTCATAGTCGCCACTTCCTTCCCCCTGCGCACCGAGCATCCTCAAAAAGTCCTCCCAAATTCGACGAATTGGAAGAAATATAAGCTGTTTTATCAACAAAAACAAAGAATGGCTGTTTGTTCCTAACAAGCCACACCTGTACGTTTACTTTTCTGGAATTGTGGGGACCACTCAGAAATAAACTGGTGGCGGCTAATATTAGGAATTTATTGAGTCGTTTCTGATCGTGCCAAGGACATTATTGGGTAACCAGCGTGCAGGACTATTCTGGAGCTTTCTAATTCACTTTTTAGTGGTGGGCGTGACAGGCGGTTGGGGTGATGGCGATAATTTATGAGGTTGAAAAAAAAGGAATCAGGGTCATTGTCCTGGGAGGATCTCGGGATTTCAAGTTAAATTGTATTTACATGTTTAGGTTAGTGGTGGTGACAGCTGTTGTCGGTTTCCCATCCCTGTACTACCAGGTGTGATTGTATTCAAGGTGTGGCTGAGTATCGAGTAGTCCATTCCTGGCTCACATTACAGTGTGAATGGGCGAGTGTATTTATTATCGAACGAGATGGGAATCCTCGCCGAAGGGATGTGACACGCATGATTTCTTCCCCAACATCCGTAAACGTCTTAGGAGAAAGCGAGTTGGGCCAAACCACTGGACGATCCAGTTCCTTACAGTTCATGGTGACTTCAATGCGCGGCTCCACTTCTTTTCTTTCAAAGACTCTCCTCCATCATACACGTCTTGTGCCCCTAGTTTCTACAACAGTGAGAAACAGTTGTTGAAAGAGCAGACAAACCTAGCAGCATTGACTGCTACAAAGTAAGCCGATAACCGTTTTGGCTATTTCTCGAAGAAGGTCATGGCAAAGAAATGTGGTTACAGTTGAACTGTACCTGCCACCCAAGTAAATAGTTGCATCAAGTGGGAAACCAGATTAAGAACTCCTCCCAGGTGGTAGGAGATTGTTCAGGTGGTCAGATCTCTGCGCTTGTAACATGGGCAACAGCTCCCCACCGGGAAAATGGCGAACGAACAAATACCTGCTATGCCCCCTGACCACCGGCCACGAAACTAAGGCGTTAGATTCTTGCAGGTCGTGGTAACGCAGGAATTGCTCATGGATTATGAGTATTAGTGAGGCGAAGGAGGGCTGGGTCTGGGTACCTGAGCTCCACCAGCCCTCGACCCAACAATATCGCTTCTTATCGTCGACTTCAGTAAATAGTTTGAAATCAAAGATTTTGTGGGTTGCTCCTAACTATTTTATAACGTCTATTAAACATTCATCTAGTCGCTAATTTATTGGTGTACCAACCTGTATGTACAAAAATTTTCATCACAATCGTTCAAGCAGTTTTTGAGGATAATACAAATTTAGTGAACGATCACTGCGATAACTAGAGTTAGCTTTGAACTTGCTCATACCCATATTTGGGGGTCCCATGGCGATCTACAGGCTAAATATGAAATTTGAAGTGATGACACACATACAAACCCACAATATTTTTCCAAATGTGGGGTTTGTGACACAGTAGCCGTTGAAACGTGAAGATCTGAAGAGATGGATGTGGGTATGTGGGCTCGTACACTTATTTTGGCCTCGTATGATTGTGATCCCCAGGCTCATATAAAATTGAGGTGATTTAGTCAAGCCGTATTCTGTGAATTGCGTTCACGGACACAGACCATTTTCTTAAATTATGTTTTTAAAAAAAAGAAGAACTGAAGAGAACTGTTTTTCTTCCGGTTCAGTATACATAACTTCCCTATTTACTTCGTAGAGCTTCGGTGAAAGTGAAAAAATCGCGCTTTTTCACAGTAGCGTAGCAATCATTCTGTTGGTAATAATCGAACGGCATTTCAGCGATGAGCTGCTAGCTTTTTGAAACGTTTCAACTATGATGATAGGTAAAATTGGGGCGGATGATATGTGAAATTGAAAGGAGTGGTTAGAGGCTGGCTGGGATGGGTGGGTGGGGGTGGGGGGAGTAAACGTCAGCAGGAGCAAACAAGCGAAAAATCAAATCAACCGAAAGCTCGTCAATTAAAAACGCGCAATCAAGTGCGCTGATTCAATTTTCAGGTTCGGTTGTGGTGAATTGAATGAAAATCTCGAGGTATCCAACGAGAGGGGAAAATTAATTGGAGGTGCCTCTGACGAGAGTCTCTGCAAGTTTGCTGGGCGACGATAACAAAACAAACAAACAAAAAAAGAAGAAATTCGCGTAGTTAGTGAATCAAGATGCGCTTTTACGTTCGTGCCAATTAAAAAAAAAAAAATCAGCAGCGCTGCATCGCAAAACGGGGAGGGGGTTTGTTCGACGCAAGTCAAATCGGTCCGAGTCTTTTGACCTCAGAATGCCCTGCACCTGCCTTAACGGGACTCCCCGTACCTTAATGACAAAGTCATTGTCTCGTCTTACCCTCTCACACCTGTGTTCCACCTCCGCGGTTATTTCTAACGGCAGTGGATTTCCCAGAAGTGGGGTTTTCCTTTCTTTATTTTCCCTCTCCTCAATTTCAGATTCCTCTCGACAAGAGACAGCTCCTCCCAAATCTCATTCAGCTACGAGCTCTCACAAAAGTCACACTCGTCTCCCTGTGCAGGACAGCTGAGACTGATTGAATATTTAAGGCGTTAGGAAGTGAATTTACTGTGTTGTAAAATAAATACTGCGGATTGCTCATAGTGAGGGAGCCAAAGATAATAAATACCGTAATTATTTATTAGGTATGTACACGCTCTCACCTTCATTACATGTTAATTGTATCTTGTCATTTATTGTTTGACTTCTTTAACTTAGCTGATTATGGGTCTTGGACTAAAAAACGAACCCATTGAATTCTCGAATCGAAAAAAAAGGTTTACAAAGTTCAGCATCTTAGAAGTTTTTGGTAAATTGTTTCGAGCTTGTTTTCTTTTTCTTTGGGGCGAAAGATGAACTGCGCTTGAGATTATTTTTTCTGTCTCTTGAAGAGAGGTTTTGCTTCGTTGTACTTGACAGCGGGAACTAGACTTTGACAAATGGGCCAACTTTAGTCGAAGGCGTGAGAAATTACCTGTACGAAACCTCCAAGTGCAGTTCGCGTGGAATCCCGCAACCGCCCGACGGGTCTAAAACATTCCGCGTTAACGCCAAACGAAATAGTTGAATCGTGGAGGTTTGCTTTCCGTTAAACCCATACGTTTTTAGTGTATGAAACAAGTTGGGCTATGCCACTTAACTTTTTACTGTTCTTAGATCTACGCTGTAAGAAGAAAGTTTTGTATTTGGCTAAAAAAAGTTTTCGTAGGATCTTTACAACACATTTTCTGTGTGTGTGTGTGTGTGTGAACGCAATTCGGGGAATCGAATTGGTTCAAATTTGATATTGACGATCAAAATCAGTGTCTTAGTGAGCAAAGCGCTTACTTTTTCTTCTCAAAGCCGGCTTTATCGGTTATTATTAAATTCACATTCATGGAAAAATTAAGAGGGGAGCACAATAAATTATAAAAAGTTTTTTGTAGAAAATCGTATTTTGCCTTTTCAGAGCAGTTTTTCCGTATAATTCTCGCATATATGTTACCAGCATCTTCAGAAAAATCAGGTAGGTAGTTCAAGAATATACCTATACGGTGATGGTTTGATAACGTATATTAGATAATTTGGAGATTCCCCGGAAATTCCGGAATTCCTGCAATCTTTTATTTACTTTTCAGAAAAATCAGGTTGACAATCTCATGTACTGATTGCTCAATAATTGCGGTGGCATAAGAGGGAGCCACGCAATAAATTCCGAAACCTTGAACGTCATCTGTTTGTTAAAATGTCAACTACGTTTTACCAAGTTCATATAAACTGATTGAAAACCCGATTGATTAGAGTTGCTAGAGGGATGAAATTTGTGTGATGCGCCGCGCCATATCTGACTTCTTCGTGAAGCCTCCTGTATTGTCCAGGCCACATACTCGTGGCTGAGTGCGGTTTCGAGATTGAAAATACCGTATATATCACCCATGACAAGTGATATTGGGGATCCGAACGTAGAAGGCTATACCAAACCCACTCATCCTGGCGGGACGGGTTTTTTTTTTCTTTCTTAGCAATTGTGCTCTTGTGTTGCCATCAGTTTCCTGTTCACTGATTCCTTCGCGTTTCTTTGGACGCTGCTAGTTGGGGAAATCACCCTTGAGTAAGTCCATCCTGCACGGAGCTTTCTCCCACTCCAGCGATCACGTAACGCGTGGTAACGACGTTTCCGCCCCCGCTTCTTCCATTATTTGTATTTTTTCGCATCAACTTTTTTTTGTCGTTGTCTGCCTCTTGGAAAGGAAGCCTCTCTGCTCTGGTTGTTTCAACCCTTGTTAGCGCCAACCCCTGGAGAGCAAGGCACGTATATACCAACGACCAACTTGTGTTATTGATATTTTTCGCTCTGAGTAGAAATATTTCTTTACCGTCCCCTTCTTCTAGTTTTGCAAATTTTCATACTCAATGTAGATACCCTAATCGGCCATCGGCCAAAAAAGTTATAGGGTGCAAATTTTCAAGGAAAAAAAATTCCTGGTAAAATCTGTGGCAGGGCATTTCCTAAAACAATCCATCCTATGAAATAATGAAAAAGGCAATCGGCTTTAAATTTTTTTGTTAATTTTTCGCTTTCGTCAAGATTCAAATGTTTTTGTGTTCGAAAGGCACCATTTGAGCTTAGGGTCTGAGCATATCAGAAAGAAATTCCTAGAGATCAGGTGACCCGGATCAGCTCAAATTCGATATCCAACCCACTGGTCATGACGAGCTACGAAATGATGATTTGAGCAATATTGGTCTAAAAGTAACGGGTTAATGTAGTGATCAAAACATCGACTATTTTTTCCTTAGAAACGGCTCTTATTATTTTGGTAAACTTTTTTGAGTGTGCAGCCTCAATAACGTAATGATGAAACAAAACGTAAGAGAGTAGCACAATAAATAATCGAAAGTTCGACAAAAATCGGGTCAAGTGCTATTTTTCCTTGTAAAACTCGCGTATTTGATATTAGCTTTATCAAAAAAATGATGTTGGTAGTCCATTAAATTGGAGAGTTTCTAATAACATATAATAGAGTGAATGTAAGTCCATGTGGCACTTACAGGCATACGTTTCTTGATAGTGGAACTGTATTGGAAGAAAGAAAAGAACTGTGGGAGAGTTAGAGCACGGACTATGCGGCAATGAGGTGTTCAGGCGTGGGGGTGAGAGAAGAGAAAAAGAGAAAGTTACAATAAAAACCCACTGAATGGTTGAACATTTGCGACGTTGGGGAAGTACACTAGTAGTGGCTTGCTTAGTAGGATTAAAATTGAAACCCTGCGATTTTTTGGAAAAACAGCTTAGTAGAGCAGGGTCGATTGACCTTGTCTAATGAGGGCAGTGCACCTGAATTGGGAACCCCCCTGTTTCAAGACCGTGAAACACCTTCATTATTACTCTTGTACTAATATACTAATACCTCAAGCTGAGGCAGTCATCGCAAATTCAGAATAATGCATTCTAGGCTTGAAGGTTTTTGCTTGTTAATTATTTTATATTTGCCCCTTTTGAAGTCTTACTTCAATTGCACACTTGGGAAATCCTTTCGCTGATTAATTATTCCGTAATTCGTTAAAGACCCTCCTCGGCTGTGGTAACATCCTAACCATGACATGAAGTGAAGTTCTGCCATTCGGAAAAATGATGTACCGGCAGTCTCTACAGCAGTTTCGCTGGAACAATCAGCCAGCGTTCTGTTTGTTATGTAAGAATGAAAGTCGCTACTGCGAACAGCTCTTAGGGAAACACCTCCCTCAGACAGCTAGACTCCTCACGAAAGAGACCCAGGTCGCGTTTGGGACTTTGGCTCAGACACCGTCTTCTTCTGCTGTTAACATTTCGCACATCTAAGGAAGAAAGTTTCGTCGTGATCGCGCGAGATTACCTCACACGGCTAACTGCATCTAGTCCAATTTGTCTAAATAAAACTATCATATAGTTGTGCCCACTTGGCCCTGACGAGACAAACAAAAAAACCCCTCTAACCCATTTCAGATTTTTATGAATGAGCCCCCTTCATCTCTAACGAGTCGGAATGGCGATAGTCCCGTGATTCAGTGAGAGACAGGTGGCCAACGTTGGCCATTTGGCAAATGCCGCTGAGGGGAAGGTGTCGATGGGAATAGAAAAATTAAGGCGAGACGCTTCTTTTGGCTCAGGGCCGATTCGTAATGCGCGACGTCTAATGAACCAGCTGGAAGAACACTGCCATGAGAGGTGTAGGCTATTTATCCCTCGCAATGTAAAGAGTTTGGGAAGTAGTTTGAGCGTTTAAGTCATCGCGTGGGATCATAGAGCCTTGGAAAAGTGTAGGAGATTGCTTCCAAGGAGCCTGAGAATGTTCCCTTCGGCCAAGCGTGTTCATCCGATTGCCTCCGCCTGACATTTATCCAGTCAGCTTATGGAACGTGAACTGGATTACGGATGTTTACGCTGACCCATGAGCTTGAAGCAAGTGAAGCACAGCTATTGCGCCCCACGAAGTTACATCTGGAGGAAGAGGGGGCTCGGTAATATTCGTCAGGAAACCTCCCAGTTATAATCATCAATCTGTGTCTTGAGTGTTACAAGTGCAGCAATATTTCTTACTTACTGTTGGGTGCACGAGAGGGGGAGTTTAAGAACG
Organism: Pachypeltis micranthus; assembly: GCA_020466155.1. NCBI lineage: Eukaryota > Metazoa > Arthropoda > Insecta > Hemiptera > Miridae > Pachypeltis > Pachypeltis micranthus. The sequence goes on along the minus strand of CM035770.1, from coordinate 41,269,666 downwards.
AAATAAAAAGAAACCCGGTGAGCATGATAGAAAGACTGTATTTTACGTGAAATGAGAAGCGGGCAGTTCTTGGACTTCCCCGTGGCCCAACATGAAAAAGGATCCGAGACCGTTAACCCGAATGCACCTGGGAAAAGCTCCAGAGCCCAACTAATTTGGCCTGTGCCGAACACTTACTGTTATGATAGCAATGTTCATGAGCAGAATAGCATCACCATAATTGCATAATAATTAATCTAGTCGTTGCTAAGAGTAGTAACAGTTTCCTTTCGTGTATGTACGAGGGACGTCCCAAAAGTAAGTTCCGAAGTGCTGGGAAAAATCGAAAACTCAACCAATTTGAAGAAAAAAAAATTATTCTTAAAGGTACTGATCTACTTTATTTTTCGATGTAGTCGCCATTCCGATCGATGCATTTTTGGTACCGTGGTGCCAGTTTACGTAAACCCTTGTACCATTCTGCGTCATTTTGTTTGAAGAATTCCGAGACCGCGGCTTCGAGTTCGGCGTTCGTACGGAACTTTCTTCCGCCCAGGTGGACTTTGAGGAGGGGGAAAAGGAAAAGGTCACTCGGTGCAAGGTTTGGAGAGTATGGGGGGGGGGGGAAACATCCCAATCAAATGTTCCAAGCAAATGTTGGGTGATTTTTGCTGAATGGGCTCGCGCATTATCGTGGAATAGCAACACTTTTTTCCGCAACATGCCCGGCCTTTTGCGCCTTATGGCATTTTCAGGTCTCTGAGCACCTGGCAATACCTTTCGGCATTTATGGTCGTGCCTCTTTCCAGGTAATCGACCAAAAGAACACCCCGGGAGTCCCAAAAGACAGTTGCCATCACCTTTCCAGCCGAATGTTCCACCTTCGCCTTTTTGGGGGCACTTTGGTCAGGAGCCTTCCACACCATACTCTGTTTTTTTGTTTCGGGGGTTGAGTGGTGGACCCAGGACTCATCATCAGTAACAATTCGAGAGTAAAGAGACTCACTTTCATCTTCCACCAGTTCAAAAAACCTGTGTGCTGCATCCAACCTGTTTTCCTTGTGCTCGTCAGTCAAGAGGCGAGGCACCCACCTTGCACACACTTTCGAGAACTTGAGATCTTCCCTAATGATTCGGTGTACTGAAGAACGAGTCAATTGATGTTTGTTGTGCACTTTCTCGACAATATCACTTAGAGTAAAGCGCGCATCTTCCTCCAAAAGCTTGCAAACTGCAGAAACTGCGTCCTCTCCACGAGAAGTGGAAGGGCGCCCACTTCGCTGTTCATCGTGCACACTTTCCCTCCCTTCCAAGAAACTTCTCTTCCACTTACGGACCATTTCGATGCTCATGACCCCTTCTCCATACGCTGTAGAGAGTCTGCGGTGAATTTCGGGTACAGAAACATTCTCAAAAACTAAAAAACGGATCACCGAATGGATTTCACAATTTGACGGGGTTTTCAATGTAGCAGCCATGTTTGCACTGGTGCTGATAAGCCGCAACAAGTGATAGCAACATAAGAAAAATTCAGTGTTGCCACCAGATGTAACACGAAGTACCCCCGCTGGAATTTTTTCCCTACGACATTTTCCCACGGATTTACAAATGATCGGAACTTACTTTTGGGACGTCCCTCGTATGACAATGTTCTTCTGTTAGTTACTTGTGTTGGAAGATAAGGAAGCTTATATTTTCTTCATAAATTCTTGAGTTTATCGAGCGCTGAACGATTTATAATAGATTGACGTTATTTGTCAAAGATCCAGTAGGAATGGGTGGAGAGGTAGTGGTGCATGGAGGGGGTAAGTGACGTAAAATTATTACATTTTCGCTGTTATCGACCAATTTATTATTTAGTCATGTTTTTCAGATTTAGGGTCTAGTTTTCTTGGAAGTCAGGGTTTTCTCCTTTTCTTAGAGTTTTGAGGCCTACTCATTCAAAAAACCAAATCTTGTTGCATGTTTGTGTCTTGTGCTGGAAGGGGAACTGTGTGCTGCAGACACTGACCTAATTGTGCAAGCAGCCTCGTCCAAAACCAAACCTGGACAGCAAAGTAGAGAGTATCGCCACAGTAATGCACCCTGCTGGGCGTTCTGTACTTGGGCAACAGAAGCACAGGCATTCAAAGTTGGCATGGTTGACAAATGGAGAGTGAAACGAGAGCTTCCCCCACTCTGGGCTGAACTCATTGCGGGTCTCTCCTCTGAACGAAAACTTGCTGCCATTGAGCATTAGAGAAATTGTAAGCGAGATGGGAATCCTAGTCACTCGTATGAGTTTTACCCCAGCGTCCGGGAACGTCTTAGGTGAAAGTGGGTTGAGCCAGGCCTGTGGACGAGCCAGTTCCTTACAGTAGTATTTCAACTTCAATGCGCGACTCTACTTCTTTCCCCTCGAAGTCTCCACCCTGCACGTTGTGCGCCTCCACTGTGGAGGAAACAATAATCCACATGCTGCTTCACTGTAGTTCCTACAACTTGGAAAAGTTGGAAGTGCAGCCAAACCTACCGGCGTTGACTACTACTACGGAAGTGTATTACCATTTCGCCCAGTTTGCGAGTAAGGTCATGGCAAAGAAACGTGGTCACTGTTAATCTGTCCCTTTGAAACTTGCCGTCCAAGTAAATAGTTAGATCAGGTGGGAAACCAGATCAAGAACTTTTCGAAGATGCTACAGGATTCCCCAGGGTTCATACCGCTGTGCAGTAAACATACGGGCAACAACTCTTCACCAGGAGCCTGGCAAAGTGACCAAACCTACCGTACCTCCGTAACTCTGGATTCGGTGGATGCTGAGCGAGTGGCTGGGCTCTTGCATAATAGTGAATCTGCAACCTCCATGACAGTCGACTGATATACCTCTCTCCGAGGGTTCATGAATAGTCATTTTGATTAGGAAACAGTCCTATCTGTTGTTCAAATTTTCAGGAGTACAGATTGAGCTAGTTCTTTTTGTTCATTATTTCCTTGAAGGCGAAAAAATTAGGTTATCGACAGTTTTCAGTCTTGATGAGCGAGGGAGGGGGGGGGGGGGTGCACCATAGTTTTATTTTTCGCCTTGTCTTGAAAACAGCTAGAACGATTTGAATTAAACTTACGTAGTCTTCATTTTGTTCCGCACAACTATGTGACCATCCGTTGAACGGGGATATATAAACCAAGATAGAGAAGAATGATCATGTCTTATGATTTACTCAAAACGGCTCCAAAGATTTTAATCAAACTTACGTCATGCTTTCTGATAACTAGTACGTTACTTTTGTTCTGCGTACATGTTTCTGTAGAAAGGCGGCGCCCGATTATACAGCGTTTGTATTGATAGCGGAAAGTTGTGCGTAGAACGCGCTCTGAAGAACGCCTCTAACGATTTTAATTAATTGTGTGTTGGACAAGTCCAACTGACATAATGATAATGTGAATTTTTGATTCGCTGGAAAATGACGAGAGGAACGGAATAAATTATTGAAAATATCGACCAACTCGTCGCGTACGGGCTTTTCCTCATAAATCCTACTGATGTAAAGTTAGCGATCTCACAACAATCATGCTGGTAGTTCAATGTGCTATCTATACGATAACCGCGATACTATGGTCGTAAGATACTTAGGCGAAACCAAATAAATCACGGAATTCCAATTACTGTCGTTTAAGTGACCAATGTTTTCATGTTCCATTTAGTTATCAGACTTCTGCTGCAGACCTCTGCAAATGCACCAAATATTGGTAGACCAGATGTTGGTAATTATGTTGTAGTTTATTATTCTAAGTAAAAAGTTTAATGTTCTTCGTGATATGTACATTGTTTATCAATATGGGATTCGATTCGTGGGCGGGTCTCATTTACTTTGTCCTCTCTACATCGAGGATCCCCAACTTGATAGCGATGCCCCCCTTTGAAAACGCTTAGCTTTTTAATTGGTTCAATTCTGAGGTTTCCAGCACCGTCCCTCGCCTTTGGCAGCATTTTTAGATGCTCGCAGGAAACTGGAAAAGGTAGTTTGATTCCTGGGAAAATGGAAATAAGCCATCCTCGGTTTGAATATTTGAAAGTGTTGGAGCTCAGTTTGGCTGTTGCAGCACCGAGAAGCCCCAACTCTGCCAGGTCTGCTAATATTTGTCGGTGGACGAGTTTTGGAGTTGGGTAGATGGAGGTTGTGGAGGGAAAGGTAGAGGTAGAATAAGAGAGGCGTGGCGGTGAGGGGGCTACGTTTTCTCCTCATAAATAATTAACGATCCGCTGTTAAATATTGTTCTTAAACCTCCTCCAGGAGGGTTTTCAAATTCAAAATGAATTGCAGTGCTGCTGGTACAAAAGACGCCTTTTTTGGTCGGTTGTTTAATTTTCATTTCAATGTTTATTTTGTCGTTCGTATTTCTTTCGGTCATATTTTCTTGTAGTTGGAGTTGTGCAAATGTTTAATTATTTCGATGTATCGTTCCTTTCTTTGGCTCTCTCAACGAAAAGTTTAATTCGTGAAAAGGGAAATTTGAAGGATAATCTGGCTGAAATTAAAAGTACAGCGAGATCTCTGAGGGACGTGAGGGAGTGTATTGTACAAGTTACGCAGTGGTTTTGTGATGTGACCGTTTGATTGCCAACGGGAGTGTCTAGGGGAAAGACCCCCAGTTAAATTTTCACAAGCTGCTTAGCTTTCTTGTTGAAAAAGGTCCTTTTCATCATTCGCTGTCGAATCTTGAGACCTGGGTGCCAGGTAGTGTATGAGTTCATGTGACAAGTCCTGTGTGACAGCTACTGTTCCAAGGCATGTGGGAAGCACTGTGTGTGTATTCGTGAATTTTGTCGTCAGTTCCACCTCAAGAGGAGGGTGCGGTTGCTCTGTGCTGAAGAATTTGGGGGTCTTTCTGAATCTGGGAGTAGCCCGAGGAGATTCAAAGTGAGCGTGGAGAGATTCCTAGGCCTGCCCTATAACATCTCACTTCACTCTGTCCGACTTGGCTACAACAGCGGTTTTGAGTCAAACAAGCACGAGGGGCAAGTGCGCTGGAAATGAGGAATAACCTCCAGTTCCTTCGATGCGGCCAACAATTTGTTCCAGCATATCTTTAATTTATTCACTATGGGTGATCTCAATTGTTGGCCTCAACAACTGGATTTTCTAGAAGCTTATCTGTCTGAGCCCGCGATGTGGGATACTAGTTGTGGTGACCGTTAAGGTACGAACTAAGTCAGTGATGGCTGAGGGAGGATCGCGGCGGTGATTAGGAAGCCCGTCAAGGAATTAAAAAGCGTAAGAGACTCTTAGAGACTTCCTCGGCTGGATGCGTGTTTTCGGCGAACAGGGCCTGCTTGAGTCTGGAAGGCACATGCTCGTGAAAGAAGTGAACCCGCCCGTTGATGTTACCGTGTTCTGTGAGAAACTGGCTCGTCCCATTTTCAACACGTAGCAAAAATCTCTTAATTCGACCTTCGATAGTGATTCCCACCTGTCTTTCCTCAACTTCTCGTCCCCTGTCTTCTTGCTAACTTGCCGCCGAGTTGTGCAACTCAAGAATCATCCCTTAGGACCGTTTTCACAACTCCGTTGATCCCTTTTAGACTCGATTAACAGTACCTAACTGCCTCCCGCGGCAAAAATGGGTTTCATCAGATTGGATTAAGCTCTGGGCCCTATCAAGCGTTAACCCTGAAAAACTGGGCGATTACTCGTAGGTCTGTTTGCTCTTATCTTTCATTATCATATCCTGATATTTGTTCGCCATTACCGGTCTCCGTCGAGTACTCTCTTTTATTATTGTGAATAAGTTACACATGTTTTGACATAATAAACAAAGATACTGCTTACAAGTGCGCATTTATAACAGTTGCGTTTCCCCTACGATGATAATTTAATGTTAGGTTATCGTCATCTCACCCTGCGCCTCAGATGGATATGAGAGAGTCCCAACGACTTCAAGATGTATGAATTTATATTCTGTTGCGAACAACAATATTACGATCACTGAAACAAAGTTGTTGTTGGCGTAAAATGTGTGTTGAGCAGTTGAGTAGACCTCACAATATCGGTTTTTATTATTTCTTGCTCAGCTCTCATATTCTTGTACTGCTTCCCATTTTTCCTGTTCACACAAAGCATACTACCGGACTAATTGGGCTTTTTCCTGCAGCTGCCTCAGTTGGAGTACGTGTATTTTCACTTTATGCTCCTCGCCAGTTTCAGCTTCGGCAGAGGTTAATCTGGCCACTCTGACTTCTGACAATAAGTAGAAAAAATAATTTGGTCAAATCTGGATTGTTGAGGGTTAAGCATCTACGGGATGTACGGGGCCGTTTACGTTTACACACTTGTTTACGGGACGGGATGTTGAACAGACCCCAATTTCCTTACTTCACTGTTATTAGTCCGCTGCTTTCACGATATGGCTTACTCGCAGAGTAATCACGGCTATCCTAACCGCATCCCACAGCGATCTCGGCTAGCGCAGTGGGAACGTTCACAAGTTGACTATGATTTTCGTCTTTGAAGTGTAAAACTCCACTGGACGAAATCATCCCGCGAATAATGATCATAAGAGCAACCTGAGAAATTCTGGAATTTCAGCTACTGCCATTTTCTCACTCCATTTGGTTTAATTCCGCCAGCATTTTCAGGCCTTGCTCTGGGTAGGAGTTGGATTGCTCCGTTCTACCTACCTTGCTCTGTAGAGGCAGCCACCTGTCGGGGCCCTAATCCATAATGCACCAGCGCAAGGCCGCGGGCTGTGCATTCCTGTGGTGCCACGTTTGGGTCAAACAACCGTTAAGGTCAGAATGGTCACAGGACCACCCCACCATGCGATAGCCCTTACGGATTTTCCTCATCGCAGGACGAGACAGCTTGGACTTACTAGCCTCCTTGGGTTCTTCTATGTATTAGTCGCTAAAGCGATAAAATTAGGCGAGGTAAGTTGTGTGCGGCGCTTTTCAATTTACCTTGTTATTTTAAATACCTTTTGGTTAATCTGCGTCTCAGTTACGCCACATTTTGTCTTCACCTATACCTCGAGGTTATTATTTTACTGAGATATTGTGCATCTCGTTTTAATCTCCTGGCTTTGTTCAACGTTCGGGAGTTGTGCACAGTTAGGGACGTAATCACGTGGCTGCGTGGGTCGCCGGGTCGTGAATCACCGGATTCAACAAGCTCTAACTGCAGATAGCGCCCCTCAGTCGTGCCTTGGCTTCTCGTCTGGCGAGTTGTATACACGCTCTATTTTGGGAGGAGAAACATTCGGGGACGAATGCGATCGGATCAAAGCCCGTTCTCCCCCCTGAAAAATATTGTTTACTCCGAGAGTTTCAGTCGGAACTGTCGAATATCTTACAATTCCTCTCTGGCAATGGTCGACCAAAGCGGGCTTCCTCTTCATCTAGCCCCCCTCCCCCACCCCAACACTATTTTCTTTCGACGTCTAATTCTGGACTTCATGTTTCCTCTCTCGGTAAACTCTCGAGGATCCTTGAAAATGAACGTTAAACTGAGCTCTGGGGGTCTGTTTTGTGTTGTAGCTGATGGAATCGTGTGTCGTTACAGATACAAAATAGCCTAGTGCGTGAGATGAATCAAAAGCGTATTACATCGGATGGTCGAACGAACGGGGCGTTTCTGACGGATGGGTGGAGTAAATTTGAGCTCAGGTCTCTGCACAACGTGGCGCCTTGTCCATCTCTCGGAGTGACAGTGACAACGTCAGTTCCCTTGAGGTGAAATGGATCTAATAGTTGAATATTGTTGCGGACATCTCCGTCCTTTACCTCCAACGAACGAATCAATAGTTATCCTTATTCTCCAAGTTATCAACGCCCTCACCGCTTTCCAAATATTACGTTCATAGCGTTCATTCGCCCACTGACTAGTGCGAGAGCTCTCCCAGATGATGACTAAATTTCTAATAAACTCCAGTGGCACGTTGAAGAGGTAATTAGCCGCATTTGGCAGAGTATGAGACATGAGCCTCTAAAGCCTACTCTCCAAATCATTTAGCTGAGTGTAGTTTGAACGAAACTGGGAGCGTGAAGCCTTTTGCGCAGTAGTGATTGGTTCGCTTTGGTAGTAGCTGCTGAACGTGATTCTGGCCGTACTGCCAGATGGGTCTGAGACAGATGCATCTTCTTGTTAAGGCCATTTTAGTCTAATAGTGAGATATCTGACTGTGCACATTCTTGTTTCAGTATGATCGTCCCATACCGAGAACTCGTCGTCGTGGTATGGCTCCTTTTAAGGGCTCGGGGATCGTAATCGAATTCCCCCACCCACTCGTCAATTTAATTGCCGAATCCTCCGGCAGATCGGCTAATCCGAAGAATAATCCTCTCAGAAGAGTTAGTGTTTAAAAGATTTTCGGACGAAGGAAATTGTGTTTCAACCCCTTGCGCAACAAAAAAATACCTCCTCTTCCACCAATCTTCAACCCCTCCACCCCCGCAAATTCTTCTTTTTCGCTCCTCCGAGTCGAAGAACCAAGTTTTGAATAAAAATTTGTTTTGCAAATGACCAATTCCGAGAGGTTTCCCTCCCTTCCACCTTCCAAAAATTCAAACTCCGCCCTTTCGCTTTTTTCCTAAATCGTTAAAGTGGAAAACCCCAAGTTGTTGGGAGGTTCGGAAGGGGAGATTCGGAAAAAGGCAGGTCGGCCTCGGCCAACTGTTTTAATTAAGTTTCTTTTGCTTTGGCCCGTGGAAGGGGGGGGACGATGAGGTAGAACAACAGAAGGAAGAAAAAGGTTCCGGTCATGCGGTGGTGGTGGAGGGGGGGGGGATAATAACTGAAAGTGACTTCAAACGAGTATTATTTTCGTTTCCTTCTACTTCTGTTCGCTGCACAATCGGATTGTACTACCGCAGTGTATATTATTGAATTTGATCACGGTTTTAAGAATAAATCATGTATTTACAACAATGCAAAGAAACATTTTATAACGAGATAGTGACCGCGATTTTGGAGATCCCTCCCGGCATGAATAAATGTCTTGCCAATGGTGGTGAGTAGGGCGTTGAAAAATTACAGACGAGTGTCCAATCGCAATAGATGCTTTTGAATGTTTTCAGGACAGGGGTCATCAGTCTCCTTTCCATACTCTGCAGGTGAGGATTCTTATAGCCATTCACTCTGCTCACCTGCTCTGCAAGCATCAGACTTTCACTCCTCAAAAGAACAAGGCTGCTAGGTGTGGCCTATGCTCTGGGGGCTGCTGACCATCGTCTGCAGTGTGACAGCCTGGTCGCTATTGGCACTGGTTTGACTTTCCACAAGCTGCTCACACTTGGGCTTCTGGTACAGAGCTTTAATGGCAGATGCAGTCCAGGAAGGGAATTGCTCTGCTAGAGATTTGTTGGCTTGGCGCACCCCTTGCAACATGTAAAAGCCCCATCATCCATCGTAAATCTCCTCATTCCTTTCCACAGACGTTGGCTCTTAATTTGTGGAACTGGTACTGGCAGCCGTCCATTGTGGTGGAGATGGACGAAGGGAGCAGGAAGAAGAGGAAGATAAAGAAGGGGAAAGAGACTGATCTCAGTGTCTGGGGCGACCCCATGTGCTTCCCCAAACTACCAGTGGGTATTCGGGGCCATAAGGTTGGGTAACCCATTGACAAGGTTTCTCCCTCGTTTACCAGAGCACGATTTAGCCACCCTAGAGGGGAAGGCTTTAGGTCACCCGAATACACACGGGCACACACACCATTTTCCCAAATAGTGTTACACGGACTCAGGAGGCGTTAAAACATCTATTGGGTGCAAGAATGGGGGAGTTGGGGATTGCAATAAAACTGGAACTCTGTGAGCGTGAGGACTGTATTATACGTGCTTGTGGAATTGAGTAGAATTAGAATTGAGGTGAGATGGAGTACAACTGGGAGACAAGGGCAGTACTCGGAACGCGTGAACTGGCAACCGTGTGAGAGAGTGAGAAGTGACTGGGGCGGTAGTTGGAAGCGGAATGATTTTGAAAGAGCTCTGTCGTCGATAGGAAAATGAAATTGGGAGAAAGAAATAAAGAAAGGGGAAAACCTAGAAAAGGGGGCTGGGGGCCCGCAGCTAAGGGATTCCCGCAGGTGAGGTATTGAAATGGTTGGAGACAATTATGAGGTTGGAGACAATGACGCGGGGAAGTCCGAGGTCAAAGACTGGGACCACTCAAATGGCCTTTTAAGCCGATTACCTAACTTTCCTTTCTACTTCCTGTAGTCAAGGAAAGTAAAAAGAAAACATTCACTCTTAAGGCCCATAGGCTGTTGACAAGCATCAAAAGTACATTTTGGAGATCCGTTAATGGGACGTCCTTGTAGGTATTCATAACTTGGTAATACTTATCATTACTCAGATAGCACATTGGATACTTTGGTGGTGGTGTAAGGGCTATGGGGGAGGTGGGTTAAGATGAGTGAATAATTTAGGCGTCAAGTAGTCGGATATATAGGCGTTTCTTGTTTCTCGAGGGAGTTGATTCTTCTCCGCGGATGGAGGTAATGGGATTTCAGTTGGGTTTATAGAGGATGAGCCCCCAACTCGGGGGTATAGACGGCAAACCCTCCCCATCCCCAATGTTATGATTGCCAATATCTGAGGGAGATCGGGAAAAAGGGCCGACCCCCCACCGGTGAGTGACGGAGTGGAGGGGGGAGGGGCGAAAAAGAAGGAAAGCCCCCAAGGTTTTGGGGCTGTTGTAATATCTGCCGGCTGAGGGCGAGGATGGAGCCTGAGGTGGTGGTCTGGGAGCTCTCACAACAGGTGATCTTTCCTTCCTTGTTCGATCTCTTCCTTTTGGTTGGAATCCGTCGTCTCTTCGCTCCTTCCAGGACGTAGACGTGAACCTGAAGGTGGAAAAAAGGGTTGTGTGGGAGCGGAGAGGTGGAGGGGGGGAAGAAGGAAGAGCGAATTTGATTTTGTCGTTCAACAGTTAACCCCCGCTTCGCCGCCACCCCATCGCCACCGCACACTTATTTCCCATCATCCCCCTCCATTTCACCACTTCCCCCACTACCAGTGCCGCCTCCACTCGATATTTATCTCCACCTCCAGGATTCTCCCCAGGGGGTCTCACAATTTCTTTCCCCCTCTTTTTTTTCTCCCCCCGCTTTTCGCTTGTTGTCTCGTTACCGTCTTTCCGTTTTCACGCAAATTGGCCTAAAGCTCCTTTTGGGTTTTTCGTACTAAAAAAAAAAAAGAAAAAAAGAAAAAAAACCACTAGAGCGGCACGAGGAGCTTCTGAGAGCAAACAATTCTCAGCCCACGAGAAATCTACAGAAATAAACTGGGGCCCCTGGAATCGATGTAATTTGAACGGCTTTCAATTAACGGCCAGTTACACTCCACAAATCCAACAGTCTTAACGAAATAAACGTCGTTTCATCTAATCGGACATTTAAAATGTTAATTCATATTCAACATAATGACTAAATATTACTGTAAACGCAAACGGGGGGAGGGGGGGGGCTCAAATGAAATAACTTCTCTTTTATTTAACCTGCCTAAACTGAAATTAAAATTGGTTCATTCTGGTAAAATACATTGCGCGAAGGAAATACACTAAAAATATAGCATTAAAACTCTGACCGTTGCACAGATGAAACGAATTGTTTTGCAAGTACTCAACGGTGATGACGATGGTCGGTTTGGAGATTGGATGTCCAATTGCTCGTGACCCAATATGGTTTCGGGATTCTGGAAGTGGTCTTCCACGTAGCAAACAACACGTGTAACATCTTCTACTTCATCTTCTCTACAAGGGCACTCGCTAACTGTCCAACGTTTGAAGTAGTGGAGGAACATTTGAAAGATCCCATGGTCAGACAACAGTTGGATCACGGCAAAAGTTGGTTGCCACCATTTAAAGACTTTTTCTGAACACGGGCAGTATGTATGTGGTGTGGTGTGCTACCCAGGTCCCACCTTTCCTGCTATCACACATTCCTCATTCTTACCATAACCCATTATCTTTTAACAAGTAAGCCCGAATAAGCGTAATTGGGTTGTGATTTGCTTGCCAGGGGGGGGGGGATAACTCATTATCTAATAATTGTTATAGGCGCCTGGCCAAATAAACGGCACATTGGTCCAATGTATGCTAGGTGGTGGGGGTAGGGAGGCCTGGAGGATGGGGGTCCTTCCCTTCTCTCTACTTTGGTCAGAAACATCGGCATCAGTTTAGCACACTGTAGAAGAGGATGTGGACTGCATCGATAGGCGTCGAACTCACACTGCTTGAAAAGTATGAGCCTGGCATTGAACAAACCTGTGGCCTGAGAGAGGTTGGGTGGCTAGAAATGATGGGTGCCACCATGCACTAGGTGATGGACCGTGTCTGCCAGTGATCTATGTTCTATTGGCGAGCCAGTGCAAGCCAGCCCTCCACAGTCTCCGCCCCAGCCCCTGGGGGCGATGCCAATGAACCCTTTATGTGCAATCGTACTGCCTACTAGCCCAGGAGGAAGTCGAGCAGGTAGGGTCTCAACTGCTACCAGTAGGCCAGGAGGGCAACTAGAAGGACATGTTGGGGGGTCCCTTTGCCGGTCTTTGCAGGAGGGGGCTACCACACCACCTCCCCAAAGAGCGCAATTGGCAGGAATACTAGAGCTATAGTACTTGTTACGAGCGTGGGCAGACATACCCCAAGTGGGCCCAGCCAACGGCTGAATTTCTTCCGGGGAAAATGCAAATGGCAGGTTGGCAGCTAAAGGAGGCCAACTGCACACCCTGGTATCAAGCTGTGGGTGTTATCTCTTCTCCAGGTACTCAGGGAGACCTATTCTTCGCATCGCAGAGTGACAGAGAACTTGAGCACGACGAGCTGCGTCTTGCGCGTGGCCAACTGTTGCCAGGCTTTGCAGCACCATTCCTCAATCAGCTTGATCACCTACTGAACCAATAGCTTGGCCCTCCCTGGATTGTTGGCACCAATGTCGTTCACAAATACAACGATAGTCCAGAGAACTGAATTGGTGGCCCAGATAATGGTGGATAGTACTATTACCGGGGGGCAACCCACCGTAAATTTGAGTTGAGGGCGCTGACCACACCGGCCGTGGTAACTCTATCCTCCAGAGAACTGGAGAGAAGTCTACCCATTACCATTCCTCATTATTTTATCCGCGGTTCAACTTTCCTCTTGTCATCCTTCACATTGTTATTGTCACTTGACGCCAGATATGTCTCAACCAGAATTAACTCGTTCGACATGCGCACTACTACCTGATATCAGGTGGATTCGTAGACTCTATCTAAGTTTCCGCTGTATATACCTTATTGAATTTGATCAACCTGCCTTAGTGCTAATGCTAAAATACATCAAAAAATGATATTCACCTAACGTCAAAATTATTTTTTCATCAGTTTCATCGATCGTACACCGAACTTACGCGGGGGTTAGGAAATTCATGCGACGCGTCCAAAAATAGATTTTCTTTATGCGGCGGTAAGGTTTTCCCAATCCAAGGAAAGCAAAAAACGCATTACGTTTATCCTATCCTATAGCGAATGCGGAATGAACTGCACACGGAACGATTCGTGACAAAACGAAAGCAGAAGCCGCCAGCGGTTTTATTTTGTCTCGTAAAACCCGGAAGTTTACTATAACCTCGAATCTAATTAGAACGTACCTCCACGTCGCGTTTGATGGCTCGGAAAAGTAACTATACAAATACATAGTATAAATACATATATATACTGGGGGGAGGAAAGAGGAACGGAAAACAAACACAGACCGCCTAGAAAGAAGAAAAAAATACAAACAAAAACAAAACAAGAGGTTTCAGGAAAACGAAGCTGAAATAACGAGCCCTTTCTGAGAGCGGTTTATTCGAGGTTGCCCATTAACGAAAAAGAGAACGAGAAAGGTAGCAGGATTCTCTGAAAAATCTAACATCCCTTCCACCCATCACCTACATACTCGGCAAAATTTACAACCAGACTCGCCGGGCGAACAACATTTTTGAAATCCACAGTTAAACAAACAGAATGAAGCCCCTGAGGTTTGAATTGGGGTTACGGCAGAAGGGAGTTTCCCTGTTCACGCTCTGCAGTTACGTACAGTTGTGGAGCTCGACGTGCTCACTAGTCATTTATTGGGTTGAGGTTGTATGTTGTAAATTCAACAGTTGTTAACGCGCCACGAAGCGTTAAGGGCCAGTTGGTCCAAATCATGCGCATTAGTGATTCCTGAGACGTCAAGAGAGAAGTGTTCTTTGGTTTCTGAGAAGGCTGTTGGTTACTTGTTTCGAATTATCGGGCAAAAACTGCGAGAAATTAGTAAATGTCAGTGGTTTGAATTGTGGAATACCTGAGGTGTTGCTATTCATTATCTTATGAACGTTATTGAACTCTCGCAGAGTATGTATTTTATTGAACTACCACCCTAATACCGTACGGGCGGGTTTTATCGTGGAAAAACCGAGATAACGCGGATTTTCTTTAAAAATGTTGATAATTTATTGCGCTGCTCTCATTTCGCGGTAGCAGCGCTTCGCGCACAAGAATGATTCTGTTAAATCTCGGTTTTATCACCCACGAAGTTCTTCCGTTTCACACTCAACGCCATACCATACCGCACCGTATTCACATCCTCCAAACCTGTCGGGAAGTGGGGTGATTGGTGGGGGGGGGGGGTATGAATACTACGATGACCCCCGGAAATAACGAGAAAAATACATAAAGAAGTTCTTTGTCGCGCGGAGGAAGGGAATAGCGAAGGTTATAAATCTTTGACGAGCGATGGAGGTTATAAAAATTCCACAACCTTTGTGAGAGAGGCTGCCTGCCGCATGCCGTTTTATACCTTTGGAGCCGCCAGAAGATCCTTTTTTCTAGGTTACTCGGATTTGCTAGTCCCATAGGGTTAGGAGGAAGCCATTCCTATTGATGACTGGAGAAATGCGCGTGCGTGTTCAAGATCTATTCAAGTTTTTACGTCTTGGTTAAACTTATTTTTTCAAAGACCTTTGAGTCAATAAAACGACCCTCGGTAACTCCTTCCATAAGAGATCCCACCCCTCGTTGTGGAATGGGAGAACCCGCTAGTAGCGAAATAAATAAAATATCTGGAGCGACGCATCAGATAACTTTCCTCAACCCTTCTTATACGGCCATTTTGTTCGCTCTAATAATTCAGCCAAGAAGTCACCACGCTTGTAGGCCTTGGTGATTGTTTTAGGAATGTATCGGAGGCTCTGCTGATGCCAGAAGAGACGTATCTGTTCCACAAACCCAGTGAGTTCTACTAGATGCCTACAGGATGCGCAAAGAATAGCGTCAGAGAGAAATAGAGCACCCAACCTCAGTCAACTTAGAGTATAAATTGAGACATCTTCTGGAAGACGTTGTCAAACCAACAAAACACCTCTGGGTAGCTCACCTGTTCATTTACCAGCCGTAAAAATGTAATGAAAACCCTCTGTACCCCTATTTTTTGAGAAATGAAGTTTTGTAAGAATGGCAATCAAATTTCTACAATGCTCAGGAAGCCAGAGGAAAAGGATCTAATTGATGACCGGCAAAATTGGCTCTCAGCTGATCCCCTTCAGAAAAACAGTAGAAAACTGAAGTGACGCGACGTGACCCTCCAAGAGTTGAGGCCTTCTCACATAGCAGTTGTTTGCGCTATTCATTAGGGGGGAATGCTCTCTGGACGTCCAAATGACTCAGACGCTCTTAACACCCTTGGAGGTGCGATGAACTCTACCATACCCTGCATCTCTGCCACAATTTGGCCTGTATTCCTCTTCCTTAATTTTTATGTACGCTGTTACTTCACGTATTCCTCGTTCTTTTAGTCGCATTTTGGGGGCAGCAGCAAAAGGCTTACTTCACTCTTTCCGCCCCCACTTCGAAATCTCTCTGGATTGGCGAAATAAAAATCGCGTTCGCGTCCAACGCCCTTGTGAGTGCGAACTCAAATGAGATCGTTGATTGTAAGGGGACTCGATTGAAACGGCCCTATAGTTAAGTAAACCTCGAGCGCGGAAAGGGTTAAATCTAATCAAACCAACTATCAATAATTAAAGCCTCCCCTGCTAATTGCATTCGCGATCAAATTACCTCGTAACGCAGCTTCATCACCTCCGGAAAGGACGTCAATAATAACACAATAACGCCGGTTGAAAGGGGAAAGTAAATCAACACCCCCAACTTTGACCTCAAATTGGAGGAATCCAGCGTTTGAATCAACTTTGTGTAAGGTTCCAGTAAAACCCAATTTCAAGACAACACCATTTGCTAGGAAAATCCTGTGGCGTAGTCGAAAAATGGCGAAATTGTGTCTGTTCTAGCTCGACCGGGTGATGCCATCGTGATCGTTCTTCGGGATTTAAATTCAATATGCAAGCAACACTGACAAATTAAAGGAGAGAGAGATTGATTGATTGAAACGTTTATTTATCCACCAGGGGAAATTAGGGGTATAAGGCCCTCTCTACCATTTCCCCTGGAATCAATATACAGCATCCTCTTATGTTACACTGTCTGAGCCTTCCTCCTCTCAGCAGCAGTTGAACTAAACTAACCAACATACACACAAACCAGTAATCTCTATTCATGCCAAAATAAATTATTTTCATACTAATTCATTCACGAGAGAGAGAGAGAGAGAGAGAGAGAGAGAGAGAGAGAGAGAGAGAGAGAGAGAGAGTGAGGGAGAGAGAGAGAGAGAGAGAGAGAGAGAGAGAGAGAGAGAGAGAGAGAGAGAGAGAGAGAGAGAGAGAGAGGGAGAGAGAGAGATTTATTGACGCGTTTTATTTAAACAACCAGAGAGAATTAGGGCTATAAGGCTCCCTCTTACATCATCCCTGGGAAAGTACAGTATGCGTCGTGAATTAAAACTTGTGTAGCGTACAGAAAAAAAGATAAACTTCTCGAGTATTGTCTTTTTCTGTGACTACTGAGTGCAATTCTATTTCCTTAAAATATCACGTTCCTCTAAGAGAAATGCGAAGTTTTCGGCACTGTAGGGAGGGTTTTGGAATTTCAAGCTTTTAAACAGGATCAGAGCGACAGCTTATTTGATTTAATGTTTGATCTTCACTCAATCTTCTATAGTACGGTGTAACGTGCTCGACCAACTTTAACCTGTATACAAATCGTAATAGTGCATTCTGTCTTTGGAGAGCCACCAGTTGCTTACCATTCAGGTCGCACAACGCCACCAACCTCCAAAATGTTTTGCCGCCAAGTGGACATGTATCGTTTTTCATGAAGTAATTTATCAAAATCGATTAGTTTTTCTCTTCTTCATTTTTTGATAATATAATAAATAAACGAAAATCCCGCTTTTTACTTTCACGTCGACAAAATGTTTGGTTTTTCTTAAGATCTTTACGGTTTGAGGCGTCCGTAATTTCCACGCTTGGTTCGTACGTGTGACTGTAGTTCATTGTGCGGGAGAACGGCAGAAACGATTGAGTTTTGTTCGTGATTTTAGTAGACGCGAAAATGATTTTATGGGCGATTTTCGTCGATTGGAAAGGTGTGTGGGGGACGAAAAGGTACCGAATACTAGGATTTATCGCATTTTTCTTGAAAACGGCTGTAACGATTTCGATCAAACTAACTAGTACCTACATTTTGTTCTCCATAAATGTTTCGATAGAAATGTGTTGGCCGTATGTACACCGCTCGTATATACGGCAGGTCGTCGAATTTACGGGGGTTGCGAAAAGTTGTGTGTTGTTACGCTCCAAATATTTTAGAATAAACTTTATTACATGACAGTGCAGTTGTGATGGGCTACACATATATGTCGCAGGGAAGCATGACTCACTTGTAATTTGATTGCAGGCGCCGCCTGTTCTATATCGGTTACCAAAAATAATTAATAATTTATGATGATTTACGGTTAACGGTCATACCTGAAAGTTTGAATAAATAAATTAACAATTAAAATTACGTCATTACGTCCCTTTTCGCGCACGAATGCAAATACGAATGTTGGTCTATTTGGCTTATTGACGGTTTCATAAAGTCATCAGTTTAATTGGCTCCTTGGAAAGCCCCGAATTGTTCAGCCCTTGGACATTTTGGATTTTGACTGCTTTGTATCTTCTTCCTTTCACGGAGCTTAAAAGTTTAGTCGTCTTGATATCCAGTTGATCATAGTAAACAAAGTGTCACCTCTATAAAGGTGAAGTCTAGACACGCGCGCACTTCGCTCATTTCGCGTATCCCTCGTATTTCATTGTAAGGATCGAAATAATAATACTTCGACAACGAATGAAACGCCGCCATCAACATAATGCTCTTCCCCCCTCCCTTCCTTCCAGAATAAACTCGGCAAAAGTTATTTCGACGTTTCACTTCATTTGGAAGATATTTTACGCTTAAAGAGACGTCATTTCAAAAAATGCCAGTTCGCTCGAATAACATTCTCGTTTCGTTTGAATAACGTACCCCTTTGGTGCGTCTGATATTCAAAATACCTCAACGGGAAAACCCGACTCTTTTTGTAACGGAAGAGCTTAAAACGCCAGGATCATTAATTTGTGAAATTGCTTTCGCCTTTCGGCGTAAATGGGAATAAACTCGTAACTAAACTTTCAGATCGGGGCAGAATTGAAGAGATTTCTTTTTTAAAATAAATATAATGGGTTTGAAAAAATTGTTTACCTCTACAGTTCAACTTCAAATATTAAAATATTAGCAACTTCCTTCTGGTGGTCATTCTACCTGTGGAGTGGACAACCAACACACCTTTCGAGACGCTTGGCTCTGTTAGCTGTTCTGTTAGCTCTATCCTGCAGAGAACTAAAATAGCGAGTTTTTCATGCAGCGCAGTGGGACTGAAACGGCTTACAGCCGCGACATTGGCAATATCGGACATGGAGTTGGAAATATTTATTTTTTCTCCCTCTTCATAAGATAAGACTGCAAATTATTACACAACGGTTTATTATTCTCTTGAACAGCTTGACGGAGTCTAACAGCTCCGAGACCCATCCCATTCGATTCAGCATCCAAAAATACCAGTAAACCATGTAAAACATGACCTGACTACAACCGAACGAGGAAAACTAAATATTCCAGACGCCTGTAAGCAATTGGCACGACATGACGAGTCGAAGGCAGGGTGGTTTTGATGAGACGGGACGGAAGGAGTACAATGATGAAACGATTAGTTCTGACGTAGTTATTATCCCGCGAATTCTTTCAATTAGTAGACTTTGGCTCACTATAACCATGAGCTTTGTCCTATCGGATTGCCCAGCAGGCGGGCACATCTAGATGCCAAATGGGATTTTTGTGCGAAATAACGAATTTTTTAGACCACGTTAGAGGCACAAAATGGCCCGGACGGTGGACGGACCTTGCAGATTTAGAATCCCGATGTCTTGAAACGCAAAGTATCAAATTTGGAGGGGGGAGGGGGTTGTAAAAAAATTTTGCTGACCCAAAAGATAGGGTTATTATTCATAATGAATAATAAACGAACAGAATCCGTTTCGGCAGCTTTCGTCGTGTCTACTTTGGGCTACCTGAATTGCAATTAACGTACGTGATCGTAACATAGGGTTATTATTAATTATTTTAGACCTTAGTATGGGAAATGAATTGGGATATCTAAAAAAACCTCTTCCATTTATTGTGAATAACATCAAATGATGTAATCATTATTCGAAAAGCTTGATTTTGATTTCCGGCGATTCACTTCGTACTTTCTTGCTCTGTGACATTAGCATTTGATCGAGAACAACAACAGTGTTAAACTCATGAGCCTGTTGGACGTCAAATTATGATTGGCCATGCCTGAAAAACAAATTTTTGCCGAGAAATCAGCCAACAGTGCCACAAGAACGAGAAAAATATCACCTCATTCGAACTTACAGATTTTTTAATGGAAGGGCGACAGAGGTGTTGAATGAATTGCCGTGACACATTTCTATGATATTCTATTTTATTTGAACGTCAATAATATTGTAGTCTCCGTATTTCATCTGGGTACCTAAATTTTCACGTTACGGCTCTGCAGTTAAAAATAGCTCTCTGGTCGGTAGTGGTTACATACGTAAATCATTTGTGTGTGCTCCGTTTATACCGACTGTTTAGTTTATCGACGATTTTAATCATTGCCCCCTTTATGGCAGACGGTGTTGCTGTGGCAGACCTTAAGGATAAAGCCATTGAACCTAGCAGACCAGGGCTGACCCCTCTATTTTGACGGAGCACGATCAAGGCGAATCCATCCACCAACCGTCACCACTATTCAGCGGTCCAAGAAGACGACGTGCTCCTCACTGTCTGAAGTGACCGGCCTGCAATACAGCACTCTTTCTTTCCCATTTTATGCAAACTCTGCTTTGTCAGGAATTGATTCATCTCTGCTCAGAGAACGACGACACAATTTGATGTAGGGGGTGGATGTTATTCCCTACCTAACGACGAATGACCTAATGCAGTACATTTAAAAAAAATGTAGGCCTTCCCTCTACTGAACACTTTTAGCCTCACTCAAGGTTTTTTGACTTTGAATTTTTCAAAATTAAATTTCGACTGATTCTCATTCACCTTTTGTTGTGCCAATTTTGAACTCTCTAAAGCTCACTTGTGTTGGGATGTGTATAAATTCGTGTTATACTTCTGTCATTGAACTGACAGAATTTGACGAGTTCTCCAATAACCGAATAGGTGGAATTTGGAAGTCAGCTACTAGGCAAATGGGGCTGGATGTGGTCACAATATAAGTACGTTTATCTAAAAGGGTTCTTATCTTTCTTAATTGCCTTTGATTTCATCTTCATTTACATCTTCGTTGCATAAATGTTCTCACCTTCACGATAAGTCAACTTTTTTTCATACCTGAACTCTGAAGTTAACATTTCAAGTGAACTTTCTCTCGTCTACCTTTTCTTCCTTCTTTTTTGACATTTATTTTTAATTGTCTCTTTCTCTCTTTTTCATTTTAGGTCTTCCTCCTCTTTGTTTCAAGGCAATAAGGTAACTTATTCGTTTCTTCTCTTTTTCTATTCTTTCAAACTTTCACTTTCGTGTTTCAAATCGTCACTTAAATAGTTCTTTTCTTGTTAAATCGTACTATACGGCGTGATAGTTGATCGCTGTGCATGAGAGTGAGCTTGTCACATTTCTTTCTTTTCTGTCTTGTTGCTGTTGTGATTTTGTTTTGGCTGTAAATTCTACTTATGCGGGTTTGAACACGTTCACGAGAGATTAATGCTTAAATACGTCATTTTGTGTTAGTTTCAAGAATGCCTTGGTTCACAGAGGGCAGACATGTGTCTAAACATGCTCACAGTGTATAACACTTGAATGGGTCAAACCAGGTTTGGCTGTTCATCCAACAATCACGGTCGTGGGAATTGCTGTGATGCAGGGCGTGATCCGTTGTTTTTTCCTGTTTGTAAATAAAAAACCTGCCGCCTAGACAATTTTTAAGCGTAAAAAAATAAAGGTGTGTACTGATATCGTTCTGTTCTGTAAACCCACCACGTGTTCCGCACGGTTACCCAATGGTGCGAGCGTGTCAAGATGCAGGTGGCTGAGGAAGAAACCCAGCTAATCCTCTTGAAAAGTTAATTGCCAACTCTCATACGGTTTGGCGGCCACGGGATCCTTCTTGAAAAGCACGTCAAGTATTTAGGAAAGAATTTGGGTGAGAGGTGGGGCTTCAGCCAACACCTCCTGTCTCTTTAAGGCTCTACCATTGCAAGGTTTGCCTCACTGCGTGCAATTAATAAGGCCACTTGGGGTGCGTGTTACCATAACAATATCCTCCCGTGATTGGCTACTGCCCCGTTGTCTGGGGTAGCAAACTAACAATCAATCCCAGAGAGCTGCACTCCTGTGGATCACCTAGGCCTATAAGACTATCAACAGAAGCACTGCAGGTGATCACTGGTCAGTTACCGGTTCACTTGGTCGTTTAGTGCACGTTAGACAAGTGGAGAGTGAAACGGGAGCTTCCCCCACTTTAGGCTGAACCCCGTGCAGATCTCACCACAGAACGGAAACTTGCTGCCATTGACGAATCGGCGTTAGAGAAATGGCAAGCGAGACGGGGATTCCTCATCAAAGGGATGTGACACACAAAGGGAAAATAGGTTGAGCTGACCAGTGGACGAGCCAGTTCCTAATAGAACATGGCTTCCTCAATGTTCAGCTCCACTTCTTTCCTCTCAAAGACTCTCCATCGTGCATGTCTTGCGCCTCCAGTGCAGAGGAAACAAGAAACCGCGTGCACCACTGTAGATCTACAACAGTGAGCGACGGTATGCACAGGCAACAGCTCTCTACCCGGAAACTGGCTAACGACCAATTACCTGCCGTACCTCCGCAGGTCTTAGTTCAGTGGATGCTGCAGGGGCCACCCCCCTAAGCGAAACCGCCAAGTCCATGAACTCGTCGAGGGTTTAGGAATAGTCATCTATATAAGGAAACAGACGCGTTCTGCCGTGATCCGTTCGAGTTTCACAGGAATTGTGAGGGTGGCATATAAAAACTGTTGGTATTTTGTGGTGGGAAGTATACTAGCCAGATTGTTGCATAACGAATGTTTCGGTTTCGTCTCCGCACTTGCTCGTTTTGCTCATAAATACCCATGAGTGATGTAACCCTTCTGTGGCTGCTGAGCTGCTCATGTTGTAGTTCCTCAGCTCCCCGTGACAGCAAAAAATACACTTGTACGGTCAGACTAGATTGATCCCCATTGGTGGATCGTATGATTCCTGTCAGAAGACCACTATGAGATGGAACGGACCTGTCAAATCGTGATGGGAGCTGCAGCGATAATATAACGATAATCACGAACAGCAGCAGCAATGAAGTGTCGAGAAGGGGTCCGATCATGTGGTGCTGGTATCACCCTTCAGATCACCCGTGTGAAAAAGCGTCATTTTTGTGGCATTTTAGGGCCCTTACAAAACTAGACTTATGTTGTTTCTCTCCGAGCACTCGGTCTGCCAAATCGAGGCCAACGTAAAGAATATGTAATGATTGAGGGGAAAAACGCAACCTGTGCTGTCGAAAGGCAAATTAAATTGCCAGCCATCAATTAGTTTTGGTTCCTACAGAATTTCTTGAGGGCCATGTACCTGGATGTAATTATAAGAGAGTTATGTCAGCCGAAAATCATGCAGTTCGCTATCGTGGAGGCACGGCACGTTGTCATTTAGCCACTCTACCGGCAGAGACCTGTTGCCACGCGGAGGAATGACGCAGGGGAATCCGTACTATATGGGAGGAGTTCTTAATATGGTTCAACCATCCTAGGGACCGGAAAGTTCCCGGAAAAGCTGGAAATCCTGACGTGTACAGGGAAAACCGATAACAGCGTCGTATTCACCCCCCCCCCCATGGTATCCAGTTCGTCATATTTAAGACAATGCTTGCAATATGAGCAAAAATTAAAAAAGTTATAGCGATCAAAACGCCAACTTTCACGGAATTGGCCCGAAATTAGGTATTTAATTTGGATGGTTCGTGGCGTAACAGCACTGTTAGTTTCATCTGGGAAAAATGGCGAGAGCAGCACAATAAAGTATCGAAATTACTATTTAATTTTCTTTATTAATTCTCCTCATATTAAGCTTCTGTTCTTACATTTATGTTGATGGTAGTCCAATGCGACACTTTTTAGGATAATTAGGAGCAACCCGACACATTCCGGACGTATACTGTCGTTTTGATCAACGTTGTTTCACAGTATTTTGCTATAATTACAGAACTTTAAAAAATTTGCTTTGAGGAATTGATTGCTGTTAAATTTGCTGATGCCTCAATAAACATCTTGTCGTTACTGCAACTCATTAGATTCCCGAACGTTAAGCTGCACTACCAGTTTTTGAACGTCAAGTTCTTGCACGTTTGCGTAATCTGAATGAAAATTACTTTGAATGTTGCTAGAGATATTTGTGTGTCATTGGACTAAACGCAAAGTTTGGTTTTCATACGATTACGTAACTTCCCCTCCTATTTCGTAGAGTTAAGAATGTGAAACGCACGCAATATCTCCACTGCTTCGTTCAATCCATAACACCGTGATAGCCTATAATTCTCGAAAGCCTCGCTCAGTTTCATTTAAATGCCCGTCATTGACTTGAGAGTTTATCGAACTGCCAGCCTTCGGAATTTTTAACCGCCCGTTCGTCTGAAATGTTACAAGTCGCTCGTCGTCAGTTAACTCGAGTTTTTGCCGAATCGACATTTTACCGAGAGCGATAACGACCAAAAGCAGAGACCGGGAAGCTGTAGTTGGACAAACATCGGGAGTCGGGACGATGGATTGCCTGCCGTCCCAGGACATTCGCGTCAGCTGAACCCGGGAGCCGCCCCCTTCTTTTTCTCGATGAGTCATCCATCAGATCAACTCGTCCATCTGCCAGGTCTTGGCGACTCGTGTGGTTATTTACCGGTTACGAAGAAATATTAACCAACAAAAAAAACAAGCCGCTCTAAACTTGAGTGCTCCGTTGATACTGCGAATGACGGCGTTGAGGAACCGAATCGTTGATGATAGTGATATCTAATTCATTTCTACCCTTTCTATTTTAGTTTGCCATTATATGGGGATAAAAACGAAGGCAATCCATCGCGCGACTTTCCCCCTTGCTCTCGGACATTCCCCGTTTTTTAACGTTTTGTGAAGAAAGGTGCTCAACGTTCTGGAATTTATGGGGTTGTCCCGCCCCTACTTCTGCCACAGCCTTGTACAGGTACAGGCAATAGTTTGAAAATGCTGAGAAAAAACGAGGAAAATCCAGAGGAGACTGGATTAACATGACAGAGTGGGTGATAGGAACTTACAGTCGAGTGCTGCAAGAGTGGCTAGTGAGGGCCAAGGTGTGCGATGAGGGATGGTGGTGGGGAAAACCCAGCTGTGGAATCCGTAAGAGGGAAAATACGTTTTCAGCTCAGGTCATAAATTGTGTTAACAGGGCTTTAACAGTCAAGGAGTGAAGATGAATCACAGGTAAGGAACGAAGCCGAGGAAGACCCAATAGCCAGGGGCCACTGAACTGGAGCACCAATTTGGCTTGAATACAGCCAGTGTCAGGCGCACAAGTGGCAGAGCTTGAGGTGGAGTTTGGAGAGGTGGCAAGTTTGAGAGAGGACTGTATTTCGATACTGAAGACATGATACAGATATGAGTGTGAGAGAGTACAAATTGACGTTAGACAAGGGGGTCTCTGTGGTGGGTTCGAGAGCAAGTGAGTAGTACCAGAGCTGAATGACGAATGTACATTTTTGAGTTGGGTCTGGGAAGAATTAATTGGTGGGATCTAAGAAGAAGTGAATATTTTGGAAAGTCCAAAAAAGGGAAAATCCGTAGTCGGCTTTGGAAATTAAACTTAAGACCCTTTCCAGCAGGAGAAGTTATTTGAAGGTAATTCAGATTTTCCCGTGGCTACCCTGAAGGCCTGGACTCGATTGCTTAGGGGTAAGGTCCGAGCTAAAGATTTCCTGTTTGGGGCAACAGCATTGAACTAATTCGGCCCGAGCCGAACAGCCTTGCAACATCAAATTAGAACTGATTCAGTCTTGCCTTTCTGAATCATCGCCTCAGACGCTAGTAACATTGTGATCTGGTGACGCTTTACTGTGTTTTTTTTGAAAATGAGAAAAAATATCTGGTGTATTGCTACACACAACTTTCCTTAGCTCTACGTCACTTTCCTTCACTTGCGTTCATGGCTCTTTCTACATCCTCAATTCATTTATCACTCAGTTCATTTGAACTTGGTCAAACATCACTTCAAGGCGACAGAAAGCGGTAGCGCTCACAGTTCCGGAATTTATTGTGCTGGTAGTAAGCTAAATGGCGGTAGTTGAAATTCCGGAATTTCTGGTGTAGCCCCCATATATCTTATGGGTGCTACACCAGATGTTCACCCAATGGGCATTGGATTGGACTGCTACACCATTTTTTTTACCATTGTAGTAACATTTCATCGGAGTTTATAATGGAAAAACCTCGCTAAGGTCGATTTTCGTCGAATAATTTGGTAATTTATTGTGCTGCTGTCGTCATTTTCTCACGAATGGGAATTTTATGGGACGGTGGCAGCTATCAATATAAAAAATTTAATCAAAATCGTTTGAGCTGTTTTTGAGAAAAAAAAGGTGTTTTGATCACTATGATATCTATAGTTAACCTAGGATGGATTTTGCTCGTACCCTTATTTTGGCGTACCATGGTAACCTGTCGGCTAGATACCAAGTTTGAGCTGATTTGGTTTGGTCGTTTCCTCTCAAAATTGTTCACAGACACACAGACCATTTTCCCAAATAGTGTTTATCGGACTCAGTAGGATCTGAAACGTAAAGATCTGGAGAGAACTCAAAATTGTTTCTCCAGCCGATTACATAACTTTCCTTTCTGCTTTGTAGAGCCAAGGAAAGTAAAAAAGATGAATGGTAACATAGATAATAAATAACAATACCATAAAATGTGTGTGGGAGAAAAGTTCATTAGCCACAAAGTACCACAGGTGCTGAATGAAATAATAGTAGCTTTAACACGTAACATACGACACGTTAACAATTGTTGCGGCAAATTGAATCGGCTGTAATTGATTTCATTTGTGTGGAGCGTTGTTAAGAACAGACATACCAGTGAAGAACGATTCTCGTGTTTAAGCGGTTCCGGTAGGCATTACTTACATACGCTGTACTTTGTTCTGCTTGCAGAGTGCTCCTGACAAACCTAGGAACACACTACTTGAGAATGTACACCACCTCACAATTGCAACTGCACACATCATCATTCATATTAAATGTTCACCTTTTGTGTCTAAAGTCTAGAGACACCTATTTCCAGGTGTCTCTCTGCTGCTACGTGGGATCGTGAAATATCTGAATGTGCACGGCGACCTTTAACGCCTTTCCTATTCGATTCCGTGTTTCACAACTTGGTTTGACATTCCCTCACACGGTGCAACGTCTAGTATCGTTACTCGTCATTTGACACTTCTCACATTTTCTTGAGCCGAACGAAAGTCGTTATTCTATGAAATTTCGACGAACTTGGTCGGTTCCTTTCACTTTAGGAACATAACTCAAAGCTGCACCCCCGCCCCTCGTTCTCAAATTCGTTAGAACAACGATCGCTGTTTCTTCCTTCGTCTCACCGCAACTTTGAGAAGGTTTTGACGTTATATAGCAGTAACTTACGTTAGAAGCGGTAATTACTTTCGAAGTTCACGAACGTTGGAAGCTACAAAAAGTGAGGAAGTGCCAGGAACTGAAGTGTATATCATCACCCGAAGGGACTATTCGCCATTTTGGGAATTCCTCTTCTCTATCCGTAGCCTTACGAAGTAAGAAGGAAAGTTTTGTAAGTTGCCGACAAAAACGAGTTCAAGTGTTTATGTGTTTATGTTGATTTTTGCTTTGCATCTGATTGACTAGTGCCGCCCAATTAATTATTACCAAACTTGTCTTTTCATAAATATATCCACGTAAGTTCGGTTAACGGAGGGAGAGATAGGCCTATTAAATTAAAATAAACCGGATTTTCTTCAAAATGCCTCCAAAATCTTTGTGATCTGCTTATAGTGCTGAAGCTTGCTGTATGTTGTTGTTGAGTTCCAATTGATCGGTTTTAAAATTACCGCCGAAAATGGCTGGGTACGTGCCGTCAGGTGAGGTTCAGCGGGAAAATCTTCTATCCTGTTTTTTCTTGCTCAAGACCGCCGAGGAAGCTCACAGCAACGATGCCCTCCTGTGCCGCACACAATGTTTTGAGTGGTTCAAGAAGTTTAGAGTCGGTCAGTACGAGGTGACCAACCAACCGCGTGAAAGGCCTTCGAAGAAGTTCGAAGACGAAGAGCTCCAAGCGCTGCTCGCAGAAGACCCTTGCCAGACCTAGAAGACGCGTGGGTGATCCAACCATGCCTTTCGCATTGTTTGAAGGCGTTGGGAAAGATCTTTAAGTTCGAGGAAGTGGGTCCCACATGAAATTGACAGAAAGGCAGGGACAACAGCGGGAAACCATTATTCAGTTGCTCCTTTTCAGGTTCCAAAGGAAGGGATGTCTGCACTGGGATTGTGACCGGTGATGAAAAGTGGATTCATTTCGAGAATCCCAAGCGACCTTGAGGTTGGTTCGGCAGTGAAGCACGATCGTTTCGGAGACAAGACCATGTTTTACCTTTTTGGGATCAAAAGGGTCTGGTTCACTACGAACTCCTCAAAGCTGGCCACAGTTGACCAGGTTCGCTATCAACAGCAAACGAGAGCTCTGAGCGCAGACTTGGTTGAAAAACGCCCGGAATGGTACAATCGGCGCGAAGGAAACATTTTGCTGCGTGACAATGCACCGGCTCACAGCAGAAATGCTACAAAGGAAGTGCTTGCAGGACTCGGCTGGAATATCCTACCCCCACCCGCTCTACTCTCCAGATCTTGCTCCATCCGACTACAACATTTTCGCCTCTATGGGACACGCTTTGTCTGACCAACGCTTGGCCAATTTTCGAGAAGTGTCAAATCGGATCGAAAATTGGTTCAGGGTTGGGGGAATTGGTTGTTTGTCGAGTAATTAGTCCGGTTTCGTATACACTGAAGTTGCGGAATGTTGTGTGTTGTTACGCACCAGACATTTTCCTCATAAACTCTGTCAAAATGTTACTAGAATCATCAGAAAAATTGAGGTGGTGTCCCATTAAACGTTTAATAACACCTGTAGCTTACTCCAGAACTCCATAATACCAACCATTTCCACTCCAATTACTACCATTTTTGACCTAATTCTGGGACGGTGATTCCCTACAAATCACGTTTACAGTCTCGTGAATTCTCCCCAGGCTTCCTTTAGAACTCCGAAGAGATGAAAATCGCGGGGTGATAGGGAGGATGTTCATCTGTCTCCCATCCCAATTTCCCCTCTTGTCCGTGTCGCTATAGGGAGACGAGCATTGTCGTGGAGAAGAAGCCCAGTTTCCGCAAACCTTACGAAACTCCAGCTACACTGTGCTTCCAAACTTATTTTATCGGCGGTCAGACGCCAGTATCACCTTCGAAGAAGTGGCTGAATGAGAACCATGCTTTCGTTGAGGATAATGGCTTTCATTTTCAACGTTCTCCCGACCCTCCGTAAACTGTTGACGTCGTGCAGGTCGTCTAAGCTCGTGACTAAATCTCTTTCTTCAACTGCACAGCCATTCTCTTCTGCATTTTATATTGTTTTACTCCTTCCGTGGCAAGAAACTTAATGACGACACGTTGCGGACCTCCCGCTCACTGAAAGGAAGCAGAGAGGCAGCCGTACGAGTATTCTTTCCTCCACTCCTGACAACCTTCACGCTCATCAAAATGCTTGTTGAGTCGGTATTTAGGAAATGAGAGTATCTGAAGAAAATCATGCATTCCCCCTCTATCTCCCCCCTGCACCTGGTAGGTTAATGAAATTTTGTGTGTGTAGCGACGTACTTGCCTTGACCTACCTTCGTTTCAATGGTGAAGCTTCGATACCATTTTGGATAACTTGCTGATTTCAGCCCAGTATTTCACTCCTTGAGTTCAGAGCGGGTAAGTACCCCAGGCCTTATTTGAGCGTATAACGCTATTTTAGTTGTCTCGAACCATTACATCACTAATACAAGGTGCCCACAAAGCCAGTTCCTCAAGCTAAATTTTCATTTCTTTTTCCACTATAACATACATTTAACAGACCTTTTGTTTAACAGTCATTAAATATTTGTGTAACCATGATCAGTAGTAGCTTGCTAACTAATACCGTACACTGTCAATTTAGTGTTCCAGTTCAGTGGTCTCGGGCTTAGGGTCTTCCCCAGTTTTGTTCTGTAGAGCAACTCAAAGCGCTCTGGAAATCAAAAAGGCGCAGGTAAATTGGTGTTTTAATTGGTAAATTGAACTGGAGACAGTGGGCTAGCGAACCCCGTAATACCTTCTATTGGTGTTTCAGGACTGCGCGGTTCTGGTCAACTAATTTGGCTAATACCCTGATCTGGCCTCGAAGGTGCCCTTGAATAGCATTCAGGGTTCATGCAGTGAGTGTTTCGGTACGAACGAATGATCGTGACTAGTTCCACGGGGGGTCAGTTAGTTCCGCAGTGTGGAGCGGTCTGAGGGGGAGTTCCAACCCTCCTCTCTAGAGCCGGTTCTAGGAAGACTCTTCAAATCTCCCCCCACCCCTCGTCTGTCTTACCCATCCTGCTCCATCGTCAAGTTTGAAGAGTCGAAAGAGATGAAAGAATAGAACCGGCAACGTCGCCTTTCGCCCCTCACCGCCCCACCACCCGTTCAACTGTCGTGATCGTTCCCGCTCGTTCGTCGAAAAAAAAGGAGGGGAACGCGTTCTGACGCCTCCGAGAACGAGAGAGATGGAACGAATACATTCCCCCCTTCTCCTCCTCATCCTTTCTCGTTTCCACCGGTTTGGTTCGTTCCTTTGTGCCCGATATGGTGTGAGGGGGGGAGAGGGGGGAGCCGTTGCCGTCCGCGTCCTGCCGCGCTCCTCGTCGCCACCATCTCCGAAGTTCCAACCGATGACTCGGACCGGTCGCACGTTCCTCGCTCGCGTCTTTTCCCTTTTTTCGCGCTTTTTAAAGTTGAATTGTTCGTTGCGCGAATTTTTGGTTCAGTGACATATTATTTGGTGAAATCCTCTTCTTCGCCACTGCGTTGCACGCACTCGTTACACCGTAAGTTCCACTATAGTCCAGTTGACGTCGTCGAAGCACATTTCAAAAACTTTACCGGCGTCAATATTTGGTACAAGGCTCCACTTACAGTGATAGTCATCTATTGCCCGGGGTTCGTGCAAAAACGCCGAGCCGGAAGTTAACGCATGGATTGCGTCGAGTTGCTCCTAGTTATCCTCGTCGTCCCTATTCGTTTTATTGCAAAATGTGATTGTACAGCTCTCGTTGACTGTGCCCACGAAACATTTTATGGTTGCACAACAATTGCTCGGGTTGAAATAGATTTAATCATTTTTACTTTTCTCCATCCAAACTTGGAGTAAAGTATTGCAATCGTGTAAAAAGAAACTAAGTTGAGTTTTCTTCAGATTTTTGCGTTTTGGGGCCTCCTGTGTCCGGAAACTCCCCTAATTGCACTTAATTTGTTCTGTAAATTTACAAGTTACCAAATTCATTGAGGTGCTTCTACTCATGTCACGACCATTCGTGAGCAATCAGTCCACGGGGAATTAGTGAAACTGTTAACGTGGGTTTTAAGTTATGTAATCGGGTGGGGAAAATGTTTCAAGAGTTTTCCTTCAGTTAGTGTGTGCGTTTGTAGTGCCTAGTGAACCAAATCTGACCAAACCATGGATGCCCAAATGAGGGTACGAGCAAAACTAACTATATTTATCATAGTGATCTAAAGACTTTTGTTCTCAAACGGCTCTAGCGATTTCGATTTAAGTTTAATAAGCCTCGTAAGAAAAACAGGATTAACTTCGGGATTTCGTACCTCTAACTTTCATCAACTTTGTTCGTAGTGTTTCTACTATAATTCAAGATTTTCCAAAAACGAACACTTCCATAAAATCGTGTTGGCAGTCTCATCAATCACCTATTTTGCAGCAGTCCAATTAACTCTGAAACATTAAGCACCACCATTGAGTGATAAACTGGGGAAAGTTGTGTGATGCGGAGATATTTTCTCATCCCGTCGAATTTATTCTTAATCTCGTGTATAAAAGTTGTTTCTTTTTGCTGGGGGGCTTTTTAAAAAACGTTTATTTACTTTTTTCACAATTTAAGTTTAATAAGAAGCTTTAATGGATTCAAAAACGACAGAGGAGGAGCTAGAAATGAACAGTAAGAATCTGATCGAGAACGCACAGTGCTGTGGTGAGGTGGTAACATTTATACCATCTTATGAGCTGAAGTTGTAGCAATAACTAGGGATTCAGCGTTTTCGATATAATACAGCAGACCCTAGTGCATTCCTGGTTTTTTTTTAGTGTTCAATTTACTGGTGTCTTAATGTTCTTAATCAATTGCACACTTAGAGGGGGGGGGGCACTGTATGTGATGAATAGATGTTACTGTGGTTACTCTTATCATCAATGAACTCGCAATTTGTGACCTGAATGACTAAATCGAACTTGGGAGTTTTTCGTTCCCAGAGGCTCCAAAAGCGTAAAGGGCTGAGCTAGTGCAACTCTTCAGCAATCTCCATTAGAGCTCGCTGAATTCTTGGGCGTAAAGGAATAGCTGGAAATGGGAGAGCGGCCATCTGGCCATACTCGGTCCCCCCCAGGCGCATCTTCGTCACAATTCAAAGAGCAGAAAGAGCAGTGAGAGAACATGCCAAGAGAATGCATCAGGCTATCTGGAGTACTGCGAGAGTGAGGTACAGGCTAACGCCCCAGGATCAACACACCAGATAAGAGGGAGATGATGGAGAGGAAGGACTTGGGAGCAAACAGTAGGAATCAAAACGAACAAAAACGTGTATGTTATGGGCATAGCCCACACCAATCGGTGCGGGTGGGGTGGCGCAGACGCGCGATTTTCAACCTCTCCAAGGGTGGACATCAAAGAAGACTTTTAGCAGAATAAATCCTTCCTTCGTTCAATAGGAAGCTAGGCATGGACTGGCGGGACATTAGCACTGATACAACAGGACTTAGGACCGCGGTGCTCATCCCAAATAAGGGACGGAAGTTCCTTCTTCCGCAGTGCTGTACGAGGTCGGGGTATACCTTCAGTACAGCCTCTGCCCTACAAATTATCAGTTCCATTCTCCAAATCGATGCCAATGTGAATGGAACCCGTGTCA
Organism: Pachypeltis micranthus; assembly: GCA_020466155.1. Lineage (NCBI taxonomy): Eukaryota > Metazoa > Arthropoda > Insecta > Hemiptera > Miridae > Pachypeltis > Pachypeltis micranthus. The sequence goes on along the minus strand of CM035770.1, from coordinate 41,236,994 downwards.
CGCTGGACATTTTTAATATCTCCTCTACGCGACTGAAAAAGTTTTATTGAAAACATTGCATTCCCTGTTTTTTTTAGTGATCATTGGGGTGATCGTTGCTTGTGAACATCCGATAATAAATAAATCGTATGGTTCGGTATGCGTTAACTTAGTGAAAAACTAATTAGATTAGTTGAAACTTAGCGGCGCAGCTTAAGCGTTTTACGAATTTGGCGGAGCGGCCGGCAGACTTAATTCTCGCTCTCCGATTCTCGTTTCCCGCTCCGCCGTTCTGACCGTAAAACGTCCCTCTTGTTTCGGTTTTGCGGCTCGTCGTCAATTCCGGGCGATAAGCGGGAAGTTACTTGTTGAACGGGCGGAACGATCGGGTTTTGAATGGAGATGTTCGATCTACAGGAGAGGTGATGGGTCTTGCGTGTTGAATGTTAGGAGGGGGGGGGGGCTTCGGAAACCCGACGGTCGCTAAATCCCTTTTTGGAACTTTAACGAGGGCTTTTGACGAGGAAGACACGGGAGGATTATCGACGGTTTTACGGTCGTCGACGGGAGAGCTCGGACGAGGGCTACGGTCGAGGAAGGGGCTCGACGAACGCCGCAAAGCCTCCGGAACTCTCATCATGTGAAGCGTTCATTAACGGGCTTTTGTTCTTCCACTGAGCTCAGAGAACGGGCCCGTTCCTTTTTTCGGAGCACCTGCACGGTTCTGCCCTAACCAAATAAAAACTCTGCAAATTATAACAGAACGGTTTATTATCCTCATGAACAGCTTGACCTAGTATTACTGCTCCGATACCCATCCCATTCGATTCACCATCGAAAAATACCAGTAAACCATGCGAAACATGACCTGACTACAACGGAACGACGAAAACGAGTCGAGCAGGCGGGTGGTTTTTATGAGACGGGAGGAAGGGAGTACAAATGATGAAACGATTAGGTATTAAAGTAATTGGGTTAGTTCCGCCAGTAAGTAAATTACTTGTTTGGTGAGTCCGTCTCCTCTGTCTGGTGAGATACTGTGGGCGAGCGCTGATGACGATGATGTCTTTACATCGAAAGCACTCGCCCACAGTATTCACAATGAGGGAGGCAGAAGACAGCTAATAGCATCGAACCTGCAAAGAGAAAACAAAAATTATTATTTACGCGTTCTACTTCCACATAATTCCAAAATGTATATACAATTTATAATTTATATACAAATGTGCGATTGTACACACGAATGAGAAAGAACGACTGAACCTAGTCAGCTCAAACTTGATATTCACGATCCGACACCAACATCGGACGGTCACCGAAAGTTATGAGCACAAAATTATACTTCTCACTGAGGTCAAAACTCATAATTCTCGCCTATCGTTCACACTAAACTCATGTTTCAGTAAGCTACTAAATGGAAGGTCAATAATAATCAGAAATAAGCAAATAAAGTACGGTATACTTTTATACTCCTATAATTCCAAAAGAATCAAAACCGAACTTCACAACAATCGTCTCGTCATACGTTTACCATACATGTGTCACTCACGCAATGAGGTAATGTAAGTACCCTATAAATTCCACACCGTTCTTCTCTATCAGTTCCTACGTGCACATCTAGAAACACTTGCATTACTTGGTAAAAACCGCCGAACGTTCGAGGGGATTAGGAAAGTTGTGATTCAAAGAAACAGATTTGGGGACTAATGGAATTGAAACGTAAACATTCGATGAAAGCTCTAAATTACTTTTCGATCTTGACGTAAGTTACATCACGCACGAATGTAACGTGGTAGGTCGATAAAATATTAGGTCTGTACTTGCCGAGGCAGTAGAACATTAGCGTTAGGAGTTTCTTCATTGACGAAATTGCGTGATTTCGATTACTTGGCGATTTTATCCGCGTTAGAATTCGCGAAAGTACGTACAGCGTTGTTTCTTTCAACAATCGGAACTTAGTATGAAAATTTACGTCGTCGAGCTTATCAAAATACTCGATTCTCGGACGGACCTGGTACGCGTTAATCGAACATGGCTGCCAACCAATTTTTCAGATAACTACACAACTATCTAATGACTGAAATAACAGGTCGGAAAGAAATAAACACCGATAATAAATAAATAAAAACAGATCGAGGCGAGCGAAACACATTTGACAGATATAACGTTTTGCGAAGAGGCGAGTTAAAAATGACGGTGAGTTAAACGGAAGATTTGACTTATTTGGGCTTTAGTCGAGCTAGCAAATGACATTGATTAACCGGCCCTTAACGTACCTGTTTGGTGCGTCCGCCATCTCTGGCTGGTGAGATGTAAAGACGTCGTCGTCTGCCGTTAAGTCAGTACTGACAGCGATGTCTTTACAGTATCTCAGCAGCCAGAAATGACGGACCCACCAAACAGGCATGTTAACTTAAGTTATGAAACGATTACTTTCGCAGTAGTTCTATTAGTAGACTTTACTCACTATAATTACAGCAATTCCCTTGTTTTCGGTCTAGACGCACTCGTAAACCTCTGAGACACATTTCATTAGACCCAGGATCTAAAAATACCTTGAACGCGATACCAAACGGCTTGTTTGCGATTAAACTGCCAAAATTGCGTTTTTGTTAATTTTTTAACCGTTTTTGGCCCATAACAACCATGGGCTTCGTCTGTTCGGATTGCCGAGATGGCGGGCACAACTAGATACCAAATGGGATTTTTGTACGAAAGGATGGATTGATTAGACGTTAAAGGCTCGAAATGGCCCGGACAGCATACGGACCTCGCAGATTTAGAATCCCAATGTCTTGAAACGTCAATTATCAAATTTTGAGGGGGAGTTGTAAAAAATTTAAAAAAAAGGAATTCGTTTCGGCAGCTTTTGTCATGTTTACTTTCCACTACCTAAATTGTAATTAAAGTATGCGGTCAAGTAAAAAAAGTGGTTTTGTTCAGATCTTCACTTTTTGAGACCTACTCAATAACAAAAATTAAAAAAACCCTGCAAATTATTACACAATGGTTTATTATTCTCATGAACAGCGTAACCTAGTATTACTGCTCCGAGACCCATCCCATTCGATTCACCATCGAAAAATACCAGTAAACCATGCGAAACATGACCTGACTACAATGGAACTACGGGAACTAAATATTCCCCGGCACCAGGCGCCTGTAAACGTCTGTAGGCATTTATGATCCGATGTAGGGGTGTGGAGGAAGTGCCAGCCTCATCGCTTCTAACCTTCCTCCGCCCCAGCAGGACGTTGCGAGGCGAGTGGGCAGGTGGTTTTAATGAGACGGGAGGGGTTTTTTTTTTAAAGTGAAAATGAGATCATGAACAATATCTATCCATAGCGAGGAAGAATGGGGGTTCATTTCTCCAAAACGACATTAAGGTTCATGTTAAACTTTCTTATTACCTTCTACTAATCAGTACTTAACTTTTGTGCTTTGTAAACAGCTTTGTGAGAATTCGGTGAACCGAGATTTAGTCGTATGAACCGAAAAGAGAGATTTTTTCAACTTTTCGATAAAACGGTTCCAATGAATTTGATCAAACTCACAGAATTTCATCAACTAGTCAATACCTACGTACTGTTTTCCATAAACGTTCGTCGGACAGAAATACCAACCGAAATATGCCAAAAACCCGGTTTTTTGGCACTTTCAGAGTAAATTCAAACTTGATTTTCGTTAACCTGGCAACTTATACCCTCATTTTATTGTCAGTTATTTGTGTGACTATCCGTTGAATGGGAATATAAACCGAGATATATCGGAAAATGAGATTGAAGTACGCTTTTCTCATTATTTCTTAAAAGCGGCTGTAACTATGTTGATCAAACCTACACGGGTGCAATCCAACTTTCCTCCACATAATGGTTTCAGTAGAAGTGCGTTGAGCCAAAGTACAGTGCTTGTTCGCGTATAAAGCAGCGTACGTGGTTGCGGAAAATCGTGAATCCAATTAGAGTGATCGTGCTTAGGTTGCCGCGATTTATTTAAAGGGAAAGTCTCAAATTTTAGTTTGTACATTTCAATGGCGAGTGGGTTGCCTTTCAAATGTTCTCACAAGTCACCTGTGAATAGAGTACGCTATGTCACCTGAATTCGGTAGAATGCGGTACCGAACTAACATAAAACAGCACCCCTAAGGCGTCCTCGAATCATTTACAAAATGCTACCTCTGAGAACGTTCATTAGTCGATAGCACAATAACCGCACATCATTCAACATTCAGAGCCTTCCTTCCGATTTCAATTCGTCCGGATATTTTATGAGTGCGACCGAAATTCAACCGGGATAATTTCGAAATTCAAACGCAATCCCGAGGAAGCTATTGACGGGCTCAAATGCGACTGCGTGTTTGAGTTACAGCGTTCCTTCGCTTCGCGTATAATAAATCTGCAGTACGAACCGAAAGGTAAACCTGTGCGATAAGATTGTGCAAATAAACCTTCGCCACAGTTGAAGAGAGATGATCGCATTACTCCACCGTGAAATATATTCACCTCCCCGCAGATTTGTTCCATCAGGAACGAACTCTTCTCAAGTCTTGAAGAAGATGCATTTATGTTACGAAGATGTTTTCCCTAGAATACGAACTGTATCACTACTTCTAACATTTTAACAATAGGTTATAACAAATAGCAACCCTCGTGTGTAGCTATCGAACCTTTAAATGTGCACCCACACACACTATTTACAAGGTGGCTCTCATTCAGCAGTATCAATTTGAACTATCAATTAAGGAAATGGGGAGGGCGCTCAAACGAACCTACGCTGGTTCTAAGGATTAGGACGAGGAAGGAAAAAAGGACAAGAGAATGTCCCACGATAGAACGACCACCTGTTTAGATACGATCCGGGGAGGAACACGCATCTGGCGATACCTTGGAGAACGCCAGCTAACACATCCACGACGCATTTCCTCAGCACTTTTCTTCCACTACACGCCGCGCCAGGACACGGTCAATGCTGCAACTCTTATGTTACCTATGCCCACTCCACGAGCTTCCAACATCGCCATACGACCATCCCATCCGCGAAATGCCAATCATATGAACGCGATTGACGTCTGAAATAAATAGGCTCAAATTTTACATTTAACCTACAGACCACTATGGGTTGACAAAATTAGGGTGTGAGAAAAATTGGCACGACACTGACTATAGTTATCAATGTGACTCAACTTACTAAAGTGGTCGACACTCCAAGTTGCTTTTCTTCTCAAAAACCGCTCTTGGTTCAACTGTTTGTGTGGACGGTTCCAAATTACACAGAAATTCGGTAACATGTGATTGTTGCAAAAAATGATGAGAGTGGCGCAATAAATTATCAACAAATTCAAAGAAAATCGATTTTAGCGCAGTGATGGGCTTGTCTCAGGAATCACCTATGCACTGACACTCAATAATTGTCGTGGGAGAAATAGGAGCAACTCGATACATTTCGGAACCTTGAGCTCCACCAATTTCCATGTACAAGAGTAGAGCCGGTGAATGCCCGTGGGGGTTAGGAAAGTTGTGTGATGCGTCACAGCAGGTTCCCCTCCCCCCTTGTCGGATTTCTCCCTTAATGGACAGTACCCAGCCCCTTTGTGTGTTACTAACATTCTATTATTATTCATCACTTCAAGATGTGATCAGTAAAACGATTTTATTTTGTTGCAGGTAAGTCGCTGTTCACCACGACATCCTTTTGAGCTCTTCTTTCGCTCTTCGCGCTGCGTGAGTGTCAATAACCGCTAATTATGTGTTTTCCGAAGAAGAAACTCTTATCTAATCTTAACTTCCGAATAGCAGTAACAGGCATCACTATAATCTCTCCCGAGCTGACTAAAAATCGGTCCGCTAATTTGAATTTTGCGAAGGAAGAGATTTTTATTTGCAGCAGCACTTCGGTTCTTGAGAGCTGATTCTCAGAGTCAAGCCGTTTCTCAGCAAAACTCGTGGAGATGGTTTTGGGGATAGTTGTGTAGCGGAAGAGGGAGCTAACCTTCAAATTTTGTAATTTGCGTCGAAAGTTGTGTAAACAAATCCTGATACTGTGCGTTTATTAATTTTTTTAGTTCGTTTAGTTCTAGTGGCTTCAGCTTGGAGTATTTCATCGGATTCTGAAAGCAGTGGATTATCGGGAAGTACGTCGTTTACGTGTTCAATTCATGGAAGGTGTAGAGCAGTTAGTGGGCTCTCAAACATCATACCGCTTCTGGTGGTGTCAACAATTCATTCCTTAGCCCTGCAGATCATTATGGGATGCCAAAATTAGAGTATGAGCAAAATCGTTTCTTATAAAAAATTAGTAATAGTTATCATAGTGATCAAAACGTGAAATTTCTTTTGAAGGGGATTTCCAAATATCGTGACTGTACCCTTTAATTGCTCAAATGATGAAGAACAGCACAATAAATTATCAAAACTGTGGAAGAGAATCGATTTTGGTGCCGTTTTTTACTTATAAATCCTTCTCATATGCTAGTATTTTCGGAGAAATTAGGGCGGTAGTGCAATAAACTACCTATATGACGTTGGTTTATGATTAGGAGCAACTACCTCCATTCCAAAATAATCAACACAATCCTTTAAGTACGAGGTGGGAAGCCGTGACAGATTCGTTCGGGCCGTGCTTTATGGAGGGCCACATGACTCCACCCTGAAGAAATGAATTATAGAATTTCGGGCGTTACCAGTTTTTAAGTAGAACGTGAAGTTGAAATGAACTGAGTGAAAAATAGATTAAAGAAATTGGGTTATATCCGCCAGTAGGCAAATTACTAAAGTTAACGTACCTGTTAGGTGAGTACTGACTTAACGGCCAGACGATGATGTCTTTACATCGAAAGCGCTTGCCCACAGTAACTCACAAGCCAGAGGAGACGGACTCACCTAACAGGTACGTTAACTTTAGAAAAATAGATTGGTTAAGTAGCTAAATACGTGGGGCCAAGGCAAGTTGTGAGATGCGTCGCACTAGTTATTTTTGGAAGAAATAAATAGCTTCATTTTTTATGTGTAATTATTCTACTGTAGTTGAGATTGCAATATTGATATGACGTAACAAATCAATAAACAAGAGAGGTTTTTATACTCCTATCCAAGCTGCAGTTGGCTAAAGCGATTCCGCTGTCGAAGGCAACTCCTGAGTCGCTTCTTGCTTATCTTCTCCTCCCTCAGTCGCGGTGATTGCCCATGTGAACAACCAAGCAATAAAGCAAACTAGTCTGCTCAGACGTTTCTCAAGGTTCTGGGGCAATTTTGAGAAAATCGATCTGCCCGCGACCGTTCTTTAAGTACGCAGAAGACTTCTCTCCGTTCGTTCGTCCCCTGTACTTCTTAGAAACTATTCTTCGCCCGACAAAGTGTGTGTGTGTGTCTGTTCTCCTTTAAAGCCCGAGATAAAGTAACCGTAAGAGTCGGATCTATTTCGGGACCCCGTTGAATGGTTTTGACCTCGAACTGAATTCGCGTTTCGGATCCTCTCGTAGCTAACAGCGGTTTGAGACGACGCTCCGATTGGTTCTCAGCTGTAAACTACGCGGAAACGTTTGTCGATTTACGATTGTGTGAGGAAATATTTTATTCATTGATTTCACACGTGGCGGTGCCACTGGCGTACCAGTTATCGATGCTTTGGACACTCGCCGGTTTTCCTTTTATTTAAAAACGCAAAAGATGTGTGTTTTTTCAGTCAATGGCGGTCTGACGGTTTCTCGGATTTCGAGTTTTCAAGAGAGGAAGTTTTAGCGACTTTTCGTAAACGATATCTGGAGCTTCACATTACGCAAATTTCCTCTGCCCCTCCTTTGCCCCTTGGCTTTAGATACTATTACAAATTATTTTAAACTCATTTCATTATGAACTTGGTCGACGTGCTATGTAGACTACTAGCGCTTGAAGTTCTGGAATTTATTGTGTTGCCGCTGCCTTTATTGAACGATTGATGGATTGAACACTCAACATGTTTTTTAGGGAAGGTTCGCGTCTGTAGTTCATGAATTATAAGGAAACCCCTGCGAAAAAACCTAGTCAACAAATTTAGTTTTCATTCCGCGATTTTTGATGTGATTATCTCACAACAATTATCTAACTCTTATCGAGTACGTAGCCCGTATCAGCCAGTTCCATTCAATTGCGTTCACAGACACTTGGAACATTTTCTCAAATGGGGGTTTGGACTTGAGAGCTTTTGAAACGTAAAGCTCTGAAATCTCGAGATTTTCCATAAAGCAGATTGATAACTTTCCTTGCTATCCCGTAGGCTGAGGGAAGTAAAGGTATCGCAACTTCTGAGCTCGAAAAATATTATACGAAAACGAAAAATACGTTTTTTTGAGATAAATACGTATAACTCTATACAAATTTTTGTCTGCGAATGAACAAGGAGCGCCAAAATACGAGTAAGGGCAAAATCCGATCACAACCAACTAGATTTAAAGTTATGTCAAAAAAAACGCAGACCTTCGTTTTCGAGTTCAGAAGTCAAGTGAAGGACCAAGAAACCACTTCAAAGGCTGAGGAAAGTAAAACGAATGAGTTGCTACAAAAGTGACTACAGAAATGCTCTAATAGGACTTAATGAACGCGACTTACAGTTTCCGACTATGTAGCAAAACACCTTCAACAAAACACGAAAACCAAACCGTAATTGGGAGTATCGTTGCTCAGAAAGAAACTCGAAAAAATAAGAGTTTAATATCTTATTGAATAATTAAAACGAAACCATACATTCATAAGTATATCTATCTATTGTAAATAGTACACGAACTGTTACACAATCACAACGGCAGTGGTTTCACGAATTACTTCACGAGACATTTAGACACCGCGACAACTACAACAGCAACCCTCACGTTGCTATCCGAGCCAGTTTCTCAGTTTTTTTCGCCTTCCTCCGATACGCGATGTGTTATTAGACCTCTGCAATGTGAGTACTTGAAAACCCACTTATTATTAGCTCATTATATCGGCAGTGAGGGAATAATTGTTCTCATAGTTCGCTGTTTGCAAGTAACGATGTGTGGGGCCAGTTCCACCAGAGTTTGTTAACATTTATTCACTGTTAAAATTGACGTCGCCGTCGTTGCAACCAATTTCAGTGTGCGTCATCAGTTTGTAGGCTGGTATAAATAATTAATTAGCTAGTTGGCTAATATTAGTTAAATAACTCGCCGTTGGGTCTCAATTTATATCTCGACATGTGAACTGTAACCTTCCGGCGGTTACTTGGAGTTATTCCGCTCTCTGACTTATTGGAAGTTGAATATCGATAGAAATTTATTAATTATCTGCTGTAAAAGCAAAATTAGATTACTGAAGGTGAGATTGTAATGAAAAATCATTCCAAAATGTATCTTGTCATTGAAATTATCCGTCCCGAAAATGAAATGAGTAGGTTTAAATGGTCATCATCATGCAGTGTTTCTACACTGTATTTGAAGTAGATACTCGTTTCCTAAGGAACACAGATAATCAAAGCCTAGCAAATGAATCGCGTTGCACTGCGATTAATTGCTCGTTTTTATGTTGGTCCGCAGGTCGGATATTCAATTTGTGCTCATTTGGTTTCCTTTCTGCTCTCACCATTTTCTCAAATAGTATTTTTCCGATAAGGAAGTCTTAACATTAAGTTTTGAAAGAAACTCGTAATGCTTGCCGCATCCAATTACATGAATTAATTCACGTTATGAATCTAGAGAAACTAAATCGAATTATTGTCCACAAAAGCTCTAACAGCGGTAATGAACCGGATCAAATCACTGGCTGCTTTAGCAAGACGTAATGCAACCTCAGATAATTAGTCGTATTTTTACTCAGACATGAACTCGAAAAAATAGAAGTTATCGTCTTGAAAAATTAAAACCATTAATCTAGATTGAAATGATACTGAGTGGTTGTAAATATTGCAAAACCCATCGCAATAGTAATGGTTTCACAAGGCCCAACATACGTAAGACATTAAGACACCTCAACAATTACAACAGCCTCCCTGTTATTAAAATCGACTTCTCAGTTTTCTTTTGCGGTCCGCGGATGCGCAATATGTTATTAGTCCTCTGCACTGTAAGTACTTGAACCTACAGTTATTGCTATAATACTGCGGCAGTTACATAGTAACAATAATTGATGTATCAGTTTACAGGCTTAAAACTAGTTTTCTGTGGCCAGTTAACTGTGTTAACATGTGTTTCACTTTAGAAAGTGACATAGCTGGATGTTACTGCATTTGCCCTCAATTTTAGTAAGCGTTGTCAGTTCGTAGGTTAACATAAATAATTAATTAGTTAGTTGGCTAATACGAGTTGATTAATTCGCCGTCAGGTCTCAATTTAAATATCCAAATCTCCTTCCGACGGTTACTCCGAGTTATTCGGTTCATGTTTCGTAATTTTGTTTGACCATTGAATAGCCCAGCTCGGCGCTATTATTTATTCGATCTTGCGACGTAAAATGTCGATGGAAATTAATTAGTTACGAGCTGTAAAAGTGAAATAAAATTTGTCGTAGATTAAGTTGAAAAATTGTTCTTTCGTGGTGCTGTGCGAATAAAATATTGAAAACTGTGCTAGAAACAATCACTGAAATTATTTCGCGTTTAAGTAAAAGCGTTCAAGTACACAACAAAAGGTGCTGAATGGATCCGTTTGTTGAATAGATACGCATTCCCAAATACCATGTTAATATTTAACTATGTTAATATTTCTCAACAATTCATCATCAACTTTATCATTATTGACTGTCTTGAAAAAATGGCGTTGATAGTCTAATTAATTCCCTATACGAGGACTTTTCAATGAAGGTCATGGCATAAGTAGCAGTGTCCCACTATCACTTTCTACGTAGATCGCCAAGATGTTTTACAAAGGGTAAAGTCGATTGGATTATCAGGGTAAGCCATGAAAATTGGTTGTTGTACGTGGGGCTGAGTTATGTGATACACCTCACCAGATATTTCGTCCTCAAGAAATCCATGAATGAGTTTTTTTACGTCAACCGTTAAAGTTACTCTGACCTTCGAACTTAGCTCTTGATTCAGATCGTAATTCTTTTGAGGTTGTGACTCACCTAATTCGACTTACACCCGTTTCTATATTTTGTTGCTTCAGTCCCAATACAATACGTCTTTGTGAACTATTACAGGTGCAGTAGGTTGAGTGAAGGTCACATTAAATCAAAGCGGTATTCCCTGTGTCTTGCTAGAGTTCGTTGACATCTTTTGTCACTGGTTAATCGCAGCTTATGGGTTGTACCCTTTCATTTCCGTTCCTAGTGGAACGCGAACCTTTTAAAGTCTCCAATTCTAAAGCCGCATAATGGCGAAGTGTTTGACGCTTGAGCTTTCTCTGAATAGGTATTCTTCGTTTAGTTATTAAACTAGGGAATTGCAGTTTACAATCAACGGTTAAAGTCGAGGTTTCATTGGTTTGTGTTTTCATTGTGGGCCGTAATTATTAACAGTAATAGTTTTGTTTAACATTTATTCGATGTAATTCAAGTAAACCTAGATATTCTCTTCTGTCGTCCGCAGCAGTCGCGTTTACTGATCATATTTCTGTTTAATTCAGTTTACACGACATCGGTAAAACGTTTCTGTACTTTTTCTATAAGTGGAAATGGTAGCTCTAAAGTTCGGGAATTTATTAGGTTGCCTCTGCATGTCTCACCTTACGATCTGAAACCTATGCGCTTATAAATTTACGATAATTTAATGTTCTGCTTCCGTCATTTTCCCTCTTACAAAAGTTTAGTCGTGACATTGGGAAGTTCGTTCAAACAACTCAATTAAAATTGTCAAAGCTGTTCATAAGAAAAAAACCTCTGGGATTTTGATCTCTGATAACTTTGACTCGACCGCTCGCGCTCGTAAACTTATTTTTATTTTCCCAACCGTTAAATTTAAAGTGTATCACCGTGACCACAGGCACCCGCAGACCGTTCTTTCGATACCATTCATTTTTTTGGGTTAAGAGCTCCTTGAAACATAAAATCCTATGAAACTTCCAAAACAACAAAATGCTTTCAATTACATAAATTTTCCTCCCATTTCGTGGGCGTAAGTCGAGTAAAGTTAGTTCAAGTAAACTTCCATCTTGTAGCCATTAGATTACCAAAGTACAATGCTAGTATCGAATGATAGGATTATGTAGAGGATAATACCGATTTGGCCGAAACGTTTAATGATTCGTTGTGTTCCTCCCGTCGTTTTCCGCGGATTGCAATTTAGTGTTATCATTCACACTTTTAGAAGTGTAAAAAAAGTTCTATGTTGAACTCTGTGGTAGTTATAGTGTTGTTATGTCAAGGTATTAAGAAAACTTAATTTGGGTTTTCTGAGGGTTACTTTTTCATTTTCCTTCTGGCTTTTGAAAAGTTATGTAAAGTGTCATGGAGAAACAATACTGTATGGGTTGAAAATATTGGTGTATGTAGTAGTTGTAATGAGTTTAAGATGGAAATGATAAATTTGATTTCACTATCCATGCATTGCATTGTATGCTTTCGGACGCATGTGCATTAGGATAAAATATAAGGCAGTGTCGGGCTCCGGATTTTTGGGTAAACTGAGTTTATCTACCTCTTTGGTTAACCTGCGATTGAGTTACTGGTTGTAAACCCGTAATATGAGGTTCTTCGACTAGGTCCGGGAATGTTAAGAGCATCGTTTCTGTTGTTCTCTGGGGCCCAGTACCTGTGTCTGCGTGCGTCGTTCCTCGAGAGGTCTCCTGGTGAGTAAACGAACTACCTCCCTCTCCTTCGACAACCAACTTGGGTCGTGATGTTCCTTGGTCAGGGGCACAGACCTCCTCTTCAGGTAGTCGTCAGGCGGGCACGACGTTGCCACATCCTCTCCCTCAACTCCCTCGCCGGTTCTGGTACCACCGTTGTAGTTATATTTCTTCTCTTTAGGCCGTTCCGGCGCCTTCGCCAAGTTCTTTGAAGGCTCTTGTCAGGTCTTTAGGGCTATTGAGATTTGTTGAAAGCCAAATGTCAAATAAGCGAAGGCTTTAGTGGCAGCCTAGTTTGCGTCTGAGGTCATCGGATCTCTTCAATCGTTGGATTGGAACAGAGTCAAGGTGCCTGGTAATGGAATACGGGCAATAATATGTCCCAGCAAAAATAATCCGAAGGGTACGGCGAAGGCCTAGATTCGTCGTCAACTTGTTAACTTTCTCCCGTTGCAATGTTATTTCTCCCATCGTCTTTTATTATGAAAAATAGATTCCTTGAACCCATCACGCAACTTCCTCGGCTCAACATTACATTCAGCTACTAATCCAATATATATTTTACCCAGTTCATCTGCTGTGCTCTCGCGGGGTACGGGCAGGACCGATAACTTAGCTGTCCAAGTAACATAATCGCTTCCTTCCTTCAAGTTCTAGATGTATGAAGACCAGTAAATAAATTATATGACTACTTATTACGTGAAATAATTAATAGGTATTAACTACAAGAATTCCTTGAAGTTTCAGCTACTCTTATTCCCCATTTTTACATTCCATTTGCAAAGTGGAAAGGGCACTATTGCAATAGTTCAATGAAATCCGCTTGTTTTTTAAACAAATTTAAAAAAAAAATTATTACTTTATTGAATTTTTGGAGAAAACATAAATGGGCTTGATACAAAAAAAAAGATGAAATTAATGGCGGCTTCAGCCTACCTTGTTTGTGATGGAAACGTTGTAAATAGCATGTAATACAGGTGTTTTGGTTTATTATTCACTCTGATATTATTCATTTAATATTCATTCATTCTTCTTACTCATTCTATGTTTTCGGGCACGAAAAATTTTTTACAACCCCCCCTCAAAATTTGATACTTTACGTTTCAAGACATGGAGATTCCAAATTTGCAATGTCCGTCCGCCGTCCCCCGTCCGGGCCGTTTTGTGCCTTTAACGTGGTCTAAAAAATTCGTTCTTTCGCCCAAAAATCCGATTTGGTATCTAGTTGTGCCCGCCATCTCGGCAATCCGATCCGACGAAGCCCGTGGTTGTAATGGGCAAAAAACGGTTAAAAAAACTAACGAAACGCAGTACAACGCGGGAGCTACAGTGTTTCGTCGTTTGAACTCCCTCCGCCCGTTTCATTAAAAAAGCAACCACGCTCGAGGCTCGTTTCCCTCCCAACAACTCCGCCTCCCGCTCGCTGCTCAACTCCCCTTTCGCCTTTCGCTTCGAACGCCCCCGTTCCGATTTCCTCGACGTTTTGATTTTAATACGATTCAATTTTTTTAGATTCTTTCGTTTCATTCACATTTTGGTTGTTTTCATAGATTTTTGGTTAAATTTTGATATTAGTATTTAGCGTGCATGTTTTCATATTAAAATTCAGTTTTTTCTAGATACTTTCGTTTTTTTTTTTTTGTTTATTTTAATATTACGATTCAGTTCTTTTCGACCTTTTTTTGGGTTTCATTATGATATTTTTTGATGCTGAATCGAACAGGATGGGTCTCGGAGCATTAATGCTAGGTCAAGTTGATTATTAAAATAGTAAACCGTTGTGTAATAATTTGCAGGGTTTTATATTGTGCCACTGAAAGTCCTCCAATTATTAAAAAGGCAGCCTTAACGTGTTCCAAACTTGAGAGAATAAAATGGAAAGAGGGGAAATTCAATAATGCGTTGACCGCGCAAGTTTCGAGAAAAAACGCCATTTTCGGTTTAACCTTTCTTCTCCACAAATGTGACTTCACACATGCTTACTCACTGTGAACGTACCGAAATGAGGTTTTCTCGATTTCGATAGCCTCAAAAGTAATGATTAGCGAAAACTCCCTACTGTTATTTTTCTGCTAAAGTACTTTCCTTGTCCTTTCGGTAGTAAAGAGTAGAAAAGTTGATTTTTTTCTTCTTATTTCTACTCGTCGAATCCCTACTGAATTGAAACAACGTAATTTCAACGTCTGTGGGTCTGTAGTTGACCTGGTTTTACAATTAAATTGACCTGGTCTCTTCGGGTTTTTCGTCAATCTTTAAAAACGAGACAATGCAAGTACGAGCAATTCCAATTGAGGAAAAGGGCACCAAAATGAACCAAAAATGAGAGTTTTCGCGTTTTTCTCGAAAACGGCTCCTACGAGTTGGTTCAAACGTTCAAATTATCTTCTAGTAATCTACACCCGACTTGACACTCCACAAATATCTCTGCGAATATTCGGCCACGAAGCTGAAGTTCCCGTTTATGAAAATTGCTCATAACCTTATTATGGCGTCCTTCGGCTAGCAAAAAGTAAAACTGATCTCGATAGTCTCGAAAATTACGTACTCAGTGGTCACTAACTGAAGGTCTTGACATAAATGTGACGAGTGGGACCGAAGTACTGGCAATGTGTGAGGGGACCTCTCACAATTCAATTCTGTTGGCCTCTGTGTACGTATTCGTACATTTATATTTCTTTCGATAGCAGAAAGTGCACCGAGTGACCGCGTAATATCGTAATTTTTTGTGTGTCAGGGAGAGTGGGTTACAAACGTTACTTGTCAAGATTTTGTCTCCTTTCTCATTTTGTTAGCAATTTTACGTGTTGAGGATGAGTATGGATGATGAATCCATTAGGAGGAGAAGACAACCAAGAGGAAATAGAATGCTACGATAAGGCACCACCGAGTTGCCTTTGACAATCAACATTATCGCATATACAATTTTTTAACTCTCCAGAACCGATAGAAAATATCCTTCAATTTCGAAAACCATTCGAAGCCGATTCAGTCATGACCTTCACGCTTCCTCGTGTCGTTCTCCCTCCCTCAATAAAAGGAAGCCCGAAAATTGAGAGAATCGCTTGGAGGATTTTGACGGAACCAACGTCCGACGACCGCGTGAGGCTTCAGACGAAGAGTCCTTATCTGAGCAACTGCGAACACTAACTTATCTACAGACCAAGTGTCACCAGGTGGAAGTTCCTGAGAGATGTCACTCTCCTCGGCCCGTTGTCAAGGTTTTCCTCCGCAAATAATTCTGCTTTTGAGCCGAACATTTGTAAGCGAAGTTTTCAACTCGGACTCGACCCCAAAAAACAGTTCTGGTCGGATGTATTGAACATTTCAGTGGTCCGTCACATTCGTGGACTTCACCAAAGACATTTATTCGTATCAAAGTACACAAGTATATCTTATTTTTGTGCAAAAAAAATCCGAACTTACTTGTCCGAAGTGCAAAGAGAAACGCTTTGTTCGTAAAATATGGGTAAGAAGTACAACAAATTGAAACGTAAAGCCAAAAAACCAAAAAATAAGTTTTCCGAGGATCTAATTAGATAATAAAACAAAGCGCATAAGATTCGAAATGATGTGAATTGCTACTTTCTGTAATAATTTGTAAAAGGTGAGAGGAAATCAGATTCTTTAGAACTCATTAGTTCTTCTTCCAAGTCTCCAGGGAAGTACATTCCAGCGCTGATTATAGGGTGGGGTGTATTCACTAGACAGTGGGTATGAATACTCAAGACTAATTTACAATAATAAGGGTTGACGCAACGAAATCCTTCTGATGAAATTGCAACAACCCCCGTGAACGATGAATCGGTAACTGAGCCCCTTCACTAGCTCGTAGGTTCAACCACGATGGTGAACTAATTGCGTTCTGGTCTGACGTCACAGTCGGGAAGGTTTCACGCTAGGAAAGGGTTGTGGCCGAAGAGAAACCTTCTGGACAGTGACAAATTTTCTGTTCATGTTCATCCAATACAAAATTCTCTTCAGAAACTTGTCATTCTCATCGCGTCATCTCTTTGATTATTCGCTCAACCGGTTCTCGCTGTTATAACAGTGGCGTCACGTTCCGGACTTTAATAATTTTTATGCCTGAGAATGTTGTCACCCCGCTTTGCCATTGACTCATCTCAGGCGCTAAACGGGCAAATCTCCGAGAAGGAGGCGATTTGAGGTAATGTCGTTAGGAAGAGCGCCAAGTTTTTCAACAGAAGTGTCATTTCGTTTCATTTATAAGACGGCGGTTTGTCAAGTTCCGGGAGCAGTTTCTTGGGAAACGATGAGAGAGAGGTTTTTACTTCCAACGATCCATCGGGTTAATGATGAGAAGAGTATTGTGAAAATAAAAGGTAAAGAAAGGAAAAAAGTTTAAATTTTAGCTGGTCTTCATGTCGTGAGACCAAACATGAATTCAACCGCGACGCATCACGTCGCGTTATTAAGAGCTGTCCATGGAAACAATTTATTCAAAATAGAGCCGTTTTGAGTATAGTATTGGGCCAATTTTGCCACACCATTATTTTGGCATCCTTGGGTGTCCCGCAGCACTAAATATTAAATTCGAGCCGAAATGGTCAAGCCGTTCTCTCTCAGTCGCGTTCACAGACACACACAGGTCTGTTTTCTCTCATAATGACCATGCCTAAACTCTCAAACAGGAATTGTGTGGTGTGCCAATGGAAATGCTGAATATAGGAGACCCCATTTTTCATGTTTCCCAGATTATTGGTCATATCCTTTCAATTTTGGTAACGTTTCGTTCAGGCAGCTTCAAGACAAGGATCTGCTTCTTGAGTTGAATTGCGGGGGAGAGGCCATAGCAATTCGTTCCTTTACAAGGTCCTTCGCCGAGAAATTGTTGATTCGCCGGATATCGAGCAAAATTGTTCCGTAACACGTTGAAGGGTATGGTCGTTGGTGAGTGGGGAGGGGAGGGGGTTGCCGAAACTGGATATTATCTCGCCAGAGAGGAAATAACGTCCTCTTAAATTACATCAGGCCGTTAGATCTCGATTTCACGTCTCGCGAAGTCAAGGTCCGCGAACCGGGAGGCCGTTGTACGCAACGACCGGCATTTTCAAGGGTGCCATTTGTTCGACTTTTCGTTTCATAGGCATTTCACAGGAGCACCGCGTGCGTCGCGCGTTTTGTCGGGACAGCGCACGAAAGAGGCGATAGTTCGATTTTTGCGTTTTAGATTCGTGTCAACACTTGCCCAATTATCATAATAACGGGCTAGGACGATCAACAGATACGTAATGGTTGTGGTCAGTCTGTTGAGAGAACGGATGAATTTCCAAAAAGGCGTGGAGACTGAATATGGAAAGGCTAACCGCGGAGACAAAGAGAATCGTTGAGAGGAAATGCTGACAACGTTATAGCGAACTCGCATTGAAAATGAAGCTTTTCACTCTAAGGAAACAGAATTATATTATAATTGATAATCGATAACCTCACTCCATATTTGTGTACTCACCTCCCTTACGTAGCCCATTCTTTCTACGTTTATGTTTCGTTATGTATTTTTCTACGTATCAATCATATGCGATTATAATTTGTCGCGAAAGGAGTGCTTCAATTCGAAAGTGTTTTACTCGTATAATAGCTCAAATATAGTTTTAAAATTAACAATAATTGATCAATGTTCAAAATTCATTATGGATGTGCGAATAGAGAATAGTTTTGTGCCGTGTAGAAATTACTGAAATAGTTATTAAATAAATATAAGCAAAATCGTTGTGTTTGGTAGCCCGACCGTGTTTGGCGTATTTCTTCTTCAGTATTGGCGGTTCTATTCCGTTTCGTAATCGCTTTCGAAGGTTAACGGAAATTCGAATTGGCGGGAGATTAGTGAGAGGCGAGAGAAGAGAAAATTTAATCCAGTCAAGAAAGAGAAGATACAACAGGTGACGCCTGTTGGCTTCACCTGTTGGCAGCTGTGCAACAGGCCTCTGTTTCTCCTTTGGTTTTCGAACAAAGTCGACGAAGGCTTCTAAATGGATGGCTTCGCGTTCAATCAGTTTTAAAACAATATTTCCATTGAGGTAGCATGTAGATTAATTATTTACCTCGTCCAACATTCTCCCACGTCAGGCGAAGCCAACGGTTGTCGCTTCCGTGGAAGTCCCTATTAGGATAAAAATAGAATATTTATAGCGAACCGGACGCGTGTGCGTGATTGACTGAAAACATTAGTCCAAGTTTGGGGCTACGGTAATATATTGCTACGTTGCATTCTCCGAACTTTCAGCAGTCCCACGTGCACACTAGCTACTAATTCAATATATTCCTCACTCAGTGCATTTGAGTGAACTTGAAAAACATAACTAGCGTTCATCGTTAAAAACTGTTAGGTTCCGGAGTATATCGAGCTGCTGCCACGTATATCACAACCTTCATTAAAAATAAGCATGAGTAGTTGACGGGACTGTCAACTTGATTTTTCTGGGAAGGTACGTGTTGTCAGTTCTGATATTATTGGGGGAAACAATGCAAAGGAACAGTCTACAGATAGTTTGAATATGAGAACTTCTCGGGGCCATTTCACTATGTAGTTAGTTTATTGGACTAAAACACAGGGCATGCATGTCATTTATTTTACACCATTTGATAAAGATACGTGCTTCATTACAATAAGAAGTTAGAACCACAAAGTTGGTAACTACAAAGAAAATTGAAAGAAATTACAAAATAATACGTATGAATTACAAAGTTGGAGGAAAAAATTATTTCAAAGATTCAAAATTATATGAGCTAATCAAATACGTCATTTATACAACTGATTTAGAACCGGAAGTATTAGTTAGTATGAATGGAAGCATTCTAGGCATAGGGCAGGTTGTTCAGTGCAATCAGGGCAATAATAATTTGTACTCGAGAAATATCCGCCACGTCGACTCCCAATATCCATATCGTCCACATGTATGATACTGTGCTCATTGTCCGAACATACTTCCAGGGCAGAACGAATCTTTTGGTCTGTTAACACCTGCAAGTACCAAATGATGGAAGCAACGTGGCGTGAATGACGACGATAATACGTAGGAAAAATAATCCAAAAGAACATTTAATTACGAAATACCCTTCTAGATTATTCCATTTCTCGATAAAGAAACCAAACTAACAGAGAAAAAACACCGCACACAACCAAGAGTACTCGTTTAGAACGCTTGAGGGAGGTTCGGCAGCACTCAGACGTTCACGTAACAAAAACTCGAAAACTTGTGGGGGCAACTCAAAAGCAAACTTTGCTTTCTGAAAGCTCCAAGGAAGGTATTTTGTGTTGTGAGACAATCCGGCCACCCGTCAGTTTTCAGTGCCGTATTTAGAAGAGAGAGAACGGTGACTCGAAGCCGTTGTTTTGGCGTGGACACGATGACGCGAATGCCGTATTGAATGCGTTAAGCTCCTAGGTATGAAACTAGGTTCCTGAGGTCGAGTTACTCGGACTGCTGGATTAACTGGGAAACTACCAATTAACCGTGTGTTAATATTTCCACCACTGACTACGTACTCTCCGAAGTTCGTGCTTCCCTAATAGTTCAGTGGGGTTTCTTATAACCTGAATCCTCTTATCACCCTTCTCGCTCCTCACTTTTTCACCTGTGGACAGTCTGCCACAGACCACACACTCTTTCATGCCTCGTCTGTGCTCATATCAATCAAGATATGCAAATATTGTGTTGAAACATCAGTGGGCTCTATCTCCCAGTGTTACTCATGATTTAGAACTCAATTCTGAATACCGTGCGCTTATTCAGTCAACCAGTGTTTTTTCCGTGTTAGACAGTCCTCCCTCGCTCGTTCTGATTCTTTTGCTCTTCTTTAAGTTTATGTCGTCCTCTCTTGCACCCAACAAGAACTCAACAATGTTCAACAACTGTGTTGTGTTGACCTGGGAAAGTGCGCCTCAATAAAAGGTGTAGACACAACGGCGTCGAATTATTGAGCATCTGCGCCAAGCTTGCGTAGTATATACGCTAAATACAGTGTGATGGTGTAAAATGCGAATAAATTTAATTCGTACTGGATAAAATACCGTTAAGAAATTATTTCACAACAATTTCCGTTGTCCTATCATCTCCACGGTAATTTTGACAAACGAACCAATGTATACACCTTCTCTGAGCTACCTAAACGCTCGTAAGTGCTATCAACCGAATTAGAGCCTCCTGAGCAGATCACTGACGTCATGGAGTCAAGCAGCTTCTTCGACCTTGTAGCACGGGCTCCTTTGATGGGATTGGCCCATCGCTGGTCGCTTTGATGGTTTCACTGGTAGCGCCAACCTGCTCCCGACGGAGCTCGTGATGGATCTACGATCACTGTGCGGATATTCCACTGTCATATTTTGATTGCTTCGAGCTGTGCCATTCAACAGCCAACACTCGGGATACGAACAAGGCAAACCAGTTTATTACAGCTATCTTCAATCCGCTTATTCGCCCGCTCGTATGTAGCGTGAGGCTTTCAATATTAAATGCATTTTGGAAGGAATCACAACTTTTCAGTGAAATTTCGGTTCGCAAGCTATTTATTCATCCTAAGCTTTTTAAGGTTTCAAACGTATATATTCTCATCAATAAACAACGTAATGAACAAGTTGCGCATAATTCTTCAGCTTTACGCAGGAAATCATCACAATTTGTTGCGGGAAGGCCGTAAGGTGAGTCGATTCCGTTGTAGCTACAGTCCCATCAGTGTCGGCGAACATGTAAGAAGGTAAACCGATGTTTGGCTGTCATGCTGCGTAGTTTGAGAGGGGTGGGGGTGGGGGCGTTGCTTTACCGTTTTGTTGTTCCTGAAAATTATTGAGTCGAGGAGCTAAAAATAAATTTAATCCGGAAATCTGGTTTTTGCTCATTTCCAGTTGTTAACTTAACCATGGAAATCGTTAAATTGGCTAAATTACGATTCGAATTGAGAAAACATTCCCCCTCTCCTCAACTGTACGAACCTCGTCAGTTTCAAGTGGATTGGAAGCAACCAATCGTAGCAACCTCAAGCCATCGATACGCCTTATTTCCGGGGCGGTTGAGTTAGGAAAAGAGGTCTGGGATATTTTAAAATAGCTCTCAAATTAAACAGACGCCGGAGGAGTCTTGAGAGGGAGATGAGATGGGATTATCGCTACGAGACCCTTCAACGGACGACAACGAGGAAAAAAAACCCGGGATTTTTTTTTGAGACAGGGATTTAAAGAGGCAGGATTTGAAAGACTATTCTTCGAGATCCATCATAACGTGGGGAAGAAGCGAAAACGTCAATGACGGAGGTTTCAAGGAAAGTAGCGGTTCTTCTGGGATAGTGTAATGATAAGAATTATAACAAAAACTACTTATTATAAATTACAAATAATAAAAGTTTATTGTTTAATTACAAATTAATATCAATTGGTAATTAGATAAGTAATGCATGCGGGGGTGTACAAATCGCAACGTAATACTAATCTCCCGATCTGCCCCAATCACCAAGTTGAGAAACAAGTTAATGTGTGTTATTGAGGTTTGTTCCCTATTCATTGACGATGCGAAAATAACGCTATGCACAAAACTGTGGGGTTTTTTGCATGTTTCTCGAAATGTGCTCCAACGATTTTCATGTAGCTCACAAGGTGTCTTCGACTAGTAGGTACCTATTTATTGTTATTCATACATGACAGTAGGTTGAACAGAGATAACTGGGTAAGTGTGATTGAAAAGGTTTATCCCACAATTAAATACGAGAAAACTATGGGAGGCATTAAATAGTTAATCATTCGGATTTTAGGTTGAATAGTTTATGGCAGGGAGAAAAACTCAATTTACACCACTGACTGAATATTGGGAATTATAAGGGGCTGTTGAAAATTGTGACTCTTAAAAAACACTGCTGTCTGAATGATTGAACTGATGTCCATCGACCTATCCCAACGTTGGCAGCAACTGATATTAGGCAACCTGCCAACTGTTACCTCTCCCTTTAAACTTTCATCAAATTCAACCAAACTTTCCATAATTTAATGTTTGCTGTAAAGATGATCAGCTGGAAATAGTTAAGAAGGTTCTGGCTCATGCGAGTGCCTTGCTTGAGTGTCCCTCCAACGCATAAAGTGTGCACGTACTGCTCATGGCGGCAACACTCTCATAGGACAGCCTCTATCAAATTCTTGATAAATCAGTGAATTTGTAAGTTAAATGTTAGTTCATTCCCTACTGTGAAACATAGATTTGAGTATCTGTTTAGTATTTTTCATTTGTCTTGTAACTTCCCCCATCCAGGTGTTCCTATAAAATGGTTACCTGATTATTTCAAATCGTTAATTCATCGCCAAAATTGACTCCTTCGTGTGCTTGAGTAAGTTCTTATTGTAAGAGTTTGAACTCAGTTTACGGTATATGACAGCCATAGAACTTGTATAACGAATATCTTGAGAATTTTGCAAGTTCACTTCCAGTCTGTTAACGTGTAGATTTGTGTCACGAGGCGCTCGTATTAAGTAACATTTCGATGATGAGTAATTTATTCGAGCCCATTTTAATCTGCTCATTAGTGTCCCACGGTGTCGTATTTTATTGACCTTTTGCAATACCGCACCACTAAAGCGTATGAACGATTCCTGACGTCCCTAGCCACTGGATTGTATTTCGACATTGAGCAATCGTACGGATAGACTGAATCCCCTTGGAAATACAGTCTATCGTCAGAGAGGAAGGACGTCCATGGGGGAGAAGAAAGCCCCTTCCCCTCCTCATCGTTCAGGGTCGTTGTGTAAATCGAAACGGACTTCCATTCGGATCAGCGTTCTGACGACTATTTTCTGCTTTCAATTGGAATCGTTGAGGGGGGATATTGTTTGGGTAGGCCAAGGAAAGAGCTCAGGGACCTAAGGTAGTGGAAGGGTGTTCCGTCAAGCACTCGAGGGGTGACCCAGTGTCTATCCTCAGTGTCTATTTGGTGGGATGCATCACACGCCTCTCAGCTCCACGTATATCAGGGCTTTAGTTCCGCGGAGGTTATTCGAACTGCTTACCGTTAAGAATTATCGAGGAAATATTCCAAATAGAATTGATACCAAAAAAGATGTTCGTTAGTAATTGCGGGATTTCTGAGGTTACTCTCGATTATCAAACGAGCATCATTAAATTTGCATTGTGTAGTCAACGCAACGAACGACCACTCCGTTTTTGAAAGCGCTGTGTCAAGTGAACGACATTTATGATGAAAAAACGGTTCTATTTCGGCGGTGTTTTTAATAATTAATTGTGCTGCTCTTCTAATTTTACCACAGTTGAACATATTATTCACCGTCGTGAAATTCGGATGCGTCCACAGGAAACGTTTAAACGAAATCATTAAATCCGTTCTTGAGGAACAGAAAGAACGCCCCGAAAAAAAATTTTAATTAAGTTTTGTTTATGGGTAGTGAGAAATGACATGGCAGTGCTATAAGCAAGTAATTAAGAACAACCCTACAAATTCTGGCATTCACACGATGGCTGCGTCTCTTACTACCAGTTCTCGTACTTTTTACGGTTAATTCCAAAACTGTAAACACGATCCTTCTTCCTTCTAAAAGCAATCAAGTCAAGAGTCTCATAAATCCCTAAAAATGGTCGTAGCGTAAGTAACAGCAACTCAATAAATTCTGGGACGTTGAGCGTCTGCAGTTTCTACGTTGGACCTAAACTTGCATTTTAAAACGTTCGTAAAGAAGAGACTGAAAAGATTGGACCAGTAGCTGAAGTCACGCAAATCACTGAATATACATGGGGGCTGTGGAAATTTGGGTCATGCGTCGCGTCAGTTATATTTCTCTATTTTCGATTTCAGTATAAATGGGACTCATTCTTTTGCCCCAAAGTGATGGTGTGTTGTTTCATATCTCTGCGATGGCGTAGTTTTGCATGTTCAATGTTCTTGAAGTAAACTGCGAAATTGTTGGATAAATCGATATTCAATCCCCCCCAATCAGTTCCAAAGTTTCGACCGGACCAGGGTTTCAACGTCCCCGAGGGCTTTTGCAAACCCACCTTTCAAATCGGCGCTTTGTGAAGGGAACTGCGCGTAATTAGTTTTCGTATCCAGCGAATGGCGGATTGCTTGCGAAGATTACAATTGGCCATTTCTGTGATGGAGGTAATCGGTCTTTGGATGATTAGGCTGAGTGCACATAGTGCCCTAGCCCCCGCCTCCAACTTCGGGTTAAGACAGCACGGGAGCCCTGACAGGTAGGATGAATAACCAGAAAGGAAGGTTCAGGGGCTGCTTGGTGCCGGCCAGGGTCGGTGGCCCCTCGTTTGCTTCAAGGTTGGACCCCCTCGGACAGTCGCGCGGTTTCGGAAGGACTCGCGGAATCGAAAAAGGAATTAAAAACGGAAAAAACGGGATCGTCCAACCGCTCAAATTCCTGAGTCGCTTCTATTGATTGAGTAGAAAGAAGGTTTATTCTTAAATACTCGTTTGAAAGGAAAAGTATGTAACTATAAACAACTTTTGTTGTTTGTGTGCAAATTTTAAATAAGTACTTTCTAAGAGTAGAAAATATTTGGAAACCCCGATTATTCACAGAGAGCTTTCTTGAGATCCCTCATGTTTGGATAATGGTTCCTAAAATAAAATGCGTGGAACGTTTTACTACTCGTGAACATTATTCTTAGAAATCTGCTTCTAGTGGTCCCATCAGTTTAATCCTGTGCATTGAGAATCAACCCGGAACCGTTTAGCGCATTGCATCAGGTTAGTCCTAACGCCTTGGCGATGGCAGCTCTTCATTCTTGCCCCTCTTCACCTTCGCGAGAATCTTGCAGCGTAGCGCCATTCCCTAACATCCTCCCGCTGCTTCCTGGCAGCTTGGGAGGTTCAGAAGCGATCTTTCCTCCGTGGCTTCATTCTTCATCCTTGCGAGATACTGGCAGCCGATCAGCAAGCTCCATCCTCTTTTGGCCGAGCGCTGCCGTTGCGAATCGAGTCTCTCCGAGCAAATGACCATGACCGTTCGCATTGACGATACGAGAGCCTTAAATTAGGTTTCAACCAACGGTGCATGCTTTGGAGATACCGAATTCAAAGTCTTAGGTAACGTGGGAGTCGACTTTAGTACGTAGCAAGTGGAAGAAGCGTCATGGGGTATCGCAATTCTGTCAAGGGGTTCATCGACGTTATTTAGGGCGAATTTCCCTGTATTGGTGAGGAAGAGAATTTTCTTGGTCGATTAAAAAATGTATTAAGTATTTTTGTTTCAACACTTACACACAGCTGGCGATGAATACCTCAAAATAACGCTTATTGATTTTGTTTCAGGTAAGTTGAATCCCTCCAGTGGGTTACTTCATGATTCGTTTGGTGACTTCACGAACCACCAGACTTTCCGTGTCAGTGAGTGAGATATTTCCTAGTTTCACTGTTAATTGCATCTTTTACTATATTCATGTTCAGAGCGTACCCAATAAATTACGGACAACACCAGTTTCCGAGTAATATTCCGAGTAGCTACGGTTTACGTAAACTGACAGCTTGAACAATGAAACTCCGATATTTTGGAACAGTCTGGACAACGGCGAGGCTGCTGGGTGATCAGATATTGGACATTTTGGAGTTGAGGAAGGGAATTACGACAGTATATAAATATATGGGGCGCAGCAACCCACAAATTTACGCAACCCCTGTAAATTCCGCGACATGTCAAATATACAGTATCTTCTAGCAACCTATACCTTGAAAAAGGGGTGAGCTGGTTATTTTATCGGTTTTCTAATTTTCTCAAAACGGCTCTAATGAGTTCGATCAAACTTAACTCAAACTCTCAATTTACTTGTTTTCCATAAATGTTCCATTAATATCCACTAAAATGACAAGTCAAAATGTGTACCTTTCTCGAAATTGGTTGAAATTTGAAGAATTGAAATCACACTCTTACAGCAATTAATTGTGGGTGACTACTTCCCCTTAGTACATTCCTCAAATGTAAGAAGAACGAAGGAAATATATGTAACTCGCTCAAATGTTGAGTTTCTTCGAATCATTACATTTCAAACGCGAGATTTAGTATACTTAACAGTATGTAGTGAATTACTTGTAAGCCACTAATATCAGAGAGATCGATAGCGGGGTTTGACCTGAAAAGGATTTCATTTACTTCAGTTCGAGTGCAGTTGTTGTTTTATCATTACGATCGTTATATACAGTCACTATATCTTCAAAACAGTCCGTTTGTCTTACTACTTAGTGGTTCAGCTTCGTCATCTTACGGGGTATCGCTTCTTTTTGCCATATGGAGTAGGAAGGAAAGTTATTTAATTGAATGACCAGTGAGTTTTTACCCAAAAGGCAAGGAAAGAATTCTATATAAGTAAAAAAAAGTTCAGTTTTTATAAGATTTTTACGTTTTGAGGCTTGCTGAATCCGAATACCTTAATTTTCATGCGTAGTCCGTGTGCGTGGGTATTTTCAGTCAACTCTTCAGGAGTTTGTGGGGGTGTTTAAGTTTGATAGTTATATTTTGACGACGTCGATTCATTGAGGTATCTATTAATTAGGTCAATGAAAAGGATTATTGCTCTAACAGCAAATACGATTGCGATTAACGTAGGGGTATAATAAATGTAAGGTACTGTCGAGAAGCTTCTAATGAGATAAAATTGTGTTATTTTCTGTTTCGAATTACTTCCGCGCGCTACTAAATTAGCCAGTGGGAGGGAAGTGCGGAAGTAGGTGATGGCAGGAGGGGGGGAGGGGGGGTGAGCCGACGAGGATGGACGCTGGACGCTTGTCGTAACTTGTCGCGGTTCTCTCCTCAGTCCCCTTCTCTTTGACCCCGCCCTCCCATGCTCGTCTCATTTCGCGTCGAGCTTCAGTTGAATTCACTTCTCTCGCTACGTTCAAAGACATCCACTGAAATACAAATGAAAATATGAATCTTTCTCGAAATTGGTTGAAATTGGAAGAATTGAAATAGTACTCTTACAAGCAACTAATCGTGAGTGAGTACTTCCCCTGAATACGTTCCTTGTTTCTAAGAACAAAGTAGGGAAGTTATGTAATTGGCTGAAATGCTGAGTTCTTTCGATTCGTTTCGTTCCCAACGCGAGATTCAATATACTTACCTGCATACAGTTGTAACTCGTTAATGTCAGAGAGATCGATATCGTGTTTTTTTAATGGAAATGACTTGTGAGAGACGTGAAAATAAGTGCAGTCGCTTAAACATTGTTCGCATAATTGTTTATCACTACGGCCGTCATATACAGTTCCTGTTTCCTCAACCACTTAATGGTTCAGCTTCATCATCTTACGGGGTATCGCTTCTTTTTGCTTTCCTTGTGCTTTATGGAATATGTAGGCAACTATTGTAATCGACTGACCAGGTTTTACTTTCCGTTGCCCAAACATTCGCGAGTCAAAAAAAGTTAGGTTTAATTCAGATCTTTACGTTTTGAGGCCTGCTGAACCGATTGAGCTGCTTTTTTTTTGTTCATATTTTTTTGTAGACGCATTTTGAGATATTGTTATGGGCGATTTCCATTTCCAAACTGCTGTAATGATTTTGATGGAACTTTCAAATTATCTGCTACTAGTCAATACCCAACGTACCTCCATGAAACCAAAATGCGTCGAAAATAGTGTTTTGATCTATTACTGATTCTGAATAATACACATTTGTTTTCGGTCAGGAACATCTCCCCTTCCCCCCGCCCTTAAAATGCGACACTACGTTTCAAGGCATTGGAATTCCAAATCTGCAAAGATCGTCCGCTGTCGCGGCAATCCCATCAGACGAAACTCATGGTAGTTATGGGCAAAAAACGGTTAAAAAATTTAACAAAATCTAAATTTTGACAGTTTTATTGCAAATACGCCGTGTTTGGTATTGTTTACTAGGTATTTTTAGATGCTGAGTCGAATGGAATGTGTCTCAGAGGTTTACAGGTGCGTCTACACCGAAAACAGGGCAATTACAGTAATTATAGTGAGTCAAAGTCTACTAATTACGGGAACTCGCGGGACAGTACATTTGAAGTAATTGTTTCAGCGTCTCACTCCAACTACCCGTCAGCTCAACGCGTCACGTCGTACCAATTGAGTACAGGGGCCTGGAATTTGTAATTTTCATCGTTCTGTCATAGTCAGGTCATGTTTCGTATCGTTCACTGGTATTTTTCGATGCTGAATCGAATGGGATGGGTCTCAGAGGTGTGACACTACGTCAAGCCGTGCTAGAGAATAATAAACCGTTGTGGAATAGGGTTTTGTTATTCGTAATTTACGAAATAACTGCTTCACTGAATTTGATTAATCTTCTAGTGACCCCTGTATTTCGATCTCCCTAGTTATTTCTGTATCCACCTTTGGAAAGGAAACATAAGCTGTGATCGCTCGGAAAACGAGATATGTCGAACATTAGGTCATCGCTTTTCAAATTTTCTCAAAAACGGTTCCATCAAACTAATGATGTTCGCACACAAAGCAACAATCTGCTCGAAAAATGATGTATTTTGCTACCGTGAGTGATATTTTAATTTTCGTCCACATGGAATCACGCACTCGAATGTTGTCTCTTCCCCGACCTCGATTTACGCCAAGTTACCGGAGTTGCTGAAGTATCGCGTGCCAAAGTATCGTAGTTCCACTGTAGTTGGTAGAACGGTAAAACTCGTCGAGTTTACGCTGGGGGGGGGGGGAGTAGTGTTGCGTCGCGTCGCATCAGTATTTATCAAGATAGACAATACTGTTGATCTGGTTATTGTTCATTTGTTACTGTTTTGGAGAATTGGATGTCCAATAGTTTTTACTTTTCTTGGCTCTACAAAGTAGAAAGGAAAGTTATGTAATCGGCTGAAATTTTTTTTTGAGTTTTCTTCAGATCTTTACGTTTCAGACCCTCCTGAGTCCGAAAACGCTATTTGGGAAAATGGTCTGTGTGCGTGTGTGTGTGTGTGTCTGTCTGTGAACGATTTTTAGAGAAAACCACCGTACCGTATCCGCTCAAACTTCATATCTCGCCCGCAGGTTACTATGGGACTCCAAAATAAGGGTATGAACAAAATCCACCGAAAGCTAACTATAGTTATCATAGTGATCAAAACCAAATATTTTTTTCTCAAAAACGGCTCTAACGCTTTTGATCAAATTTTTTATATTGCTAGCTCTCAATACGACAATTATACCATAAAATTCCCATTCGTGGGAAAATGACGAGAGCAGCACAATAAATTATCAAAATTTTCGACTAAAAGCGTTTTTAGCGCAGGTTTTTCCTTATAAACTCCGCTGGAATTTTTGTAGAATGTTGAAAACAAAGAAAGTAAAAATTGGTATTGTTGTCCAATCCAATACCTAAAGGGTGAGTGTTTAAAAACGCTCATGAGATACATGGGGGTCACTCCAGAAATTCCTGAATTTCAACTACTGCCGTTTCGCTTACTACCAGTTCTAAACGTTTTTACCCAATAACTCTGCAAAAGTAATTACTATTGTTCTTCAAAAAATTTCAAATCCGTTGTCGAGGCCTGCGGAGAAACAAATGTAAATTGAGATTTGGTCTGATTGGTTTCGTATCAATGTGTTAATTTTAGAACTATGGTGGCGTGGTACGAACGAATTCACATTCTAATTTTGAGCTACGGCCGTGATGCCTTGGACTCTGTCGTGTTAGATACTGACACTTATTTTTATTTCGTTCGTTGATAAGTTGGAGTAAAGGAAACCCAATTCCTTAGCTTAGAATGAATTGTATTTGCAGAGGTAGGGGTTGATGGTTATCAGAGAGTTGTCTGCTGCTTCATGTGCTTACACTTTTACCGTCCAACTCGCTTTTACTAGCTGCACGAGTCACATGTTTTTCCCTACTTGGCTTCGAGTTTCACTGTTCCGAGCTGTACACAAAGCGCAGGAGTGGTAAGAGGTTCTGTCGCCATGGAGCAACCAAAGCTTCCAACCTTGCAACGTCACAGCATCTCCCCTGTTCCTTCCTTCCAAAGACAGAACGAATATTTTACCACCTGATTATTTGAAACGCCAATGGAAAATCCTTGCCATTTCACTTAGCTGCCTGTCTGACCTCAGCCCTGTCACGTTGGCGACCCCTTTTCGTAAAGCACCGTCCTATCCGACCGACGATTCTTTCCATCTTTTTCTCTCAAATTCCTAATTATCAGTCCCCGTCGAATTGCGTTTGTCCTTCAACTTGTTTTTTCGGTCGAGGCCGCTGTCGTCAACGCGTTGCGGATCCTCAGCTTGGCGAACGTCTGCATCACGATTTCGGGCCGTGTCAAGGCTGCGGAAGGCCTCGCGTTAATCTCGTAGTCAACTATCGTCTGCATCGATATTATCGCGAGATTTCCATTTGCATCCTCTGAATGTTGATTTATTGTTACTTAACGGATTAAATACTGCGGCGGAAGGATGAAGCTTCAAGTTACCAAGCTGTCCTTGAATTGAAACAGTCAATAATTTTGGTGGTTTGATATTTCCATTTTTCTGGGGCATTGTCGTAAAAAACCGACGCTATGGGAATCCATTAAAAAAAAGTTAAATATTTGATTTAAAATCTGTTTTGTGAGTAGTATTATGCATACTTTTTTAAAACATTCCTAAGCATGCGTAGTAGGGGAAAGAGTTGTGTGATCAATTGAAAAAGTTGATTTTTACGTCTCAGCGCCTTTTGTTTTGGAAATTGTTCCGTGTGAATGTGAATTGAGTTGAACCGAGTCGACTAAAACTTAATATTTTGACTACAGATCACTATGAGACGAGACGCCATAATAAGACGTATGAGCGAAATCAGTCCAAACCACTAATTATTATTTTTTCTCGAAATGTCTTTGAAATCTCACGTATCTCACTGGATTATTATTATTTTTAGAAGAATCAGGGTGGGAGTCCAATATTCTACCTATATGGTGAAGGTTTACTAACGCCCATGAGATAGTTACTAGCATCACCATAAACTCCGGGACCTTAAGCGTCACCCATTTCTAAGTAAAATGTAGAACTGCGTTCTACCGAGTTTGAACGCAATGAAAAACTGATTGTTTTAGTTGCTAGAGTGATGGAAATAGCTGAATGCACGTGGGGATGAGAAGATTTGTATGATGCGTCGCACCAGATATTTTGAGTAAACGTTTTAGTCCATTTTTGAAAGGAGAAAGTGCAATAGCGAGCGGGGGACACGCATTGACTCAATCTGCAAATCTTCCTGCAAATAATCGCTCCCGCTTTATGTGTTTATTTCGTTGGGGAATTAAGTTTTATAATGGGTTTTGTATAGCGCTTCGTATAGTTCGGGGTTTCCGATTTCATGATTTACCAATTACGGTTCGTATCGTCACGAGCTTGGCTGCTTTAACGTTGTGACGATGATTTTTCCCTCATCGAATGATTTCAGTAAATGCGAGTTGTTCGGCGCACGAATGGGGGAGCGCGAGTGAGGACTGTATTACACTTGACAGAATAGCGATATCTGGTTGAGTATGAATATATAAACGCAAACAAGGGACTCTCAATACATGTGAACTGGTTGTGTGACACTAAGTGGAAGAAGAAGGAGAGATATAGAGTTGAATTGTTAGTAGCGCATGCTGGGAGACGAATCGTTGGGAGAAGTGGGAGCTGTATTGTGAGAGCTGTTAGATGGCTGTGTATTGGGAGAAAGGGTGGACGACGGACTTTCGCAAGAACTCGTGAGCGAGTGAGTTTAGGAGGCACTGTCTGTTGTGGAAAGGAATGTGAAAAAAGGGGGGAAAAGGATGTTGGAAAGTTCAGGAATGGTGGAATTCCGTTGTCAATTAGAAATAACTGAAGAGGTGGACTTTCTATAGACAACCAAAAGGGCTTGAAGACGACGGTGTTTGGGGAAACAACGACTTTCCACTGACATTTCGGAGTTCAAAACCTGCCTGGACCTGCCAGATTCCTGCAGTTTCATTACCAATAATCGTGCGATAAATCTCCCCGATTGACGCCGTAATTTTCTTCTTGTTTTTTAATTTCCCGACGATTTATTGAGCGTCTTTTAATATTAATTAAAAAATTGTTTTTTCACTTGCCCTTGGTTCAACTGTAAACGAGCAGGCAAAGAGTCGTTTGTTGCAGGACCACATTATGTAATTGTTACTTATTGGTTTGACCCACCAGTTGGCCCACTACGTTTCTAAGGAAAAAAGTTTTCTTCAACAATTGTACATTTTACAATGATTAACGTCGGTAAGTTGGGTAGATGTTTTTCTCTTAATGCTAAACACCACCGCTTTTCATTACGGGGAGTGCAGCTACTGCAGTTATAAACCCAATATCCGATCCTTGCAACTTGGCCCGCGCATAATTCTTTCTCTACCTCTGCTGTTTTCTCTTACTAATCTCGTTTTGCTGCGTTGGTCAACAAGTTCAGTAGTTCACTAGACAAATGCGTAAAACCCTCCTCTTCACCACATTATTTTACCTTTTCGCCTTCCCTACGTTGGAAATTGCTCCGCGTACTAAAAAAATTATAGGCAAATCAATACACAGCACAGGCGCCGAAATTAGATTTCTCGTTTCAGTAGGCCTCAAAACAGGATGTTGAGAAAATTTTTTGCACCATTGCTATACTTTTTTCGTGATTCGGGATGATCGAATCTATTTATTTGCCTCTTTTTCTGCACCACGTCGATTTGATTCTGCCTTTATCCCGCTTTTGTGATACGCGGACCACCGTCTCAAGCTGTGTTTTTCGGCCTCAGTTGCATTTGACACGTACATAGCTGAAGAGAACTCCATTTTCCCACAGCCGACTGCATTGCTTTCGTTCCTACTTCGTAGGGCAACGGAAAGTAAATAACGTTCCGCCTATTTAACGTCCCCCGTGTCGCAACATGCCGCGGGTGCTCCTGGAAAAGAAAGCAAGAACCGATCATTTCCTCCGCTCCGAACCGCCTGAAACATTCATTCGTCCGGGGCTCATTCGTTTATTCATAAATTCCGCCGCGGGTATCCGGGAGGTTCTTCGAACATTAAAGACCAGGCGCTCATCCTGGAGCGTTGGGCTGAATTGATCAGGTTCTCCCGGCGCGGTGAACCTCGCGGGAGGAAACGGTGGAAATAATGGAGGTAGAGAAAGAATTATGCGCGGGCCAAGTTGCAAGGATCGGATATTGGGTTTATAACTGCAGTAGCTGCACTCCCCGTAATGAAAAGCGGCGGTGTTTAGAACGTGAGATTTTTACTTTCCTCGGTCGTACCATATGACGTGCAATCGTATGAAGCAAAACCATTTTTCGTTCTCGTCAGGTCTTGACTTTGCAAAGGACTATTAGAGCGAAAATGCTGTGTGAAGGAGATTGAGAAAGAGCACCTCGTTTAAATTACCACAAACTTAATACTTTCCTACACATAGAACGTGAAAAAACGGATATGAGCCAATTTGATTTAACAGTGAAATACCCGTTATTCTAAAAAAAAAATCTATATATATTCAACTTTAGTGTGGACTGTCCCGAAAATAAAATACTAAAATCAAGTATGGTTAAGCTTATCCTATGGAACAGAAAAGAGTTATAAATCGGCTGAAACCATGAATTGTGTTTTCTTCATTTCTACATTTTAATGCCTACTGAATTCGAAAAAGACTGAGAAAATGTTATGTAACTGTGCGCACGTCTGTCTGCAACCGCGATTGAGAGAAAACAGCTGACCCAAACCTGAAATTTCATATTTAGCCTGCAGAGTCGCCAAAATAAGGGTATGAGCGAAATTGGCCCCAAACTAATTATAGTTATCATAGGGACCAACACACTAAATATTCTTCATCTCAAAAAAAAATTTTTTTTAGGTGGACATTTCAAAATCACTCAACTGTACCATAAAATTATCATTCGTAACAAAATGACTGAAGGAGCACAAGAAAATCGATTTTAGTACATTTGTGAAAGACTTCCCGAACATATGATACTAGCGGATTTTATTCACATCAAATGTACTCACGTATAAGTGGTTAGTTATTTGCAAGTATTGGAATGGTTCTGTTGAAAGAAATTGTGCTGGCGTCATTCTCCTCGCCTTAGGCTTGGTAGATGTTAGTTAACATTGAACCACTTGGCACACTTTGTCGTTTATATCAAGTGCACATCGTGTTATCAATGCTGCCAATAACTACTATTGTTCCTCAATGTCTCACGTAATGCGAAAGGCCTTCCAAAACATTCGCCAGTTGCTGCAAGCCCACCTGTGCGTGTTTCAATAATCGACTAACCAAACCTTTTTTTGCAACATAGCATTCTACGAAAAATCAAGGTTCAATAACTTCCTATACGATGGCAGTTTCATAACAAAAAGATAATTAGGAGCAATCCCAGAAATTCGAACCACCTCCGTTTCATTTACTACCATTTCTCAGTTTTTGAACAATAATTCCTAAGCAGTAAATACAGGCTTTTAAAACAAGAAATCTTAAGTTAAGAGTCTCATAAATCACCTATGCAGTGATTAACGAATAATGACCGTGGTGAGAGTAGGAGCAACTCAATAAATTCCTGAACCGTAAGCGCCTCCACGATCTGTGTAGAACGATGAGCTACGTTTTTCAGAACTAGTTGCTGTAGTGATAAAAATCCATGGACGCATTTAGAGTTTACGAAAGTTGTGTGATACGTCGCACCAGCTATTTATAATATTCAGAAAAGTGACCTCAACTGTTTTGTACAAACACTCAGGGTACTTTTAGCTAACCGGTTTCGTACTCCATAAACGCTTTCGTACTCCATAAACGCTTTCGTAGGAAGGGCGTATCAAAATTACGGCGAAAGTTGATTTTTCTTGGTCAAATGATTAACTTGAATAAAAGGTGAAAAGTGTGCCTGTGTTCATAAATATGGTTATGGTTGGTTGGTTATGTTATTAATATATTGGGAACGTACCAGTTCATGCCTGCTCTTAAGATTTTCATCTTTATTGTTGTTTGAGGGAGTTAAGTCGAGATTATGACAATTCTTCCTTAGTTTCTTTTGTTTAAAAAGGGCCTTCGGGAACGATCGATAGTAAATAAAGTAGAATCAATCAAGATCTAAAAGATTGGTCCTAAATCACTATGAAGGATTCGCTCACCATCTCTCCTCCGTGACTAACTTCCTCCACTTCACGATGCGCAGCTCGTTCATTCGGCTTTAATAATCGGTTCGCGAGTTTTATCTGATTCGGAAGTTAGCGTTTTCTGCGGTATTTCAACAATTTATGAAGCCAAGAATACCGTCGTCGTTTTCGATATGTTTCACGGTGAAGCGATTGTGATGAAGTAAAGTGAAAAACAA
The DNA here is from genome assembly GCA_020466155.1 of Pachypeltis micranthus. Classification (NCBI taxonomy): domain Eukaryota; kingdom Metazoa; phylum Arthropoda; class Insecta; order Hemiptera; family Miridae; genus Pachypeltis; species Pachypeltis micranthus. The sequence goes on along the minus strand of CM035770.1, from coordinate 41,201,051 downwards.
AATGTGGTGCTCCGAGGGTGTGTATACGGTTCATTGTTATCGTCGGTTCATGTTACAATATTCAAGAACGTCAAATGCTTATATTTAGATCTTTGTTGGCGAAACAGGTGGCGGTTGGTATAACCAACAGATCATTCCACAGATTGTTGCTTGTTTTTTATTGCAACTATATTTGAGAAAGCATTTTAGGCTTTTGCGCATTTGTTCACGGAATCGTCCTTTCGATACTATTAAGGATTCGCGTGCTATTTCTACTCATTGATTAACTTCCTCCACTTCATGGTGCGCCGCTTGTTCGTTCGTGTTTCGCACAACCTGTCCCCCAGTTTTATGGGGCACGGAAGTTTGCATTTAACTTCTTCCAGGTTTGTATAAAGTGACAGAAATACTGATAGGATTAGTTGCTAGAAGCGACAAAAATCGCTGAATGTCCGTGGGGCTGGGAAAAGTTGGGCGGCGTCCCACCTGAATTTTTTCTTTCATCATTTCCAACCTACCTACGGTGAACAGCTCGTTTTGAAAACCCGCCGAAAAAGCAGACGATGGTTTTTATCGCGGAAAGAGAAACCCCCCCTTTCTGGATGGCGACAAAGAGACAGCGGGAATAACAGAATTACCCCACAAAATAAACAATAAACATTGAAAGGTATGTAAACCGTAACAAGCGAATACGCTACACGTGAAACCGATGCTCCCCAGTTTCTTTGACGGAAACATCCCACTTTACCTCCTCATTCATCAAAGGGCTGCGCACAAAAGCGGAACAACCTAGTTTTTATCGAAACGGCACAATCGAGTAACTATCCGTTTAAGTAAAAACGATGTGTTCGTCGCAGTTTGCATTCTCAGTGGGCATGTGAGCTGGGAGTATCATTCCAAATCTGGCAACACCTGGTTTAAAATGTGAGACCACTGTGACACAACTTTCCTCAGCTCCACGTGAATGACCATTAAAATGCAATTTACGAAACTGTCATAAATATTATTACCCTCCTTAGTAGAGTAGAAAGGCAAGTTTTGTTATCGGCTGAAAAAAACAAAAATTAGTTGTTTTCAGATCTCTCAAGAGCTTCTGCGAGAAATTGATTTGTGTGTCGACCTGTAGGTATCACGTATCAAGATCAGACCAGCCATTACCAATCTCATGGTGTTCGATGGTAAGGTCCTAGAGGGGTACCAGCCCTCTATTAGTGGCTTTGTCCATGAATGGTGGGTGGGGGTAGTTTATGATAATCCTCATAGTCCACCGCTGCCGATTGGCACCTGACGTTTTCCTCCTACCCAACTTGATCTCTGCAGCGATAGACTACTGCCAATCCCAGTACTGTGGCTGGGCATTCAGGAATGCCAAAAGCTTGAGGGCACACATCGAAAGGAATGATAAAGTAAACATTGAAATGCCAGTTTACTGGTATGCTTCTAAGGTAATGCGCCTAGTATCGGTTGGAAATATAGATTGTGTTAGTAGCTGAAGCCACGAACATCTCTGAACGCACGTGAGGCTGATTACAGTTATGTGATGCGTTTCACCAACATCTTGTAGATGTTTTCGTTAGAATGATTAGGAGTAGTAACGCATGTTGCTGTTAAGAATGTTGACCATCTTATTCGTGTTCTTCTACTTTGTTCAGATAGACGACGACGGTAACGCGAAACCGATTCTCCCCCGCGATACGGTTGTCAATAACAGATGACAGAAACGGGACACTGTGAGGAACCTGAGCTGTGAGAGGGTTCCCAGAGATGATGAGACGACACCGGTGGTAGCTGAGCAGTCAACGACCTGACTGGCCTCGGCAGGCCGATGGGAAAAACGGTGATTTAGGGTCGATTCCACAGTTTGCGTCGAACCTTGGTTATTCTCGACTAACATTCATTAACCGCTCGTGGAAATGGATTTCAATCTTCGACTAAGCTTAAACCGCGTATTAACCTCAACCTTCAAGTTTAAGCGGTTGAGTTCTGACAATATCTGTGTAACCACACATCCGATCATTTTCTTTGTTCCCTGGCCTTTACATCAAGCGCTGATTACCTGAAAAACTCCGTTTATCTAGCTCTATGAAGTGGGAGAAAACTATCTTCAGAAAAAGAAGGTGTTTCCAGATTCAAAGGTTTCCAAGTCCTAAGAACACAATTTCACTGGTGTCACGTAGCACGCAACGTTAATTCATAGATTTTTATCATTCCAGCAACTAGCCCAATCCATTTTTCTTCCAGTCTACAAGAACTTGGTAGAACTTACCTCTACGTTCTATTTGAAAACTGGTAGCTCTCAAATTTCAGAATTTATTGAGTTGCTCCTACTTATGCAGCAACAAGTTATGAGTAATCAGTGCATAAGTGATTCATGGGACTGGGGCGTGTTGCAATTTCACCTAAACGTTATGACCTAATACAATTTTATTTATGATATTGATAATAGTATCATGAATACATGTAATGTGGCCATGTTGTAATAGCCTCATAATTCAACCTTCCTACGTAGAAATTCCACCTTTAAGTATTGGACAGTCGCATTTAACTGCTTGATTTCATTTAGCAGCGTTAATTTGGATTATTGGCAATTACAGTCATGTGGCAGGGGGTTGGTAAGATCTCTTCAGCGGGATATCGTCGAACTTCTAAAAACAGCAACCCTTGTGTGTGGCAAGTTCGCCTTTGAATGGCAGAGGAGTGGGTGGCTGGCCGCATCTAGTGGTATATCATCCTATCCCAAAAATAGCAACCCCCGTGTGGCAATTCCACCTTTAAACGGTGACCACCGACACACTGCGCACTATTTGCATGGCTGTCTTCATTCAGCAGGGTCAATTTGGACTGTTGCCTACTTACAGTCATGTGACAGGGGTTGGTTAGCTCCATGTTGTAGTGGCGTATAGTCGAAAATCCCAAAATAGTAACTCTCCTGTGTAGCAATTCCACCTTTAAATGACAAGGGGTTGATTGGCTCCATCTAGTGGATATCATCCACCATCCAGAAATAACAATCCTTGTGTGGCAATGCCACCTTTAAAGGTTGACCACCCTCACCCTGGCACAATTTAGATGTTGGTTTCATTCAGCAGTGCCATTTTGAACTTTCGGTAGCTTACAATTATGTGACTAGGGGTTGGTAATTCCAGCTGCAGTGCCTTTCGTATTGTAGTGGAAGCTACTTTTTGCCCATCGCTTTGATGGGGTTACGTCTTGAGATATGGAATCCGATGACACTGTCTGGCTGTTGTAAATCGCGGGGGAGTTCATTAGGTCAAGTTGCTGCCCTCTTGAAATAGTTGAGCAAACTCACTTTACCACTCTCTCTCTCCTCCCCCACCTATCTAACAGAAGGTACTCCTGGCTATCCAAGACACTTAACGATTCAAACCCCTTTGATAAACTTGAAGACTATCCCGCCCTCTTCCCCTCCTAACGACGCACTTTTTACGCGTATTCTGATCCTCTTCGGAGAGCCGCTTTCAGCGACAGTTGACGCAAAAATTGAGACCCTCCCGATTGTTTTTACTTCCAACATGGTCGACCAACTCAGTTTGGCGAATTTGTGCGATGCGTGTTGTTGGAGATGAATGGTGAGGGGGAGTGTTAGTCGCGTTGTTTGGCGAAGTCTCGCTTGAGTTCCGCTCGAGAGGTGCCGTTCGTACAACTAAGCGGCCCCCGGAAAAGAGGGTGGGTGTTGCGGGCGGGGAGGGAGGGGTTGAAATAATATTTTCTTTTTGGAAGGTTCGACCTCGCGTTTCCCTCTCCCGGTTTCCCTTCGTTCTCGTCTGTTCTGTTCCGCTTCCCTCTGTTCTGTTCTCGTCGGCTATTCTACAACTAGAACTGCGGTGTAGAGGGACGAAGATGAAGCGGCGTAGTGGACTACAGTTGTGGGAGGGAAGGGGGTTGGCTGCGTTTGAAGGGGCAAAAACGCCAGCGTTGGCCGCCTGAGGGGGCGAAGCTAAAGTAAATGAACCCTTCGCCTTCGCCTTCAACCCCCTACACCCACCCCGCGCCTTATCATCCCTCTCCTCCCTCCCCCTACTTGTGTCTATTGTGTTGCTCTGGCCGCCTGTTGAAACTAACTCCGCCGCTTCCACGGCAGAACCTTCTCAATTGACAGCAAACTCTTGCAGTAACACAATTCCTTCTGTTCCGTTGTGCAGTTGACTCGGGCTGATAGCCCCCCTCCCCCCACTTCGTGCAGTAGTGGGGGTATTTGAGGAAACTTAACAAAACCTATCTGATGCTCATCTTCAACACATTGATAACAGCTTGCAAACACTCGACAAAAAACACAGACAAAAACGAGCTCAATTTGCGCCTACTTATCAAAAGCGCAGCTTGAGCCAAACATTTGTACAAGGGAGGTTGCTGTTATCATCGTGCCGGGGATGAAGCAGCTCCAACTCCTTACCATTTAACCTCTCGTTCTGTACTGGCTGCCAATGTACTCACCCAAGGTCACATGTGCAATCGTTCTGGGGGTTTTCCCCTAGCCTCTCTCCTTTTTTCTCTCTTCTCTATCCTTGACACCTTCGTTGCTTCTCAATCCACCCCAGTAGGCTCCGTGATTGCAATCTTACCCAGACTTACTCACTTATAATCTTACCCTCACTCCTTTCATTTAACATAATTCATACTATCAGAGACAAAGCTACTAAGTTCGTTGGTGTTATTGACTCTCATTTTCTCTGAACTTTTCATTGTTCTGAATTCTCTGATGATGCATTGGAGGCGTGGATCTTTGTTGTTGACCATTTTGTTGTTGAAAGCTTATGAGAGGCGAATGCTTCTTTGACTTTCCCACGGAATCGGTGTGTGCCAGTTGAGTTTCCTGTCGAAGATGAATCCCAGGTACTAGGCTTGGTTGCCCCAGTTTGTGGTGTGATTGTCAACTAAGATGCTGCATGGTGCGTGAGAAGAAGATTTGGACTCATAGAGGCAGAGTAGGGAGGACTCTTTGAAGGCGCAGAGGAGTGCTACGTTGTCAGCCTATTGTGGAGCCCCTTGTGAGAGGGGATGTTAGGGCAGAATATTATGAGAGAAACAGCGAGAGTTTGAAAAGTTGAGAAGGACAATAACAGACCTGCTTCCTTAACTGTATGACTGTTCCTGGAAGCTTGGAGAGAGTTCAATCAGTCAACTGTCATGGAGGTTGCAGTTTCGCTATCATGCAAGAGGCCAGCCACTCAGCACCCACCAAACGTGTTTGCCAGTCTCCTAGTATGGAGCTGCTGCCCACGTTTAACCCCTGTCGTAAGTGTGACTACCTGAGGAATCCCTTACCATATGGGAGAAGATCTTAATCGGGTTTCCCACCTGAACTGTTTACTTTGGTGGCAAGTTTCAAAGGGATAGATCAACTGTTACCACGTTTCTGAAATTCTGTTGAATTCAGACGGGGCTGCTTTAATCCCAAAACTGAGGCGATTCATCTGGAAGGTGCCTTTGTGTGTGGTGATAGTTAGAATTTTTCGTCCTTCATCATCCACTCTGATGCTTCATGCAGGTCAAGCTTGCACAAATACTTCGAATTTCTGAGACTGTGAAGTTCCTCATCAATTCATCGAATTGGATGATTGACTGAGATCAATTTTGCGTTGACTCCACATTTGTTATCGACACAATGTCGAACTCCTCCGTCTGGTTTGGCTATTACGACTGGAGTTGTGAGCTCGTACTCAACTCGTTGGCGGAGTGCGAACGGAACCTCACGTTCACGTGTGAAGACGGGTTTTACTCCTTCTCTGAGTTGAAGTTTAACTTCTAGGTTGGGCACACAATCCATACTCATCCGAGGAGAGCATCACAACCTGCAGGAACAATGAACCTCTGAAATGGTTTGCGGCGGACTGCCGATGGTGGCAACACTGTGCAGTTTATATTAGCGGAGGAGCCGCATTTTAGTCTGATAACGGCTACCGACATCGCTGACGAATCTTCCCCTTTTTTAAGCCAGTGATCGAGTATTTAAATTCCCCTTATGTTGTGTGAAGTAAGGTAAGCGATCAGAGCTTGGTGTTTCATTTTCCCCATTGTCTCTTTATTGTCATTTACTACAATCCGAGCATAGGTTATTTGTTTCATTCTAAAAGGAGTTCATTTCATTTCATTTCGAGTTTTCCTGATTAAATTCAAGTGGGTCCTATTTGGTTTATAATTTAATTTCCCAGTACTTTCCTGAGAGGCATTATTTTTTTTATTTTCATCAAGTGAGTATTATTGAGTGTATTTAATTTGTTCGTTTCTTTTGGGCCTGGATACGACTTTCACTCGTGTTTTGTACGCGGGTAATTTGTAAAAGAATTCCCCAAGTACGTCACACCTCTTACTGTACTCGACTGAGAGTGTGACTTTGCCTAAGGGATGTTGATTAGATGATCTGAGTATGTGAGGAAAGCGACAGGAGGTTGCAGTGGAATGTTTAGGCCAAGACGTTTGAACTCAGTCTCTGATAAAATCAAGAATTTGGCTCCTGATTCCACATCGAACTGTTGCTGTTTGTTGTGGAGATAGACTGTAACGAAGTATTTATCTCAGTTTAGCCCACCTTCGGTGCTGTGGATACGACCAACGTCATATTCCGAGTCAGAGGTTTCTTAATTCTGAGTGAGCTGTGTCGAGATGGCATTTGTCTTCTATTTTTGAAGAAGAGTGGTGATGTAGACTCAACTTGAATGACCGATTTTGTGACAAGAATTCCATTTCCCTGTGCTGCGGTCAATTCTGCAGTCTCGTGACTTATGGTTTGATCTACCACATCTGAGACAAAGTCCATCAACACCCAACAAGCTGTAGTCGACTGGTCTCCTGTTGCATGACTGATCGCCGATGTGGACGTGGGCTTATGGGGTGACGTTGTATAGACTGCGACTTCTTCTGTGATCTATTCTTCTTTGAGACTTAATTTGTTTCAAGGTTGTCGCTGGTACATTGTGGAAGTTTAGACAACTATTGGCTATCAACACAGGATGCTTCCAATGCTGTAGCTTTCTTGAGCAATTCCTCGCAATTTTTGAAAGAGGACTGCTGCAAGAGCTGTCACGAATCCAGTTATCCTTCAGCCCTCTTATGAATTGGCCGCGTAGGAAAGTGTCTGTTATAGAAATGATTGATTCACATGAACATGATTCATAGAAATCACAATCCTTTAATTTTCTCTTCAGAGATAGATTGTTAAGGGTCGTCTTCTTCGGATAATAAGGTTTTGAGCTCTGCTAAGTCCGAATACGAAGGTGCGACAGTCGTGATGTGGCATGGCAGTTTCCCATTGACATCGAGCTTACTGGTCAACATGGTGTGCTAAATTATGAGAAAAATTCATCCAAAACTATTCATAGGAATCATAGTGATCGAAAGGTAAAAAGTATAATATTATTTCCCAGCTTTTGACTACATTTTTGTGTGAGCAGTTTCACTAGACGTATAAATTATTATTTTAGCCTTTGGATAAATGACGAGAGGCGCACAATAAATTATCGAACGTTTCTGCAACAATCCATTTTAATTTTTCCAAATATTAGTTTTAGTGCAGTGCGAGTAATTGATGTGGTAACCAACTAATGTCGTTGAACGGGCATCTTATCCTGTTTAGTTTAACGCTGTGTGGGCCACGTAGAAGCAACTGCTCTCGTAATGTGGTTAACTCTGTAAAGCGGGAGCAAACTCTCTAATTGAAAAGCGCCCGGGCTCCTCGTATTTATTGCCAATACATTAAATTGATTAAAACTCCTCTGTGCGTCGTCGTCTTTATTAATACGCGCACGGAAAGCTCGTTTTGTTTGTGAACGGCATGAAACACTCAGTTTAATCTGTTGCTAATGGACAGGGCTGGGCTCTGAGTTGAGTGGAGTCTGGGCAGTGTGAGCATGTAAGCGGAGGGATGAGAGTGGTTCGTGAGAGAAGGAATGGTAAGGGGGGTGGGTTTGCTGTTATCGGAATAAATATGTAATTGTTGCGTCCGGAACATGCTTCATGTTCGCGTTGTGCGCATTCCCCTACCTTGATATCGGATTCGTATTTATGCACAAATGAGAGAGAGAGAGAGAGAGAGAGAGAGAGAGAGAGAGAGAGAGAGAGAAATTTTGAATTCTGGTTCCTGTGAGTTACAAGCTGGGAATCGAATAATTTATTGGAAAGTGCGTTTTCCGCATTTCTGTCGAATATATCAGTTTTGCCTGTTGAAACGGCTTCGAAAATTAGTTATTGCTTTCCACTGGACGCCCTTGAAGGTCGGCAGGTTATCCTGCAACAATACGTAATTCGATATTCGAAATTCTACGAAGTCGTTTCTGGAGTCGACAGTTTAGGTAACATCTGCAATTTCCAAACTCCTGAGGTCTTAGCTAGAAAGTACGACGGAAAGTTATGTAATGGGCTGAAGAAGAAAAAATAACAGAAATGTTCAGATCTTTACGTTCCCGAAGACTCCATGGAAATACACCATTTGAGAATTTGACGCTCTGAACGCGATTCTGAGAAAACGGTTGAACCAATTCGTGTCAATTTAGCGCGCCGTTCACCCACCGTGGGACGTCGAAATAAGTATATTTCGGTAGTTGTCATATCCAGCATACATGAGGATTTGCATGCCGACAGTGAGCCAACCTTTACCAACTTTTAGGGATAATACCTGCTAGCTTGCATTGTGGGTGTTGATGAGTCCAGGATGGGTTTTAACTTCCACAAGAATGCCATCTGGGCCAGAGGACGAATCGCACGTTGCACTAAGGAACTGAACCATCCTATCACGATTAGCAGCAATGCCCTCCTGCCAGTCCAGGGCTGGGCATTCATACTTCATACTTCAGCGTCTACAAAAATGCAACTGCTTCGAACCTCCTGAAATTCCACCCTTCCAGCCTACTGGATCATGGAATCACCTCTGACCGTGTAAATTAGAGATCACTGGCCATGCATTCGGCATGCCAGACGCTGCCTACTCAAATCTCAGATGCTAGTGAAATGCCAATAGTCGCTCCCAGCAGCCTGGCCCTGTTAAGCGCGGTATTGCCGATATTGCGGACCATTTGCATTTGTGCTGAGGCGTTCCCCACACCGCAAATCAAAAACCCATTTTATTCAGTGAAAAAGGTTTCGTGCAATAGGCAATCGCAACGAAACGCCTCGGTCTGGACGAAAAGCGAAGTTTTTTACATTGCCGCTAGATTCCTGACTAACTTGCGATGCCATCTTTCAATTGCTTCATCAACCCAGCAAGCAGCCAATGGATGAATTAAAACCGAAGGCGTTAAGCCACAAACGAGGCGTTTGTACTAAATCGTTGTGTAAATTACTCGTCTCTTCATTCCGCGATAGTGAAGGAATATGCTCCGAGAAATGTGTACCTTAAATTCAGCAGTTTAACAGGCTTTTGTAGACAGTTCCTCGGGAATACTAGAGAAGACGCGGCAGTGTTGATTATTCGCCGTAGCGTCCTTGAAATGGCACTCGACGATGTTGACGTATTTCCACCGCATTAGCCTTTTCTCAAAGTTTACGCTCTTTGAACGTAGCCGTTTAGTTCCGACGCTAATCGAAAAAGTTCCGCCTTAAAAAAAAACTGTAACTACTATTAATTCTAACTGTAATGGCCGATACTCCTCTGCCCCTTCTCAAACTCTAGCCTTCCAATTGCCTCTAAATGAGAACCGTTCGTCTTTTGTTGGTCTTCCCGCCCGTTAAAAATAAAAGAAACTCAATTCAAATGAACGCGAATGGCTCAAAGGAGACGGGAAAACAAGTGTCGAATGACAGGCGGATCGTGAAATTGCCTCTTCATTCCTCGAAACCTATTTCAGGCTTTTGGTCTCGGACTTGTTGCATATGCATCGAGTCCTATCAAACTTGTGTGAAGACGGACGAGAGCTCTCTGAGCTGAGTGCAGCTGTGCAGGTGCAGCGGAAAAAAAAACTTTTAAAATTTTTCCCTGAACCCCCCTTCGCCGCACTTTTTGTCCTCCCCCTTTTTATTGTCATCTCCCGGACGGGCAAAGTTGAGTGGTTTGCGGTTAATGGACGATAAAGGGGATTGCCCTCAGATGGCCTTCCGTTCAGAAAGTTCCCAGACCTTCCGTCTGCGTTGTAGCGCATCTATTCTAACGTTCGATTCGAAACGCGGATTTTAGCGCGAATTCCCCTCGATATAGAGTGGGGTCGTCTGATGAGGATTTAGGAACCAACTGTTGCGCCACGACAGGGTTCGATGATCAAAAACCCCCTCACATTATGAAATTTGTCGTATTTGTGGTTTTGACATTGTATAGTCAGTAATACCTTCTTCGTGCTGTTTGGTCCAGTTTTTGCTCAATATCGGGGCTACGTGGGGCCTGACACACGAGCTTTGCATGTTTATTTAATACAAACGAGCAGGACGCCCCATTACTATGGGCGCTATAAGAGGAATACTTGTGTGTATACAGCGCGTATTTTTGCATAAATTCGTCATCGTTGACGTTATAACATGTGCAAAACCCTACGTGGAGAGGAAAATTGTTCGAAATCCCTAAAAACCTTCAAATACGACGTATCCCACACCTTCATACGAGCTCGTACAATTTGAGCATAATTAGTGAATTAGTTGAGCCGTTCTCACTCAAACGATGTTTCCGAACTCAGAAAACCTTTGAGCGTAATAGTTCCAATGTTTGTTGAGTTATAATGAAATTTTGAGTTATTTTTAGCTGCTAATTCGATCTGCTTTCCTCCTCATTAGCAAATGTAGGAAAGAATTCGGCCAAAAGTTTTCCTCGGATCTTCACGTTCTAATAGATTTTTTTGTTTGTTTCGGCATCTGTTAAAGAAAACTGCTGAAAGAAAATCTGATATCCTGCGATTACTATGGGACATCAAAATAAGGGAATTAGCTAAATCTGGCCAAAGCTAACTATAGTAATTATAGTGACGAAATTAAATGTTTTTTTTCTGGAAGTCCGCCCAACGATTTTGATTCACTTCAAAGTATCGACAGTTCCATATAACACTACATAAAACTCTGATCTATTTGAAAATTAAGAGATCAGCACAATAAGTTATCGAACGTTTCGATTTTTACGACTTGTTTCCCTTATAAATATCAGGGCGGTAGTCCAATAAACTAATTATACGTTGAGACTAATAGTTATCATAATATAATTAGTATCAAACCTAGACATCCCAGAATTCAAACTACCGCCTTATCAGTTACTACCATCTCTCACACTATTTACCCCATGATTCCAAAACGCTGTCCACGATCTGACCCTCGATACCAATAAAAGATACCCTTGACATACTACAAATAGATACGACAACTACTAGAATTGTTACCAACCTTAATAGACTGACACTTGGCCAGAACTACTTCCACTTTAACAATAGCGTATACAAGCAAAAAGATGGATTACGTATGGGCACCCCTACCTCGTCCTTATTGACCGAAATATTTCTAATGTATTACGAAGAAACTTACATCCAGACTTTAATGACAAAACATTACGCCAGATATGTGGGTGATATTATCTGCATGTTAAGCCTTGATAACACTGACGAAATATCCTCATCCAAGATGACATGGACATAGGACAGAATAAAACTCTTAATTACTTGGACCTAAAAATCACACGGACTGACAACGAACTACAGTGCAACATTTTTAGAAAACCTACTGCTGCAGACACCACCATACACTATACATCTAGCCACCCACAACAACATGAACTAAGTTCAGACTCATGATACGGAGACCAAAAACTATCCCACTATCCGAACAAAATAACAAAAAAGAACTTGATACTATCGCACAAAATAATGGCTGCGCCAAAAAAACAAAACAATAAACCAATTATTAAGATGACACTCTAAAAAAGACGGTCCAAAACACAAACTACACATACTTTGATGAGACGCTGCCCATTTACATAGACAGAACTAAAAATACATCCTATCTTCCGAAAGAAAGGCGTACACATTGCATTACGTACAGACAACACACTTAGAACCAAACTAACTGCAAGTCTGAACAAAAACAGACCCACTCAACCAAAGTGGGGTGTATAAAATAACTTGCACCTGTAAAAACGCGTACATATAGCAAACAGGACGAAAAATACGGACCAGATGTTCAGAGCACATAAAATCTCTTAGTAGGAACAAAGGCGATTCAAACTTTGCCAACCACCTCAAGACAACTGGATATGAACCTATCAAAATATAGAACTCCACCACCTTACTACATAAACAATACGAGGGATGAAAACTGAATATATTAGAAAACATGGAAACGTATAAACAGGAAAACTTCAATGGACAGATCATAAGTGAATGAATCAACGAAAAATGCGACACCATATTTATACCACTCAAAACACTACACAAACGAAAACAACCAAATAACGGACTATAGACCATCCCATACAAAAAAGACTTAGAACTGACGATCAACAGACTATTTAAGTCATGCCTTACATTCTTCTCCCTTCACCATCAGCGGGTTTCCCCAGAGGTGTATGACCTCCTTCCTCTTCTCCCCCCTTCACCGACGCTGCACCATCCCATTAACTATTCTCTTCCTATACTAAGACCACGACGAACTAATTGACTTTAGTACTGACCTAATGACCAGACAATGATGTCTGTACATCGAATGGACTTACCCACAGTATCTCACCAGCCAGAAGAAACGGACTCGCCAAACAGGTACGTTAACATTAGTGTTTACCCTATGATTCCAAAATGCTGTCAAGATCCTTCCCACCCTCCTCGTGTTGACATTGTCATGAATAACCTGTACACTTGCTCAATAATGGGTATGGCGTGATAGGAGAATCTCAATGAATTGAGGAACTCAAAGCGCCTACGACTTTCTGCTTAGAACTTGAATTTATGTTTCATCAATTTCAAATGAACTGACTAAAATGTGATCAGATTAGGAGTTAAAACCAAGAAAATCGATTAGGAAAGGTGTTTAGTTCCATCGCAGTAGATATTTCACCCAGTTAATGTGAGCTGGGAAGTATAACGAGATACTGGTATTGGCTTAACGTTTCAGAATTTATTGTGTTGCTCCTTCTTGTTTCACATTTATTAAGTAACCAGCGTATTAGTAATTTATGGGATTTTCATCGGGAGTTCGTTTCTGAAAGGTTCATGTTTAGAGTTCTGGAATTATTGGAGAAACGCTTGAAACAAATCGACGTAAGTTTCGATTATGGATTTCATCGGGTTGCTTCTAATCATTTTTCGACCATTCCCTTCTTGTAGGATGCGTGTTGAACTACCGTCACGATTTTTGTGAGAATGCTCGTTTCAAATGTGTGGCATTTATGAGGGAGAAACTGTACCTTATCCGACTTTCATCGAAATTATTGACAATTTATTGTGCTGCTCTTGTCATTTTCCCACTGATGAAGTTTTTACGTTGCGGTCATGTCATTTGGAACTGTTGACGCAAACAAAATGAGGAAAATTGTTGGGGCGGTTTTTGACAAAAACATTGGTATTTTGCTCAACGATTGTTAGTTTTATACCGATTATGCACTTACCTGCAATCTTAACGTCACATGTTAGACTGCTGGACAAGTATCAAATTCGAGCTGATTTCCTCGAACTCTTTTATCTCAATATCGTCAGATAAACTCATTCAGACATACTGTTTTCTCGAGCGAGTTTTTAAAACTCAATATGATCGTGCAAGACCAAATGAACGTTGTCGCACTACGAGGGGCCTGGATAAGACAATATGTTAAAATGAAGTTAGAGATAGAAATATCGAATATTCTAGTATGGTATTCGGGGTGGTACATTTTTGTGCTTCACACGAGCGGCTGGTCGCTCTCACGTGACTAGACACCGGAGAGATTGACCGAGAGATACAGACAATACGGTTACAATAACCCAACGAAGGTGGCGTGACAATCCAAATGTTCCACGAGGATCGGCTCAAATGGGCTGGACACAATTGAACGAGAACGTGCGCAGAGGAGTAACTACCAGACGATGGCTTATCGTCAATGGGCTCGTTACGAGCAGTTCTATAGCTCAGCGATAGAATCTTGGAGAAAAACGCGTCAATGGATATTAATTTTGTCTTCGGGCTCAACGACACGAATTCATTGTAGCTGGCGAAAGTGTAGTTTGAGGGTTGCAAAATTGTTTTCATTGGAATCGTCTATTGTTTACGAAAGACGTGTGACCTTGTACGTAGTAATGGAAGTGACGCATTCAGCCAGACGTTAATTGACTTGAAGGGCCTGAGGTTAGCTTATCCTTCATTTCTTCGCATTGAGGTACCACTTCTCGAATTCAAGGCTTTTACTTCAATCATGCAATGCTCAGTGGAGTGTGCGCAGATTATGGGCACGCAATGAATGTATCTCTAATTTCGTCAGACCTAAGCAGGGAAATGCAGCCTCAAGGTTGGTGCATGAAGAAACTGAAACCTTTCCTCAGCAGCAGACTGGAAAAAGTAATGAGCGGAGCCCTTGCCACAGCCAGCGGTTACGTCAGGACTGAACCTCAGAAGGCTAAAACCTGTATCGACCCTCAGCTAAGTCAGTTGCTCCCTGGTTAGTCACTGACGCCTGGCACATGTACTGACAATACACCACCGGTTCCCTCCATATCCCAGTATTTTGATTGATGTCTAATTTTTTGATTTCATATCCTTGTAATGGAAGGGAATACTGTCAGCGAGTTGCTCATTATCTATTGCTGCCGATGGTGGGATTGGTATCAGTTGATTTCAATTCAATCAATGTCAACCTATCTCCCATTGCAGCAGCATGCGATCTTCATTTATAGCGAGCCCAATCAGAACGAAAAGAACTGAACAGAAGCGTTTTCGTAGTTAGTTTAGTTGTTCCATCATCCACATATTGTCACTGGTGTAAATCGAGTTTATTCCCCTGATTTCAAACCGTCGTACAAATGATGGTTGATACGTGGTTTATTATTAATTCTGAATAGTACTCCTGCGTTTTAGGCCTGGAAAATATTCTTGCAGCCCCCCCCCCCCCCCGCCATCAAGTTTGACACTTGACGTTTCAAGTGTGTAGTGATTCCAAATCTGCCAGGTCTGCCTGCCATTTTCTCATTAACAGGGTCAACAAACTCCATTCTTAAACAAAAAAAATGCCATTTGGGCTCTAGTTGTGCCCGTTAAGTCAGCAATACGATCAGACAAAAGGCAAAAAAATTATTTAAGAAATTTTCCAAAAACGACACTTTGGCAGTTTAAGTTTAACTGAAATAACGTCGTGTTTGGTATTGTTTCCTATGTATATTTCGATTCTGAGTTAAATAGGAAGGCCTTAGAGGAGTAGGACTGCGTCTAGATAGAAAAAGTGAAATCACAGTAAATATAGTGAGGCGAACTCTAATGCTTGGACGAACTCGAGGGACAAAACTGCGAATGTCACCGTTTCTACCAAGCCTGCCTTCCGTATCACTCCAACAACCCATCTGTTCGACTTGTCATGTTGTGCCAATTCCATGCCATCGCCTAGAAAGTGTCAACTTACGTTGTTCTGTTGTATCGTTTACCAGTATTTTTCGATGCTAGATCGAAAGGGGTGTGTCTGCGTGAAGCTGGGCGATGATGCTGTACAAGAAAATAATAAATCGTTGCGTTGATCCCGTTTAGACTCGATTAACAGTACCTAACCGCCTCCCGCCGCAAAAACGGGTTTCACCTGAGTGGATTAAGCCTTGGACTAGCCCTGATCAAGCGTTAACCCTAAAAAATTGGGCGATTAGGTCCTGTTTGCTCTTATCTTTCATTATCATATCCTGATATTTGTTCGCCATTACCGGTCTCCGTCGAGTATTCTCTTCTATTATTGTGAATAAGTTTTTGACATAATAATAATGATAATAATAATCAAAGGTGCTGTTTACAAGTGCGCAGTTATTGATGATACTACGATGATAATCTAATATGTTAGGTTATCGTCATCTCACCCGGCGCCTCAGGTTGATATGAGAGCCCCGACGACTTCAAGATGTATGAATTTAAATTCTGTTGCGAACAAAAGTATTACGATCTCTGAAACCAAGTTGTTGTTGGCGTAAACTGTGTGTTGAGCAGTTGAGCAGATCTCACAATATCGGTTTTTATTATTCCTTGTTCGCACAAAGGACTAATCAGCCTTTTTCCTGCAGCTTTCGCAATTACAGTACGTGTATTTTCATTATATGCTCCTCGCCAGTTTCAGCTTCGGCAGAGGTTAATGCGGCCACTTTGGCTTCTAACAGTTATAAGAAACCATAATTTGGTCAAACCTGGATTGTTGAGCGTTAAGCATCTACGGGATGTACGGGGCCGTTTACGTTTACACGACACTTTTTTACGGGACGGGATGTTGAACTGATGCCCAATTTTCTTAGTTTACTGTTATTAGTCCGCTGCCTTCTCGACATGGCTTAATCGCAGCGTAATCACGGCTATGCTAACCGCATCTCACAGCGATCTCGGCTAGCGTGGTGCGAACGAAACTGGCTAGCCTTGACTTACTTATCTAACCGTGATCAGTACTGTTTTGGTGAAAACGGCCCTAACTGCTTTACTGATTTCGATCAACTTGATGGAGTGTTTTATACTCACCCCATACCCAAAGTTCGTTCCGTTTAACTATTTCGTATTTAACTGTTCTAACGATTTGGATCAAACTTACTAACCTCACTTTGCTTAATAAATGTTTACGTAGAAATGCGTTGAATAACGTCGAATTCGTTGCGGCCACATGTTTGTTTGGTTGGAATGAAAGGAAGATAAGTTGTGGGATGAGCCTGCCAGTCGGCCGATTCCTCGTTGAAACGATAGTTTTCTCTAGCTTCCGAAAACAACAAAAACGCAAACTGAACAACTGAAACCTTCACTCCTTCCCCCGTTTTAAGATTTTCTATAGAAGATCATTTCTCCTAATATTTTGCAGAATGTTTCTCTGGTGGAAATCGCCAATTTCATTCAACCTTCATTTGATAAATTGTTATTAAAGCATCGATCCACGTACAAGTTAGCAACCATAGTTTCGATTTTCAGTTTATATATTTTTAAAAAATGGGTAAATCGTTCCCCGTCTCCAATGTTGACACACACCAGATTTCTTGCTCGTAGGTTAGTAAAATGACAACTCCTAGGAAGGTCCAGTTGCATTAATCTACTACTGCAAATGTACCATGTAGAGGTGGAGGTTGATGGCACCTGGAGTACTATGTCAAAATCTACAACGCTTGATAGTAATTCCTCCTTGTGTGAATGCTAGCTATCTCTATTAATATCCAATGTTCGGGCTGTCGCTGAGGAATATGCAGCACCCATTAGTGCCTCATTCCAGTGAGCGCGGCGTCCCCCCAAAGAAACGCTCTTCACGCGCGCGATAGTTTTACGCTTCAATAAACCCCACCGAAAGGGTTGCCAGTGAACTGTTTGACCTAATCGCCCCCATTCCGCCGGATATCCTCCAATTCAAAATTGAAAACTTGATTAATGCGTGGAGGGGCGGTGTTGCCGTGACCCAACTAACCGAATTTCAATCAATGTCCCCATTCCCAACTATTCCCAAGGGTGAATAGACGAACGCCGTTGACCGACCACTACGTTTGATGAGACGGCCCTTCCACTCTCACAAAAATGGCTACTTGTTGTCCCTTCCACGCGATATTTCCCCTGTTTTTCTTCCCCTCGTTTTCCCCCATAATCCAGTCACGCGATTCGCTCTTTTCTTCCACCCTGTCCCTCTTAGCCCTCCGACGACTTGGTCAGTTGTTGCTCGGGGTTTGTCTATTGTCGCACGATTCAAAAGAGCTAATCGCGAGGGTTTCGATCGATAAACGGAGTGACCCTCAATTTCCAGACAGTGGTATGGTTTTGATTGCTGTTGTCGAGCTTAGAGTTGAACCAGCTAATTTACACTTATTTTCCTCCAAACATCAACAAGGTTAACTGGCGGACTCAAGACGTGAAGCTCCTCGTAGTTTTCCATTTTAAATAGACAGGTATGTCCAGGCTCACTCCCTTGATACGCTCCAGAGATCCCATTTCCTGTTTCACTCTTCAAGAATGTTAAGTCTTCTCACGCCTCTGCAACCAGGCGGAACGCCTTTTTCTCCCCATTCTTTTCAACTGTTCCGAACTGGATGTTATAAGATCCAAAAATATCCTGAGCTTCAGAAATACCTCGCCACTTCTAATTCTGTATTTATACCCAGTTGGAGGAAATTCTCGAAATTTCTCATTCACCTGAAATCCCTTTTTTACTTTCTTCAACTTGAATGATGAGGAAATTTATAATTTGGATAATTGGGAGTTTGTGAAGAAAGAGTTGTGTCGTACTATACTGAGATAATGGAAGTTGTTAAAATAGCCTAAATAGTATTATAGTGTAATAAGTTTCTGTTGGAAGTGCAATGGAACCAATTGAAGAATGCTGTTTTCAGCTGAACCTCGTGATTTTATTTAGTTCGCTTTGTGTCGAGTTCCTATTACAAATATTGTTACTCGTTACCCTAAAAACGTAGGTATGTCTACCTAGTTAATGTAGAATTTACATTCCTTCTCATTAATGCTAGTTTCAATTATCTACTTTATTCGAGTTGAACGTGCGCGATGTCTATGTCAAATTATTTTTGAAAGAGTAGAGGAGTTGTAGCGTTTCCAGGATTGGTACCTACCGGAATGAGTTGAAATATGAATCGATGACGCTTAATTACTAGTGACGTTGAAGTGTAAAAGTATAGTGAATAAGTAAAACCCAGAGAGTGATAAATGGAGGAACAATTCTTTCCGAAGTATTTGTGCGTTTACTTAATCTGTGTTTTTTGTTCTTACAATGTGTCTTCCCCGTGACCTGAAGCCAGCCCCATAGCTGCTCATTATCGTTTTTCTATGAGCTAATTGAAAGGCTCATTGATTCACTCTCAATGTATTTATTACCCTGGCATTTACGTCAGTAGCGGAGTAGTTTCATTTTGTGTGTCTTCTTGTGTTGCAATTGACTACTTGCTTAGACTTTCCCCAAATTCCCATCTTACTTGCCCCACCTCTAGTGCCTCTCAACCTTCTCTGAACTAAACGCAGCTGATAAAAATCCCAGCTCCGATCTCCTTTCTCTTCTCAGAAACGAAACTAGTTGGAAAATGCTACTGTAACCTTCATTTTACAGCTCGTGCATGCTTGTGGGAATTAGGGCTTCCAGGGCGAGCCAGTTCAATTGTGTGCAGGCGAGAGAAATTCGGATTAACGAATACCCAAATCTTCTAACATATAATGCGCAGTATATGTTGATCTTATTCATCGTGTTTTTCTATTATTAAATCTTAGGTGTGATGATGATCAAACTCAATGGAGAAGAACATTGATTTACCATTGATTTACAATGGTAAATCAATGTTGCGCACTGCGTTTCTACGTGAACTACTTATGATGAACAAAGTTAAGTTACTAGTTTGCCGACTGTTTCCCGTATGTGTGATAATCCAGGAATCGGGGAGCTCGAGTTGAGAAATAAATGAACGTGGTGAGTGTGAGGACTGTATTACACTTGACAGAATAGCGATATCAGTTTGAGTGTGAGTATTTAAACACGAGCAAGGGGCTCTAATTATATGTGAACAGGTTGCGTAAGAAACTTAGTGGGGTGAGAGAGAGAAAGAGTTATGAGTAGTGTGAGAGCTGAGAGACAAATAAGTTGGGAGACCTGGGAGACGACTGTCGTTCGCAATAGCTAATAGATAGCTGACTGTTGGAAAGAGCTGTGTGTTGTGGAGAGGAATGTGAAATTTAGGGGTGGGAAAAAGATATTTTGGAAAGTCCAGAAAAGAGGTGAATCTGTTGTCACGCGGAAATAACTGAAGAGCTGGGCTTTCGACAGGTACAAACAAAAGGGTTGAAATCAGAAAGGTGTTGGGCGATACAATGATTTTTCGTAGGGCCAGTGCGTACTGTTAAGTGTGGGCGTTTGGAGGTTAAAAACCCCAGCTAATTCGTCCTGCACCGAACAATCATCATTATTAGTAACAACGAAATCTTGTTATTCTCACATAGTTATGTTTTGTTTAATTCGTAATTTACGTCAAATTGTGAAGATAACTTTGGGATTGTTGATTTAGTTCCCAAATTTTAACGAACACTAAGGTTTTTGGCATTTTTTCTCAAAAACGGCCCTAACGATTTGGTTTACATTCTCAAATTATCTTCTACTAATCAGTTCCTAACGTTTGTTCTATGAAGCAAGACAGAGCGCTCTTATGTTAATCGGGCAGTCGAATTTAGAGGCGTTGCGGGAAATTGGGTGATTCTACGCACCAGAGTTTAAAAATTGATTCGCGAAAAGCTGTTCGTTCGTGGGGTTTCAAAGTATGCTGAAAGAAGGGCATTTCGCGTGAGTGAAACGTATAGCTTCTATTCATACTGTGATTTGCCACTCTGGCGTGTGTGCCTTCGTCCCGATATTCCGTGAATTCCTGGGCTCATTGGCATCATGGGCCTAGTGAGTTGTTTCCCCCTGATACGATCATTTGTTTGACCTGAGCTGTCACCTGTCGACGGCTTTTTGTTAACCAATGAATGCCCCCCCCCCCCCACCGTGCTTTGAATTGCGAGTGGCGGAATGGAATGGCCGGATTGAAGTTATCAGATGAACGAGCGACGCCTGATCACCAACCAGAGGAAGGGAAGGCTCCAATGATGAGATCTCATCTCTTTTCAGCATCCAAAGGTACTTTGTGCCCTTTGATTCTTCGAAGGGCTCTCTCATTCTCTTTCTCTTCTCTTCATAACCCTCCGCCACTGTTCCCTTTCCTCGTACATTTTCCCCCATTGTGAGAATTCTTTTTGAAGCCTCCTCCTTTTCCTTCGTTCTTACTTTATCTTTTTCGATTGAACTCTCATGTGTAATTGCGTTCATCTGTTCCTCCCATTGAAACCGAATTATTCGTTCTCTCCTTCCGGAGAAGCCCACGAAATCTCATTTTCTCCTTACTTCTCCAGACTCATATCTTCTCGATGGTGTTTCGTCAATGACGGGAATTTCGGTGACGGATTTTGTTCGGAGACACAATGCTCGAACTTACTGAGTCGTTAAGCTCCTTTGCCGAATCTCGCTCCCATCGCGTTGCCGCTTCAATGGGCTTCTCTTACGTTTGATCAATCTGGTAATATCTGGCCCTGTACCGAAAGCCAGAGGATACGAATATTAGGGAGTCTTTTCAGTTTAATTTCCCTTAAAAGTACGAAGGGAAGTTATATGAGGGGCTGACAAAAAACATTTTTGGAGTGATTTTCAGATGTTAACGTTTCTGTCTTCCTAGTGTATAGCACAGCATTGCAGAAAACGGATGGACCAACTCGGCTAAAATGTGATATTCAGCATTCAGATCAATGTCGAAATTGAAACCACAGCCGTTTCACTTGTTTCCATTTCCCAAAATTAAAGGAAAAAGGTTAGTTAGTGTTGTGTTTCTTCCAGTAAGTTTTGAAAAAATATTTCATGTACGCTTAAATAATTAGGAGCAGCCTCAGAAATTCCGGAATTCAAACTATTGTTTCTTTTGACTAACTTTTCTCTGAAGTGTTCCCCGTATAGTTGCTGAACCTTACTGAAAAAAATCATGTTATAAAAAATTATCTATACGTTGTTGGTCTTTCAATAAACGTAGTGACAACCTAAAAAATTCCGGAATCTTACGTACATGTTCTATCAAGTTCATGTAATATGAGTGAAAAACTGATAGGATTAGTTTTCAGGGCAGTATACATTGCTGAATGTTTTCTGGGGCTGTGGGTTGTTGTGGAGTGCGTTCCACCGCATCTGTAGAACTTGAAGATATTAATACAGCGTAGTCTGGAGTAGACTCTGGTGGTCTTTAAACAAGCATATCCTACATAGTCATTGCTATTTTCTATACTTCAGTATTGAGAATAGTGGGTGGGGGGTGACCGTTTAATGAAGAGAAAGGGGTTTGAAGGTTTAAAAAGGAACTGATGAAATCGTGTTAATTTTATCCACGGATGGGACTTTGATATAAGAGTGGTTCAATTGGATAACGATGCAGTGTAGAGAGTGTGGAGAACTCTGGGTTTCTCGGTTTATGTTTTCTCTGATCATGCATGTGTAGTTCGTTCCAATTCTGCACGCGCCTTCTGTCCTTTCCACCAATTCATTCCGAGTTCAATAAGGTCGCTGCAATAACCTGTTAGGCTCAAGCTCGCAGTTTGGATTCTTCTTTTGAAGGAATATCTGCTTTGCTGACCAACGTGACTATCCAACGGCGATGGTGAAGGACAAAAGGGCCTTTTTCAAAGGAAAATGGTCGGTGAAAAATTGCGGACTAATTGACGGAGAAATAGGCGATGAAGAGCGGACGTCCGACGAACAAAAAGGGAACGTCTCTCAGATGACTGCTCCTTTTTTTTCTCTCCCCGGCCCATGTCATTGTCTGCTCCGCCAGAGGCGACGGTCACCTGACGTGAGGGCGACGATAGGCTTTTACAAGCCGCAATTGCCTCGATTACCTTCCAAGTTGAAACCTCCGGAGTTTGCAGGGTTGTGGACGGAACGGGGTGGTGACCCCTGTCTTTTCTTTAGCCTCGGTATTGGTAGCCGCGCTACAGCAAAATACGATATTGTAAAAGTTAGTTGAAATAGGGAAAATACAGGTTGAAGAGAACTCATTGACTTTCGCATTGACGGAAGAATCCGTCGTAAATTCCAAAGCCGACGCTCAAAAATGATGGTTGAATGTTCACGCTATCTAGTAATGCACTCGAATCATCCACATATTGCTAGACTCTCAAATTGACTATGTATTAATAAAGCGGTACTAAAACAACGAATGATGTACATATTTGTGTATCCAAAACAACACATTGAAACGCGAGGATTATGGTTTTGTTGTTGTCAGTGTTCACAGACCGATTCGTATAAATTTATAAACACAGCTAATTATTTTCTTTTTTAAATGAATACGCGCACTTCCAAATTGACTGTTACTTGCTTATCATTCTCATCCTCTGTTTTTTGTTCCATTCAATCGAAGCAATTATATTTTTACATTTATGTACAAGAAGATATTTATTTTGGTTTTTGTTTCATTCATTGAATTCAAGTGAGTCTATAGTTCCACCTAATTACGATCACACATCTTCCTAAGAGATAATATGTATTTTATTTTTCCTGAAATTAGTGTGTTCATTCATTTGATTTGATTTGATGACATTTCCATTTACACTTCACTGGGACACGAATTTTCAACTCCTGAGAGTCGCCCCCACGTTGTACCGTTGAGCTGAAAGTTGACATAACCTATGAAGCGCGAATCAGGCAGAATGGGAAGTAGGTAGTTGAGAATAAACTGAAGAGTTGGGCGATGATCCAGTGTAGAGGGGGCAATTCTCTATCAAGGTACATAAGGAGTGTTGAGCCGGTAAAACCAAATTGTTCTTATCGGCAGCCGCAGTGCACCATTTGAAAGCGACGCATGAGCCTTTTTTGTCGGTTTGAAATTTCAGTCAACTGAGCATGTCCAGGCTAATTAGCCAGAAGGCTTGACAGGTAATAGAGAGAAATCTGATGACAAGACCTGAAAGAAGTGATTGGGCAGTTGTTATGAATGTTGGATGGCTCGAGTTTCTTTGGCTTTGTAGCGGGAAATGGGTACTGAACGAATTGTGGTATCTTCGTGTTCAACCCCTATTCTCGGTATATCGGCCGCTCAATGCCGACTATAAGCTTTTTATTGGACGTTCTGTGAAACGTATTATGATACTTTGTCTGGCGGAAATAACCACAGGATTAATTACGTCCTTTCGCCGCCCTTAATTTGTTATCTGACTCCTCGACCAACCTCAATTGTGAAAACCTTTTACAATATCCGGTCTCTTTCTCGGAGTAGCTCAGCCATCCAATTCTTTGAAATCAGTATTTTCAGCTCTTTATACTTCATTCTTCGATGCTATTTAATTGAGTTAATTAAACGCCGAATGTTAGTATCAATTTCACTTCCATTTCATATGAAATATTGAGATTAATTCCCCCACTTTTTCTATGGCTGAGTCAATATGAGATCAATCACAACCCTTCGATTCTCCGTTATCAACCAGTGCTTACACAATTAGTTGCTCCGCCTCCTTAATCTGAAATTTCCACTATGTTGATTCTAAAGTCGTGACATTCTCCTTTTATCAACTTAAATTGAGTACGTCAATCAGACGCTCAATTGATGATTTGAAATGAATGGCCAGAGTCCATTTCCTGAACCTCTTCCTCCAATTTCCTCCGCCAATTTCTCTGTCATTCCTATCATCAGCCTGCCCCGCCCACTATATCCTTTTCCCTTTTCTTCCTCTCCCCATTCTCATCTAATCAAAGCTCTTCAGATTATTCTTTTTTATCGTCCTATTGCGCAGAGATGCAGCCTATCACATTTCCTTCTATTTCGACGCGAATGTATTTTAACAGAAAAATTATTCTACGTTAGAAAAAACTTTCGGCAATACATGCTTTGCAATTTGCTAGAAGTACGTTTTATTTAGCGGCCTCTCGTTAACTAAGTTAGGACGACGTCACGCGACGTTCTTCACGCACAAAATACGTCGCTATGGTTATCTAGCGTGTCTGTTGGACGATGTCTCCTAAAAATGTCACGTTTCAATATTTCGCCTTTGGAGGCACAATAACAATTGCAAGTTGGAGGACGTAATACAGCAGCTAGGAATAAAAAGAACTTTGTCAGCCAACTCTGTCGGAAGTGGATTCCCTGATTAGTCGTGTCATTTGTGAGGGCTGTTTTTTGGCAGATTGAAACAAATTTAAACTCAGTACTAACTATTGTCAAAGTCATTTAAAATTCTATTGAAACTCTGGAAAATAGTTGTTAAACTCATGAACATACATAAAAATTCTACTTACCATAATTGTATTGCCAAGTAGTGGATAAAGTTGCAGAATCGTCTGGAAGACGACTGTATCGTTAGAGCTGTTAGATGACTGTGTATTGGGAGAAACGGGAGACGACCAAGTTTTGCCAGAAATCATAGGTGAATGATGGGAAAAAGATATTGGAAAGTTCAGGAAAGGTGGAAATCCGTTGTCAATCGGAAATAACTGAATAGGTGGGATAACAAAAGGGGCTTGAAGACGAAGGTGTTCGGAGAAACGATGACTTTCTTACATTTTGGAGGTCAAAGACCCAGCTAATTCGGCCTGCTGAACAGACGCAGTTACCCTGATTGAGGCGCAGAGAATGTCGAGCGTGTTTGAAAGATGCGTTAAAGTTTGATTAAAATTATTACATTAATTTTTGAGAAAACGAAAATAAGTAATCAGCGAATAATACTTTTTAGCGAGTTTCCGTGGTTGCGTGGTATATTTTGAAATCCTTTCAGAAACGTTCCAATTCTAAATACCGATGTATTTCGTTTTAGTCCAATTTTAGTGCGTTGGGACATGTATATGTCCGTCAGAATAGAATACTACTTGTCTATCGTGATGTTTTGTACGAACGTCATCATCAGGAATAATAATGATGAACTAGTACTACATATCTAAAATACCTGTTGCGGCGCACCACACAACTCTCTTCAATCCTGCGTGCATTCTACTAATACAATATATTTTTCACCAAGTTCATATTAAATTGTGGATTATTATTACACGTAAAATCTTAATTTAAAATCTAACGTGTAGGGAGTCGATGGGAGTGTCTACATGATTAGGGCTGGTTAAGAGTTCTGGTTGTCTGGAGGAGATACTGCGAGAACATTCAGCTTAGTCCAATAGGGTACCCGCACGATAGGGATTTATTAATGATCATGATAATTAGGAGCAGCCATAGAAATCTCTGACTTATAACAAACGTCGTTTTTCTAACTTTCTTCATAGTTTTCCCTCGAGATGCCAAGGACTGTGGAATGGACGCGAGCTACAAAATCCACGTACACAGCTCCATTAATTACTTATACGTTGCTCGCTTATTCATGATCGGGACGTGAGGTAGGGCAACTCAATAAATTCCAGTAATGACAGTAATGCAAGTTTTCGTATTATTCACCGAGTTGCGTTAATTGAGTGAGAAACAGGTTGTACAAGTTGCTAGAGCAACAAAGCTGAAGATACTTGAGCGTATCATCTGATATTTGAGGAGATACATAGTTATCTCTAATTATAAGTCATTCACAGAGAAAAAGTTGCACAGATAGTAAATTGTAGAGTTTTGTGGGATGTCGCAATTTATTTCACAACCGGATTTAAACTACCCTTTAATGCTTATAACCGTTTATTGTACTACAATTACGATGTTTAAGAGAATTCTTGTTACCTCAATTATGCATCTCGTCATCCAATCGAACGAAGAATAAATGTACCTCGCGCGAAAAAATTTAAAAGAATTGCAACTATTCGTAAGTGAAGGTTGAACTCATTGAAATCGCCGGTTGTGGCATCAGATTCTTTACGCAGATAAAATCAACCGTAGATGCTTTTAGCAGGATGTGTTTGTTTTCATCCCACTAAAGGAAGGCGTAGCGAATAACAGCCTTCTCTTCTCTGGACTGCGCTCGCCTATCTGTAAATAACCCGTCATTACCTCTAGTCCTGTATTATTCTAATTACCGGTAAATTCCCGTGACTTACCGGTTTTTTCACAGTCGTTTTTTCGGACGGTTGTCGCGTCGGAAACTTACGATTTGCTCGCCTCAACGGTTGTTTCTTTATTGCTGTATTAAGCCGTTTTTAAAGCCTTGTCTCGGATGTTATTGGTTGTGCAATGTGACATACAGTGAGAGGAAAACGGTCGTTGGATGTAAGGCGATTGTCGGAACGGAAAATGTCCTCGATTACTTCCCCATTCCTCACTTCCTGGCTGCAGCGATCCTATTAACTACGGAAAGCGTCTACACAGAATCGAATTAGAAGGCGAAGGGAGTTAGAGGGTTTTAAAAAGCCAATTTCGACGTTTATAGTGGCTGTCCGCTATGAGAACTAAAGTATGAAGATTGTTAGGCCGTTGCAAAGGATTTGGTCGTTAGATGGAAAAACCTCGTTGATGCCTTCACACGGGAAATTGCAACGTGGTGGCGTGTCTAGTCTCGGAAATATTGTAGGCGATAACAATATTGCCGCTTTTCCAACGCTTTCAGGGCGACTACAACCGCATAGTTATCGGTCACTCGAAGTAATAATCGAAAGTATAGAGATTGCGTGGTTTGTCCACAGAGGAGCATGGGTATCTGTTGTATTTTAAAGTCACGACCGATATGACCACATATGTGCCTCCTTTTTTTCCTCTGTTTTTCAACGTGTTTGTAATCATAGGAGGACCTGGGCAGTCCGTATTGATCAACCAAATGGCAAAATCAGCCATTTAGCTCTAGCATGAAACAGGATACTGGATTTTGTCAAGTGGACGGCCAGGGTTGGGGTTTTCTTAGGTAGGAGATATAGTCCGCTTACAGTGGCCGCATGAATTTATTCCTGCGTGTTGAGCACGAACCCGCAAACAGTCCAGCACATTGCATCAAGTTGATCTTCACTGTTCCATCCGATGCCGTTTACGGATGTAATAATTGGTGATGTGACAACAGTTTTCTTGGGGGTTCCCCAAGAAATAGTGCGTTAACATTTTCTTCTGTCAAACAAATATTCAATATCCATTAAGAGCAAATTTAAACAAAAATGTTTGTCAGGGCCTAACCAGATGTGAGCGTCAAATGAAGTACTGCAGGAAAGAGAGGGCGCAGGGAAAACACTGTGCGCCTTGATGGCCGGAAAGCCGACTGACACGAAGCGGACTAGCTCAATTTTGCGTTTCGCACGGTTACGGTACACATCAGCGTGACGGGGGCAACGCCCCTTGAAAAATTGTAGTGTGTGTTGGGCGTCGTAATTGTAGAATTAAAGTTTTTACCAGTAGTTATTTCCAGTCAAAGATCGACATTTGAACTCGTGGTACGGGCCACTCACCAGCGTGCGGCTCATTGATTAAACAGGCGTCAGGTTCTCGAGAATCGGCGTTCCATTAGGTAATCGACGTAATCTATTTATTGCTGTCGCTGACATTCCATTGATTGTTTGACTGTCCAAGTCGTAGGCTGTTGGGCAGGTTACGTTCATTGTTGGCGTTCTCAAGGTTATTTTTAGACGCGTCAGTCGTCCCATTCGTCGCTTCTCCTCCCACGAAAACCTGCTCTGACTCGAGGGGCCAGCGCCTGGGGAATAATTGGTCCTTGAACCTGCCACTGCCGCCCTCCCACGCCGTCAGCTGGTTCCTCAGTTGCAGTCGCTCACCGCCCAGAGGGCGCCATGCTCGCACAACTTTCCTCACCACCTCGAAATACAGGCGTTATATTGTACGTGCACATATACGCTGCATGTTCGCTGATTTTACAAGTTGGTAGAAACACATTTTGAGCTTAGGCGCCTCGTGCAGTAACTTCACAGAGCTACTCATGCAAAAAAAAAAAGTTAGATATTAATCAGTAGTATCGGCAAATATTAATTTTTATTACCATATTCTGGTTCCCTGTAATCTTCCTCGTCAAAATACTCTGAACGGAGATATAGGCTACATGTGTGTTTTTATTAATATTTGCGTTAGGGAGGAGGTGGTACGGATCTATATTCTGTTCTTATTGGATGTCTCAAATGGCGAGCTTAGATAACGTTGACCGTCGGCAATGTATTTGATGACTGCCCAGCAAAGATTCGGTGTATTTTTAAGGAAAGATTGTACTATACTGGATGGAACTGTGATCTTACCTCGACAAATGGGCGTAAAAAAGAGAAAGATTTGTGTGAGTGGGAAGCAAATATCTTGATCATTCAAAATACTTGGATAACTTTACCGGCAGTTTCGGATAACATTTACTCCATTAAATTCAGTATTTTCTGAGCATATTTTATCGCATTTACCAACAAATCGTCTTATATATATCACATGGAAGTTCGATTAAACATTGTTGACGTGACCAGAAGCGTTTTTTGATCCCAGAATGAGGAAAACCGCTATTTCTGGAGAAGCCGGGTGGTATTTTGGAACCAGGGTTGAAGAGTATGGGCAGACTGGGAAGAAGTTGGTCAATTGGCAATCAACGAACATGAGCTGTGAACGCCAACTACGAAATACGATTATGGCAAAATAAAATATTGTATACAAAGGAAAGAGATATCATCGATGGCATGTATGCCATCAACTGCTGTCTACATTGGGCTGGATCCTCCGTCGTATCAGTCTTGTTCCCAGGGATAATAGTTCTAGTACTACTGTTCGGCGCACGAAAGAGGGGATTTAAATAAAATAAAAGGGAATTCGGTGAGCTTGAGAAAGTTCTGTATTACACGTGAAATGAATATTGATTCGAGTTTGAGTTTAAAACGGCGACTTGGAACGCGTGAACTGGCCTGGAAACTGTAGCGGAGGGAGAGAGTGAGAAGAGCTGTGACTGGCATGAGGCTCGATAGAGGAATGTCTGTTTGAACGCTGGGAGAAGAGTATATCCGGGCAGAGCTTTGTGTGTTGGAGAAGGAGGTAAGGGCATTTTGGAAAGTCCAACACAGGAATTCCATTGTCTTTGGACGTCAAACCAAGCTTAATCCCTATGTCTGGTGGAGAAGCTAACTGAATGGGCAGTTCAGAAAAAGGATCCTAAACTGTTGGGCTGAAACACCTGGGAAAAGGCTCAAGCTCAGGAGCATATGCCGAACAACTACCTTTGATTTGATAGCAAATGGAGATTTCCAAAAAGAAAAGCACGATAACTCGCTGTTTGTTAAAGTATCCTCATCCTTATTTTCATACATATTGAAGTACTATATTGTATATTGAAGTACTTAGTATTCTATTTGATGCAATAGTATGTTTTTCTTTCAATTTCCTCAAGCAGTTGTTTAATTCTATTTCCTTAAAATAAATAAATAAAAAGTGAGATTGACGCGATTGTTATTCAAAATCACGTAGTATTATCTTATGATATATAACAGCAATTATTTGGTTGACCTACAGTTGAGATGGTTTGGTTTCTACGGTTTGTTTTAGTATTCGCGCACGATTGACGCAAAAACGAAATATCTGGTGCGTTGCAACACACAACTTTCCTTAGCTCTACAACAATTCACTTTGTACATGGCTAATTCTATTTAATCAATTCATTTATCTATCACTCAGTTAATTTGAACTTTGTCAAATAACGCTTCACGGCAGCAGGAAGCGGTAGCGCTTACAGTTCCAGATTTTATTGTGCTGCTCGTGCTCATTCCAGGACCAATATTGAGCAATCGGTACACAGATAATTAATGAGGCTGTAAACATAAATTTTTTGATGAAGGATAGTCATTATTTTTGCAGAGTTATTGGGTAAAAACGTTTAGAACTGGTAGTAAACGAAACGGCAGTAGTTGAAGTTCAGGAATTTCTGGAGTGACCCCCATGTACCTCATGAGCGTTTTTAAACAATCACCCTTTAGGTATTGGATTGGACTACAATACCAGTTTTCTTTAACTTTCTACTAACATTCCAGCGGAGTTTATTAGGAAAAACCCGCGCTAAAAACGCTTTTCGTCGAAAATTTTGATAATTTATTGTGCTGCTCTCGTCATTTTCCCAGAAATGGGAATTTTATGGTATAATTATCTTATCAAGAGCTACCAAATATAAAAAATTTAATCAAAATTGTTAGAGCCATTTTTGAGAAAAAAATATTTGGTGTTTTGATCACTATGATGACTATAGTTAAATCTCGGTGGATTTTGTTCAAACCCTTATTTTGGCGTCACATGGTAACCTGCGGGCGAGATATCAAGTTTGAGTGGATTTGGTACGGTGGTTCTCTCTAAAAATCGTTCACAGACACACAGACCATTTTCCCAAATAGTGTTTTTCGGACTCAGGGGGGTCTGAAACGTAAAGATCTGAAGAGAACCCAAAATTTTTTTTCAGATTACATAACTTTCCTTTCTACTTTGTAGAGCCAAGGAAAGCAAAAATTGGTAGAAAAGTGGTTTTTCCAATCGTGACCTATCGACTGATTTAATCCTTGACCTTCCAAAACCGTACCGCCGTACTCTCCAAGTCAACCCCTTTCTTCCAAGCTAAAATTGTACATTGTCAAAAAATTATCGTTCGGAAAGTCCCTTTTGGCTTTCATATTGAAACTATTGACCTTTTTTCCGTCACTCTATCCCCACAGATCGCGTTTGTTCTCACTCCCTCTGGGAATCATACGCATACATTTCATGCATTATTAGAAGAAAAACTACCGCTCCCAAAAACTCCCGATATCAATTGTCTCCATATTATTTCTCGCGAATATCCTTTTAACCCCTAAGTGCTCCTTCTTAGTCATTTGACGTTTTCAAGCACAATTTAGTTAACATTCCCATCTTCGTGTTCATTTCCGTGCCAAGCTAGCATAAAATATCTGGTGCGTTGCAACACTCAACTTTCCTTAGCTCTACTTCAATTCACTTTTCACGTGGCTTTTCCTACTCAAACAATTCATTTATCACTCAGTTCATTTGAACTTGGTCAAACAACGCTTTACGGCGGCAGAAAGCGGTAGCGCTTACAGTTCCAGAATTTATTGTGCTGCTCGTACTCATTCCAGGACCATTATTGAGCAATTGGTACATAGATAATTAATGAGACTGTAAACACGAATTTTTTGAAGAAGGATAGTAATCACTTTGGCAGTGTAATTGGATAAAAAGTTTTAAAACTGGTAGTAAGCGAAACGGCGGTAGTTGAAACTCAGGAATTTCTGGAGTGAGCCCCATGTAACTCATGAGCGTTTTTAAACAATCACCCTATAGGTATTTATTTGGATTACAATTCCAATTTTTTTAAACATTCTACTAACATTCCAGCGGACTTTAAAACGAAAAAACCGCGGTAAAAACGCTTTTCGTCGAAAATTTTGATAATTTATTGTGCTGCTCTCGTCATTTTCCCACAAATTGGAATTTTATGGTATAATTGTCTTATTAAGAGCTATCTATATAAAAAATTTAATCAAAATCGTTAGAGCCGTTTTTGAGAAAAAAAACTTGGTGTTATGATCACTATGATGACTATAGTTAACTTTCGGTGGATTTGGCCCATACCCTAATTTTTGCGTCCCATGGTAACCTGCGGGCTAGACATCAAGTTTCAGCTGATTTGGGGCGGTTGTTTCCTCTAAAAACCGCGTTAAAATGGATTTCGTCGAAAGTTTTGGTAATTTATTGTGCTGCTCTCGTCATTTTCCCACGAATGAGAATTTTATGGTATAGTTGCCATGTTGGGAGCTATCAATACAAAAAATTTAATCAAAATCGTTATAGCCATTTTTGAGAAAAAAAAATTTTTGATCACGTGTTTGATGTGTTTTGATCACTATGATAACTATAGTTAAATTTCGGTGGATTTTGTTCATACCCTTATTTTGGCGTTCCATGGTAACCTGCAAGCAAAATATGAAGTTTGAGCTGATTTGGTACGGTGGTTTTTTCTAAAAATCGTTCAGACACACAGACCATTTTCCCAAATAGTGTTTTTCGGACTCAGGAGGGTCTGAAACGTAAAGATCTGAAGAAAACTCAAAATTTGTTTTTCAGCCGATTACATAACTTTCCTTTCTACTTCGTAGAGCCAAGGAAAGTAAAAAGTGAATCGAGGTTTGAAAGATAAAAGTACAATATCGAAATAAAATGAACTAATTGTCTTAATAAATCATGAAAATCATGATGTCTCCAAATCGTCATGCCCAAATTTTCGAAATAATCATAATCCGGTTTGGAGTACTTTGCCGTTTTGTTGTTAATCGAACTATGATGGTGAAGTTACAAGAATAGGAAATGCTGTGAAATTGATCTTGTTGCAACGATTTTCTAATAACTGGCATGCTGTGGTAATGCCCGCAAATTAAGTAGAACGGTTTGATGAATTGGTGGTAGGTAGTTGTTGAATATGACACACATGTTGATTGGGAACGGTGTGACTATTGCTGTTCATTTGTGTTCCAAATTTGACGAATTCACCGCTGGCTTCTTCCCGTTGAAGTTAACAGAACTCGGTTCTCATTCTGGTTGTCTCTTCGTTTTGTGTTTTGTTTCCCCGTATCTTAGTCATTCCCACTGAATCATTTCCTCCTTCATTGTCAAGGTATTGTCATCCACTTGCAAGTTGCTGTAAGGGCCTTTGACGGTTCCTTCGACTCGTCCTCGTACGAAGGGGCTTAAAACCAAGTCGCAACTCGATGCGGAATGACGAAGTTCCGGGGTCTTAAGTCGCGATGAGTCTCGACGGCGAAGTGAAAACTTCTACAACGGCCTCATTGTCGGCAGCCCTGACAATGCTCCCCGAGTTTTCTGTTTATTCCTCGTCAAGAAATTTCCTTTGATATTCTCACTCAGCTCGAATTAGTGCTTGCAAACGAATTCCCAGTGTAACGCGACATTTCCTCAGAGCTCGAGTATTATAACACGCTAAAGGGTGGAAAAGTTGGTTTTGTCTTGTGGCGGGGGTTGTTGGGGTGTGAAGTCAGGAGGGAGGGGGCTCCTGTTCGCTTTGATCACAGAGATTCCCGGTCATGGGGAAAACCCATGCGTAATAGTCGCAGTCAGGAGTAGGAAAAGTCTGTCAAAGAACCACCTCGACCGCCCTAAAAGCGAAAAAACGCGGTTATGAATCCATTTCATCATTTTGTATTTCTGTTGGAGCGGGGGTTAGTTGCTAACTTTACTTTCTTCTAGAAACAAGCTCTTCACGTCATTAGCCACATCTCAGAGGCCTTTGATAACACGTTCTAATCGACTATATTTGCTAGGTATTAGATTATGCGTGGGACAATCTGAATGAAGCCTACTCCCTCGGTATGTTGGTAACACAGGTAACATATCAGTCGGGTTGTGTCAAGGGCTGTTAAGGTACCTTTATGGATGCTTAAAATATCTGAAGCCGCGCATCACACTAATTTTTTTAGCCCTACGTGCATTTTGCGATTAGTGTTTCTAGCAGTTACTCAAACATGTCTTTCATTCAATTCCTCTGAACTCGGTAGGACTTAGTTTGGTTGTTTTAATTAGAAACGAGTAGCGTTTAAACCTCAACTTGGCAGTCATTCTAACTGTGGAAACATATGTCTACGATAACGCTATTCCAGTTTGAGTGCTCAGGTCACACTTTTATGTAAAAGATAGAAGATGATCGACAGGGGGCTCTGGGATTGGCAGCTACTGATTAGAGTTAGGGAAAGCCCTGAGCTGGAGGTTTTCTGTTACAGCCAAGGATACTGAACCGATTCATCTTAAGCTGAGCGAAACAGTGACATTGAGGCGATTTGACGACTTTTCTTCATGTGTACGCTTAATATAATATATGAGCTTTGTCCACATTTTTTCAGCCAATTACACGCCTTTCCTTGTTACTTAGTTAAGCTAAGGAGAGTACAAGTGAAAGTTCCGTTTGCGCTCCCCTTTGTTTGAATGAATTCGATAGTTTAGGCTCCTGCCAGTCGGTAGTGAGCGTAGATGATCCTGGAGTCCAGAACCAATCTTCACGGGACCCAAGTCGATCTTGTGGCGTAGAGCCGTTAATTGAGTTTCGTTCTTGTACATAAATAAACATCGCAGAATAGCGGACGCTACGGTTATTTACAGTGATGAAACAAAATTGTTGTTGTTGTAAGGATGTCATTTAATGTTCTGGAGTAACTGAGAGCGGGTTCCTGATAATTAACCTATGTTTGTCTTTTGTTCCAGGTAAGAGGAGGCGGTTTGTCTTGCTGAGCTGCTTAACGCGTTATCGCTCCTCCCGACATCGATCCCTCGAAATCCTCTCCACCGTTAGATGCTCAACTAACAACCCCCATCCACTACTTATTCCTCCTATTCCCACAATTCCGATCTAATTTAGGAGCGAGTTGTATAAAGATATCCGCTATCCACCAACCTTTTCGTTTTCCTTTCTCAAAATTTTCCCACCAACTCCGTCAATATTGCGCTGTTTCCCGCCTTCTCGTCTGCTTTCCTCCCTCTGCCAGCAGATTGGTACCATAGCTTGTACCCAGGACCTGACAAGAGAAGGCTGGAGAGCATGAAACGACCCCTTGCCGTACTCCTGCCGTCCCCCTCGCCTCCCGCTCCCGCTCTCCTCCATCCCCTCGCTGCTGCCTCCCGGGACCTCATCTACTGCAATCAGGACATCAAATTCCACGAGGTGAGTGCTACCCGGCCTTTCCTACTAATTTTACATTTTATGTACTAGTAGTAGCAAAATTATGTTGATTTCAAGCTTATCCTATTTCATGTACCCAGCTTGTACTTTCTGCCACAAAAAGTGCAAGTTCTGTGATCGTTCAGAAAACGACTACTTTTTTCAGAACTTCACAATTTGAGACCTACTGAATAAATCTCGTTTCGGCGCGTTGTGTGAGTTTCTGTAGATTTGCAGAAGAACAGGGAAACCGATGTTTGAGCGAGAACGGCCGAACCGTTCTTTTTCGTTTTGTTCGCAATTTTTCGCAACGGTCTTTTTGAAAGATTTGTAAGCAGTTTCTTTTGGAAGATTCGGGGGGACCAAAGAGTACCAATACTGAATAGCTCTCTTCTTTTTTTCTTGATAACGACTTACGGTATTTCCTTCTGTTGGTTACCTATTTTTCGTTCTGTAATCGTAACTGTCCTGTGAAAATTCGGTGAACGATGATATTGGATCCTTGAACCGAGTATGATATGATAGAAATGGCACTGTTAACCCCTCGTGCGACATTCAGAGGTTTGTCTCCAGAATTAGCTAGTGCGAATTGGTGAACGATCGCACGTGTAGTTGAGAACGGATGGATGACCGCGCTTCTTCTCAGGCAAATCGTGATATAGAGGGAGTGTGGATTTGGAATACCCGGGACAATGATTGAACTCCCCTTTAAGAACCCAAGTGACCACTTTGCGATTCAGTCTGCGTCTATTGGCAAGTAGGATGGTTCGAAGAAGGACCAGTGGACTTTTGGGCGTTTAGACGTGAAATGAAGAGATACAAATCCTCTGACTTCGTGGGAGAATCTGGACCCCCTGGTAACGATTTTGGTCTGCTGTAGATGTCTTAAACGGTGAACTTTTATGACTTCTGAGATATTATTTATTGCATCGTGACATATACTCCCAGAGTGGATGTTGAATAGAGTTGTGGAGGCGTTGAAAAGAATTTAGAATTTTAATACTTTTTGTGTTACTTGTAAATTCTCCGATTTCACCCTCGGCGTCTTGGGTATTGTTTAGGAATGGGAGTTATTGCATTTCGATAAATAAATGCGAACTAATCTATTCCCAACGAATATAGAATGACGAGAAAAATGACTTTTGATGCACCATCCCCAATAAAAGTTTAACTTTCAACATACAGGATTCTAAGAATGCTAAGAATGCGTAACCCCTTGTACCAAAGAAATATTTCAAAATTGCAAAATGAAAACAAATTTCTTCGAAAATACATCTTTATTTATTTATTTATGTGTAACATATACGGGCAGTGCCCAATTTAACAGTGAGAAACAAAGATTAATAAAAGTAGGACAATATAAACCACAATAAATAGCACACAACAATCAGCAGCAATCCCGAGCCAATTAATGAAAATCACAATATTTTGGACCTCAAAAAGTCTTTCGACAACAAAAGTAGGTCCTCCGAAACGCCGTGTGACAACCTATTGAAGTCATCCTGGAAGCGCACCATGGGATTATTGCGGAGATAGTTGGTCGAAGAGGTATAGACATGAAAAGGCTGATGGAGTCTGGTAGCGTATGGAGGGGCGTAGAAGTTCAACTTGGAAAGCATATACGGACAATCCAGTCGACCCGCTGTCAACCCATGCAGGAAAAGCATGTCCGCCTCACGTCGCCGACTCTCCATAGAGGACATGCCTTCTCTCCTAAGCGCCACTGCGTAGGAAAAGTCCTCCCACCTATAGCCTCTCTTGTAGGACACATAACGCAGGAAGTGGCGCTGAACACGCTCGAAGGTATTCTTGGCACTGGTATACCACGGCGACCACACAGGGGAGGAAAACTCGAGAGGTGTACGGACAAGGGAGGTGAATAGCAGCTTGACGGCGTTTGGATCCTTGAAATCCCTGGTATTTCTTTTGAGAAAGTCCAGTTTTCTCATTGCACCCGAGCATATTTCACCAATATGGCCCGAAAACGTAAACTCTGAACCGATCAAAACTCCGAGATCCCGCACCAGGGTTTTACGCTGGAGCAGCGCCCCTCCTATCGAGTAGTCATGCTGTAGGCTGGATACAACTCGACGGAAAGTGACCACTGAGCACTTAACAATATTCAGTTCAAGCTCCTTCTTCAAACACCATCCGTGCAAGGCTGTAAGAGCATTCTGAAGAACCAAACAATCACTCATTGAGGCCACTCTCAAAAAAATCTTCAAATCATCAGCGAATAACAGATGTTTCACAGTCCCCTCATACAGTTTACTCACGTCATCAATGAAGATGCGAAATAGTAAAGGGCCCAAATGTGATCCCTGGGGCACACCTGATGAGGCAATGAACGAATCAGAGACCACGTCCCTCAGCCTGACAACCAGACGACGACCCAGCAAATAACTCCTCAGCCATGCAAGTAACGACCCAAAAAAACCAAAAGCCTCCAGCTTTCCAAGGAGAATCGCATGGCAGACCCTGTCGAAGGCCTTAGCAAAGTCCGTATAAATACTGTCTACCTGGTAAAAAAAAAAAAATAATCTGTCTAACAAACGCTTCCATGACTGTATGTTGAAATGTCAACAGATTTGTTGCACAAGGCCTTCCAGACATAAACCCGTGTTGGTGCAACGATAGATGGGGTCGTAGCAAAGGTGCAATCTGTTTCACCATAATCTTTTCCAACATTTTAGGTAATGTGCTCAGAGAACAAATTGGACGACAGTTTTCTATTCTAACTCTGTTGTCACTTTTCGGAACAGGAGTCACATACGATCACTTTCAGCAGTCGGGGAACACACCCAAATCCAGTGATCTCATAAACAAAGAGGAGACTGGTTCAGCTAGCGTATCAGCACATTCCCTTAGAAGAGAGGGAGGCACACCGTCAGGGCCCATTCCCTTGGATGGATCCAGCGAACGAAGTTCAGCCCTAACCATATCCGTGGTGATGCCGACAGAACTCAAAGAAAACGAAGATTGGGATGGGGGCGGCACCCGACCACAGACAGGTCGCACTATAGCAGAGGAGAATACGGAAGAAAAATGGTCCTTGAATAAGTTGACAATATCCTGAGTCGTATCAGCAGTAGCGGCACCCAGATGAAGGACGGACGGCATTGAAGAAGTGCCCTTCGCGTAATTAACATAATTCCAGAATTTCTTAATGTTGTCTTTGAGGGATAACTGAACCTCCTCAATATATTTGGAGTAAGCCAGTCTAGAGTGAGCTTTACTCTTCATCCTGAGCTCCGAGAAAGTCATATAATCAGAATCCAGCCGAGTGTACTTATAGCGTGCATGAGCGTAATTTTTCCTCTTCACCAGCGCCCTCAATACGGGGTCAAACCATTTGGGAAAATTCGAATTAATAGCAGCAACATGGGGTACATACTCCTTAATAGCCGAACCCAAAACCTCATAAAGTTTCCGAACAGCCCCATCAAAGGGCAACAAACGGCAAAAATCCCAATTTACCGAAAGAAAAAAGTCATTCATGTGCTCAAAGTCAGCCTTCCTGAAGTCGAACGAGAACTTGCTAGGTGTGAAACATGAGGAGTCATAGTGATCTTCATGCTCATATATCCATCCTATATTCCCGTTTCTCACAAAGTTGACGAAGAGAGTTGATTTTTCTCTCGCGTTTCGTCGGGCTGAGTGCCGAAGATTTTGTTTGCTTCTTATCTGTGCAAGAATTGATCAATTGTCAGACAGAGCCTTCAGCATTCCACTCACATTTGGAGCGACTAGTGAGATTGCCAGACGGGTTCAGGTTTGTAAATTAAATATAAGTTTGAACGAAATACTAAAGCATAAGGGAAATGTCAGCCGACAAAACATAACAAAAGCGGTGTGAAACTGCCATCTCTGGTTTGGCACGAATACGGCTAAGCTTCTGGCGCTAACGATTCTGATTAAACTTTTATCTTCCACAAGTTAGTACAAAACTTTTCTTTTCCATACACATCTCCATGAAAATACGGTGAACGGAGACATGGCCTGTGAGGGCCTTTTTTACGGCTTTTTTTGTGGAGAAACGGCTTAAACAATTTTCACCAAACTCACAGGATGTTTTCTAATAGTTAATACTTAATATTTTTCTGGTTGTAATAGTAGTTGATATTGCTCTCAATAAATGTTCTTCCTACTGTCTATTGAGCAGAGATAAACAAACTGTGTCGAAAATTATGTTTTTCCGAATATTTCCGGAAATTCCGGGGCAACTGCTTCACCAGATGTGATCAATCTTACAGAGTGTCTTTTAGCCGCCCATACCCACATTTTTTTCTCTGTAATTACTTCTGTGTATATGTGTGGAACAGAGATATAAGCCAAGTTAACTCAAAAAAGGAGATTTGTGGTGTATTAATTTAGCGGTTTTCCAAAATTCTGAAAAACGGGTCTAACGGTTTCGATCAAACTTACGAAGTACTGTCATCAACTTGTTATTGTATAGAATTTAGTGCAGGAGTAGTGGAAAAGAGCATTTTTCTTCTTCACAGAATTATGATGTGCGTGCTGTAGTACTGCCTTCTAGGCTTCCTCGTTCAGTTGGGATACCATGGAAGCTCGCTCCCACGCTTCTGCTCTGGCGTTGGGCTTGAGCCTTGACACGCTCTGGGTCTTCCCTTGCTCCCTCTATGTTCACTCCATGGAAGTAATTCCCTCGTGCCGGTCGCCGGCCCACCGTAAACATTGGGACCCCGGAAGAAGCACGGGGGTTTGCCCTACCCCACGCGGATGAACCTCTTCCTCACCCCTCCGCTCTTCCCGATCCCTTTCCATTTCTATTTTCTCCTCCTTTCCGCCTAGCCTTTACCTGCCTTCGTCCAGTGGAAGGGATGAAATTAACTGTGCCGGCTCCTCTGCGCACGCGCTTGAAGCCGGTCTAAAGCCGCTCTCTGGTGGGGAAGGGAATACGCCGAGACTCAGCATCCCCAGCCGCCCTGACAGTCACTTCACAGCCGTTTCAGGCCTCACTTCGTGTCTTCTCTCTTTTTCTGACAATCACTGACAATCAAAGTCTTTCTCTTTTTAACTCTACAATCTCTTATTTCTCTTTGTTAAGGCGAACTAAATAAAGGAAAAAAATAACTTCACGTGATCGCACATTTCTCTCCGCCCTCTTCGTAAATAAAACAAATCATTTCCTTTTTTCGCCTCGTTTGAAATTTTAATATTTATAGTGAAATTCTATTTTACCTACTAAAAAAACCAAAATAACTTCTTGCCGCACTTCCTCTTTCTCAATGTCAATTTACCCCACTGTGATTCACATTAACTGTTAAGCGATCTCCTTTTTCTCTACTTGTAATCTTTAGAATTAAAGCAACTGTTCGACAATCTTGAAAAATACAAAACTTTCTATTTAACGCACATTCTTCGAATTTTTGTACAAATTAAAACAGGACTGAAATAATTTACGAACGTAACGATCTCATTTCGTAGGGGGCATTTTAACCCCTAAAATTCTACTTCAAATTGAACTCCTTCGCAACTTTTCCTCGTCTGTTCAAATTTTTCGAAATCGTCTTCCCCTTCGTTGAAAAAAAAAAACGCAGAAAAACAAACAAAATCAATTTCGGCGCGTATAAGTATTATTCCGTTTCTTCCTCGACTCGGAAAACCACTTTCTTCCGGCTAACGCAACCCAATTTTTATCGCCAAAATTGCGTATTACCAGATTTTGGTATCGGGACCGGGGCCCTGCTGCTGCCTTTTCCCAGCGCCTCTTTACACTCAGGCCATGGTAAGTCCGCCTGCCCGCCCCTCGAAATTACCGCACACACAAAAAAAAAAAAAAAAAAAAAAAATTCATTGGACGAAGAAACGAAAATTCAATTTTGGGAATCGTTCCGAACTTACGCAAAAAAAGTTGTATTCTGTTTTGAATTTTCTTTCTTTTTGGGCCAAAATATTATTCGATCGTCGAAGAGGCGATTCACACGGCATGTTTTATTTACTGCATGGCACCTCATTCACTCAGTAGTCATTAGTTTAGCTGCACCGTAATCACCTTATTTGTGAGAGAAAAAAAAGCAATATTTTACGTGGTTGTCGTAATATCTTCAGTGAAACTATAAACACTTTCTCAAAATTCAGAACTGTTTTTTCTAGCGTTGCCGAGTAGTATTGGAACTTTAGGGCTCCAGTGATCAACGAGATCTTATCAGATTCATGCGACAAATTAGTAGTATTCACCAGTATGCTGAACCTTGGGGTTTTAAATCCTGATTCATAAGCATTTGAGTGATGTTCAGAGAAAAGCACGTAGAAATTCATTTGTAGGAAGCATGTTAACACACGAGTATTTGCGACAAGGGGTAGAAAGATTTGAAACAGCAGTTATTGAGTTCCAGATTTCTTTAATTGCGCCGTCGGTTGATGCATATATAAATGTTTGGCAGTTTTTTTCTTTTATTTTCGCTTCAATAGATCCAATTTCTACTTAATTTTAGTACTATGTAGTAATTGGTTATCGTAGAGATCAAAACACCATTCTTTGTCGCTAAAATAGCTGTATCAATTTTTATTCGATTTTTGTGTGGACAGGGCATAACAGTAATACACAATTTCTATCCGCGGGAAAATGACGAAACCAGCTCAATCCAGTCTCAAAAATGTCAACAAAAACCTATTTTAGTGTAGTGTTTGCTTTGTAAATCCCGTTCATGGGGCATTAGCGTTTGCACAAAAATTGTGCTTCTAGTCCAGTGTGATGAAAGTTCGACGGCGGTCGTAAGATTATTCGGAGCAGTCCAATAAATGCCGGAATTTATTGTACTCTCATTTCATTGTTTTTTTTCTTCACATTATCGTATTAATACATAACGCCTAACACGAACTTCTACCTAAAAATCACGGTAATAGCCCGATGATTTACCTATACGGTGGTTACTTCCCTACTCGTGACAAAAAATTTAGCGTCGCAATAAATTCCACAACGTCAAGGCTATCAGTTTCTCGCCGCAGGTCGTTAAGCTGCGTTTGCCATGTTCACATGAACTGGGAGAAAAACATATTTGATACGTAGCTAGAGCGGTAAAAATCCCGTAACGTGGGGTTTCAAGAGTTGTGTGATTGGTCGCAGCATATATTTTACGACTAAATCAAGAAAAATTATTACCATAGCTAAATTATTGACATTAATATTAAAAATAAAATAGTTCTCCATGATACGTCTTGCCTGACACATTGTTGTTCCGTATGTTAGTGACACGGGACTGTGTTGAGGTTGTTATGTCAGGCGTTGATCGAGACTCTAGAGACAAGGTACCTGATGATGACGGGAGAGTTGATGTGACGCCTAAAAATATTCCCGGCGAATAAATATTTAAGGGTTACCGAAATGAAAGAGGAACGATGGAGTGGAAACATGCACCAACGACTAACACGAATAGAGAAATGGATGGGCGAATATTAGAAATTCCGACCCATCTGGGATTTATTAGTAGATTTCTTTGTACATGTAGACATATAGGCGCAAAAATGGGAAAGTTTGCTAAAGAGCTTGCCGGGCACGGTACTGAGGCAAGATGACGGAACAAGAGCGAGCTGAGGACGGAAAAAGTCGGGGAGTGCAAAAACCCTGAACAACTGTAGGAAAATTTCAAAAATCTTTGGTCACGAATAGGCGATCTTCGATAGATTACAATTGTATCCAAATTAATCTAAGTTAAAATATCGATTAAGTTAATTTAAGGTCAATAGAGTAAAAATCTTTCACCTTATACGTGAAGTAAGTTCTAAAATCAAGTGGATGTCAAATGTGGATTCCAGAAGTACACATATTAGCAAAAATTTATGGTAAATCTTGTAGTGGTAGCGTGTAAATTATCGTAAATTTGGAAAATTTCGTGTTAACAGGTGGTGCAAAAATCGTGATGAAATTTCTAAAATACAGTTGAAACGCGTAAATCTTCAGCTTGCTTGTAAATTCTCCAAAAGTCATTAAAAAAATGTAATTGTTGGAAATGGATTGATTTTGGGATATCAAATAAAAATTGTCAGAGCAGGGTTCGAGAAATTTTTAAAATCTCAAGGAATGCCAATGTATCATGGTGAAAGAGTTGTGAACGAGCCGATGGAAAATCCTTCCTGTATTTAAGGCAATGTGGTTGTAACTTAAAAAAATAATGGCGATATATAAGAATCGTTAAGTAGAATAAATGGTTGAGAAATCATTTATATAAAAAATATTCGTAGCGTATTCTGTCATGAGGTGTGCACTCCGGTTTTGTGCGTTGACTACCAAACAACTACCGCTTTTCTGTTTATGTTCCCTATGCGGTTCAGCACTGAGCACTTTAATTCGTTGCGACTGTAGATTAACTAAGATTACACTCGATTTCATACTAGGGATTTCTAGGATTCCCTATAGCGTCTTAAGGTTCGCACCTGGGGCCGCCACACTGTTCTCTCGCTATAATTCACAGTTCCGTCGGAACCAATCACGTTTGCCTGTCAACAATCAAACGTTGACTTGTTTGGCGCGCTCAAATGTTTGCCGTTTGCCCCGTTGTCTGCTTCCAGTCAGGCGGGTCACTGATTGAACTCCCGCCGTTTTCGCGGTTGGCTCGATTTCTTCGATTGAATTTTTAATGCTCATTTTCATTACGCCACGGCTTCGGCGTGCGTTAGGTCCTGCAGTAATAATTCATTTCTCCCGTTCAACTCATCAAGCTGCCAGATGAAAATTAATGTTTAACCGCTTCAAAACGCTAGAATTCCAATTATAGAAATGTATGGTGTATTAACGAGTTCATCGTGCATTTTTGACAGAATCCTCGAATTCAAAATTGGAAAGTCAAGTGGAAATTGATGAGGATACAATTTAGTTTGTATGTAGGCACGTCGTAATTATTGTGTTAGCACTTGCGAATAGGGGAGAATGAATGCTCTAAGTTGAAAGAGATGCGGAAGGTTAGGGAGTACTGAGTGACATACCAGAGGACGAACGTACGTATTTAGTGAAGGAACCAGTGTTAATAATAGGGTCTCCTGAGCTAATGCGTGAAGCGAAGCACAAGTAAGACGAGTGGAGTGACTGTGGGCTGAGGAGCGCTTACCTTTTTTTTTCTTGTCCCATATGTTGGTTCCTCCTTCTTGTCAATTAGATAATCGAAGTGAGCGTCTAAAAGTCTTTTTACGAATGTAGCTGCAGCTCTATAGGCGTCTCTTCAAGGGCGTGCCTTGGGAAAGACTTGATGACTCGGCTGTGATTTCACAAATTCACTGCGAACCTGCTTCAACCAACTGCTTCGATCGTGCTTGAGTTTTGAGCGAATATGAGCGGCTAGCAAGTGTTGTTTCATGAGCCGACAAGAGATCTGAAGGGCCATGTAATACGTATAGAGCTGGAGAAAATATGGTGGTGGCGGGGGGGGGTGCAATGCGGCGTGGATCATAACCAATCCTACTTAATGGTGGCAGAAGAGAAGAACAGCGTATGTGATAGTGAGGACAGGGGATGCTGTTAACTCCGAATCTAGGAGTCTCCAGGGCTCCTGTTGTTACCCACCAGTTCTACTCGCACAATCTAGAAACAAGTGTTGGAACCAGTTCAGGTTATAATCCTCACCTTTTCTTCAATCCTCGAAATGAAAAACTAAGGTTGGAAGGGTT
Source organism: Pachypeltis micranthus (assembly GCA_020466155.1). NCBI lineage: Eukaryota > Metazoa > Arthropoda > Insecta > Hemiptera > Miridae > Pachypeltis > Pachypeltis micranthus. Next base: position 41,156,288 of record CM035770.1, on the reverse strand, counting down.
GCCTGTCAGCTGGGTGGGCAAGAAATTTTCTTTCACTGCCAGCATCAATAATTCGTCGTTACGACTCAATATCTCTACGTAGCTGTTCTGCTCAACGAAATCTATAAACTCCTTAGGCTGGGCAACGATACCTTCCTCCTCAACTCCTACATACCACCTTGCTCAGTAATAGGCTTCTCACCACATCCTCTATCCTTCCATCTTCTCCTGCTCCCCTCACTTTCTGTATCTCGGAAACCAATTCTTACGATTCCTGGCTCCAAAAGAAGTCGTTTGAGGGGTGTTTCTGCTATCTCAACTTCGTAGCGGCAAAAGATAATATCGTGAGGTCTCAGAAAACATGGTTGTACTGGTTGTCTCAAAACCTGTTTCCCGCGAATTTCGGATTTTTTTTTTTGAAGTTCAACTGATTGCCGTTGAGAGGGGCCCTAAAGGCGGGAAATGAGCGACTGATCAAAAGCAGACTCAGGCGGGCGAAGTTATGCGATTGAAAAATTGTTGCTGCCTCGGCCGGTTGTTGCACTTCCCCCTCTTCTCAATTTTCTTTGCTCCCATCCGGATTTCTCGGTTATTGCCGCCCCCCGTGCTATCGATTTTAGGCGCAAATTAACCCCCTCGGCTAACAACACGACGAACGTTCGGAATGTGTTGCGTCTACTCCCAGCGTTGCAGGTTTATATCCTGACTGAGCTGAAGCCTTCCTCGTTGAATTCGAATGGCAAGTCGTTACACAGACGCCGCCGGTCAGCGTCGTTGCATTTCCAGTCACGTCCTCCCGACGTCTTGTTTTCTTGCCAAACGTGATCTACTCGTCAATATTTTGCCATTCATGCCCTTTTGAGCTCGTGGCCACACAAAGATGAATTAAGTCAATTGAAGGACGCCGACCACTCTGAGCAGGTCGTGAACGCCCAGAAGTGCCCAAAATGTCGAAGCATAGAAGAATAAACGAATTCGACGCCTAATTATCATAAATCTCATATGCTATTTTATCGTTAGTAATTATCCCCAACATTCTGTTCAAAATAATTATCACTTCCCCTATGAAATAAGAAGAAATGTTCGGCTGAAATGTTTTTCTAATTGTTGCATTACGTTTCAACTTCTTCGTAGAGCATCAAGAAAGTGTAAGTGTCCGAGAGAGTGCGACCAAATCCACAGCTGGACCACAATTTCTTACTAGTCCAATAAATTATCACGTTTTTCGTTTAAAAAAATTGAGTTTAGCACAGTTAAAAATTTAAAATGAATCATAAGGGTTCTTTAAAAAATTGTGTTGATAATCCAACAAGATATCACCACGTAGGTGCTTCAAAGGGGGTTGTAAAATAATTAGGGACGTCCCACGAAATAACCGGATTCAAACTATCGTCGTTTCTTAGACTAACATTTTTTACTTTCCGTGGCTCTACAAAGTAGAAAGGAAAGTTACGTTTCGCGTTGATTATCATGTAATCCTCATGTCTGTTAGAACTGACCGGGTGGCTCCCACCTCCCTCAGACTCCGCAGGTTAAAAATAAAATTAGGACGGGCGAACTATCTTCCAGCGAGGAGTCAACCACCACGATATCCAAGGCAAGCACATTTTCCAGCCTTTTCAGACCCAGCCCTGGGTAGGAATTGAATTGCTCCGTTTTACCTACCATGTTTGGGTGAAACAACCCTTAAGGCCAGAATGGCCACTGTCCCGCCCGATCATTCGGTGGGACAGTTTTCCTTGCTGACCTCCCTGGAGTTTGGAAGGACCCTAGTAAGCTGCGACAGATGGCCCCCAAGCCTCGACCTACTACCCAGGGGCCCTTCCGCCACGCGTCCGGTTGACAGTGTCATAAGATACCTTCGCGTTGGTTAATCAATAACTGACGTGGCATGAGTATGGGCAGTGCGTCAAACTCCGTTAAGTACCACCAGTTTCTGTAAAAGTACAAGCCAAGTTGAATTCTGCCAGGTTCATATAATCGGAGTGAATAACACGCTGGATTGGTTGTACGAAAAATCGTTGAACAGGTAAGTGCCCGGGGAAAGTTGTCTGAGCTCATGTTCGATCAAACGTCGTTGGACATATTGGAAATATTCTATTTTCTGTTAATTCCGTTTTGTTTCTTAAAGCGAGCTTTGAGTTGCATTCATTTTACGTCAATAATTGACTTGTCAATCGTCGGACGAGTTTGAGTTTGAAAGCCTTTTAAAGATGTCACTTCAAGAAGTGGCCTCTGGCTGTGGGACGAGAGGGAAAGAGAAAAAAAGCGCAATCCCCTGCCGTCACATGCGGAGATCGAGGGAAAGCCGGGAAACTGAAACAAAAGGTCGGGTCTTTTCTCCCGCATGGGAATTAGTTTTCGTCCGCTCGAGTAAAAGATGACTCGGGCGCGATAACAGAAAACTGGAGGCTTTCAAAACAACGTTAACTCTTTTTTGTGCGTTAGAGGTCCGTCAATTTTTTTCGTATTTTCTCGTTATCGACCTGGCTAGTCTGCGTGTAGTCTTGAGGTTTGTTGTTGATTCGAAATATTTGCCAGGGCCGCGGACATTTTATCCGTTGACTGACGCGTGTTTTGAAATAGATTACGTTCGTTTGTAGTGAAGCACTTCTGTTGTTGCGAGTAAGATAGATTCGTCGCCAGAGGCTTAAAGGTTGAAGGCCGTTTATACACTTCGATCATTCCTTGAAACCTTTTTTTATAAACTTTTTTCCATTTTGCGCGTTTCTTCAGATATTACTTTTTTCATTCGCCGTCACCTTATCAATAATTCAGGGGTATAATGAATAGATGACAGTTTATGTGAAGTCACAGGGAGGATCAAATTATTACGTTATTGAGGTTCAACCAGAAGGACTCGTGAAATCTTCAAGGCATACCTCATCTACAGAGGTAACTGTAACGTACGAAGCAAATAAAGTTGCGCACAATTGTGGGCGATTCGATGACGAACCTAAATATTTCCTGTCTACCTGGCCCTCATTTTTTTTATGGCCCAGGAACCAGTTCCTCCTCACGTTGGCACAGGTAATGTCAAGTGTGCTACGAGTCAACAGTGCTTGGATAATGGGGAAAAGTGGAAAGGTATGGCCAATGAAACCAAACGACGCTACCGAAAGGATATAGAATGTAGTGTAGTTGTGTTGAAAAGTTCTTTTCTTTCTTGAAGAGTGTTTGTTGTGAGGGGGGGGGGGGGTAAAAACGCAACAACGCGGGGTTTTCGGCTTTTTCTCGATAAAAGCCACAAACAGTTATATTTAAACTTCAAATTATCCTTTTATAACTTCTGTCACTTCTGTTTTTATAACTTTTTGGGGAAACGTTTTTCACCAAACTCGCAGGCTACCTTCAATATCTGTAAATTGTTCTCCATTCATGTCTCTCTGACGTTCCATTGAACGGTAGTAACAATTAAAATATGTCTGAAATCTCTGATGGTTTTTGAACGTTTTCAACATTTCCAGAGTATCCGCATAACAGAATTTGTTCTACCTGACGGAGCGTCATGCATAACGTTAAACTATTGTCTACCGATTTCCTCTATTTGTTTAACGATTTCGATTAATCTTACGGAGTACACTCAACTAACTGGTCCCTACATTTTATTTCCCATAAACGCTCGATGCTACGATCAGAAAGTTTGATCCCTGGGGTAACTACACTTTGGTGTCGATTTTTCTCGCAACCCACTGTGTGTTGAACGTTGAAGGGTTCAGCTAAATCTGAATCTGTCGTCCTATTTCAAAAACCTTCGTACACAGAGCGTGATTAAACATAATGTAGTGAAAATGTGAGTACTGCCTTAAGAAAAACCGAATGATGGGAATTGATATATAAAGTTTGACTTTGATGTCTTGTCGTGATGAGTAGAAGACTGGTTTGTAGGGAAGGTCTCGTTCATTGCAATTATGCATCAACCCTCATGGAGAAGTGTTTCCTTATTTTAATTATTCGCATAAAGAGGGATTCGAATCCTCGACCTAACTTCTGAGTCCCTTTTAATTTCCAAACTTGCGCGTGTTAATTTCTTCGTTTTGTATTGTGTTGTTACCAGCTGAGAATAGCTTTGTCTGAAGTTGGTAGAACTGCCGGAAAGTGATCGTGCTTAGCTTCTCCTCACGCTGCGTGAGGTCACGGCCGTACACAATCCGACAAGCTTCGTTTTTGACTTCGTTCCTTCATTGTGAGCCCCAGACTCGATTCGATCCTCTTTGAAAACGTCGATACCCCCAATCGACAATAATTCTACCGATGTGAATCGTGTCTGTGAGCTGCGTCAGTGTTGAAGGTGAAGAGTGAGGAATATCACGAACCAGATTTATACAGTTGGTAAACTCCAGAGATATGTGCACTCGCGTGTGATGAGAAGTCGTGTGAGATAGGTGTGTGCTTGGTGGGATACTAGTTGAGTGAATTAGTAGAATATTGGTGGGAGAAGTTTTCATGGGAAAACAATAGAAGGATAGTAGATTGGCAAGCCATGGACACCCAAGGATGTTACTGCCACGAAGGCATCAAATCAGGCCCGGGGCCCTTACTGACCTTCAGTCGTCTTTGTCATTATGTGCAGATGTTCAAGACCCTCTTCAACCACTCTGTAACGGTAGCTTTATTCCCGAAAGACCTGGATCGGAGTCATAAGTTCTAGGACTCCTAAAGCAAAATCGGCAATCTCAACTAGCTCACCCTCACTTCCCCACGCCAATTCACACTCCAATTCGTAGGCATGTCAGAGCACTAGGCCTGGAGACTGCTCAGTTAAGCTCTGCCCCCTTCACGAGGATGAGCGTACGAGCACCCCCCCGTTTGGGGAGTTCCTGGTTATTTCTGCCTGTTCTACGTCTTATCACAGGCCACGATAAGCCGGCATCTAGGTTGAAACCATGGATCCAGAAACCCACGCTTTGGTTGATTATGCTACCTTCTCCCTGATAGCGGTGCTTCCCAGTGTGAGAACTGGACAAACGGACCCACTGTGTCTGGGGATTTACGTCAGTGTGATGGTGTGAAGAGTCAATGCCAGGCAGCTGTACTGGTATTTGGTAGTGTGTAGATAGTACAGTTGGTGGGAGGATTTGGGCAGTAGATATTCTCTTGTTAGAATACTAGTAGAACAGGTTGTTGGAGCCTAGGTAGAATACTGACTGGTATGTACATTCACGGTGGACAGCCGATAAGATCTTTTGGTAATTGCTCAGTCAGGGGATGTTATACAGGGCCAGGTCGGTTGGTCGGCAAATAATGACGTGTGGTGTGGGCATCCGGACGTGCCACTGGGTGAGCACTCGGCTGGCTTCTTAGAGCTTGAACAACTATTCTTCCCGTGTTCCACTACCACCCTTCGTCGCTTCAACATCCTCATCAATAAACTTCAATTTCTGGCCGCTTCTCGGTTCTGGTTTCTCTGTGAGCGAAAACCGTCAGAGAAAAACAGTGCAGCCAAAACCAACAAAATATGAGCAATCCGCGTAAAAGGGAAATGGACCCGTAAATAAATGATTCTGGGTTCGGGAAAGGAAGAAGTAGGAATTGAGAAGCGGCTGTTCTGCCTAAACTCGTACTGTATTCATTGCTTTTGCCTCAGGCGGAGGAGTGGAAAAGATGAGCGGAAGCTGCGCTGTACTCTTTCCCTTTCCCTTTACCCCACCCCTACTCCCATCACCCCCTCCATTCGAAATTCCTCGAAGAACGTGAAAAATTAAGAGCGTTGAGGATGTTGCAATTTATATTTTCATGGAGAAGGAGCTGGGGAAGAGGATAAACGAAAACCGACCGACTCGTTGATTTGATAGGATACCACGGAGTAAAGAGTGGGGATTGCTGTTGGAAGGTTTAGATAAACGAGTGATCGGATGTACTGTGCCCTCATTTGCGTCGTACGAACACGTTCATATCCCTGGTATCTGAGTACGCACAAAATATGATTAGAAGTTTACAATACCTCTAATCATTGGATTATTGCGGCTGTAAAAATTCTGAAATACGCATCACACAACTTCCCTCGCTCCCAATTTCGATTATAACAGTTCTGCTTCGACGTGCTTGGTACGTTGGAAGGTAGTTCTGCGAGCATGTAGGAAGTATTGCACGTGTGTCAGTAATAATTTGTTTGAAGAAAACCTTTTGTGCTGCACTTCCTTAAGTTTCATGAAATGCTTAGTCGTATTAAGTTCGCAGTGGTCAGTGCTTTGGTGCACCCCTCTGGACTTGTTAACTTCGTTTGAAAAGGGGGGGGGGGTTCTTCAACTCATGGAATCCATGAATAGAATGATTCTTTTCTTAACTCACTGTGTTGAACGATCAGGGTGTGTTAGCTTTCGCGTGGGCGTCTTGGTGCATCGTGGTCGAATGATTTGAAGTCCAGAGACCTTTATTTCTGGTAACTGCTTCATCCCTCGCTTAGATCAAGGATTCTTCCTTGTGTTCAGTTTGCACTTAGGGAAAGAGTTGGAGAAGTAACTACTTGAGCAGTAGCATGAATGGAGAAAAATATATGTGTGGGAGGGGCACGTTAGGAGAAAATACGTGCAGGAAGTCAATAAGGCACAGAAGTTCTGTGCTGCTTTTCATTCACTTATAGTGTCTTGTGGACCGTATTAGTCAAAAATCTTGATGTGAGCTAAGAGCAGTGATGTGTCAACTTCAGGGATGAGTGTTCCCTGATCAAAAATCCCTGTATGGTCTGTAAGGTATTATGAGACTCTTAACTAGTACTGGTCCAGGGTGCAATACGTCCCAACGGGTTGATTATGAAGGCGCTCTCTGACCCCAAGGTAGTCGTGACAGCTTTGTGCCTATTTGAGTAAGTTCAGGACGTCTTATTCTCTTGGTGTGTCTGAGAATCCCGCGTTGATTCCTTCTGCTGGAGATACTCTTGGGGTTGAATGCTTCAGATTATCGAGCCCCACCTCAAATCTGTTTGTAGCTTTACACTTATTCATCGCTCTGCAAGTCAAAGATGCCTAACTGTGAAATTCACGTTGCTCAGTGTAAAAGTTCACGAGTTTCCCCTAGTTGGAAATGTCTGTCAACGTTCATTGAACCCTCCGCAAATCATTTCCCCTCGTTTGCACTTCTCGGGTAAATGACGACTCCCTTAATAACGCGATCTTCTCCGCTCTTCTGTATTCCTTCGGTGGATGAGGCGCTCCTTCCCCTTTACTGAGAGAAGAACTGGATGAAACGAAGCGCCTCCTTTTAAATTGAAACTGTCTCTTGCAGCCTGACGTCATTTCGACTCGGAGCCTGGACAGTTGTCTGTTTCGAGATGGAAAGATGTCAAGACCGGGAAAGGTATTTCGTCCTTACATACTGAATGCCTCTTTTACTACGTCGTCAACTTGATGTGCAACCAGAAAAATTTTCATTAAAAAATACTGAAGAAGTAGTGGCAAGACGGCACCAGGCAACGTGTCCTTGTGAATCTCAACTTTTGAAATTCGTAACTGCGGGTACAAGCCGTAGAAAACAGTTTCAAGCTGTACGTGGTAGGTACTGTCACTTTTAGGTCATGTGTAGTCAAACAGGGCATATTCTTCCTTTAACCAGCAAACTACGCTGTTCATAATTAGCTTACGTTCTTGGTGCTACTAATCGAAAGGGAAGGGGAACAATTCTTTTCCCAGTGATCTTTGTATCTTTACGTTTCATTCATTCGATTGTAAAAAACTCTTTGAAGAATCGAGCTTAAAATGTGTCTTGCTTTAGTATAATAGTTAAAGTTGTGAGCTCAGATCGATCGAAAACTTGCTAGTGTCAGCGATCAAGCGATTCTTTGTCACTCCCTGTTGTCAACTGTTTAGTATTAGTATATTAGTATATGCTCCAGGAGCTCTTGCATATTAGCGCAACTGCAACTTCCATGACTGATATAACCCTCGTCGAGGGTTCAGGAACAGTCATTTAATAAGGAAACAGACCTGTTATTATTCTGACATTCCAAGGAGTAATTTAATTTTCTTCTCTCTCCATTCATAAACGATAGTGGGCTAAAGATTGATAAGTACGTTGCAAATTCCAGAAATGTAAACACAACTTTCTCAAAAAATCGCATCAACAGTTCCATAGCTGGTTACTCCATAACGGCCATGTGGAGAAGTTCCCAAAATAAATTTAAGTTCCACAACATTGAGCCCCACATTTTTCAGGTGAAACACTTCAGTTTACCGGGTTCATGTAAGTAGAAACGTTGTGTGATGCGTCATAGCACATGTTTGGTTTAGAGTTTCACAATCTGTCGCCACTTTGAATAGGAAGCAATATTCGTGAAAGATTCCTTTGGAAGTAATACAAACGAGGTTTGTACTTTTGTGGATGGGCAGTGGTTAGGAAAGCCTACACTAGAGTTGACTGGCCCCAAGAAAAAAAACCCTGTTGTCCTGATAGTATCAACCAGCTCATCACTCACGTCATCCCGCCATCTTTTGAACGAGTAGCGACTACACTTCAATACGTCCACTTTTTAAAGCTTTCCGAAGGGAATTTTTTTTTCCTTTTGGACTAGAATGGCGAGACGGGTGTTGGGGGTCTTGGAAAAGGCTTTTCTCGCTCTTGCAGGTGGACGTCTTCAGTTTTTCCCCCTTAAAACGATCTTTACTTATCCGTACAAACACTCGCCCTCAGTTCCCGTCTGGATAGCGGCCACTCCATTTGTTCGTTTCTTGTGTGTCGTTCGAAGTTGGCTCTTACAACTGTCCAATGTGGAGCTGAAGCACTTCCATCAATCCTCCGCTTCCTCATTCTCCGTCAACACATGGGCTTTTTTCTTCTTTTTTATTTTATTTCTTCTTCAGCGAATCGCATAAGTCAACACGTGGGATCAATAATGGAGAGGAGTTTTCACGGCGGCTCTGCGACGGTCAGTCATATTGGCAAAGCGAATTTACCCTGGGGGGTGGGGGTCAACTTAAAGGCTGGAATAGAATAACCCAAACACAACCGATTTTCTTGAGGGCTGTTGAACAAAACTCCACTTGCTACATAGCGATGCTGCTGCTTCTCCTCCTCAAAATTTTTTTTGAGTTTGCTTCTCTTCTGGCAGTCTATAATATATAAATGGAATGTTAGGCACAAGCAAGTTGATCTACTGGACGAGTTTTGGTAATTTTTCGGTGAACTGTCTTGTGTAGTGTTTCAATGTTGTTTCTTGAGAACTCGAGTTCCCACAGATCAGCAGCATAGGTTGTTTTGATTTGAATCTTTTGAGAATTGCGGTTTTATTGGTTTTATTGCGGTTTCTTCATCCAGTAACTGTAGGCATCAGATCAATCGAGTCCGTCTCAGCTCATTGGCCTGATGTGCGCATTCCGTGCCCTGCAGATAATGCCCATTGAATGAAAAAAAAGACCGTGAGAGAGCGCAAAAACTGAACCTTCTCTTGAAATATCAACCACAACTCAAACAAAATTCGCCAATTAACGAGGCTATTTACAGTTGATAAACGTTGCAGAGGGCAATTCCCATTTTAACGGAAGGGAAAAAAACATTGAAACGAAGTAGAAGGTATAGAAGAGTGGAAGAGTCAGAAAGAATAATTCTGATAAGAAGAAGTTAAATAAGGAAAACCAGGGTTGGTTAGTTGTGTCCCTCAGGAGATGGAAGGATCGTTAATGGAAAATAAACAGAACAGACGGCCGAAGGGAGGAATTGACAGGATTGGAGTTAGAGTTCCAGTTGCAGAAGAATACAAAACTCGAAAGTCAATTTATCTTGGGTAATGAGACAGTTTGATGAGGCTTGGAAACGCAAAGTGACCAGTCGTGAGGAAGAATTTTAGTTTCGAGCCAGATGCCTCAAATAATTCAACCGTCGTGTGTGGTATTGAGGATACGCGAGTTGTGCCAGAGTCCTACGGCACGAGGTTTTTAGATCATGCTCAAGGTCCAGTGAAGCTAGTTACATCCAAAATATTGCAAGAGGAATGTTTTGTTATTGCTGACTGTGCAAAATAAACGAGTCATCAATCTGATGTGTTGAGCGGTAGCGAGCAAAACTTTTGGTTGTCTGGAACCGTTGAACGAAGGGCACGTTTGCCACAAGATTATCAGAGGGGAATTATCCGAAAGACGCCGTCTTCTCGTGAAGTTCGACGTTGATCATCCTCGAGGCCGAAGTTGTCGGTGGTAGCAGAAAAGGCCTCACCGAGCGGAGGAAGACGCCTTCCCTCCGTCGCTAATTGGGAAGATTACCCCGTTCTCTGGATCGGAACTATCTTCCCCTTCTGATCTGAACTTCTTGGGAAGTTCGTCCACCTCGGAAGGCCCTGGAAAGGAGGGGCGCTGGGAACGTCCAACCTGTTGTTGCTTTCCATGAACAGGGCTCCTGGTCCTGGCGGGATATCGACTAGTTGTCGGTCCAGCCATTAATACACCGAATAGACGTTGTTATTATTAAATTTTCCCTACGTACCGGATTCAAGACATCGTTCGTGTTGCGTTCTCATGTACTATACAACGAAGTGTAATTACACCATTGTGTAGATGGAACTGTGATGTCCACTACGTCTGCGCCCTCCAAATGATGAAACGCCTTCGTGAGTACCCTAATTAAGGAAGGTAAATGCAATTGCTAATTGATTGCGTACTTCATGTACAGCTTCACACCAATCTGGAGAATTAAGCTGCCTTAGAAGTAAGTTTCAAATCAAAGATCACATGGACCTGTTCCCTGAACTGAATCACCCTTCTCATTACTGTTCAAAGCCTCATCTCTAAGACCTTGAAGTACTTTTCAAATGAGTAGCAGCACTGTATTTTTAATTTTCGCTCCCCCAAAGGGAAAGTATCGCAAGCCTGTAAAAAGAATTAGTTTAATTTTCTGCAGCTCTGTGCGTGTTGAAGCTTACTTCATGCAGGAGAAATTGTCGCCGAGGGGGCGTGTGGTTCGCACTCTTTTTTTTATTTACTTATTTTTGAAGGGGGGGGGGGGTTAAGGCTAGAGAGAGAGAGAGAGAACTGGCAGAGCACCGACGGCAGCTGAGTGAGAACCCTACTGGAGGTGGCAAAACTATGGGGCGAGAAGGGAGATAAACGCAATGCGTTGTCGGCTCTGGGGATAGTGATTCTTGTGTTTCGTAGGGCTCAGAATATTGAAAGAAGGTAAGAACGCTGGTCTTCCGAAAGTTCGCCTTGGCTCGAGCGAAGGCAAACAGTAGTAGTTTTCATAAGACTCCATTAGGTTGATCTAATTCTGTTTTGATTTCCCTTCGTAAAATTGTTAACGATTATGGGGTGTTTCGAATATTACTTTTGCTTTACTAACAGTCAGAAGAACATAAGTGGCATATTGAATCATTCACGAAATCCGGTGTTCGATAGACCTCGTTGCCATTTTTGCGACCATAATGAAATTATTTTTGTTTTCTTATTCCATTCTTGATACTTTCCCACAGATTTTTATCAACATCAAACAAATTAGGTAACTTAAAGTTCCCTGACGTTCCAACAACCAAACGCCTAAGATTAGAAAGGTCAACTGCATCAAGTATTTGGTCGCGGTGATCTTTAGGACCGATTCGGCTTGGGTTGAACAAGAACTGAACCGCTTGTTGTATCCGTGATTTTTCGAAAGCCCAAACATAAGGTTGTGAACAATTTTCGTAAGAAAGGTGTGCAAATGGCTGTAACGATTTTGATACAAATGTCTAATTTTCTTCTATTAATCATCACCCGAGTTCTGTTCCAAGGGGATGGCATGAGGAAAGTTATATAAAGTGTTGCATTAGATAGTTTGTTTATTCCTTCGGCTAACGACGAAGCTAACGGGAAATGAACGCGGCGTGGAGTATCGTTTTCCTTCATAACTGAATATTGCCACCAAATGTAGCTGTGCGACGGGGGATGTTGTGCCAGAGGGGGGACACCTTTGGCGGGAGAGGGAGTTATGATGGAGGAGAGTGAAGCAGGAGGGAAGAGGGAAGGTATACATTTCAGAGAACACCGGCTCTAACGTCCCTGCTCCAATTCCACCCCCCCCCCCTTCGTCCACATCTCGACACAGCTCTTCATAGTAAAAGCGGAAACTGTTATCGATTATAACCTAAGCCTCTTCCACTCTACCTTCTCTACCTCATCTCGGCCTATACAATTCAACCCTCCGCCGTCAACAAGTATAACCTTCCCTTTCCCCAACTTACTAGTTAATGGCAGGCACTGGGGGGGGGGGGTCCACGCTAAATATTTCACGAGGAGGTACGAGACCGGATACACAATTCTCTCCCTTCGCTGGAACCGGTGCAGTAGGGCTCGATGGTGTCCCGATCCTCTCAGTAAATTTGGGTCAAACGTATGAAGTTCTTTAACAAACGCTATTATCGCAAAGCTTGCCTGAACCCTACTAAAAAATACTCGTTCATTCCTTCACAGTACTCACTTTATGCCCTTTCTTACGCCTTGTTACGTTTCATGACCCTACACAATGAGAAGTAACATTATGTAATCGGCTGAAAAAAAGGTTTGTGTGTGTTCTCTTCAGATATTCACGTTTTTAAGTGCTTCTGAATTCGGAAAACTCAGTTTGAGAACCTTTGTGTGTGTACGTGTGTCTGTGAGCGCGATTGATAGAAAAAGGCTGGACCAAATCGATTCGAATTTGATGCCCGTATTCACCCTGCAGATCACTATTAACAATTACTATATCTGACCATAGTGATCAAAGCATCCAATTGTAGTGTTTTTCTTCAAAAGCGGCTCCGACAATTTTGATTAGATTTTTGTGTAAACAGTCCCTAACGTCACAATGATAATAAAAACATTTGAGATTGGGGGAAAGTGTTGAGAGCGGCATAATAAATTATCAAAAATTTTGAAGAATATTTATTTAAGTACATATATTTTCTTACAAAAACCGCTTCGGTACTAGAAAAATCACGGTAGTAGACGATCCTTTCCAGTACAATCGCTCTGACAGACTCATAAAACTGCTTCGCGCTGATTACTCAATAATGGTCGTTCCATAAGTAGGAGCAATGCGATACATTTCGGACCAGCGCCGGCATTTCATAAAATTGAATGATAAGAGTTTTGTGCTGCGTTATTTTCGAAGGAATCACAATTTGTTTTCATTCAATTTCAATATTTTCCCTGATTTTGAATTGGGTAGTGAAAAGTAAAAATAGTAATATAGTCTTGCACAGTCCCTTCCATCACCTTATTTCTCCTGAGCGGTTCTTCGCAGTCTATTGACCATCAGGTTATGAATGATGTGTCTGAAGCTCTCAGCCATTTATATTTACGTGTCAGTTTATTTTACTGTTTTCGAAGCGATAAAATTGGTCGCAGTAATATGTGAGATAGGGGAGATGGCATTTGCTCTAACCTCCCTCGTGAAGTCGAATAAAATTAATCAGTCCCGTTTCTTCTTATTTGGTGACAGGAGATGCGATAAAACCGGAATATTTTCCTACCTGGAAAGTTAAACGTTGATGTCTTTCAAATTAACAATTGAGTACTTGGCTTTCATAGCTTTGGGTTTTTTGAGGGATCAAGCTTTTGATCCCCAGAGCTTGTCTCGAACGATCCCGCAGCATTCAATTACAGCAACAGGTCCGGATTCGGACTCACCGACAGAAAACGAAACGACACAGTTCGGTTATTAGAGAGGTAGAACCGACTAGTCCAATTGTCCCAAAATGAAAACGTTCGCCCGACGACAAATGAACCGTATTTTCCGGATCATCGGGACAATTCAGTCGTTAATTTCGAAGGCGGAGTTTTCCCTGAAATCCGACGAATTTCCGCTCGAAGCCTGGTGAGTTACCGTCGACAGCAGAACTGGATGTTTGCCCGTGAGACTGGAGGGTTCAGCGGATTTGACTCGGAATCGCGCGGGCTTTGTGGATTTGATGAGTCTAAACACGAAAAACAGAAGTTGATTGGCCCGCCGACTCGAATTGTGGAAGTTGGGGTGTTTTGGGGCCGATTCTCATTTCATCGCGCATCGCTAGGTCCAATATTTGGCCGTACGATGCGTTTCAATCCAATCACCTGACGCTCACTGTGGTTAACTGTGGTGTTTAAGGGTTGCCGAAATGAGGCAGAAGCTATTGGGCTCCGGCTGCTCCGATTTATCCGATCGAACGAAGTAGTTTTTTTACTTCCCTTGGCTCTACGAGGTAGAAAGGAAAGTTATGTAATCGGCTGAAATAATTGTATCCCATCCACATCCTTACGTTTCAGACCCTACAGAGTCCGAGAAAAAACACTTGTTTGTGAAAATGGTCTGTGTGCATGTGTGTCTATGAACGCGATTGGAACAAATCATCTCTAACTGGATACATAGCCTACAGATCAATATGGGACGCCAAAATAATGAGCGAAATCCACCCAGGACTAACTATATTTATCATAGTGATCAAAACGCCAAATATTTTTTTCTCAACAACTGCCCCAATTATTTTATTTAAATTGGCCGTATACACCGCTTCAGATGACACCATACCATCAAATTCTCATCCGTGGTATATTGTCGAGAGCCGCACAATCAAATACCGAAATTTTGACGAAAATCGGTTTTAGCGCAGTTTATCTCTTACAAACTCCGCTCAAGCGTTAGAACCTTCAGACGAATTTGGGTGGTAATCCAATCAAGAACAAACGATGTGTCTTTAATATCGCACTACTTCAGTAATTCCGGAATTTCAACCACCGTTGTTTCACTTACTAACATTTGTCGAAGTGTTTGCCCAGTAACTCTGGAAAACTGTTTATTACCTTCAAAACATCGAGTCTACAGCATCATCAATCCTCTGTCTACAAACTGCCTAGTTGCGCGAGTGGGAGCAACACAATAAATTACGGAACGGAAGTTACTTTGTGTGCTGAAATAGTGTTTTCTTCGCTTTTTTCACGTTTCGATACCTTCCGAGTCCCCAAAACACTATTTGCGGAAACGGTATTTGGGCGGTGGTCGCTGTCAACTGCTGAACTAAGTCTACTAAATTTAATATTGGTCCTTGAAACCAACGTGGGGCGCCAAAAAACGGTACGGGGGATTTCGTTCAAAACTAAGTTAAGTGCGCAAAATACAAACTTCTTTTCTCAAGAACGGCTTCAACGATTTTCATGAAATTTTGTGTATGGACAAATCCAAATAACACATCGTTGATATAAAATTTTCATTCATGGATCAATGGCAAGAGCTGCACTTCCAAAAAAAGAATTTTTTGGTAAGAATACAGTCCCGTTTGATTCAATTCGTATATGCGTTTACTCAGAAAAATTCGAGAACTTTAAAAACACGACCTAAGGCTCATTTTGTCAAGTTATTTTCGTTCAGCGGACTGTTGAAAATTGACGTAAACGATGTATAGTTAGCGACCTCGACCAGTGTGAGGTTGAATATCGTTGAAGCTATATTTCCACGAATTTTTTAGCCTGCCACTCGCCTGCGGTTTTTCACGTACATGTAAATTTTCCCTGTGTGGAGCAATTCTATTCGAGGCAAGTTGAAGTTTACCTGTTAGTTTGCGTGTTCTTCGAATGAATAAATATTCATTAAACCGACCACTCTTGGCAATGGGATTATAAGTTTAGAGAATTTGGTCTTTGTATAGGTCTTGCTGTCGACAAAGCATAAACCGTTCTGTCCAATTTTCATTAGTTTTAGTCAGTGTTTCATGGTTCGTTCGGTGTTGCGTTAGTTTGTAGTTCCTGTAAATAGTGAATCTAGGGTGGAATGAATATAACGACCACTAAGGTGATACTTTGAGAATCGTGCGGCAATAATGCTGACAAAATGGCACCTCACAGTCTTCTTACGTGGAATCACAATTTCCGCTTCCGGGAAGACACTGTTGTCGATGTGACATCAATCGTTGCTTTTGAAGAACTGCGCAGAGAAAGACGCTTTGCCATTCCCTGCATTAATCATCTTGGTGAAGAACTTTTTCTATTTTCTTCTAATAAAACTACACTGGAAAATAGAAATGAAACGTATAACGAATAATATTAGTGTAACTAAACGGAGTAGTAGTAGTTTGAATATTTGTTAGCATTGACCGCTGTAAATACCTTCCCACGAGTTCGACGCAGGACCTCGCAAGTCCTCAAGTTCCCCCTGAATTGAGTTGGCAACATGAATAGCAACTCACTCAACGTGTTCCCTCGATGTGAATGGGATGTGTATGCTGCCCTCTATCTTAAATTGATTACAGCCAGTTTCTTTTTTCAGCTGTACGGTATGTACATATGGTTGTTGTAGGGACTTTCTCTTACGCATCGGCCAGGCAGCAGAGCAGTGCGTTTCCAGTCAACATACCCCTCACTCTTTGCTCCCAATATGGCCGCCTTTTGCGACGAAGGTCAAAGGGAAGCCAACTTCAAAGAGAAATAATCCGTTTGCTTGACTGAATTCAAAATGGGATTCTCAGCTGAAGGATGGGTCCGGGGGATATCTTAGTTCTGGCGCAAGAGGATCTTCATCTTCGCTCGTTCCTACAAATCATACAAAAATACGGATCCCGTTCCCTAAAAGAGGGATGAAAAGGAGTGCGTGGTTGGTGTGGAAGGGAGGGGAGGGGATGGAGGGCATTAGCCATTCAAAAGGAAGGACCTGGTCCCTTACATCCGAAAACATGGCGAATGATTCATAGGGAAATATACGGGCTCCGCGTGGAAAACGCAATCCCATTTCCAGGACCTTAGAAGGAGGAGCGAAATAATTTTCTTGTTCTCAGGCGACGTGTGAGTGTTTTGTTCGTGTTCTCGCTTACGTATCTGGGAGGGAAACGACTCCAGAACGAAGTTTCAACGGCTGAGTTTTTCTCCTTGTTCCGGGGGCCGTGTGGATGTTAGACGGTGGGGGTTGGCGCTGGAAGGAAAAGAAGGTTTTCAGGTTAATGTTCATAAATAAAACAAAAGGGTCGGGAGGAGAGCTGGAAAAGTGGCTGGTTTTGGAGGTGGGCTCAGCAAAAGGGGGGGAAGTATTCAAGAAGTCGTTAGGTTTTTCCGGTGGGAAAGGGGGAAGGAGATGTGAGTGCCGCCCTATGGGACTTCAAGTGCTACGGGAGATCTTACTTAGACATTTGCAGGGGAAGACGAAAAAAAGGGTGTTTTGTACGAGGCATTGGGAATTCAGACATCTTTTCCATTTCTCGTGTAACACATCGAGTCCTCACGTTTCAACGCCCTTCGTCGCGTACCCTTTTT
Organism: Pachypeltis micranthus; assembly: GCA_020466155.1. Lineage (NCBI taxonomy): Eukaryota > Metazoa > Arthropoda > Insecta > Hemiptera > Miridae > Pachypeltis > Pachypeltis micranthus. Next base: position 41,139,162 of record CM035770.1, on the reverse strand, counting down.
TCCCCCTCTTCCTTCGTCGCTCGTTTCCATCCTTTTCACTGGTCCCGCACCCTCATCCGCACAGTTCGATCCCAAGGGTTCCAATACGTTCCCAACGAACATTCCCCGGGTACCCTTCGTTTTTACTGTGCAAAACTTTCGCTATTCGGAACACTGCATTTGTCAATCTCGCGACCCCCACATTCAAAATTGTGACTAAAGCTGTGGACATTGGAAGTTCCCAGGTACCTTACTTATTTCAAGATGTTTCATAATCCGTTTGTGAGTAATTTACTTGCACGTCTTAACACATCAGATGGTACTAAAGTTAACGTACCTGTTAGGTGAGTCCGTCTCCTCTGGCTTGTGAGTTACATCAGATGGCATTTGATATATAGCCTTCAGATCGCCGCGGGATATCGGGTAAAGGTATGACCTAAAACATGGGCAAAAACGGCCCATTTGGATTGAATTTCGTGAATAGGAAGGACTATAAGGATAACAAGAGTGGTTCTTCTTTTGAAAATCTCCAAAACGAATCCCGTCATAGCTTCAATTTCGATCCGACAAATACTCATTGACGATACATGGATTTTCTCCATTATCGCACCAACGGCCAAGTATGTTGCTTATGCTTGAAAAATGTTATATGTGCTGTGGATGTTATTACACAATGGTTTATTATTCTCTTGAACACTTGACGAACTCTGACAGCCCCGAAACCCACCTAATTCCTTTCAGCATCGAAAAATACCTGTAAACCAAACGAAACATGACCTGACTACAACAGAACGACTACGAACTAAATATGCCAGGTGCCTGGAAGCAATTGGCACGACGTTGCGAGTCGAGCTGTAGAGTAAGAGTTCTTTCAATTAGTAGACTTTGGCTCTCTATAATTACTGTAATTTCACTATTGACGGCTGACGGACATAGCAGATTTATAGTCCTGATGTCTTTAAACGCAAAGTATCAAATTTGTTGTTGGTGGGGGGGGGGGTGTTGTAAAAAACTTTTCCTGACCGGACACAAAGGGTTATTCTGAATGAACAATAAACCAAAAACGGTGTTACTCGAATTTATTGAAAGTCGACAACCGTAGTAACAGTTGATTGACAGTCGGTCCGTTTTGTTGTTGATTTTTTCTCGTATAGGCAATTACGTAGGCACTTTCGATGGTGTCACCTATTGTATCGAGCACGTCCAAGAATGTGACTTTGTCGCTCAATGTTCAAGTGTTCTCGATGTCATTTCTCAGCTAAATAAGAGCTCGGTCCGGAAATCTACGTGGATTCGTACTACTTGAAAATTTCCGCTTAATAATTGACAGGATTCTCCCCCGTCAGGCCAACTCATATCGCACATTCTATAGAACGTAGGGGATCATTTATGTCTTTCTTTCTCTTTATAAATTCTATTTAACCCCAATGGTTTGGCCGTTTTTCTCAAAAACCGCTACATTGTTATTATTGTCCAATTATGATTGTCCCTTTCGGGAAATGAACCCGGTTGCGCTAGTCTCTCACAAATCCTGAGGAACGCCTGGTATCTCCTGCAATCCTCTTCTATGATATTTATCCTTAGGAGTAGTTGTACTGAAAACCAAAAATCTTGGGAATACCCCTGTCCACACCGAGTGTGTCGCGCATACCAATGTGTTTTTACTTTCCTTGGCTCTACGAAGTAGAAAGGAAAGTTATGTAATCGGCTGAAAAAAAATTTTGATTTTGAGTTCTTGATGTCTAGCCTTCAGATCATTACGTTTCAGACCCTCCTGAGTCCGAAAAATACTATTTGGGAAAATGGTCGGTGTGTATGTGAACGATTTTTAGAGAAAACCACCGAACCATATCAGCTCAAACTTCATATCTCGCCCGCAAGTTATCATTGGACGCCAAAATGAGGGTATGAGCAAAATCCACCGAAAGTTAACTATAGTCATCATAGTGATCAAAACACAAAATTTTTTTCTCAAAAACGGCTCTAACGATTTTGATTAAATTTTTTATATTGATAGCTCCCAATATGGCAATCACACCATAAAATTCCCATTCAGGGAAAATGACAAGAGCAGCACAATAAATAATCAAAATTTTCGACGAAAAGCTCTTTTAGCGCAGTGTTTTCCTTATAAACTACGCTGGAATGTTAGTAGAAAGTTAAAGAATATCAGTATTGTAGTCCAATCCAATACCTAAAGTGTGAGTGTTTAAAAACGCTCATGAGGTACATATAGCTCACTTCAGAAATTCCTGAATTTCAACTACCGCCGTTTCGCTTACTACCAGGTCTAACAGTTATTACCCAATAACTCTGCAAAAGTTATTACTATCCTCCTTCAAAAAATTCGTGTTTACAGCCTCATTTATTATCTGTGTAAAAATTGCTCAATAATGGTCCTATAATGAGTATGAGCAGCACAATAAATTCCGGAGCTGTAAGCGCTACCGCTTCCTGCTGCTGTAACGTGTCGTTTGACCAAGTTCAAAGGAACTGAGTGATAAATGAATTGATTAAGTAGAATTAGCCATGTACGAAGTGAATTGTTGTAGAGCTAAGGAAAGTTGTGTGTTGCAACGCACCAGATATTTTTTTCATTTTGCAGTGTCCCACGATAATTTCCATTACCTGTCTCAAGTCCTTCCTCGCATCGTCAGAAGGCGCCTGGTCCTGAAATTACACATTTCGAGCGTCTCACTCGCAGAGCGTTCCGAACAGTCATATTTATCCCACTGGCGTATCCTCTCACTGTCCACAATGAATCGGTCGTCGTACAGATAAACAGTAGACAAACAGGATGGCCAGATGACATGCTCTCTCATGTCCGCTTGCCTCTTTATGCCCACCAGCTGTATCCTCACTAGTTTTGACGTTATGCAGTAGTTGAAGGAGGCCCAAGTATTAGTCGGCATTCAAAGGCTCAGGAATAGCAATATAAATCTCTACTTGAAACCCCGTTGGAGCAACGTACGTCCTCATGATACCACGACTAGTCTGTGACACCTCGAAGTTATACTGTTGAATAACTATTTTAATAGTTTAGATGCATGATGTAGTTCAAGTGCTACAGTCCCCTGTCGTTAATCTTGTTCACTACTATTTCTGTCGCCTGTATTCGATTCCTCTTTATTAAACCAAACAAGAAGCAAAGCAAATAACTGGCATAATTACATGTTAAGCACTGTCAGTTTCCTTATAGAACGCTGTGTTAATTTCACAAAAAATAAGATTAGATTAATTGGTGTAGCTATAATAATCGTCGAATGTTAGAGGGGCTGAGAATAGTTGTGTTAGTCCCGCCATGTATAAGATTTGGTTTTTTCCCTGTAGGAAAGTTTGTGTTTTTGTATCATCATTATTCTCACGCGTTACTCCATTCCTAGTTTTTTTGTATAGATTTGTTAAGTTGTCCAGCAGTCAACTCACCCCTTGTTCCTCACATGTCGGTCCTGCACACTCGGGAATAACCTGTTTTTCTTTCCATTGTGCCTCTTCCGCATCCTCACCTTCTTATCGCTTTTTCTACGAACTTCCCCCTTCAGCTGACCGACTTCATCCTCGAACCCTTTTCTTTCCTGCCGGTTTTTACGTCCGAAGATGAAAACGGGTCGTATTGTTCCCACCCTACGACGTCGCCAGGGCAACGGCTTTTCTTCCCGAATTCCTTCGAGGAATATATTCAAGAGCCCCGTCGTCCAGAGCCGAATTGCTTTTCGAACGATCGGCTCGGAAGTGAAAAAACGGGTGTTTAACAGAGTGACTTGTTTTGGGTTGAATATGGTATCACGTTACAAGGAACAAGGGCGGGTGGAAATAAAAATTAAAACTTGGAGTGCATCTTATAGCGTGAGAGCTGATTCTTCTTTATCTACGTCTATCGCTCAATTTATGTGTCATTTGCATTTAATACAGTCCATTTTAATTTAAAGACAGTTACTTCCCTTCTGATATTCATTATTTCTTATTGAAGATCACTTTTTTGTTCGCCCATCTATATCTGAACACTAGATTCTGGCACTAGCTTGTAGTATCAATTTAATCGCAGTAATACTTCTTCTTGAGTTGTAGTAGTAGGACGTAGTAATTCAACTTAGATATTTACTAGTAAATCATGTGGTTTTCTTGGCACTCAATCTATTGCGATGATGAACGTATTTGCTAAATTCGTACGTGGACACGATGAATGAAGAATTCCTAAGTTCAGGGAGCAAAAAAAATTTAGATATGCGTGACAATTCAACTGAGGGGGAAATGAGTGGTTTCGGGATTGCAGACTTTCTGGTTGGGCGATTGAAAGTTACGGTAACGGTGAAGAATTATCGTAGTGTTTGCGGAGCAAGTCTGTTGGATCATATAGGGCCTTTCTTGAAATAACCGATGTCGACGTGGGGGAAACTTCGGGATCTTCAATTTCCTCGCCATTTAATGCATTGATGAGTGAAATTATACCGAATGAATGAGTGAGGGCCATTAGGCCCTTTCTTCCATTCTCCCTGGAATACTAGCAATACAGCATTTCCTCAGCTTTTTCGGCTCATACATAAATTTCAATAGTTTTCTCATAGAAAACGTAATGTACTCGCTAACTCGCGTCCGAAATAACTACTAATTAGTCCCGTCCATATCAGATAAATTACATTCTTGCAAAATAAATTACTTCCATTCCAAATAAATAAATAAAACTAACATGGTGTGTCTACCCAGTCACACACCGTTCATACCAGCTGGTTGAGGTGGGCGAAAAACCTCAACCAGCCAACAGCCCACTCTCCTACGGACCTCTTCTGGACTCGACATGCAGAGCGTTGGACGGTGGAGGTTCTGAGGCGGCTTCTGAAATTTAACGGAAAGGCGAAAGAACTCATAGTATCATATAAATCAATAAAAAAGATCCTTCAATACTGTATACTGAGGCACATAAACGCATACATCCCTCCCCTTCTTGGTCTAAGGCCTTTACTCACTAAACATCCAAATAGTTACTACTTAGGAAAACTACAAGTACCACATGAAGTTCAACTACTAAGAAAAATTAATAAAAACGTACAGTACATTTAACAGTTACTACTCCTCTCCACCAACAGTTTATTTCGAAAGTTGTTTATGCATACATCTGTTTTAATCGTAAACCGAACAATTCCCTATATACATTGTAAAAACGTGCTCCTTGGACGGCAAACGATCGGTTACATAAACATCAAATCTCCAACATTCCTTGTGATATTCGAATGCACATCCCGCGTTAGACAAAACTCAAGTATCTCGGTTCCCTGAATTTCAACACTTTGAAAACCATAACAGCAATTGCCAGCTTTGTCTTATGCACTGAGTGCGTTGACCAGTGGTGGAGCATGGAAGTACACGAAGATCATTTGAAATCTCACCCACATTGACCCATATTTTTCTGCTAAGATATTTTCGATGTTCAACTGTAAATTATAAAACAAAATATGAGTAATAGCTCGGGATTTGACTGCGTAAATTATTTGGACTGTGTTAAATGACAAGGAAAGAGCAACAAATAGAGAATGAATCCAATAGACATGGACAACATCGTGTAGGGATAATACAAAAGACGTGTTCCAGGTGTTCAAAATAAACTGAAGTTGAAGTGGTATAGAGTTGGCTGGATCAATCTGAATTCCAATTATAAAGCTCGGAAATGGCGCCTAAGGTGATCACAAACAGCAAGCGGTCGCAGTCAGTAAAGCAGAGATGAATGAGTTAAGTTGCTAGAGAGCAGGTATTACCGGGTAACCGAAGATCACCGAAAGGCGCAGGGTCCGGCCACCTATTTAGCGTTAACACAGAGGGATGAAACAAGAAACGGTTCAGCTGCTGGCGTTGCGGGTTAAGGGGAAAATGGATCATAACGCTCTAAGAGTGCGAATCCAACACCTTATTCTCTTGCACTTTGTGAGTTTATGAGAAGCAATTCCGTAGGGTTCTGCGGGAATCGTTGTTATTCTTATTTTAATCATACAATAATGTCCTACTTGGCTGCCAAGAAATACGAATTCTGTCGACACTAACTTGTAGAACGGTCTAGTGAATTCTGCCCATTTTGTAGGAAACTGCATTCCTTCATGATCGGACACGTGGTCGGCAAACTTATCTGCCAAAGACCCAAATATGTAATTGTAAAAAATAGTTTGATATCTAGTGAAGCATCTATATAAACACTACTTAATGCGAAGAATGTTCTTGCACCTCCTTTGAAAGTATGCTCAAGTTTTTGTAGGTTGTTTTCAATTTTAGTCACATTTCTAGGTTCTCATCTATGAGACGACTTTCCTAGTTTATTTTTAATGAGATTCATACTTGAAAAATATGAACAATGAATACGTTGAGCTGAAACAGGAAAGAACAGCAAACGCGTAGAGGATATTTGAGCCACACTCGAGAGGATCGGATTAAGCGGAAGTTGTCGGGGGCATAGGCAGCTGTTTGACCCTCAAAACCGCTCAGTCGCGCGGGACATAGTTTCTCAGCGCCGGGTTGTATTACCTTAGACTTACGTCGTAGAAAGGGAGTTATGTAGTGGGCTGAATAAAAAAACGTTTTGAGAAAATGTTGTGTGTGTGTGTGTGTGTGTGTGTGTGTGTGTGTGTGTGTGTGTGTGTGCGAAGACGATTTTCAGCCTGCAGACGCCAAAATAAAAGCAAAATGGGTCTAAAACTATAGTTTTCATAGCGATCAAAACACACATTCTTATAAAACAGCTGTAACGATTTTTATTACATTTTTGTAGGGGTTACTGAAAATGACGGAAGCGTTACGATAAATTATGAAAAATCTAAATTTAGTGCAATCTATCATAAAATATCGCTCACGTGGCGTTAGAGTTCAGATAAAAAAGTCAGAGTGGCAGTTCAATAAATTGTTTTTACGATGAACGTTGAATGAAGGTTTGGATGAAGATAGTCGTGCTCGACCTCAGAAATCCGGTAATTTAAACGTACGTCGTAGTATCATTCATTCCTGAACGGGTCGATAATTTTATCTAATTTAGAGCCGATCGATGGTGTCGTTAAGTATTATTATTTATTCTTGAGGTGGGGTATTTCTGTCAGTAATATTGTGACGGGCCCGATGAGGATTCATTACTATCAGGCGGTAGGGGCCCACGATACCGTAGAGCGGGGATTTGATTCGACTGACATCGAGATGGAACCTATTGAAGGGTTTTGCCGGAAGTAGGTTTTGGTTCTGTTTTTCCCCGTGAATTTACTCCTGCGTATTGTGAACGAACTCGGAACCGTTTAGCGCATTACTTTAGGTGCGACTTTACACCTCTGTGCGATGAGAGCTCTGCTTTCTTGTCCTCTTCAACTTCAGGAGAACTAGCATCGTGCTGTGGTTCCCATACATCCTCCCATGCTGCCTACCGGGTTGGAAGGTTCAGGAGCGGACCTTCCCTCGTCCCTGCAAGGTACAGGACCCTGATCAGCAAGCTCCATTCTCTTCTGGCTGATCACTACCCGGGCAATTTGGGCAATGTGCCTTCAATTCTCCTGGAAGTCAACACGGTGCGGAGCATGCCCACCTTTGGCACGAAAAGATGGCATAGGAAGCGTCATCCTCATTTGAACTTCAGTGCAGGTAGTTTGAACCTGTAGCCTTACTAATTCAGTGCAAGCACGCCCTAAACGCTCCATTTCCTTTAAGAAACACTGTGGCGCTGTCCTAGCCACGAATCAAGTGCTGGAATCAGCTGCCTGGTCTACTGCCTCGTCTCGGCCGTATCCCACTTGTCTCTCTACCTCCAAAGAGGCACAGATCTTTTATCCTGGTGTCCGTACTCTGGCTGATAGGTACAGGCAGCTCTTTCCACGCGGCTGCCAGAAGGTGGATTGAGATATCACCAGCTACCCCCAACACTGCCTCCTGAGATACGGTGCGGAACGTCCGCTTCCTGCAGTAAGCAATGCTCAGTGTACAACACTCTGGTGTGAATAGGTCAAGTTACCTTCAAACCAAGGGTTTCCAGCTGCTGTGTGTTATTTTGTGAGAAATATCGTTTGCGAGACCTTGCCGATGGTTCGGAGGAGCAAATCAAGTTTAAATCATCTCAACGTCCACCCCCCTCCTCCCATTCCCCTTTCTACATCCCTTTCGAGTCACAAATTCCCTCGATGTAACTCGCGCATCCCTCGACTGTTCCACTTTGTGAGTTACAAATTGTGGGAGCGAAGCAGTAGCCTGAGCTTCCAAAAGGGCGACGGAGGGTAAGTCCTTCCCCCCTCTTCTTCCTTTTCATCTATCTTCCTCTTAATGCATCCATTCCTAATCCATTAGCCCTTCCCCTTTCCTCCGCTACCCCCTTTCACCATCTTCTCATCCCATATAACACTTCGTCCTCTCTTCTTACCTTACGAGCCTGGCACAGCTAGGAACAGCCCTTCCCTGTTCCCCTCTCCCTCCATTCCTCACCACTCCCATTTTGCTCTCCTCAGATCCTCCTAATTGATCAGGTGTCGTCTCCTACTCTCCCTCTCTCTCACTCTCCTCCAACTCCTTCCTCTTCCACCACCACTTTCGCTACTTTCACCCGAATTTGAATATGTATCACCGTAGCACTCAACTCGACTACAGTTCTCTTCACATGAAATTTGTAATACAAAGGAGTGGTAGTGGCGGCGGTGGAAGTTGAGGGGGGATCCGATATTCAACAGGGAATCAGTCGAGGAAATGAATAATCGCTCGGTTCGAAACACCACTTTGAAAGCACGGACTTTGTGTTTTCGCTTGTTCCAGGTTTGTTGACTAATCTTATCGTCGCTCTGAATCATTGATTCCATTTGACATTTCAAACACCAACGTTGGCTCAATGTGGAAAAAAGAGTTGTGTTCACTTCTGTCTACGTATAAACTTCCACACTTGTTCTCTTTCCACGTGAAAAGAAAATATCGCGAATGATCTGAGAGCGTTCCTCAACCCCCGCAAATTAGACGATATTTCGTATTTAGGGGCATCTTCGTTCAACGCCTTTCCACGGAAACGTTTAGGAAGAACCTTAGTGGTCACTAGTCAGGTGGAAGCACCCTGCTAGTTCGATCAAAATCATTATAGTCGTTTTCGAGAATAATAGAAAAACTATCACTCAACGGCGGGCAAATCTTCTTTTTGATGTATCGGGTTTCATATCCTCGCCCTATGGATGGGAACGTAAATAGTTGCTGAAAAGAAAATGGACACAGGTCGGTGAATGATACTATGCCAGGTTGGAGGACAACACGAATTTTGGTATACTTGTACTCATATTCTGGTTAGGTGTGATAACCGGAACTTTATTCTTCGTAGGCCCTTATATTCGCTCGCCGATTTTTCACAAAAGCCACGTATAAAAAACAGAAATCATGTATGGATCAGTAGGAAATACTTTTTGAAAGCTTAATTTGTAATCGTTGTTTTTGAGAAAAATCGAAGAGATTGATGAAATTGGTTCAATTGTTTTCGAAGGAGAATCGGGAGCTTGAAAGTTAGCGGAAATAATCGTCACTTTTCCACCAATCGGAGCGAAAAAATTTGTCTTTAGAAATTCTACCATAGTAACCCGAGGATTTAGAGAACTCGTGGCAGACCTAATTACGGCGTGAATCGAGTAACATAAGGCCGGCGTCTGGCAAGATCAAAAATGACGGGTGGGATAGCAGACTGGCGAAGACAGGTTAGTGGTTGATAAAAGTTGGCTTTGGCGGGGGAGTGTTGCTGGTTGACGACGTAGTTCACCAGAAAGCCTTATAAGTATATTGTTTGGGTTTTCTCCCGGAAACTATAATCCAACTGCTTAACAGTGTGTTGGGACCAACAACGCACACGTGCTAAATCAGTGAATTTATGTAGTGTTATGGAATACAACTCGCTCGAACAAGTTGTTTACTGAATTCCACTGCAATAACTCATGGTTGCTTTAGCGTGTTGTGGTGAGCGATTGCCATAATCTTTCATGTTATTGGAGAAGAGAAGCAGCTCCACTACGTTATTACGTGGCAAACCCCGTCCTGCCTTGAAAAGGCATGGCTTGACTTTTACGGGTGCTTGCGTGATTTAGGCTGAACGCAAGAAGACATATTTTCAATTTCTGCGGTTTTCAAGGTGAGATTTACCGAACGGTGATAAGGAACAGAAACGTAGCCGGAAGGACGAGGTCATGAAAAGGGAAGTCTCTCCGGCGGTCAGGCGAGCGGTGAGAGGTGAAGAGACTCGTCCAAGGTCAAGGAGGCTCTCGAGCGAGGCCGAGCGATCGTACCTTAACTAATGTGAAAATCTGTTCGCTCCACGACGAATCTTCCCCTGCGGCTTCCAACTCTTCGTGAAGGTACTTACCTCCTCCTGGTGACTACCATTGTCGCTACGTTGCCAGTCATGACCACATCCAGACTTGAGGAAGTTCTTTGTTTCCGAATCGGCAGCTGATTCTTTCAGTTTTCCTCCCAACGAGGTCCATGTGCCCAGTTTTCTATAGCATTTTCCTCTCTAGTGTGAAAGGCAGGGAAGGAGGGGCACTTCATGTTTCGTACCTCCACTTACACGTTTGAACCTCATTTGATTTCTAAATTTCGGTCTTATTCTCAACCGAAAAGAAATTTCGCCATTTTAACTCTGCTTAGCCCAATTCCCGTGAATTTTTTAGTTGATGTATTTCATATGATACCATACTCCCGGCCTCGTTAATAATAATTATGATACCATACCATAACTCCGCTTTGATTCTAATGCAGCCCATTTCGCTCAAACGGGTATGGAAACTCTAAATACGAGAGCATTGACAATTACGCATGTGGGAATTGTAAACTCGGTGAACGAAAGTATTAAAACGGAACTCTTTTATTTAACATCAAATCCGACATTCACCATTTGCGAACTGCCCCTAGCAATCTTCTAACTCCGCGTCGTCACCTCGGTATTTCTTTCATTATGTCAAGATATCATCACTAATGAAGAATCCTACAACGCACGTAACAGACGAACAGAACGTCGACTACTACTACCTGAAGGTGAGAGGAGCCCTTCGTGTGGCACCCCCCCCCCCTTCCCGTTAGGGATTTACTGAGCAGCTAATGGTGCTTGAGTACGTGGAATAAATTGAACAGAATAAATTGATGCAGTTTCAGTAGATAGTGGAGTTGGTGGTGACCAGGATCATCATTCCATCACATATATGTTACTGTTCGACCCATCATTCAACGTCGCTTCTGCGTTCATAACAATTATCTATATCCAATATCATCTTGGCTTGTGTAGCCTTCAGGAAAGCTGACAATATTAGTGGTTTCTGGATAGATATGCAGTCCCAATCTCTTTATAATGAGCTCTCTATGTGTTGATTGTTACAACATACGCCTGTCGTCTGACTCCTGTTCAAGATGCCTAAGTGGCTGTAGCGTTGTTGCGTTCACTCACCCCTGAGTTAGTTCTTGTTCGTGATACAACTTCGCTAACCCACACCACCCTGATTCGGTAGCTATCACCAGATACAGTATGTCACCCGCCCGAAGTAATTTCGAATTTCATGGAGGCTTTCGCCAAACATTTATTTCGCGCTTGGCGCCAATCCGTTTAGGCTGATACTTAACGACGCGTAATTGGGCGGCGATTAGCTGTTTACGGCAAAATCCCGTCATTTCGAGGAGGTCATTCCCTCGGCAGGACAAAATAAAAGGGTCGGATTAAAAGTTTTATAGAGCGGACTTTAGCGGGATAATGGGCGAGAGAGAGGAACCCCATTAAAAAACGGCCCAGTGCCCTCGACCGAAGCGAAGGGTTGGCTATGGCAAGGCAGGGGCAGGGGCAAGGCCTGTTGAATGTGGAGCCTCCTCTTCGCCGCCTGTTGAATGGTCCTCCGGCCGACTGTTGCGTGTCTGCACTGGCCTATCTTCTCCTCGGTTGATAAACCTAATAAGAGAGTGGAACAAATACGTTCAATTTAGGTGAGGAAGACATGGGGTCGCATAGGGAGAACTAGTTCGCCTTATTTGGTTTAATTAACCTCATGGGGAGTATAATGGGGAGTTCTAATGATAACTCTGAACATTAGACTGTAATGAACACAAGGAATAAGGATGTCGCCATAAAAAGTACAATAAAATTGCCCTGTATTCTGGGCTCATATGTCTTAGTTAGGTCACGAAGTTTCTCTAGTTCTGGGATGAGGCATCAGTCACTCGGATCGAGTTTCCCTCCCAGGTTTCAGGCAGAAGACTCACCATATTGAACTCACTCAGAATGAACGTGGTACGCTATCCTTTAGGTCCTTCTGTAACTCACCACAGTTTGGAATTGCATTTAAGCAGGTTACCCGCATTTTCATAAACCTGCTGTGGAACTTGGTCATCCTTGGCTTTCCAGCGAACCCTTTCTTTGATTTCCTGTCATTGGATATCCCCCCCCCCCCTAACAACTCTGGCAACTGACTAGTGGCAATATCTCACATGACTCGTTTGTTTTTTGTCGAGTAAAGCATTGATCAGAGTAAAGAAGAGAATCTTCACAGGTGAGTTAAGGTCACTTCTCCTTTCAACATTAGTGACAGCTCATGTCCCGCACTTTTGGCTTTGTGGGGGAGACACCCATATATGGGGCAATGGTTTCTGACCGGTAATAATTTTTACCGCACCATGTCGTGGTGTAAACCATTGCTGAATCCCTACAATAGGCTTCCTAGCCTGGAATGACCTTCGACTCACTAGTTACCGTTTTCCTTGCCAGGCGTGGGGAGTCGGACTGGGCACTTCCTCCTTCCCTGCTGCAAGGTGTATTACTGGTTGTGAAAACTGTGCCCTCCCACCCATACATCCACCTTATTATCTAGTTCAAGATTGACTATAGAGAGTGGCTAGGCTCGACATCTGTAGGGCGGATGTGTGCAGTCTACAACTTACCTGAGTCAGCAACGTTGCTGCCGCTGAACGTAGAAGGCTTTCCGGGTCAACATTGGGAGGAGTGTTGTGGAGTACTACTAGCAAAAATACCTTGCATGTAAGTTAAGCATACCTCTGCTCGTGCTCAATCCTGATAAGGAGCCCAGGCAGGCCTATCTATCTGCGCTAGACAAGGACTTTCAGAGGGCATTTAGAAATGCCGTGAATGAAAGTGACTACTCCAGGATCGCCCATGCATTCATAACTCAATTGAGGATGGAAATGTAGTTGACAATGTCTGAAAGAATATTGAACGCCTGGGCGGGAGATGATCGTTTGCTGGCCCAAAGGTGGAGAAAACATTCTTTTCAGCGACAGGAGAATGCTGGGAACTCAAGGGAAAAATGAGGAGATAACAATTAGACCCGGAACAAAGGGGGGACGCTCCAGAGCCGTAATTACTAGGGTTTAAAAACAAAAACATCCACCTCTCCAGAGACCCTTTCCACGTCCTGTGGCACTGAAGGAGATTCCTTTGCTCTCCCCAGTCCCAACTCCATCGTCTCAGCTGTGTGAATGCTTTTTCTCAATCCAATCCAATTCCTCTCCAAGAACGTCGCTCTCAGTTTCCTCATTACAGAGAGTCCCTTTTCTATTCGAGCCACTAGGCTCTGCCCTCCAGTTCCGCACTGTTGCGCAATTTCCCCTCGTGCCTCACCATTTTTCGTCACATTGATTCCTTTTCATTTACAACCTGCCGTCCGTTGGTCACCGACATGCACCTCGTTGGTAGATATGCTTTCAAATCATATCCGTTTGACACACCAATCATATCAAAACCGGCTGTTCTCGGGTCAAAGAACATCCCCCCCCCCCGAGTTACAACGAAACATTAGCAGTTCACATTGGCAGTATCTTCTAAACAGACCCAATGACCCCAGTGTACCTTGCCTCTCTCCCCTCGACTCGACATGAACATTATTTATAATTTCGTCGTTCTCTTGCAATCATCGAATCGTTCGCCACGCCTGTCGCCTCGTTCCCTAATTCAATCTAATTTTGGAGGAAATACCTCAGTTAGAGTTTTCTGTTATAGGAAACATCTTTTTATCTCCTCTCTATGTGCTCGCATTATAATATCTCAGCTGCGTTGGTAATGAGGTCCCTGCACCAGTAGTTCTCCTATATTCAGCACTCAACTTGTCTCATTTGTTTTGAGCAATATCAATTAAAAGAAATTTGCTACCTCATGATCCTCACTTTGTCACACACACAGTGACATTACGAAAAAGAGAAAGGGCTGGAAGAGACGTCATCCCTTTACACTTTATTTTGATGTTAATAAGCTAAGTACGTTGAATGGACCACACATTCATTGCGTACTACTCATCGTTGGAATTAGCACACGCAAGAGCCCTGTTGTCTTCCTATTATTAATACGAAGCTCAAACTCAATGCCTACTTCCAAATGTCGCAGTTTTCATGTGTACTACTTATATCTCTACTCAGCGCTAATAACCACGTAATATTTATTGTTGATAGGTGAAATGGTTTGAGGTACCAAGTTTACTGATATTCGGCAACACTCCACGCGTGTAATTACTACTTATAACGTTTTGATTTTCTCTAATTGTCTTCTATTCTATTTTTCGTTGTGGATAGGCCGAACGGTTGGAATTTAATGGGGGTGAGTGTACACGTAACGGGTAATTAACAACCCTAGGACAGTATCGGGTTTTAGGGGTCAGTGCTAACCACCACAATGTTTCTCGTCGTCGATAGTTGCCGCGGATGTGTAGGATGTATTACGTTTGTGGATAGAAATGGGACCAAGCTTTGTTATGGTAGAGTGCGAGTGGGTAACAGCCTCACATGAAATCACACTCTCCACCCTGCGCTATAAACAAGAAACCATGTGATGCTTCACTGCAGTTCCTACAACATTGAGCGACGGTTGTTGAAGAATAGCAAAACCTAAGTACAGTTTGTGAACAACATTATGACGAAGAAACGTGGCCACAGTTGATCTGTACCTTTGAGACTCTCCACCCAAGTAGAGTAGTTACATCAAGTGGGAAACCTGATTAAGAACTCCTCCCAGATCGTATGGGATTCCCCAGATTCACACCTCAACACGGTAACACTCGGGCGACAGCTCTCCACTGGGAGACTGGCTAAATTACAACATGCCGCTCCTCCTTCATCCCTCGTATGAGATTAGTAAAACCAAGCTTCGCGGAGGTAGTGCATATCAGTGGAATCAAGCGAAGAATGAGCTTTTAATGAGCTGTATGGTTCATCCTTCGGTATCCTCACATTTTATTATGGTGCATTGGCAAATCTGTGGTAGCAATGATCATTCCTATAGTGAGCGTTTCCTGAATGCCTGGTTTTGATGCAACATGTCTGTGCTAAAACTTGAGTCTAGTTCACGTGAAATTGGTCGCTAAGTTTGGTTGCCTTTCATCTTCGTTGCTAGTTAATGAGCTCGTGGGTGGAGCAGCTTATCTACTTTGACTAGCTTACTGCGACTTTGTTGTCATCTTGTGTATATTCAGGTAATCAGATATCCGATTACTGTCCCCCTATTGTATAATGAAATGTCTAATGTAATCCTATAGTGCTCCGAATCAGCTTCGCTAGTTTCCCTCATTTCCCGTTCCGTAATTACCTCGGCCAACTCATCTTCCTCGTTAACTACCAACTACAACAACTCAGCGCCCTCCCTCTGACACACAACAGGTAGACCCAGATCAATACGCTTCGTCCAACAAACCTCCCTCCGGCTCTTCATCCTCACAGTCTTCACCCTCTTTCTTCTTTGTTTCTCTTCTTCTTTCCAAAGAAGAGAAATTTCCCCCTGTTTTGTAATTTTCGCCTTTTTTTGCTTCCTTCTTGGCCCCTCCAGATTATTTATTCGCCTGAAGAATATTGAAGTGGTTGGCTAGTGAGGGTGGTGGAAGAGGAAAGATTGCTTTGGCACGCAGCTAATGGCGGTGGGTGCTGGTGGCAAGGTGTGGTCTGGATACCTTCACTAAAACCTCGTTTACATAACTGAAATGAACCTCGCTTTGTCTCGGAGCGGACAACTTCTTCTTTTCAATCTCTTCGGCCATTGCTGTTTCAGACTGGAGGGTTTCAAGCTTACGCCGAACCGAACACGATTTAGGGGACAACTGTCGGAGATGTTCTGAATTTTATTAATATCATAAATTTGAATCGAATGTCCGTGTGGGGTGGTCCTGGATCCTGGTTCGCACTTGCTCTCACTCAGTTCCCAGTTTACCGTGAAGTCCAATTACATTCAGAAATAATCGTTATTATATTCTGACTTGTGCTCTCTGGGACGATATAATGTGACGATTTACTTGAGTGTTAGAGAGTTGAGGTTTCTAAACGGTGTATAACGACGGGTGGTGAAATAAGAATAAGATAAGAAGTGATAAGAGGTCAACTACTGAAAAGTTGTGAGTAGTTTCTATTTATACAGTGGACACATCGAGATGGTAAAACTTGATGATATTGAAGTCACTGGAAACTTCGGAGAGTTGCCGTGCCCAGTCAGGGCAAAAGGACGATTGTTCGCTAGTTTGGTTTTTCAGGGTGCTGTACTGTAGCGAAACGAAGATGAGGTGTTGTGGTGGGTAGAGTGAGAGAGGTTGGGAAACGTGAAGCCATTGAGTTAATTTAAAGCGTGAAGCTTTCGGAGGTACTGTTGATCATAGTCTGTAAAAGTGGACATGGTCTCTTCTTCGGGTGACTTGACGCTCCCTCCCTCCTTGCAGAGATTAGTCTGCAAGTTCTGAACCAAATATAATTAGTGTTGTCTTACCTTTTTCTTCTCTACTCTGCCAATACGTCATTTCCTTTTCCCCCATCTCTACCCGCTGTCTATCTCCCCAATTTGACTTCCTTCTCAGTTGCCATCCTTCCTTCAGCGCCCTCCTGATTATCACCCTCAACTCCACTTGTTTCGGCATCCCCTCACCCCTCCTGTACCGTGGAGGGCATATTGAGTACAGTGTGTGTTGTGTGAGCTACCACTGTTATTGTCCCGTTATCTGTAGATAAATAACCATTCACGCTCTCAGTGTCTGATCAGAATGAATGTTAATTTCATCTTTTGGCCAAATGTACTCTACCTCCCCCCCCCCCCCCGTATCGTCTCTGTGAATCTTCTGAAGTGGGTTTTGGTGCGACTGACTCTAGATGTCTCCCCCTAAATTCCACTGTACGTTACAATTATCATCGGTATCATCGCGAATCGAGAGGCATCTAGTTGATTTTCACTTATACTTCACCGTCACAGGAAATGAATTTAACGTGACGTTGCTCCGCAGTTTTAGATCTTTCGCGCAGGTTTCGCACACCCACCTCAGCATTTACAGTAATGGTTTGAATCGTTGAATGACAGCGTGACGCTTCTGACTTGATCTACATGGATGTGTAACATGGACAAGGCTATTTTACTTTGTATCCACCATGTTGGTCGAGGCGTCTTTATTGTCCTTTTACACCAGTGGGATGGAAGTCCGGATGCGCGGCAGATGTGCCCTTAAGCAGTGGGCGGAAGCTTAGGGAACCTTTGCTGCGGCCTAAAGGAGGGGGCCTTCCAAACCTCAGGGAGGGCAGAAAGTCCCAACTGCCTTGTCCTGGGAGGAGGAGAAGCTGTAAGTGCCATCGAAAGGGTTGCTTGACTCAAACATGGTACCAAAGGAATGCACATAATGCGGCCTTGCGCCGGTGCATTATGGGTTAGAGTGGCCTACGCAGGACTAGGTAGGTGGAACGAAGCAATCCAACTCCTACCCAGGGCTAGGCCTGACAATGCTGGAAAATGCGCTTGCTCTGCGGAGATCGTAGTGGTCGTGGAGTCGCTGAAGGGTAGCCGCCATCCCATCCCTTCCTTGGTTTTTAAACTGCGAAGTCTGAGGGAAGTGGAGGCCACCCAGTCGGAACTCCCACAGACATCCCCAGGCGCAGAATTGGAACAGTCCTTTTACACCTTGACCAGGGGGAGGTTGGATGTTGTTTCGTACTTCAGAAGGAGTTACCGTTACCTTGGTCATCGATTTATTCTAGCAGGATTTTTTGCAAACTGAATACACAAACTTACTCTGTAAACATGATTTTTGGCTTCGAGAGCTAACCTAATAGTTAACTAGGCAATATTAATTACAATAATTATGAATATTGAAATTCTGTATTGGTGATTGTACCAAACCCTTCAATCATCACCCAACCCTTGACTTTCCTCGGACGCAGTCGCCAGAACAATTTCAGGGCGTGGGGGAGGAAAATGCGAAAAGAAAAATATGGCGAGAAGGTGCAACAAGAAGATAAAAGAGAATAGGCGGAAAACGGGAAATAATTATGAATGGTAATTCGCTTAGAAAGTGGAAGGTGAAGGAGAAAGAGCGAAGGGTTCATTTCCCGAGGGCGCAAATCTCCCCCACCAACAGTTTTCTTCCAAGTAAAGTAAAAAGCGGAGGAAATGGAAAAAAGAAAATCGCCTTAATTGACCGAGTCAGTTTTTTTTGTACCAAGGAAACTCTTTCTCGACCCCGACCACTACAAGTCCTTCGCTACAAAGCGACCCACTACTCATTTCCTACGGCGCTCGAAGGTAGAGATAATGCAATTTTTTTTTCAAACTTCCAATCGAATTTTTAAATGGAATTCAATTGAACTTCATAAAGCGAAAAAGTCACAGGAAGTTAATTATTCATCAACCACAATTAATACTCAAACCTCTCAAAACCTGATGAAAACCGAAGGCATAAATGTGAAAAATGTGGCAACTCAGCAAACCTAATTGCGATCAGAAGTAAGTTCTAAGAAAAGATCTTGCGCGATGTTCTGTCGGACTAAGAAAAACGCGATTAGCTCTCATTTCTTCGTGGTGGTGCGATAATGTCAGCGGTTCTCACATAGTGGACGGCCTAATGAGGCGGTGTCGCTGCTATTGATTACCGATTCAACATCATTCGTTTTGACAGAAAATTCATACAGTCACGAGTTGATAATAACACAACAGAAATTTACTCGGGCACGTGAAAGATGTTGGCCCATTGATAAGAATTGAGTTTAACTTTTCTAAACGTAGATAATAAATCGATAAATGAACGTCCTCCCTACCTAACCGGAGTGTCTCCTAACCAAATTGCTAGGAAATTCTGAGCACCATAACCGGATCTCTGACAACTGAGCGCGCTGGTAGTAACGTAATCGATAGGCCCTTCTTCTGCGTGAGGTCGGAGGTCGTCAAAGTGTTGAGAATATATTGCGCTGCTCTCGTCATTTTTCCACGGATGAGAATTGTATGGTAATGTTGGGTCTTTTTGAATCTGTCTATACAAGTAAAGCAAACACGTTCGAGCCGTTTTTGAGGGGAAAAAGTTTGACGTTTTGATCACTGTGGTAACTATAGTTAGTTTTTGCTCGGTTCTGCACCCTTATTTTGGCGCAGGGGGACTTGTAGGCAAGATATCAAATTTGTAACGATTTCGTTCAGCCGTTTTCTCTGAATTGCGTTCGGCACACACGCACAGAACATTTTCCAAAATGATGTTTTTTCTTACTGAGTAGCCCTTAAAATGTATGGAGCTGAAAACTCAAAGAGGAAAATGTCTCGCCGATACATAACATTCTTTTTTACTTCGAACAGCTAAAGGGAAGGGCCTTAACTGCTGTCATCACCATCGTGATGTGTCACTGGGGTTCCTAAGATGATACGGGGCCAAATAGATTTCGAACAGAGTAATTCGTTTTTTTTTTAATCTCTAAGGATGTTATTACTGAAAGTATGGCATTCCCTCACCTTACCATACATTGAATCATGATTGTAGGGCATTTTGTGTGTTTCCTACTGTTCGCTAACGCATATTTTTGTTTCTGTTTGCAGCGCGGAAGTGACGTGTTGGGGATGCCTGGACAGGAAGGGTCTATGTCGCCGCAGCACAATCAGTCGGACAACAACAACGATGCTAAAAAGGTTAGAGAATCACTTGATCTTCTTGTCACATTTTCTTGAAGTTCGTGCGTGAGTCATCTCAACGAAATACGACTATGAACTCAGGAAAGATGCCATATTGAAAGTCTTGGGTGCTCCCCCATACTTCGTACTCGGGGCCACGGGTCAACCTGTTCTTTTGAGTCGTTACAACTGTACAGTTTTCCCGTGTAACCGTCGTGAGTCGTAAATTTCGTCTCCGCGAGGGAAAATGGAGGGCAATCGATAGTCGACTCGTGGATGGTATAAATATTATTGCGTAGTTCAAGTATACAGTGTTTCGCCTTTGGTGTAGCAAAAGAAGAGTAGAACTAGACTGAAAGTGGAGTGGAATGCTGCCAGTTTGGAGGCGAAAAAACACTAGGCACTTACACAACACGGCGTCTAGAACAGGTAAGGCAGAAGTAGTCAAACGTCTCACAATATCGTTCTTGATGACAAATCAAATCTCACGATGAACGTTCAAGCCGATAGAATTTTAATCACAATAACATGTTCTTTAAGCCGAGGTAGTACACGTATGTTTGTAGGGATTGAAATTTAAATTCCTCCGTGAAATCGATAGGGTCTCGCAACGTTGACCATACCTATAGAATGCTCTCTAGATTTGATAGTTTTTTTGAAATTTGACAGCTTCCAGAACGGGTTTTTTGGAAATTCAAATTACGTACTCGTATTTTCAGAAACTTAATTCTTTTCCAAATTTCAATTTTTGAACTGCAATTGACGTCCTTAGGTGTTAATATTCTATTGTGAACGGGTGCTAGGCGTTTGGGGACTTTGACGCTGAATCCAAAAATGTGGTCCGAAGTTGAATGACAGTTTAAAGCGAAGGAACGCGATTTCTATGGCAAAATCGTGGATTTCTAAAAGAAATACTTTAAAAATCATAAGGTAGCATTCTACTTCATTTTTAGTCTAGTTTTACAAAGGCATTCTGTATAAAAGGAGAAAACGGTGTCCTAACATTTTATCATTTCAAAGAAAAATTTAAATAATAGCAAGTTTAATCGACTGAAACTTGATTATAAAGTTGAAATGAATTAGATCAGTTCAATCTAATTATTCTTAGCAATTGGTGAGACGATAATGACAGCAGGGGCCGTAGAAATTAGGTCGTGGCAGACTCAGTAGATGAAACGGAGATGGTGTAGGAAATTTAGTTACTGCAAAACACCGATGCACATTTAATCGAACACTCGATTTATACCACGATCTTAACAAGGTGCATGAACGTTGGCGTTTCAGTTTGATGGCAGATGTTGCAGATTGGTGGTATTGAGTGTGTCGGCAGCTATCGTTGTTGAGCAATATCACTGGAAAGCTTTGATTGCGTCAATCTGTCTGCCTGCAGGAAGCATGGATGAGGCCTAACTTATCATAAGCGATGATGGACGAGCTTAAGCTTTAATTCAAACCTAGTCCGGGTGTGCATGTAATCAAAAGGAAAGGATCAAAACGATCCCCACCTTGGAACCAGTTGCGTTTTGAAGCATGTCCTGCAAATACCGCGGTGATCGAGTGGTCGTTAGAAATGCGTTGTATTGGCCCTGATGGGGCGCAAGTGGGTTGGGGGCAACTAGGAACTTCTGCCGATCAAAATACCAGGAACATAAATGTCCCGATCGTCGCAGCTTATTTTCGTCTACTCCTCGTCGACTTCAAAAAACAATTTTTTTTCTTCTTCAAAATCGGCTCCTAAGATTTTGATTAAATTTTTTGTGTGGAAGAATCCAAAGTCAACGATGATGATTCTCGAGAGCGCAACAATAAATACCTATTTGCGTGTGATATTCTGTGATAGATCTAGCTCATATGACCTCAATTTGTATGCGCAGTGTTTCGTCTATAATCACACACTCCCCAGAAAAATGTGTTGGCAATTCCATTGACACGTTGGTTTATCGGTGAAGGTCATGTCTTGAGTAGCAGCTGCTCAATAAATTCCGGATCTTCGTGCGCTACTGTTTCTGTTTAGAACGTTATGTTTTACATGTTTATATGAGTCGGAGGTATCGAATTAGTAGCGAGAATGTACTTTTGGTCACCATTATTTTCGCGTCCTGGCATCGTTTATAATATGGAAATAAGTTGTGTCAATACTCGCTGATAATGTAGTTCGCCGTTTCCCAACCTGTTAATTCTTCGCGGTTCACTGCGATCGCTCACATCGCTATACAGGTGCTCCGGATGGATTTATGTTCCCCATTAATACTGTCTAACCGATGGCAGCAATAAACTATCTAGGAACGTTACCGCCGGGGTATTTGAGTGTCTAGTTGGCCTCGGAAGAAGCCAGGAAATTCGCGGTTTCCAATTGGAGTATAGCGGTTTCCTAATTTCAATTAAGCTCCTAACGATAGAATCGTATCGGATTTTCTTGACGTTTACCACATCTCCCCCATGATTCAATTACTCTCAAAGTCGAAACGCGCTTGAGCCTTAAATTAGGTTCTTACTTGCCCTCCCTAGTGAGCAACAGGTACGAAAGTGTTCTTTGAGGTGGCGATATGCGTTGGAGAATTGACCCCCAAAATCACCTTCGACTTTTTACTAAAGAACGTCAAAAACTGCGAATGCTGACACAGGGTGCCTGTCAAAATTAACGAAATGCATTTTGAGTTTGCAAACCCCTGATGTAGGGTCACATTAGACTCCATGCCAAGTTGAGGTCTTTTTAAGGTCTTATTACAACTGCCAACCGGGAAGATGAACGCAACCAAAAAATGATAGCACTCAGGTTTGAGTGAACGTCATTGTGGGGGGGGGGGGGCGAGAGAAAGAGAGAGAGAGAGAGAGAGAAATTAAAAACTAATGAAAGAATTGGTAACGATCGTGTGAGGCGGTATTGTTCGGGGGGGGGGGGCTGGTTGGTTGTTAATCAACGGAGTTTGGTGAAACAAATAGAATGCGAACCGCTTACAGGTTGAAATTTCCGGATAGTATCGTTATTACTGAGATGTTATACTGCAGTCGAGAGAGTTTTGATGTTCTGGGGTAGGCTGGCAGTAATAAGGCGGCAAAGGGACGAATAAAGAGAGTAATAAGGGGATGGGACAAGACCCACCGATTGAGAAAGCTCATGTGGGGGGGGGGGGGGAGTCGTCATTGGCTCTAGCAAATACTAATCTTTCTGTTGAGCATGGCTTGGAGTATCGGATGAAAGAAATAGCTTGGGATTGTTAGTTCATCGTTTTTCCGTCGCCTTGTTTTAGTGGATTGTGTTTGTTTAGGGGGTACCATACTGGCTGAGCATTCTCTTGTAGATTTGTTGACTGGGACGTCTTCATTCACGTGTAGAATCGAATTGTTGATTACTACTTTTCTTAGCCTTGCGAAGTTAGACGAAAAGTTATGTAATCGGCCGAATTTTGATCTCTTGGTTATCTTAATTTATACGAGGGATTCCAATCATCCAGCCTACACTATGATAATGTAACATCAGTTATAAAATAATTGTGGAAAATAAACCTTGATACTCTCGAAATTCCGAATTTTGAAGTACGTCCAGATGTTTGGAAGTGGGACGGTTTCTCTCAAGATGAAGCCACAACTACTCTGCCACAGAGTTTGAAGCTGTCGTTATTAATAATTGATGTTGATGAATGAGAATAACTGTCTATATAGTGAATGTGTGTGGTAGAGAACTTGTACCTATCCCGTCTCTAATTGCTGAGATTGCTAGAACACCGTTCTATATTTTGGGAACCTCCTCTGACAACTAGAAGGCTTGACTAGGAAAGAAATCGTCCAAATGATAGAAACGCGAATGCTTTTTTGAAACACATGTGAGATGAGTCGTGTAATTTCTAAAATTAGTTGTCGTTTCGAACTTCATATTCTCGCCATCACTGTACGCCACGCAGACATTTTGAGTCTCCCTGCGACCGCACAGATTTGATATACTCGTGAGATTGGAATTTTGTTGGGAGCACTGGCCTCTTTGAATATGCGTTCTTCCAATCGATTGCAGTTTGTCTACAGCCAACTGGCAACTCTCTCGCGTTAAGTCCAGTTCGCTGCACTGCCTGAAGGCGTCGCCTGAAGCATCCGCTACTGTAGTCAACTGCTATCAGTTTTTCAGTTAGTTTTTACCCGTTCTGCTTTGGTTTTAGCACCACCAGAGAGTGAGGATTCGCTTGTAAATTTGCCCGCTTGGCAATGGGGGGGGGGGGGTTGGCAGACTAAAAATAATTATTTGTTCTCTCAGGTCTTTACACAGCAGAGCGATTTTCATTTTCAGTTTTCCGGTTCCGGGAGAGCGGAGGCTTTCGCCCCGACTTGGCCCGGGATATGCGGCTTTTGTTCCGCCGCTTCGCAGCAACTTCAGAGAGAGGGAGAGAGTCCCCCTACCCTTGTTCCTCTCCGGCCACAGTTGAAAATTCATGAATTATCCATCGCATGCAAAATCTGGCAAAACCGCTGCATTATTCCCCTTCCGCGCACCTCTTCGTCGTAGCCGTTTTGGTCCATTCATCGCAGCTTTTCTCGTTGCTCGTGAAACAAAACAGATAGACCTCTTCAATGGCAGATGGAGAGGGGGAGGTGAAAAGATGAATTTTAATGCCGTTTCTACAGATAAGTGCGCAAAATAATGAAAAAGTAAAAGAGTAAAAAAAAAGTGTGGCTCATTAATTTTTTAATTACTGACGGACCACGCCGTTCTGTCGTCTGACAATGAAAATCGAAACTTCATTATATTGTCGTCGTTCGCTACGAATTTTTCGAATAATGAATTTTCGTTGTCGACGTCGAGTGTTAGGGCTGTTCGGTGATAGCATGAAATCACTTCAAACCGAAGAAACCTTTTGCATGGGCCCTAATAACAGCGACGTTCAAACCGTGGCCACTTGAAAAGCAGATGTAGAGAGACTGCCTGACGCTCATATCATTTTAGGTCTCGAAAGCAACAAAATCCCCGTTCAATTTTCAGCAGTAAGGCCAGAAAATGATTTTTTAGTTTCTTTATCCCGAAAGTATTAAGGAAAAATGTTATGCAATGAATGCTGGCAACGAATTCGTTTAAAAAAGGTCAATTTTTGCCCCTCCTTCCTTCCACACAGTCAACCACTCGTTAACGTTTTTTTCAGCAATTCGGACGCACCAGCACCAAATCAGTACGCGGATGAGATTAAGAAAAGAATTTTTACATTATGTCAACATAAATCATTCCCCAGATTTCCGGAATTTCACCGCGTCAAGCCGTATCGAAGATGAAATGTCCCCAGGCGTGAGTGAAGCCATAGCTCAGATTCAAATCCGCCGAAGTAATACAATACATAGTGAAGTGAGATAACTAAAGATTTCTCAGCGGTTTCAAGCGACTGGAACATTGATAAATAGGAATCTGATATGCCATGTGTACCATACGTGAGTGCACACAGCGTAAATCACTTACAGCAGTTCTATACCGATACTCTATGCAGACACTGTTAGTTCTCTTTTATGGGACTGGCGCTACCATGACGGTGGTCAAATGTCGATGTATGCCTCACTCAGGAGACTATACTGCTAAAGTCCCCCACCCCTCCATGATAACGTCCATGTTTTTTTCAGATTTCTCGCAGTTCTACAGCATCAAACGCTACCGCGGGGAAGCCGGAAAATTGAGTTTTGGCCATATGTTGCTTTTTTCTCTATTTTTTCACTGTCTACAACAGCCTCAAATCTTAAAGGGAATGACGTCACGAATACACCAGGTTACGGAATGTTGCGTTTCTCTAGTAACCGGATATTTCGTTTCACATTCACTACAGAAATTCTTCTCTTATCACTCTTACCCTCTCCTTTATTCCTTCTGATTCAGTGATTTCGAATTCTCTCTCGGTTTCCACTTTTTTGAAGCCAGTAAAATAATGCTCTTCCAACCCTCTAAATCGTGAAATCCGTAATCGGCTTATTCTCTTCTACCCAACTCTAGGTATTTGGCCATTCGGTCTTAAACTCATTCACTAGTTGACTTCAGAAGTCAACTGTCTTTCGTTTATGCCCAAATATGTTCTTACTGACGAAGCTCAATTGTTCTATTCCTTCTTTATTTACGGGCGAGCCTAAATTACATGTACAGAACATGAAAATAATTCGTTCGAGCGAGGGGAAATGATGGTCTTTCAGCGTATACATGAAATATCTAAAGCATTGTTAAATACTAGTCAGAATAATGACACCAGTCCGCTGATATTATGAAGTATAGCTGACACGGAGGTAGAGATAATTGATTGTAATATGGAGAGGGTCTACAGCCTATGCAAAGGCTGGTTTCTCTGGTAGTTAATAGGTGGAAAAGGAGCATGGAATATCAATGACGAGCAGGGCCTGGTGTGAGAATTGTGTAAATGCATCTTGGAGTGGAGCGATAGACAGTCGATTAACTTATTCAGTAATGTGTAGAACAATGTGAAATCAGCTGAAGTTTGTAACTTGCGAGAGACGACAGGTTGAATGGATAAAGTCGTAGTCTATGTCGAGAGATGGAGATGCTTAGTCTGGAAGGGGATCGGGGATTACTGGTACCGAGCCCATCGAATTAGATTACTTTATCCAAATTAGGTTCCACATGAATTATTTGTTCGATGTCGAGAGATATTAGAGATGTAATTTAAATACAATCCATCAAATCGATCGCTTTTTGTTGTGAATATGGGTGCATTAGCAGTAGTTCAGCGAGCAGGGAAGTTGGCCGGAGTTAGGGAGGATAAAAAAGCCTTGACGATTACCTGCCCAAACCCGCTCTCGTTGACGCATCCAAGGGAATTGAGGACGTGTGACTGGTAGTGTTAGGCAGCTTTTAATTTTATTGTCGAGAGTGAGCAGGAACGTCAGACAGTGGTTTTCTAGGTTCGCACTGAAATCAGCGCAGGTGCACGGAAAGAGGAGCCTCAGAACTCTTTCCGATAATTAAGGAAATTCCAAAAATCCCTCGTATCGGACGAAATGGGTTCCTGGATAGCGGGTGCAGCAAGCTCTAGATACAGCTCTACTGAGCCCGGAGAGATAACGCAACACAAAGATCACTTCGATGTGTTCTCCGCAAAGCTCTTCGTTCCCGCACTCAAATCAAATAGAGGAAACTATTCAGAACAAAGGTGGAGCGCGAACGCCTACATAATCGAAGCGCGAAGAAGTGGTACATGAAACGCCTCTCCACCCGAAACAACCCAATTACCGCAACGTCACCTCTGTATATATAAATGTGTGTGTGCGCCTCTGCCGTAGGTTTCTGCCGTTTGAAGTGGTTTTGCTCTATGAACGCAACATTCTCGTCGAATCTGCATTTCACAATAAATACAACGGCTCGTTTGTATAACGCAATTCTCGCGAAAAACGCTGAACATTTATAACGGATGACGTTTTGCTTCTCTCAATCATTATATTTTATAGGTTCCTAACCTTTGATGAACTACTCCCCCCTTACAAGAAAAGTGTATAAGTACAAATCCCCCCTTCTCTAAATTGTTATACCTGTTTTATAATTCTTTCTAATATCTATCAATAGTCACGAATTGAAAATTAATGCTCTATATCTTTATCCACCAGTGTTGTGCTTTTTGTGTCGTGGCTGAGGGTCGTGATATTATTACTGTCATATTATTAATAACAATATTTAATTATTTAAAAGTACAAAGCACAAAGCCAGGGCACTGCGTAAAGAACGAGACATGAGTAAACACGTGTTCGGAACATAAATATCAATGCGGCGGTTGAGGCGAGTAGAGTTTTATTGCATCGTGTCGGTGTAGGTGTTGGGTTTCAATTTAGTTAACATCAGTCACAAAGCACCAAGCTCAGTGGTCTGCAGTCTACTCCTGTTCCTAAGATAGTAAATTAGGTAATGTACTGAACCCACGCTTAGTCTTCACTATGACGAAACCATCGAACCCGCCAACGCCTCCGCCGCTACTAGGAAACCTGCCTGGGACGAGCGGCTCTCTTCAGATAACAATTTGTTTCTCATGTAACACGAAAAAGGTTCTGATGTCTTGACGAATTTGTGCTTCCTGTTACTCAGAGGGCAATCGGAAAACCGTCAGTTTAGAACGGTTAGGCCGATTGAGCAGGTTCTTTTTTTTCCTGCTTGATTTTTTTCAAATTAACCAATTTCCGGGAGGAAGGGGGGGGGGATAAATGTATGAAATATGAGGGTTATTCGCGTTTTTCTTGAAAACTGGTTCAGTTTTTTGTAGCTACATAAATAACTTCTGAACTTTTGCTTTTGTATGAACGTCTTTGTGAACCGAAAAGGGAAACTTTTTCCCAACTTTTTTGGAAAACGGTTCTTACGATTTTCATAAAACTCACAGGGTGTCTTCTGCTAATAAATTCCTACGTATTGTTATCCATGTATTCCGCTTATACTCGGTTGAATAGTAATAACCAAAAGTTATCTTTTTGAGGTTTTTGAAATTTTCAGTTTTGACTGAATTTGAGCAACTCCGCCCCCCTAACTCTCGTCTTCTAGCAACGTGTTGTACAGTAATATGAGTCTGTCTGTAACTATTCGTTGAACGGAGATATAGAGATAAAAGGCGGTTTGCGGAACATTGAATTTTTGTTTTTTCAACGTTAACGTCTCTAAAGGGGTTTTCAGATTTTGATGAAAGTGGTGGCTCTCTATTTAAGCCACAACCTTTGTGCAGTGACGAGCTCAAAAGTAATTTTTGTTACTGTTTACCTGATTGTTTTTTGTGGTTCGTGTTTTGCTGTTATTGGTGGAAATTTACGAAATACTCTGAAAAGAGTGCGCTGATGACTAGAGTTCGAATTGCAGCATGTCGCGGAATGCTTCTAGTTCGTAATTGTTATTCAACTGCCATTTCATTGAGCTACCAACACCATTTGGTACGGATTAATGCTTACTGGAATTGATTTGTCTATTTGTTCTAAATATTGACGATTTATTGCGTTGCTCTCATCATTTCCTACAGATGGAAAATTGTGTAAGACCAACCAACCGTTTAATGTTGTTGATGAGATCAGCAAAAAA
Source organism: Pachypeltis micranthus (assembly GCA_020466155.1). Taxonomy (NCBI): domain Eukaryota; kingdom Metazoa; phylum Arthropoda; class Insecta; order Hemiptera; family Miridae; genus Pachypeltis; species Pachypeltis micranthus. The sequence continues at coordinate 41,110,324 of CM035770.1, read as the reverse complement.
GTAAATAATCGAGTTCTATCAAGTGTGTCCGTTATATGTCATCTGTTCGGTACAGGCCGAAGTAAGTGGGCTCTTGAGCTAGGGCCTTTTCCGATGTGAATGCGGCCCAACGACAACGGATTTCCGCTTTTGGACTTTTACGAAATGTCCTTCCTTCCCTCGATTTACCTACATCTCCATCACACACAGCTCTTCCCACACCTCGTCTCCTAGTGCTCACTACGCATTCCTCTGTCAATTCTCAGGCCAGTCACAGCTCTCACTCTCTCCCTCTGCTACAGTTTCCCTAACCATTCCAGAACCTTATGCGCTTCCAGTTTCTATGTAGAAGATTGAGTAGGGGTTTACCATGTTAATACAAATTGAGTAGAAATAGATTGGGTGTGTGGTGAAACGATAAAAACCGTGGAAAGTATGTGCGGCGGAGAGACGTTATGGCGGTAGCGTTGTTTATTTCACAATATCATTTTTAACGCGATCGAAATAGTGTCATTATATGAAAACTCTCTGAAATGTATTGTGTTGTACTTTCGGCTGAATAAATGTGTTTTCGTCTTGTCGGTTAGGCTCATTATCTCTGAATGTTCGTCAGTGATTGACGCTTTTGATGGTAGGCCGTTGCATGTCGAAATATTCTAGGGTTTCTGTTACTTCTCATCATAAGTGAACCTGATACACGATGTGTATGGAAGCTAATTGGTACGAGGGTTTTATTGAAACTCAACAATCAACCCCGTGACGTCGAACGTTAACAAATCCATCTCCATTGTGTTCTGAGCTTCGTGTACTCCGGTTTACATTACGTTATCGCTCTACACGTTGGAACGATATGAAATTGGAACCGATCGATGAAGTTAAGGAAGCATTATAGGGTTATATTAGTATCCGGTGACCATGTTGAACGGGGAGATCGGTGTCAGTCATGTCGCTTTAGTCCACGCTTTAGTTTAGTTGGCGAAGTGGTTGAGGGGCGGGCGCACAATAGTCCCTTCTCTCCGCCTGACAGAGCCCTTCGGATTAATATTGATTCGGACAGAGCGTAATTGTGGCGCGTTAATTAGATTTGGATACGTGGAGAGGGGGGAGGGGTCGGGGCTAAATGAAACCATATTTATGAGGAATTGAAGGGTGCCTTGGTGGAGGGAATGGGGAATAATCAACCGTTCGGGTCTTGGAACGTTGTGAACCTAATCTGATTCTTGGTACTGCGCCAATGTCAGTTATTAATGCGACATTTTCTTCAGTGGGGATACTGTCTAATTCAACGGGTAAATCTATCCGCTGTTTGTTAGTACGTACGACCAATCTTTGTGCAAGGAAACTGCGTTAACGAGTCCCACGGGGATTAATTCCACGTTGCCATCAAGAATGAAACTGTGCGTGCTAGTCAAATCAAGATATTCGCAGGATACTTCGAAAAAAACGTATTAATAAGTGTTTGGAGAAGGCCTAAAGCTGAAAGAAGGGCCGTGTTTTTTCAAAGCGAGGGATTCTCCGCCCATTTTAGTCTCAGAGTGGGCATAACACTGTCAGTCACCTATTCGCGTTACGTTCGCATACTTTGCACAGTAAATCCACGATATTTCCCATTCGTCGAGCGGACTCTCTAGATCTGAACAACTTCCACTTGCACCTGTAATTACCCCTCCCCCTTCAACAACACTTCGTCCACGGCTCCTTCTGCGAGTTCGTAAATTGATTCTCGTCCAGCTGGCTCCCAAGCGCATTGCCAGCTGCAATATGGGGTTTACAATTCATCGTTCACTATTCATCAAATTTGTTGGCAAGGTCGTCCGTCTCGCGTGTGAGTTTCGATTTAAATCTCTGGTTGAGTAGCAACGCACCGTTTTTCACAGCTTTCCGCCCCTAAATTCGACCATCTGCCCTACAGAAACACTTGGAGATAAGTTGGCTGCAGGATGGCGGTTCTCTTCGGAAGATTAGAAAACCTTCAATCACTTTTTTTGACACGTTTTGGTTGTTGCTTCCGTTCAGATTTCATCGGGCCAAATGTGCAGGTTTTAAAGACAATCTTTGGGTTTGACGTAAATCGTTAATGTCGTTTCTCCTTAATGTTCAACAACCCTTTTGTTTTGTTGGCCTTCTTGCGAATCGCACACTAATTTTGGATTTAGATCTTTCACCTGTCTTCAGCTTTCATTTCTGTTTCGATCAGAATTAGTGAGCCGAGAAACGGCCACCTTCGAGAGGGAATTCAAGTCCCACTGCCTCGCTTCTGGCGCTCGGTTATTAATCACAGGTCCCCTTCCCTTTTGTGATAGATCGTCGCGAAATCGACGAAGGAAGCCCTTACCCTGTCAACCTGTCAATATTTTGGCTTCCCGCTGTTGTACGTTGGCAGCTTCATCACTACGAAGGGGGTGAAGAGGAAGAGGATTAGTGGCGAAGAGGGAACGATTAATTCGCCATTATTGGGGATCTGGGATATTAATAAGAGTCGAGGTGATGACTGATGTGATGGATGCGAACCATTATGGTCGAGGATTATCAAGCGTTCATTCGCTATTGAAGATGATGAGTCAGACATTGTTCTGGGGACAGGATCTCAGTTGTACTGAACAGGGAACTAGAGCAGGAGGTCTGGGCTAACTTATTTGTCAAACACTAGGAAGTTCTAAGGTGCTTGGTGTATGAAATGTTGTTGGGGAAATTATTCCCTTCCTCTAGGAGGCACTATGTCAGCCTAATTCCAGTTTGTCCCCTTGATTCGCTCGCAATGTCTAGTTAGTTCGTTTTTAAATATGTAACGAGGCCTTTTTTGTCCCGTTTCTCTTGTATATGTTTGCAACCCCCCGCATATGTGTTGTCAGGCGCAAGAGAGTGGAGAGATGTGGCGCGGAAATCTGACGAATGAATTGAGAGAGAATCGTAATTACACTTCTGAACGATACGAGTAGAGTACAGAGTAGAACATTTTGGAGACAGAGTTTTTGCGACACAAGGGTGGGGGGGGGTCTCTGGTTAGGTGAACTGGTGTAAAGTGAGTGGTGGGAAGTGGCGAAAATACACAACTAAACATTTTGGAAACTTTGAAGGGGAAAATCCTTTGTCAGCTTCGGAAATAACCCTCAACCTTTTTTCAGCAGGAGAGGCTGATAGAGCGGCTAGTTCGGGCTCCCATTTGAAAGCTATTACTCCAAGCTATTCTTCGCTCAGTTCATTTGAATTAACTTCACGTTTTCTGGAACTTATTGAGTTGCTCCTGCCCATGCAACGACTGATATTGAGCAATCAGTGCCCAGATAATGCATGACACTGTCAACATAATATATATTATTCTGTCAACATATAATAGAAATGGTAGTAAGTAAAGAGGCGGTGGTTAGAATTACGGAGTTTCTGTGGTTCCGCCAAATCTGACTGCATACACAGACCAGGCCTCAAAACCATGTTATTCGGATTCAGGAGCTATAAAAAAAGTAATGATACCGAAGGTCTAGATAATTTTTTGTTCGATCGTGATGCTTTCCAAATCTGCGGGTCTTTCGAAGTTGAGAAAAAGGCTAATGAGGGAAGAACGACTGGGCCTCCCGAATGGCAACTGGAGGTGGAGGGCCACTGTGCAAGCAGGAGCATCCCTTGCGGTCCCTCCCCTAGAGGAAAAAGCATCCCAGACATCCCACCCCATTCCTTTGCTTTCCTTGTTGAGCCCTGTCCACAAATACTTGACTGACTTCAGGGTATATCGTCTATCTTCAAACAGTGTCCGTCCACTCCTCTGCGTTTCCGTACAGATTTAACTCCTCATTTTTTGCCGGGGCCTTCCTCTCGAAGTCGGTTTTCGTTCAGTGTTCGGTTCTCGCTTCTTGAAGCCTACACAGTGACGTTCTTTCAAACTGCCTGAATATCACGTCGAATTTGAGGACAGACTCAAGTATAATGAGTGGAAATCCTATTCGTAATTCAGGAAAATCGCGTATATCCAGTTTGGTCGTTTCGGACCTCAAGAGGCTTATCTTCTTGTAAACCGAAGGCAACTAATTGAACGCCCAAGAGACAGCCTACGAGGGTTTTCCCTTCTGTCGACCGCTGAAACGAAGGACGATCCTTCTGTCCAGATGAATTTCGAGAAACTCGCTCCTCATGTCATAGAAAGGACTTAGGCTCCGCGGTTGTCTGTATGTCCAGGGAGTCAAGAGACATTTGTAATATTAAGCTCGACGTACGGGAAGGATTAGAGGGACTAGTTCGGAGACAGGATCGATTTTACGGGGAACCTTTGACATTCTCGCCCTAATGATCCTGAAGTCGAACAAGGGAGGGAGTGGGGGGGGGGGTTGTATTTTGTCGGTCATGCTAATGGAACACGTAAGCGCATTGTACAGCCCCCTTGCAAGAAGGATTCAGCTGATCGTTTAAGACTTGAGTTTACAGGCCGAAGGATTGTAATCTATTTGTCCCCACCTACGAGAAACCCCCACGAATGCAAGCTTATGTTGAAGAACAACTTGCTCTTAGCGGCTTGACATTACCTCATTAGGTTCATTGAAATACCATTATGAGCTCATTTTGAACTACGCAAGGACTAATGCCTTTCCTGTGAATCGGCTTTTGGCTCGCCGCGTTAATACCTCGGTTTTGCTGCTTACCGATGGAAATTCGAGGCGTCTCGTGCCATATTTTTGGGGCGACTGACAGCCCCACTATATATTTTCGCTTAAGGTGGGAAGTAGTTGTTGCATCAATCAATCAGTTCAGTACCTACGTCATTTGTCTTAGTAGGTATCCTTCGTACCTCTTATGGCTTATAATTGTTATGTTGTGTGTTCGGTAGGCCGAATTGGCGGGGTCTTTGACATCTTAAATGTCCGCACTAGCCCCAACAGATAGTCATTGTTTCCCCAAGCACCTTCATCCTCAAGCCCTTTTTACTTTCCTTGGCTCTACGAAGTAGAAAGGAAAGTTATGTAATCGGCTGAAAAAAATGTTTTGAGTTTTCTTCAGATCTTCGTAGACCATTTTCCCAAATAGATGTTTTCGGACTGAGGAGGGTCTGAAACGTGAAGATTTGAAGAAAATTCAAAATTTTTTTTTCAGCCGATTACATAACTTTCCTTTCTACTTTGTAGAGCCAAGGAAAGTAAAAACACTATTTGGCAAAATGGTCTGTGTGTATGTGTGTCTGTGAACGTTTTTTAGAGAAAACCACCGTACCAAATCAGCTCAAACTTGATATCTCGTCCGCAGGTCACCATGGGACTCGAAAAATAAGGGTTTGAACAAAACACCGAAAGTTAACTATAGTTATCATAGTGATCAAAACACCAAATATTCTTTTTCTCAAAAACGGCTCTAACGATTTTGATTACATTTTTTATATTGATAGCTCTCAATATCGCAATTATACCATAAAGTTCCCATTTGCGGGAAAATGACGAGAGCAGCACAATAAATTACCAAAACTTTCGACAAAATCGATTTTAGCGCAGTTTTTAGAGAAAACCACCGTACCAAATCAGCTGAAACTTGATGTCTAGCCTACAGCTTACCATAGGGCGCAAAAATGAGGGTATGGGCAGAATCCACCGAAAGTTAACTATAGTTATCATAGTGATCAAAACACCAAATTTTTTTTCTCAAAAACTGCTCTAACGGTTTTGATTAAATTTTTTATATTGATAGCTCTCAATAAGGCAATCACACCATAAAATTTCCATTTGTAGGAAAATGACGAGAGCAGCCCAATAAATTATCAACATTTTCGACTAAAACCGTTTTTAGCGCGGTTTTTTCCTTATAAACTCCGCTGGGATGTTGGTAGAATGTTTAAAAAAATTGGTATTGTAGTCCAATCTAATACCTGAAGGGTGAGTGTTTAAAAACACTCATAAGATACATGGGGGTTACTCCAGAAATTCCTGAATTTCAACTACTGTCATTTCGCTTACTACCAGTTCTAAAGGTGTTTACCCAATAACTCGGCAAAAGTAATTACTATCCTTCTTCAAAAAATTTGTGTTTACAGCCTCATTAATTATCTGTATACCAATTGCCCAATAATGGTTCTGCAAAGAGTACGAGCAGCACACTAAATTCCGGAACTGTAAGCGCTACCGCTTCCTGCTGCCGTAAAGCGTTGTTTGACCAAGTTCAAGTGAACGGAGTGATAAATGAATTGATTAAATAGAATTAGCCATGTACAAAGTGAATTGTTGTAGAGCTAAGGAAAGTTGTGTGTTGCAACGCACCATATATTGTTACCTATGGAGTCCACCTCTTCAGTTGTTTCCGATTGATTGGAATTTCCCATCGATCTTTTCTACTCCTCGATTTTAGATTCTTCTTTTCAACAGATAGCTCCTCCAAGTCAGGCATCCTTCAGCCCTCGCGATTCAATCGTCTCTCAGTTCTTCCAATTATTCGTCTCTCAACGCGTGCTAATCCCAACACAACTCTCTGTCCCTCTCACTCCACATATTATCTCACAACCAGTTTCACATGCATTGGGAGTCCCTTGTGCGCGTTTATATACTCATACTCAACCGGATATCGCTATTCTGTCCTCGCTCACTCTCACCACGTTCATTTATTTCTCAGTTCCAAGATCGTGCGCCCAACATTGTGCTTAAAATAAATGCTCGTCACAATCACGAATTAGAATTCCATTAACTTGAAATCATTCCTTTCTACTATAAAGTAATACAACTCCCAGTCATGGTAGTGTATAGAACGTGACTGTGCATTTAAGCGGTGTGAACAGGTTCGGTGGAAGATCATTTCATGGAACATTGTTTTCTCAGTCGTCAATGAAGCCGCGATAAAACGCGCAAAGGGCAGGATATCGGAATTAGATAATGTTGGCTACATTGGGTCTTGCCGACGTACGCCCACCATCTTTGAACCATATGACTGACGCCATTTTGCCTGTTTATTTTTCCTTTTTGTAATCGCCCTCCAGGAAATTTTCGCTTTTGTTCTCTTGTTTTGATAAACAAACGTTTTTAAATTTCAATCCGAGTGTTTGCGTTATTTCATTGCCGCTTTAAAAACTCTAACAGATAAGTATGTAGCAATCAAACCTACGTCACAGGGAGATGACAACGTGGTTGCTCCGGTCTCAATTGGGAAGTTAAAGAGGAGATGGCTTCGAAACTGCCGAACTAACTATGAACTCTGTTAACTCAACGAATTAACGTACGATACTATTTTCGTCTTCTAGTGAGTGTTCGAGAACCTATATTTTCTCAGGTGTGTACCTGCGTTTTTGAACTGGTTGGTCAAACTTGGGGAAGAATAAGGATAATAGTCCTGCAACAGCCATCCTTCATTCGCTCAATTGTGTGTGAAGCGAGAATACAAGGGAGGGGCAATCAAATAAAAACACGTCAATTATTATCATGGATACAACAATATCGGAGTTACCGGAGTTTGCTGCGAAATTTTCAGAAAAATATGTACTGAAAATTGCAGGGCATGGTCAAATCATAATGGTAAACGGTGGAGTTAAAAAAGGCTGCAAATTATTACACAACGGTTTATTCTCTTGAACAACTAGACGGAGTCTGACAGCTCCCGAGACCCATGCCATTCGATTCAGCAACAAAATACCAGTGGACCACCCGAAACATGACCTATTACAACAAAACGACAGAAACTAAATATTCCAGGCGCCAGTATGCAATTGGCACGACGTGGCGAGTGAAAATGATTACTTTCGCTGTAGTTATTCACCCAAGAGTTCTTTCAATCAGTAGACTTAGGCTCACTATAATTACTTTAATTTCACTATACGCAGTTGTACACGTCTGATACTCATTTGATTCGACCCAAGATCTAAAAATACCTTGAAAACGAACACGGCGTATGTGCGATAAAACTACCAAAATTTCGTTTTTGTTAATTTTTAAACGGTTTTTAGCCGATCGGATTGTCGAGAAGGCAGGCACAACTAGATACGAAATGTGATTATTGTGCGAAAGAACGAAGCCCTCGTAATTTTTGGCCACGAAAATTTTGCTGACCAAAATTAATGTGCTCGCTTCCTGTTCCCAGCACAGAAAACGAGCGTTCTATCAAATTGTTTTTCTTCGACATTTCCTGAATCTTACTTTTTGGAAGAACTGGGTTTCCACGTCTTGGGCATGAATTGTCATTCACAATAAAAGAAGGCCCATTAGGCGACCAGCGGGTCAAACGCATTGAAAGTGTTGAAATGGATTGAAGTAACGGAGGGATTGGAGCTTGCTCCGGCGGCCGTGACTTGGAAAAGTGTATAAATCAACCAGTCGAATGGAATTTCTATTTTCAGTTATGTGCACAACCTTGACACCAGAAGGGCTCATGTCCACTTACAAGTCCCTAAATTCAATTTACTTATAAAAATACTTTCTCATTTGGAACCTTTGAATTATTCGAGGAGATCCTAACATTTCCAATGAAGCAATCTGAAAAGTTACGACTAGCCACTATTTTATGTACCTAGCGTAGTGTTGAACTAAACTTCCACTGCAAGTTCATCCTATCCTTTATTTGTTCATTCTAATTTGTTCCTGCGTATATTTCTTTTTTTTCTCTGGATAATATCACATTGATTACGCATCCAAATGTCTGTGGAACGTATGTCGATACAAAGATATTCAAGTATGATCTCGGAGGGGAACAATGGATCCTAATTGTATTTGATCGATAAAATCATCAGTCGGTCTGTACGAGGGCTAAATTTGATTGGGACTGGGAAATATCAGTTTTGAACCTCTTCTCCTCCCCACTCTCGCTCTACTCTTCGTGGGCTACCTCCCAGCGGAAATTCTACGTGGGATGTCATAATTCTTAACTAAATTGACGAGGACCTTTCGATGAAAAACGTTAGTGCCCAAGTTGTTATCAATTTTTCTGGAAGAGTTATTTCAGGCACCAATGCAACGAGAAAGGTCGTACGTGGAATATGAATTGATTTTGGGTAAATACCAATATATTCTGAGAAGTAGGATGTACACGAGAGTTACCACCGATAAGTTTAACTATAATTTTCCAACGAGGAAGATAATTTTGGGAGGGGACTCTGAATAAATGAGAGGGATATCGACATCGATAGATGTTCACGTGAACCGTGACAACAAGATATGTCCCCGACATTACCAGCCAGATATAGACGATCAAACTGAAATTCCAATCCCAGGTTTGACAGCAATATTGTTCGGGACGTTGATGAATCCGTTAAGGAGCCAATTAACAAGAGATAGGAGAGACGAAGAAGAGGGGACAGGAGAATGGTTGGTGTGTGGGGAAGGAGTGTTTATTGAATTGTTGCCAAGTTACAGAGGAGACGGGAGTTGATTGTTAGTTTGTCGGCGGTTTTGGTCAGCCGGTGATTAACGGCCGATAAACTAACTACAATCTCCCCTCCAAGATCCCGACGATTACACAGCCAATCAAATTTAGCCCTCGGTGCAGTTGCAATACCGATACGTAGGGTTCATAGTCTTATCACTCAAAGTCAAGTCCGGTGGAACCCTCCAGATGCTATCAGGCAAGTTCTGGTAATAGATATTTTGATCCCTTTAGTCAAATATATTTCCGCGATAAACCCGAGCAAACAAAATGTTTGAGTAGATTGTTATCGCTAACGTTATACCTATCCTGTGATAGGACTGATACAGCCAATGTCATCAGAAGGTCAAGAGTAGCTTATGGACACTGAAATTTGTTTCCAACTCGGGAGAATCGTACAACCAATTCAAACCGATGAGCAATAGATATTCCTAACTTAAGCACAGCGAGGATGGAGGCAGCCGGCACAGAATTTGTCGCTAAATATTCTGATCGGGAGCTCTCTTCATTTTGTGGGGGACAACGTTTTAATCCCTTGGACTTCGCAAATTTCATAATGGAAAGAAATGAAAACTATATTGGCAAATCAACAATTATTGCTGAATTTTTGTTGAAAACGCCCGCAGTTTCTAGTAGCACCACAAAACACCCAATCGCAGAAACCCACAGAACTTTCGAGAAAGATAGAATTCAGGAAAGCAGGAAGCTTTGAAAACGTCCTGTGTTCGGCAGAGCTCAGAATATTGAAAAAGTAAAGTTTGACAGCTTTTCTGCGGCTCTAAGATCAAACTGCCTGAACATAAAAACTGAGCCCAGCGGTCAGAGCAGCTTGACTTGGGGACTTTGCTCGGGGTGCGAGGACAGTGATCTTTTTCATAGTAGTTTGGCTTGAGCCATGACATCTTTAACTTCTAACTCGAAAGATCGTGAACGTGTGAAGCATGAACTGTTGTTGACAAGTGCTTGGAGGTCTCTGTGCTTCATTCTGTTTACTGAGGGAAGGCACCTGGCGTCACAACGACTGCCGTTCAACTCAGTGCAGCTCCTACTCTTGTCTTGTCAATGTAATCTCTAAACTTCGTTTAGTTATCCTCCGGACGTTTTCTAAACTGATCGTGGATGTCAGAACCCACCGTCTCGTATCGTATCGTTCCTTTTTTATTTATTCATGAATCCGTCCTTTCGTTCCATTTGTGCTAGGGCTGGACTGGGAAGAAAACTAAGAGCTGGGTTCTGCATCAAGTTGCTGGTTTAAGCAGACTGCAGTAATTACAAGCAATTCCCTTCTCTTGTCAGGTTGGCAGATCTCACTTGAAAGCTTGAGGTTTTGACGCTGACCGTCCTGACGTGCTGGGGGTCTGAATGAGCGGAAACTTTGTTTGACGAGATGTTGCGAGCGGAGTGTCCAACTTGTACTGGCGAACAGGAAAATGACGGAGCTGCTCTGGAAAGGACGCTAAAGGGAGAAACTCTTCCGCGGACTCTCTCGACGATGGAGCAAAAGTTAGATGGACATAAAAGACTCATACAGAGGAAGGATCGATAGGTCTCCGCTCGGAGCAAAAGCCCATTGCCCTGCAGACTTCTCTCGTCTAGGCATAAATCCAACCCCTCCTCCTCTAACGCCAGATAAAACCGTCTGAATGACCACGTTCCAACTCCACCCCTCCCATACATTTCATTCCTTTTAACCGTCAATGTAATCAACCGTCCAATAGAAGGGCCCTTTCGGTTTTGCCGTACAATGTCCTTCCTCCCCCCGCGTTTCAGCATAATCCTCTTATGGTCGCCGGCTAATGGGGCCCTGCTATTCCTCAGCGTTCCCTCAGCCTCAGGAACTAAATATCCCTAGGAGCGTGGAAGGTTGGAGATGGAGACAAGACGAGAACCTGGTTAGAAGCGCGTAATACCAAATCTCATCAAATCCAGATAGAAAAAGTTAGTCCTCGCCAGGCGAGAATAAGACGACCCGGTTTATTTTTCCCCTTCTGAAAGTCCTACGTCTGGTAGTTGTAATGAGCTTGTAACAAGGTTTTCACAATCTCGGATTATCATCTCCCTCAACCTCCCGTAGGGTTTAACAAACCCACGACAAGAGGTCAACAGGGGTTTATATGTTAAAATGGAATTGAGTTTGTTCGGCGTTAGTACGTTCACTTGGGCACACTTTTCCCACCTAAGATTAAATAAGGCTACCTTCATATCAGGAAACTCACGCATTCGCCTGAAATAAGAATTTCTAGTTTTCTTCAGATCTTTCCGTTGCCTTCTGCGCGCAAAAAACATGATTTGAGAAAATGGTCAGTGTTGAAAGTATTGAGAGCGAACGCTTGGTCCCAATCGCCCATATTCGATATACACGCAGTAGATCAAAGCAGGCAATGTTGATCCAAAGCTAACTGTAGTTATAGTGATCTAAACCCTAAATACTCGTTGCTTCCAAAAACAGCTCAATCGATTTTCATAAAATTGTGTTAATAGTTCCAATCAAGTGGATGCCAAACAAAAAAATTTCGTCTGGGATAATGACAAAAAAAAAGAAGAAACTTGTCGGAACGAAAGTTGGTAGTCGAATAAGTTACCTGCACAGCTCTCGGCTTGAGCTGAATTGATGCTAAGGAGTCACTGGGCTGCTTTGACTGCTGGGTTTCCACAGTTAGTTGCATTTTAGAACTGCGGATAAATCAACTTCTTTCTTTCAGTATACTAGTCTCTGCAAGGATTAGTATTTGCATAGCTGATAGCGTATTTTACGTATAAGCTTTCTCAATTGTTCAGTGGGGTTTTCTGTGACCCCTCTCTTTTTACACATCTCATACCTCACTTTGCTCCCTCTTTGCCACAGTCTCGCCCACCACACGACCGTCCTCTCCCGTTCGACTGGGTCGCCACGAATTTTATCGTGCCATTGTCGATTTCATCCAGTTCAGTTTCACAGTCGGTTATCCAATTCGAATATTTGGGAATCCCCCTGGATTCCTATCCAGTCGGACGTTTACGCGATCCCCAGCTCGCCAGAACTGTATACTTTTATCTACTTGAGAGAACTGTATTTACTTTTATCTTCGTGAGTCCAGTGTCATCGCCTAAGGGCGGACGTAAAAAGGCAGCGTTTAGTTGGTTGGAACTCCACAAGGAACTCTATCTTTTGCACACACTGGAATTTTTTTTCTCGACGAGATAGTCATTTCTTTTTTCAATAAATTTAATGTATGTCGCGTGGTTCAAAAGAGAACTTTCCTTCCCCACCGCATTGACCATTACAACTGGTCTAAAATAATTCAGATTAATAATTTCAAATTATAGTTGTATCTTCAAGTAAGGATTCTGTCAGTGCTTTCCTTATCATTCCAAAGCTGTAAAAATGAACCTTCTCAAAACACGTGACAGTTACAACACTCCATAAACACGAAGATTTAATAATACAAGCAACCCAGTAAACTTCAAAATGTTTAGCTCAACCATAGAACGTCAATTACTTCATGTGGTGGCTAGGGAGCGCTGAGTGGTGCGTCGCCTATTTTTTCTGGTATCTCTTTAAAAGGACAAGGATATGGTTGGCAATTCGTTAGCCACCAATTACCCCAGTCCTGGGCCTCAGTCGATGCATTAGTTACTTTTGGCTCAGTCCCCTTCTTCCTCAGGTGGCACTAGTTATTTATATGGTTCCTCACAGTGAGCTGGATGGGACGAGTCTAACCTAAACTGGTCCTAAATTCCAATAAACTATTCAGTAGTGTTAATCAGTGCTTTCCCTGCGCTGGTTGCTAAATAAGGCTGTGACCAGTGGAGGGAACCCTGTAACTTACAACTACAGGTTTCTATAATGAACGTTAAGTTAAAGAAACTTCTTACTGGGGGCTAAGCTACTCACGCGATTAGAGTTCAGTGGCGGTTGTAAAATTAAGAGCAAATTTGAAATGCAAGATGGTGATTTGAATGCTCCATGATTTTTTTCATAGTTAATTTTCTATTGAGGAGGGACCAAACGAGGGTTACCGTTTTGGGGTGAGAACTAATATAATGTTTTGAACGTGGATAAGAAGTCCCCCCCCCCCCCTGCATTCCTCTTATTGAGCGAAATACGTCCGAAGACGAACGATTCTCCGGGAATTACGAGTTAATTTGGTCAAAAGTGAGTTTGTAAGCCAATCAAACTTGCATTTATAGTCAAGTCCCCAGGCAGGTGATTCAATTTCTCGAGACGAGAAAGGGATAAGGATTGTAGCGGACGGTGGAATGAGGGGGACGCTGGGGGGATGCTTTCCCCACAAATTGGCTTAGGGGAGGTTCGCGGTGGTATGGAAGGAGGGGATCCAGCGGAATAATTGGTTAGCTTTCTCACAGTTTGTTTCCCCATCTCCTCCCAAGTGAAGTTGTTGTCTTTAGTCGAGTTACGGGTTTGCAGAGGTTCCCTGTTTATTTAGCTGGACTTCATTAGGTTAACCAGCACAACAGAAGCGGTGGGTCGCGAACCCGCAAGCCACAAGTTGGGATCTCAAATCAAACTAATCTGTCGGTCGACGACGGCAGGTCTTGGGTCGTTGAATCGGCATATAGGAAGCGACTCAGACGATCCTGTTGCAAGGCGCTGCTGGTTCGCGGGTCGTACCCAGGTCTAATGTTGACTCTCATCTCCATGTGTCTCAAGAGGCGCACGCAACCTGCCAAATCATTCTCCTCCGCAAGCATTTACTCGATCCCGGGTCAACACTGTAAATAACGTTTTGGTTTATTATTCATTCTGAATAATAACCCTATGTTTTCGGTCACGAAAAATTTTTTACAACCCCCCCTCAAAATTTGATACTTTACGTTTCAAGGCATGGAGATTCCAAATTCGCAATGTCCGTCCGCCGTCCCCGTCCCCGTCCCCGTCCCCCGTCCCCGTCCCCGTCCGCCGTCCGCCGTCCGGGCCATTTTGTGCCTTTAACGTGGTCTAAAAATTCGTTCTTTCGCCCAAAAATCCGATTTGGTATCTAGTTGTGCCCGCCATCTCGGCAATCCGATCGGACGAAGCCCGTGGTTGTAATGGGCAAAAAACGGTTAAAAATTAACGAAACGCAGGAAAACGCGAGCTACAGCGTCCCTCCCGTCTGAATAAAAACAACCGGTGCCGGGCCGTCCTCGCCTCGCGGGCGGGCGGCTAAACTCAACTCGCCTTTCTCTTCGAGCGCCCACGTTCCTATTTCCCGACGTTTTGGTTTTAATACGATTCAATTTTTTTAGATTCTTTCGTTTCATTCTCATTTTGGTTTTTTCATAGATTTTAGGTTAAATTTTGATATTAGTATTTAGCGTGCATGTTTACATATTAAAATTCAGTTTTTTCTAGATACTTTCGTTTTTTTTTGTTTATTTTAATATTCCGATTCAGTTCTTTTCGACCTTTTTTTGGGTTTCATTATGATATTTTTCGATGCTGAATCGAACAGGATGGGTCTCGGAGCATTAATGCTAGGTCAAGCTGATTATCCGAATAATAAACCGTTGTGTAATAATTTGCAGCGTTTTTTGTAAGTGTTCCTTGTCCTGCGAAGCAAGAAGGCTTAACACATCATGTGACAAGAATTGTACGTTTTGATGTGCGCTATTGTATTCAGCACTGCATACAGTCAGGGGATGTATCTCAAATCTTCTATAGTGGTAGGACACATAGGGCAGGTTATTCGTGCAATCCAATGAAACACAGTCTGATCCTGTAGCTTTGAAGGTTTCCCGTGAACTCTCCCATGACCCAGCCATTGCAATCACAGCACGCCAGGGTGCTGCAGGGCGCCGTACATTGATCCGCCCGATAAGCCTGACATCCCACTGCACACAATAGGGCACCCAACAAGGATTAGGGTAGAATTTATTCTGTTAAGAAAGGCTGAAACTTAACAATAATTCTGGCAAATGATCAGGTGGAAGTCAGGGTGCATCTTCGAAAAGGGATCACTCCCATCAATATGACTCTTGATCCTGGAGACTTTTCAGCCAGCCACCTCTCACGGAATCTCGGTGTTGTGATCTCTGGAAAGGGTCATTGCTGCAACCGCATAGGTGGCAACAAGAGCGGTGGCGGTTTTCATTGACACTGGAGAAATGTTTTACACCCTAGCCCTGTCCAATGAGCTAATAGTCCGGGGGGATTCTCTGCAACCTGCAATTGGTACTCAGAGTATCATACCATACAAGGCTGTCACAGAGAAATGCAGACATGCTTCTTTAAAGAGAATGACATGCCTCCATTGCTCAGTCCTTTGAAGCGACGTCTTCTAACTCAAGACCGACTTCTTATCCATATTCAACCCAGGACCAGACTCCAAATTGTCACCTAGTGGTGGAAGAATATCAAGTTGTGGAATGGAGGCTACTAAATGGCTATAGGCTCCTCCTTCATCGTTTTCATGTGCCTCTGGGGGCCAAAAATTTAGTTTTAGGTTTTCAGCACATCATCGTCCAATATTGAATCAATTAGTGAAGCTTCCAAAATTCCTAAGTGGAGGGTGGGTATGAGATGGATCTCACATGATGTCTTACGTGTTCAGTTATCAATGGCCCCTGCGGAGACATTTTTAAACAAGTCTTTTGTGGAATTAAATATCATTCAGCTTCACTAGACTTTAATATAAATTCAACGAAATACAAACCGAAACTGTAGTAGGTAGCGGATTGGAAAAAAAGAAAAAAACGCTGTAAATTATAATACAACGGTTTATTATTCTCTCGTACAGCTTGACTTAGTCTGACACCTCCGAGACCCATCCCATTCGATTCAGCATTGAAATGTACCAGTAAACCGTACGAAACATGATCTGACTACAACAGAACGATGAAAACTAAATATTTTGGGCGCCTGTAGGCAACTGGCACGACGTGGCGAGTGGTTTTAATGAGACGATTACTATTACTGTAGTTACATTCAGTATCTAATAATACCTAGAAAACGATACGGAACACAGCATAATTGCGAAAAAACTGCTAAAATTTCGTTTTATTTGATTAGTTTTAATCATTTATTCCGCAAAACAACCATGGCCTTCGTCAGATCGTATCAGGCAGGCACAACTAGACACCTAATGCGATTTTCGTGCGAAAGAATGGATTTTTTTCAGACCCCGTTAAAGGCACAATAAACAGCGAACGGGCATTGCAGATTTGGAATCCTGTGTCTTGAAATGGAAAGTGTGAATTCCAGATCGTCAGGACCCACGAGTTTGTTGGCAACTTTTGTCCGCCCCTGAACTATTTCCAGCTCGAAATCTGCGACAATACTCTTTCGTCTGAGCGTCTATCGCAGGGCCGAGTGAGTGGTTTATTTAGCGGAGCAATAAAAATAGCCGAAACTGGGGAAATGCGTCGCACTTGTGAATCTTTTCTGTTGTTTCTGAATAAAATATTCGCATGTATAACTTTTTTTTTAAAATCCAGGCATTTCTGAAAGTTATCGATGACTTATCGAAAAGTTCTTGAAAATGACTTCCTCATCTTTTTGGAATTCAATCGCACGTTGAGTTTCCGACGGAATCCGCGGAAGATATCGCTTTTGTCGGCGTTTGCATAATCTCATTGGAATTTATTCGATATTCGCGAGACAACAAAAACTGAGCCTGAAGAAGAATAGAATGAAAATTCAACGGGGTAAAATCAGCCGGAGGCTGGGCGAGAGAGGAGTACATTACCTCGTGGTGGTGATGGAGGTGGGGGGTTCGGAGGAAAGCCGCGACGTGAAGTTGTCTCTTGCTAGTCATTTGATCAAATTTTCATTTTATTCCCACTTTTCCTCTTCCTTTTATTTTCCCTTTTTCTAAATAGAATGCCGCGGAGGGGGTAATCGGCTTTGGAGTTGGCGAGCAGCGTCTTCTACTCAGAATCCTCCGAATGAGGTTTGCAGCGATAGGCTTCGGCATTGGGTTCGACGATGGGCAAGGTTAGAAGGGTTGGAAGGGGAGCGGAGGGCACGATGGGCCTTCGGTGTTCCCCAACTAATCCAAATAGAAGCTTTTGATGGGTTCGAGGAGCTCGAAGGTTGAGGGTTGAGGTTTTGTATCTGAATCGGACCTTCGTTTAAATAAGTTTTTCCCCAGAGCTAATTCGGACCTGGAAAAGGAATTAGGGAGGGGAGCTGCGGAATCCGCTTTCAACGAACCGGAGGACCGCAAAGCCGAGAAATCAATTACTTGCCGTTTGGCCTTTTTGAGACCAACGGAGTTGGAAGTCCGAAACGAATTTCTCGTCTGCTAATCGAAAAAATAACCCTATATTTAGAACTCGCGTTGTCTTCACCGATCCAATGTGTAACTTCAGTTTCAATACAGTTCACACTCAGAGAAAGGGTAACATGCAGTGGTCGTAGAGTGATAATACTGCTGTGCCGAATCCAAGTTCACGTCACAACCTGACAAAGGAAAACAAATATCTGGTGCTACGCATTCCACAACTTTCCTCGTCTCCACGTATATTTTTGCGATTTTTATCGATCTAATTACTTAAATTTATCATTCCTTAAGTTCTTCGAATTTGGTAAAATGTGACTTGACTTTCTTCGAAAAAACTAAAAGGGATGTAAGTTCTTTAATTTATTGAGCCGCTGCTAGGACCCTGTGCCACGACTTAAGCTGAAAAAAAAACAACGTAAACGTAATCAGTACGATGTTCCTGAGAAGGTCCTTGTTCCAGTTGTAGGCGAAACATTGCGAAAAAAGGGGTTAGGTTGTTCCGAAATTTCTGACGTTGCTCTCGATAATTTTATTACCATTACTAAGGTCCCGTCGTATAGGTAGCTTATCGTACTACGCCACCGATTCCGTTTGAGAAAGGAAGTGTGGAAATACTGCGCGAAAGTAGTTTTTTGTCGAAACGTTTGATTATTTACTCTGTAGTTCTCTTCATTTTTTTATGGATGAGAATTTTATTGTGCAGTCGTGTCGTTTGAATCAGTTTATGGAAAAAAGTAAATCGAAATCGCTAGAGCCGTTTTGAGAAAACAAATTTGGTGTTTTCATCACTAAACTGTAAGTTGTTTTGAACCAGTTTTAGCATCCCACGTTGACCTGCAGGCTAAATATCAAATTTGTGCCGATTTGATTCCGCCTTCTCTTTCAGTCGTGTCGACACACACACACACAGGCCATGTTTTAATTGGGGTTTTCTCTTGGTTTAGTGTAGCCCACCGTTATTCGAAATTGTTCGTAATCTTGTTTTCGCGGCTTCAGATACTCACAACAAAACTGAAGAAGATCCAGCTCTGTCGGTCCAGCCGTGCCAAGTGGAACACACCCAGCTCGCGCCAAATTTACTGTTGTATCTGAAGGAAGCTCAACACAATCGCAATACATGTGGTACTAAAAGGGGAACCTGTTAGAAGATGATAACTCCTCAGATAACGGATTGATGCCGAATGCCTGACCTGGCATTATAAGCGTTTTATTCCTTTGATGCTCTCTGCTTATATGTATTATAAGGTGACCATTCAATCGACGAGGCTGCCATTACTTGGGATTTAATGTTATAGCTACTTTCAGGTCATCCCTCCTATCAGTTGCTTCCTAGAACTGCGTTTCTTGTCCAATTTATCTTCACTTCACTTTACAGCAGGGGTCCAAAGAGCTTCTTGACTGTTTCACCATTCAGAGTACCTAATGAGGTAATGCAGTGCACATTGTTACGAGACTGGAAACATCCTCCAGATCTTTCTCCTTAACACACTACTCAGTTAAGGACGTTTCCACTTCAATTCAGAATACGACGGTTGCGGAAGGGGAAAAAACCCCGGGAGCAAACAAGAGGCGATTGCTCGACCGTAAATTTCGTACTCTGCCCGTTAATAATTCAATCAGGAGGTAGCGTCGAATGTCGGTTGGAGGAGACGTACAAGCTTTGGTGCTTCTGCCAAGGGATATCGTTAATGTTTGAACATTTTCCACGTCTTCCTCCCGCTGTTTTTTTCTTGCCGAATTTGAAGAGAAAAACGCTCCAGTCTATTGTGCTCCCATGACGTAAACATGAGAACTTGGGATCCTCGTTAGGTTCTCAAGTAGCATTATTCGTTGCTGTTCAGGAGGGGATGCGCGAGTTGGATGGGTGAAGAGTACCTATAAACTAAGCGAGGCCGTGTGTGATTCACAGTTGCATCAATTTTCTCTGCATCAAATTGAGAGTGCATTGCTTCATCGTATACTTGCGTTCTACCTGAAATGCCCACAATGAAAACGACGACTTGAATTGTGTCAGTATCGGCACCATTTGTCTTAGTTACTCACGGACTCGGATTGGATGGTATCAGTGATGCGTCAGGAGTCAACTAGTGTTCCCTTTTCTTTAGTGTTTGAAAAGGAGTAGCGGAAGCTTGTCAAACTATCGTGTGCTTGGCTCCAAGGATCATATACGTAGCGCTAAACGTTTCATTAACGCTTGTCCAGCGTGTGATGTCCTTGAGTACTGCAATTTCACAATTCATTATATGCGCACGAACCTCAAAATAACCAGCTAATAAGTAAGTTGTATATAATTTGAGAATACTAAATGGGTGTGATTAAAATTCGATTGTGTGTGTGTGGGTTTAGGTTGAACGAAAATAAAATAACGTGTAATAGCCCCTTGAAAACGTGAAAGATTAACCTATTTCGGACCTGAATATCAAACGGTTGAATACAGGAGACAGGGATACGCATTAAACGATTTATCACCACGTGTTGGTACACGCCCTTTGTGGAAGAACACGAACGAACAACGGTTTGTGGCCGAGACTCTACTATTGCATCATTGTGATGTCATTGATGGAGGTTCTAATATCGCTGGGCAATTCATTCGCTACAGTCGCGTACTGTTCTCAGGTGTCTTTTTTGTAGCTACTGGCGTTAGTGTGGTTGATCGTTGGGAACTGCCCGAGGTGTCTTGAAACAGGCTGGCTCGCACTTCTTCACTATCGCCCTGATATGGATACGACGCCTGAGTAGGTTTTGGTTGCAGGGATGAAGTGACATACTGACATTATCATCACTCAGGAGATCTTAACTTGTTGCACCGTGTGTTGTGGTGGTTTGTCTAGCGATTACTGTTTACTTATCTGGAAGTCTCAAAGACTCGTCCATACATCAAACTACTGAAGCCAAGCGATCTCGGCGAAGCTGTGAAAACACCCCATCACCTCCCTTCACCCCGTATCCTACACCTTAGCATTATTGCTTTAGTGTGCCTTCTCTCTTGAAAAAGATTGGTGTTTGTCGCATTACACCTCCTCAAAAGAAGGGAACATTCAGCTTGAAAATGGAAAATATATATTTTTTTTTTCTCTGAGTCTTCGGAAGCCCTTCCATTATATCGAGGGAGGACCCGCGGTTTCATCTTACTTCCTCAACCTCATCTCATACTCTCCTTCGCTCACCATCAGTCAATATTTATTGTCAATACCATCAGAGTTCATGTTTCCTATCTTCGACGCCTGCCTTTACCCTTCTTGTTGGTAATTCCCGTGAAAGGATTATCGATTTTCTTCTTTCGTCTTCCCTCTCAAATCCGATCAGAGTTACTCGTCCGTTCTTCGTAAATAGTGCTGATCTCTAATTTCGCGGACGATTTCCAATTATAGGCGGATTAAGATGTTGCCGCGTTCCTTTGAGCGAGAACACGCAAGTCCTAAAGTAAACACAAATTTTAATTATAACGCATAAATGAAGAAAGGTCGAACGTCGAAGGATAAAAAACGCGCACTCTTGCGATTGCTTAATTTTTTACGGACATTCGCGAAACAGCATGTTTACATTGCCAACTGTGTCAGCACACTACTATGTTTTACTCTAATTTTACAATATGCCCAAGTTCTTGAACGATAGTTTACTAAACCTTCAGGTTGAAGTTTGATTAATACGACCCATACGCTGGTTGCGATGAGTATGTGGGGCGCGCTAAATTTGGGAAAGTTTATTACCTTTCACGAACTTGAAACTGTTTTAAACCATATGCATGTAATGCCATGTGTTGGGCCCTTCTCTCATACAAAGCATAAACTCTACTTGAGGGTTGGAGAACAGCGCTGCTCTGCAGCTGTCACGCAAAAGTTCCTTGTAATTCGTACTGTATAGGCGGATACACCGCCATCATAGTATGCGAGTGGATGCCTTTTATTTGTTGATAAACGATTCAATTAGTAGCGGGGCATGTTTCACGTGTAGCTGCGGTGATCTATAGCTAGCATTGCAGATGTAGATGAAACCCACCTTTGATGTATATCTTGTCAAAGTTTGAGCTTAATCGTGCCGGTTCGAAACGACCATTTTGAGTTTTTGAAGGGTACACAAACAATTCGGTATTTTTACATCCTATAGCCCTGGGTAGTTAGAAGGAAAGTTATGTGGTCGGAAGAAAAAGTCTTTGCGTCAAGATCTCGTGCGTCCCAAAAGTAATTATTTGGGAAAATGGTCTGTGTGTCTGTGGTGGTGACTGAAAGTAAACGGCTGGGCCACTTCGACTCAAATCTGATATTGAGCCTGCAGATAAGATAATCGGTTCAAACCTATAGTGACCATAGTGATATACGTGGGGGACACTCAATAAAAGTCCGAAACCTCATGCTACTCTTACGCTACTCTTTCTACCGATTTCATGTGAACTAAATGTAGAATAGATTTGATTAGCTACTATAGTGATAAGAACCACCAATGCAGTAGTGGCGAGGATAGTTGTGCGACGAATCTCACCGGATATTTAGAACAAGTTTCAGTGCAGTATGCTGAGTTGAACTCAGATAATATTCAAGAGTTGGGTTTTGCCCATTTGGAAATTCATTATCTAAAAATATTACGTTATTGAAGATGATCGGTCGATGAGATGTCGACGGAATCAAGCCCACCAAATCCCCTCCGATGATCTTCATGATTTCTTAATTTCAATCTTCAGGGTGACCGACAGAGCATCAAAGTTGCATCAACCTTTGGCCCACCGCCATTTCGCTACGTCGACGATAGAGTCCTCTAATTTTTCTCTTAAGCGCTCCGGAAGTTCATATTTGCGTAATAAACGGAGGTTGAGTCTTTCCGGAAATTCGTGGGGACTTCCCCCGTCTTTCAGGCCGGATGTCGACGTCAGAAAGGGGGCTGGTCGTGCAAAATCTCCATTCTGGCCGAGGGCTTTTCAGTGTCGGAAGGGGGGGGGGGTTCAATGGAGTGGCGGCGAGAGAGGGGATCACGGTCCCCGAAATTGTATTATTTACACGAATTATTTATTCAGAGAGCCCTGAAGGGCTCGTGGCAGCGAGTCCTCTGTTTCGTTGTTTGCGGCTGAAGGGGGAGAGCATTTCACTGAGCCGTGCGCGAATACTGAATTTCCGCAGTCAGCGATGTTCTGGAACAATATTCTCAGTTGGTGTTAAACATTCGAGAAATCGTCTTTGAATATAGTGGTTCCTGTAAGAACGAGTGTTGTGGTACTTGTACACTTGTGGTGAAGTGTGTTGTAGAAATGCCTTCTTAGAGCTCGTATTGGGGTACTCGAATGGGAAATAATAATTTCAGGCCTGGCAGCCAGCTTTCAGTAACATAAATTCAGTATAAAT
This sequence comes from Pachypeltis micranthus, assembly GCA_020466155.1. Taxonomy (NCBI): domain Eukaryota; kingdom Metazoa; phylum Arthropoda; class Insecta; order Hemiptera; family Miridae; genus Pachypeltis; species Pachypeltis micranthus. Next base: position 41,087,496 of record CM035770.1, on the reverse strand, counting down.
TGAGGCAATCAATGAATGAAATGGATCCATCTATACATTATTTGCAAATATATCATCGTCCAATGATTCCCCAGTCATACCTCAATGTGAATAACACATACCTGTCGTACCTCCACAGGTTCGATGGATGCTGAGCCAGTGCCCAGGTCCGCCATACTAGCGAAACCGCTACCTCCATGACTTCTGACTGATACTCTCCTATGTGTGTTGAAGAACAGTCATTTTGACACTGAAACAGACCTATTGTCGCAGTCTGTATAAAGACAGTCCCACGTTGTTGGCGCCGCTCTGCGGCCAACCGCATGTTTCTTCTTCAGATTAAAATTTGCTTCGCGATGTGGCCACTCCATGTTGCACAGCATTAATGTTTTTCAACGGCCAGGATGTGTGGCTACGAAGAATCAGATCACCCCTCACCGTGTTGAACGGTTTTTCATACAACTCAGTCTTTAGCGGATCCTCAGTCTTTAGCGGATCATTTGAAACCAAATCAATTTTCATTACTAGTGATTTATACGTCTGGAGCGTGGTAGGTGTTATCTTCTAGTACATTCTTCTTATGTTGAATTCGGCTCGTCTTATCAAGGTATTGCTGGTATCTGCAGCTCTCCTACTGATTTTCTTTTCTGCTTATTCGATAATATCACTAATCCGACGATAAGAATATTGCGAGTTGGGTAATATCGATGTTTTCTATTTCCAGGCAAAGTTGGATAAGACTCTCATAAGGCCTTCGAGAGTCATTCACATTCGGAATATTCCAAACGAAGTGACGGAGGCAGAAATAATTCACATGGGCATCCCCTTCGGCAGAGTCACCAACGTTCTCGTTCTCAAAGGCAAAAATCAGGTGAGCCTCACGCCCTACTATTTCACATGGTTTTTTTATCCTTCATTGTAGCTCTGCTATAAATCTGGATGTTTCTGGGTCAAAGGAGTGGGAAAGAGCAGGTAAAAGCAAAATTTAGGAGAATCGTACTTCATACTGATGGATTTTCAGTTTTCGTACGACAAATTTCCGTTTTGTTTTTTTAATTTCTCTACGGCAGATTGATAAGCTTGATTTTCAAGTCAAAAACCAAAATGTAAACCCGAACGATGAATTCATTTCTTATTGCATCACAACCGCCAGCACTTTTTCGTCTAATTTTGGCTATTGTGTCGTCAAGTTGGAGAAACTGTATTGTTATTCTCATCTAATGCTCTGTGAGTCGTGTGAACGTTTGTCAAAAATAAGAACGTTCCAATTTCTGATCAAATCGTCCACCGGCGCCCGCTTAGCTGGTGCATCAGCTTGGTTACTGTTCCGCAAAACAGCGAGACATGTTTCATGTTGCTCCGCTCACGTCGGCCTCCATGGAAATATTGAGGTGTGTGAAAACGAATATGCTCAGTGTACCGAACGACGACTATTCAAACCACCACTTCCATGTTATACGTACAATCACAAACTTGCACTTCAGTTACTGTATATCCCGTGGACTAAATCGTAGACTTCGCACATACTGGACGTTAAACGATATTGTTGTTCAGCACCAAGTATCTGAGCAGCCCTTACTGTAATGCGAGTGTATGTGCCAATATAAAGGAATGATAACGAACGAAATATCAAAAGTCTTGAGGACCAGACATTGCCGTGACATTCCACTTTCTTCAGTCGACTCTTTCGCCCAGGCGGCCGTCAATCTGTATTAGGGGATTGATAACAAAATGTGTGCTTTCTAAAATAAGGAATGGTTTGACGTTGAGCTCTTGGAAATTCCAAACTATCCGTTTGACAGCTTTCTTTCAGTATTCTGAGTCATGCCGAACACAAGGGTTGGTTTTGTCATAGCGGGCCACGTAGTTTCCCAAGCTTTCAGCGGGTTTTGCTGTATTTTAAGTCTCACTCTTCGCTTTGCCACCAACTCGCAGCCAGTCAGCTCTAGAAATCATACATTTACACACTCTCTTTTGCGTGTTCTCACTGGTTGAACTATCCAGAGACCCACCTTGTGAACTCCGTTTCCAAGTTACTTCGCTCAAAAACTCCACCTGCTCGTTGAACAGAAATGTAAGCTAAAGAGGTTTTACCGTTTTCATCAGGTATTCACCTATTCGAACTGTGTGCACTACTAGGCAGTTCATTACCGCATTATGGACTTTATATGTGTATGAATTTAGATAAATAAGTCGTCATGGGTGTATTTGTCCACCGCTTTGCCCAACAGCGGTTCCATTACATAACTTTCCAGTGATCACTGTGTGGAGGTCGTGACATTAGTAGGGACAATATACTCCACTTAAGTGCTACCAGTTTCTTTGTAGAACGTTGAGCAAAGTTCTCCATGGTTCGTTGAAACTGTGTGATAAACTGACTGGTTGAGCAGTTGAAGTAGGCCGAGGAAAGAATTTCGAAACCTTGTTCCCGAATTATTCTCGGCTTTTACGATTGTAGCCTAACTTAGCACCAGCAGCATTAAATGGCCCGATTAAACGGACTGGGAAGTGCCTCCTGGTTCCTAAAGATGCCAAATATGCCCACTTAGAGTCTCTACCTATTTAATCGGAGGGAGTTTCAATTCCGCAGCTCTCAAGTTTCGATTTTGAGGCGGCGCCAAGCTCTGCCGCAATTCCCAAGGAATTCCTCCCCAAAAACCTTGCTGGTGGAGCGGCAGCGGTGAAGGAGCTCTCATCCGTCGCCGGGGTAATTCCTTGCCCCATTCCCCGGGTTAATAATGTGAGGTCATAATCCGACCCTCGTTCAAACCGCAGGGGCTCTTCTCTTCTCTTCCAGACGCCTGGAAGAGTGTTTCGGGTGTGAGGGCTTTAAAGATACATTTCCCCCGGAGCGAAAGGAGAGAAACAGACGTTAAAGGAAAAGGAAAGCTTTGAAGGAGAGAGAAGCCCTGGGAGATTCTGTAGGACGGCTTCAGGTATTCGTCTTCCCTAATGCTCCGGCTCCTCCGGAAAGAGGGCTCAAGCGGGTCGACTCAAATGGGAAAACAGTTGGAAGGCCTTCAATGCTAAGGGTTCGAGATCTTAGGATCTCCCACCAACAAGACCTGTTTCCCCCGTCAACGACACCGATTGAAAATTTCGCATTACTTCATGATTCTTTCAAGTCATTTTCACCCTTACGTGTGAGTTGTCTTTCGCCATAATACCAAAAACATCGGGGCGTAGTTTGTGTGCGAGTGCGCTGTTTGAAAGCATTTTGCCTCGTCCTGGTCCCTTCCGAAGCTAAATGTTCCCTCGGAAATGTAGACTGGACCGCGTATTTCGGTTTCGTGCCCTTGAGAAAAGTTAGTAGTGAAACGGACGTGGCTTGGGTACCGTAATTTCTGAAGCGGCTCCTTATTATCTTATGAGTGTTATTAAACCTTCACCGTAGAGGTAGTTAGTTGGACCACCCAATTTGATTATTCTGAGAATGCTAGTATCTTATGATCAGGAAAACGGTTCGTTAGCATGTGCTCGAAATTTTCGATAATTTATTGCGCTCCCCACGTCATTTTCCCACAAACGAGGAGGAGGGTGGGGGGCTATATTTACTCTGGTTAATGTACGTTAACTGAGATACTCGTTTGAGGAAAATAGCCTGAACTAAGTCACTGGAAAACTGACATTAATTGGCAGTGATAGGGGCACAAGCGAGAGTTAGCACGAAAATGTAACTGTGAGGTTTAAGGGAGCGGAGACAGTTGTAAGACGAGTCGTCGAGAGGCGGAAACGGACAGGAACGGTATTTATACGCAAGGGCAACAGTTACTTACGTAAGAGTGGTCAGGGGAGTAAACATGGGAGACAAGAAGTTACTAAACCTTTGCGAATTAACAGACCACAGCTACTTGACCTAGCGCCATGGAAACCCCGAGCGAGCATTGACCAAAGGGCACAACCTTAAGGCTTTTGTATCTCTCCAACAATTGCGATATGGGGTCGTCCTTGACTGTAGAAGTTAACTCTGGTGTGGATTCTTGAGAGCCAGTCAGGATGAATGAAAAGTTAAGCGTTAAGTAAGCATCATCAGTGCTATAGAATATCACTGCAGGCAATTGAGTTACAATAAATTGCAAGGAACTTATAGAGATACATTGAAGTGAAATATTGTTGAAAACATACTCCGGGAAATCGCTAATGGTTGCTTAAAATAATGAATTCGGAGAAAAACAGACCTTAACAGAAAACAACAGATTGGACTAGTGTGGAAGGTTTTAAAGAGGTTATGAGTGAAGAAGAACATGGTGATGATACGCAATACATTACAATACTAAATAATACAATACAAAATCTAGAATTCTCACCCGAAATTGCAGCCACATCGTGTACTCCATACCCTGTGGTAATTGTCCTAAGCTGTATATAGGGGAAACAACACCTAACTTGTGTCTCCCATCTCTTTCTAGGAAATAAGAATAATTCTTTTTTTGTGTGTACCTTTATTAGTCCGTTACAAATAAACATTCGCCTTCTTACAAAAATGTGCACAATCGCGGCTAAAAAAAATATCTGGTGCGTTGCAACACAACAACTTTCCTTAGCTCTACAACACTTCACTTTGTACATGGCTAATTCTATTTAATCAATTCATTTATCACTCAGTTAATTTGAACTTCGTCAAACAACGCTTTACGGCAGCAGGAAGCGGTAGCGCTTACAGTTCCGGAATTTATTGTGCTGCTCGTACTCATTGCAGGACCATTATTGAGCAATCGTTACACAGATAATTAATGAGGCTGTGAACACGAATTTTTTGAAGTGGATAGTAATCACTTTTGTGTAGTTATTGGGTAATAACTGTTAGAACTGGTGGTAAGCGAAACGGGCGTAGTTGAAATTCAGGAATTTCTGGAGTGAGCCCCATGTATCTCATAAGCGGTTTTAAACACCTCACCCTCTGGGTATTGGATTGGACTACAATACCTTTTTTTTAGCATTCTACTAACATTCCAGCGGACTTTATAAGGAAAAAACTTTCCTTAGCTCTACAACAATTCACTTGTGTACATGGCCTTTGAACTTGGTCAAACAACACGTCACAGCAGCAGGAAACGGTAGCGCCTACAGTTCTGGAATTTATTGTGCTTCTCGTACTCATTCCAGAACCTTTATTGAGCAATTGGTACACAGAAAATTATTGAGGCTGTAAACACGAATTTTTTTGAAGAAGGACAGTAATCACTTTTGCAGAGTTATTGGGTAATAACTGTTAGAACTGGTATTAAGCGAAACGGCAGTAGTTGAAATTCAGGAATTTCTGGAGTGAGCCCCATGTATCTCATGAGCGTTTTTGAACACTCACCCTTTAGGTATATGATTGGACTATAATACCGATTTTTTTTAACATTCTACGAGAATTCCAGCGGAGTTTATAGGGAAAAAACTGCGCGAAAAACGCTTTTGGTCGAAAATTTTGATAATTTATTGTGCTGCTCTCGTCATTTTCCCATAAATGGGGATTTTATGGTATAGTTGCCATATTTGGAGCTACTAATATAAAAAATTTAATCAAAATCGTTAGCGTCGTTTTTGAGAAAAAAAATATTTGGTGTTTTGATCACTATGATAACTATAGTTAAATTTCGGTGGATTTTGTTCATACCCTTATTTTGGCGTCCCATCGTGACTACTAGGCTAGATATCAAATTTGAGCTGATTTGGTACGGTGGTTCTCTCTAAAAATCGTTCACAGACACACATATACACAGACACACAGACCATGTTCCCAAATAGTGTTTTTCGGACTCAGGGGGGTCTGAAACGTAAAGATCTGAAGAGAACTCAAAATTTTTTTTTCAGCCGATTACATAACTTTCCTTTCTACTTCGTAGAGCAAGGAAAGTAAAAACTGCGCTAAAAACGCTTTTCGTCGAAAAGTTTGATAATTTATTGTGCTGCTCTCGTCATTTTCCCACGAATGGGAATTTTATGGTATAATTCCCTTATTGAACGCTATCAATAAAAAAAATGTAATCAAAATCGTTATAGCCATTTTGGAGAAAAAAATTTGGTGTTTTGATCACTATGATGACTATAGTTAACTTTCGGTGGATTTTGCCCATACCCTCATTATTGCGTCCCATGGTTGCCTGTAGGCTAGACACCAGGTTTCAGCTGATTTGGTACGGTTGTTTTCTCTAAAAACTGCGCTAAAATCGATTTCGTCGAAAGTTTTGGTAATTTATTGGGCTGCTCTCGTCATTTTCCCTCAAATGGGAATTTCATGGTATGATTATCACATATAGAGCTACCAATATAAAAAATTTAATCAAAATCGTTAGAGCCGTTTTTGAGAAAAAAAATATTTGGTGTTTTGATCACTATGATAACTATAGTTAGCTTTCGGTGGATTTTGTTCAAACCCTTATTTTGGCGTCCCATGGTGACCTGCGGGCGAGATATCAAGTTTGAGCTGATTTGGTACGGTGGTTTTCTCTAGAAATCGTTGACAGACACACATACACACACACAGACTGACTGACAGGTCTGTTTCTTTATTTGATGACTGCACCTAAACCCTCGACGAGGGTTATATCAGTCAACAGACTGACTGACACACACACACACACACAGACCATTTTCCCAAGTAGTGTTTTTCGGACTCGGGGGGGGGGGGGGGGTCTGAAACGTAAAGATCTGTAGAGAACTCAAAATTTTTTTTTTCAGCCGATTACATAACTTTCCTTTCTACTTCGTAGAGCAAGGAAAGTAAAAAGAAAGTACATTGGCATATCATAATTCTAAGATGTTGCTTTTAATGTGATGAGGTATTGCAAATGCAACTAGAAATTCATTGGAGCTAACTCCAAAAAAAGCCACTCGATCACTTATTGTAGTTCAAATCGGAGATCCTGCACCTTCCCAGGACGAGTCAATCTCAGAACTTGCGGGCAGTCAAAGCCTGTCACCAATTGGTTCGGGTGATTAGTGCCGAGATTTAGGAATGTTGCTGGTCTCTTTTCAAGGTATTTCGATGGGCAGTCTACGTTGAAACTACAGTGTATTGTTTTCGGGGTGTTGGAAGGACATTTTTGTGTCCTTCCAATCTCCGAAATTGGGAACGAGAGCAGATACCCCAGACTGGAAAACCATAGGTCTAAATGGGACGACCCAGTACCTTGTAGATAAGGATTATGTTGGAATGGCTGATAGGACTAACGATATGAATTGGTATTCGGGATTTGGTGCTGGAGGTACAGGAGGGGTGATTCGGTTTTGAGAAAAACAATTTGTTGTTTCGATTACTACGATAGCAATATTTAGTTGTCGACCAGTTTGGTTCATAACCTTATTTCGGCTTTCCACGGTGAACTGCAGGCTGAGCATGATATTTGAGCCGATTAGTTCCAGCCTTTTCTTTCACTCACATAAACCTTAGGCTATTTTACTGAAATTTTTAGACTCAAAAGCCTTGCAAAGAAAAAAGGTCTGAAGATAGTAAAACATCTAGAAAACGACCAATTTCTAACGTGTTTTGCACGCGGAAGACTAAAAAAATTTTACTGGAGATTTTTGAGGAGAAATTAAACTTCAAAAAAATTTAGGAAGAATGAATGAGTTTCAAGGGGATACGAACATTGCTTAATTTTTTCGCAGATTTTTTTGTAAAATGGTCGTCCATGTTAATGCTGCATTTCCAACCCAGTCTGAGGGAACTGACACCGATTCCAAGGGGGTCAGTTAACGCGCTCGTGTTTTGATTGCTGTTTTAATTTGAATACGTATTTGTCTTGTGCTTAGTGTTGGCCTGACTTGCTCCGTGTCGTGAGTCTCGCCATGCGATGGCGTATTGCTCATGTCCAAATTAGGAGATGCTTTTTCAAACGGTAGAATATATCATTGTTACCCCTTGCTCCTTGAGAAGAAATCCAGACATTGGAACGAAGTCAGAACTTCCAACCGGAACGTATGGCAATCACAGGGAAAACGATAAAGCTGGCAGTTGGGGGCTCCTCTGAAATGACGAACTAAAGTTTCCCAATTAACGGAAACCCGCTTTTCACAACCGCAAAAGCTCAGCGGGCTACGCCAGTAGGGAGAAGCTCCACTATTTCCTTCCACAGCCCAGAGGCCATCTGAAGCGGATAAACAGGCGCATTTGAAGCAGAAATTCCTCCAGAAGGAGGCCGAGGTAAAATCCCCAGTCAGGGCAGCCGAGAGGAAAAGCAGAGCATTCGAGCAGTTTCTGTTATGAAATTCAATTAATTTCCCCCACTCGGCCATCAAAACTTCAACGTTATTCCCCCTCCACTCGCCTTCGCTCGTCTTCATCTTCCCCCCCCCCCTCCTCATCCATCCTACACCATGAGCTCAACCGCTCGTACTTCGCTCTTCTCCTACCCCCCGTCCCCCCTCCCTTCCGCAACAGATCCGATTCCTGAGGCCGCTTCGCCTTGTTTAATTAGCGGAACCCCAAACGGTTAAAGGTAAGTATATGAAATTAAAGCAGTCTTAAATCCCATTGTGATTAGCATCTCCTCTGAATGGATGATGAAACGGTGGAATGGTAGCAGAAGGGAGCAAGGCGAGGAAGCAGGCCCCCCTTTTCAACGCAACACAAAACCAACCCACATCCTTCGGGATTTCGCCTTCTAAATATTTCTGCTGCGTGCCTCCAAGTCAGCCACTCTTGATCGTGATTGCCGTAGACCAATTTGTCTTACTATACTCGTAAGTGTTCTGTGCGAAAGTCGTGCTGTGTCAATTTATTTCTGACGTCTTAATCTGAAATTTCTGCTCTGTACAACTTTCCTCTTGTAAATGTGACAATCCATGAACCAACACTTCATCTTCGTTCAATTCGGTTCTATAATAACGGTTGGGGAAAATTGGTAAGGTGTAGGTAATGGTGATAATCGTTACATGGTCAAGTGCTTAATCATATGGAGTTTCACCCTACTGCGAGCAATAGGCGAGTTCATTTGGGGTGTGTGTTACCAGGACACCATTCTCTTGTACGAAGTCATTTACTTGAGCTTGATTGGTTACTGTATGGGTTAGCAAACTAACATGCAATAAGAAGAAATTACTGGCTTAATACCAGGGAGTTGGGTACCTGTGCTTCACGAAGATTTACAAGACAGCATAATGCACTCCAAGTGTTCACTGGCCAGTTAGCTGTTGACTCGACCTGTGGCCTCAGGGCTCATTTCCAATGTGTTGTGAGCGTGGGTGGTGGGCATGTAGCAAGAACGCTCCTCCGTTATGGGCTGAACTCAGCGACGACCTTTCCACTGAGGGAAAGCTGGCAGCGACCACACGAATGAGTGTTGGATAAATGGCAAGCAAGATTGGAAAACCAGAAAATGTGTCGAGCCAGAACACTGGACGGGGAAGTCCCTTGCTGGACACGGTGACTTCAATTCCGGGATTCACTTCTTTCCCCTCGAATGACGTCTCGTGTCTCCTGTAAGGAGGAAACTGGACATCATGTGCCGCTCCATTGCAGTTCCTTGGATGAGGAATTAGACCTGAAAGGTTTGACTGCTACCAACAAGGTTATGACCGTTTTGTGCCGTTTTCGAAGAAGGTTATTGCAAAAAAAGCGTGGCTGCAGTTGCTTTAGGAACTAATTGCTGAATGCACGTGGGGCTGAGGTACGTTATGATGCTTCGCTCCAGATACTTCTAACACGCACGAGGAGGGGACGCATTGTGATCGTATGTGGCACATCATAGGTTATACAGTTGGAAGTTCGGCCACGATGGACCGCTAACATGACACTGTTGAATTGAGAAGCACAATGCACCTTTCCAGGACCCCAGAGGGATTAGTGTCCCTTTCTGCGTCAAAATTCCAGCCGTACCAATCTGGAAATGGCAGTTATTCGGGCATTTTGAACCTCTAAAATGGTTCGGTATCGCGTTTCTTCAAAACATCTTGTTCATTATGTGCACGTCCTCGAATGACCAGTATAAAGAGGCATTCGAGTCTCTCTTTCTCTCTCTCCCCCACATTTTTCCGCAGGGCTTGAGCTACAAAACCTCTAAAGGCGGAAAACGGAATAAATGAAATATACGCTGAATTAAAGAGAAGGTATATTTTTAATGGCGAAAGTCAGAAAATAAAGTTCTACCTTCGACTCTTCCCTCCTCGACGTAAGTCCCACGCTCGACGGAACTGGCAAAGGAAGAAAAAACAGTGCGTGCAATAGAACGTGTCCTTTCATATTCTCATTCGTTTGCAAAGAGAATTTGCAGACGCGACAAACAATATTTCTCTCAGGAGGAGAATACAGAGAAGAGGGTGGAAACGGGAAATGAAGACGGGAACATGAAAGGGAGGCAATTAACTGGACGTTTAAGACGCGGAGGGGGGGGGGGTACAGTGGGGATGTGAGGGAGGGAGAAAAAAAAATTGCGGAGGTTCTCTGAGGGGAATATTTTTCCAAAAAACGCGTTATCCTCAAAGCAGAAGCCTAAGCCCCGGGAAAAGCTCGAGAAGCCCAATTTGTTCTTTGTAGAGACCAAAATGAAACCCAACGATTCTTTTGGGGCTCTTTATTTTTCTCTTTTTTTCAAAAATGGAAAATTGCTCTTTAAGTTGAAACGTTTAATTTATTAAAAGGCGGCTTTTGAATTAGTGCGGATTATGTAACTCGGTACGACGTCGCCTTTCTTGGCAGGACAAACAGGAATGAATAAGATAGAGTCGTTGTGCGTCTGTTCCGTCGTGAGAGAATTTGCTGTGGCCATTCATGCGCATACAAAATATCTGGCACGGCACAACACGGGACTTTCTTTAGCGCGTTCAGTTATTTACCAGCTCAGCTTTTTACGTAGAAACTGTTTTCAGGTGAGGTTCCAGAACTTATTGAGTTACTCCTACTGACCGTTATTGAATGATAGATGGGTTGGTCACCTTGACATTTTGCGGGAGAGTAGTTGTTTGGCGCACGAGAGGGCGAGAGTTGAAGGTCGAAATAAATGAAACTCAGTGAACGTGAGGACGACTGTATTAAATGTGCAATGAATTGAGTAGAGTTTGTGTACAAAAGGGCGTCACAAGAGGACGACTCGGAAATATGCGTGAATTGGCGGGAAACAGTATCAGAAGGAGAGAGCGAGCTGTAACTGGGCTGATAATTGATAGAGGAAAGTGCCTGAGTGGGCACAGGGAGACGTGTCAGTTTCGCGAGAGTTGGTAGCTGAATGAATTTTGGGAGGAGCTGTCTCTTGGAGGGAAATCTGGATTGCGGAGAGGGAAAATAACTGTCATTAGAGCAGGAGTCCTGTTAAGGCAGGCGGGGAACTCCGAGGTCAAAAGACTGACTGATTTGACTTGTCTCGAACAATATTGTTGAAGAAACGATGTGAAAAAGTCACTGTGATGAAGGTAGGGGTATGGAAGTCTCACATAACCAATTAACCCTGGTTCTGAGCAAATTAAATATAATTCAATACAGATTTTTTCAACAACTTGGTTTCATCACAACTGCAGCCCTGCATATGGAGCGAAAAAAAAATAGAAAACTTAACTGGGCACTAAAATAATACGCCTTTAACAGTAAATGAAAATATAAGGAAACTGAAAAGGAACGTGTGCTGACCGTTAATCTCGACCATGTGGCGTCACCTGTCGTCGTCGTTGGACAAGATCCTGGGGGGATGTCTTCCGGGAAAAGGTCGGACTCCGAGCGGTTTCCAGAAGGCGGATGGCAGTGTAAGGTGACGTTCGACGTAGAGAATGAACGCAATGTGGTGACTGTTGGGCGGAATGGTCGATTACTGTAACTTGTTGCCAGGAATCCTGGATTTACGAAAATATTAAGCTTTAAGGAGCGAAAAATGAACTTGGACGTCAGACTAGTGGCACAGCTGTAGAAGACAGAAATTTCTGAGATGGCGCCCAATTGTCTCAAGTTCGTCATTAAAACGCCGTCGTATAGACTTAGTTGCAGAGGTCTAGTGGCATATGTACAGGATTTATATGGGAAAGAATGTGCAAAAATCATATTTCTTGGATATCTTTAATAATTTATTGCGTTGCTTTCGTCATACCGGTAACATAATCGTTTTTGGGAAAAAGTGGGGATTTCTTCTTCTGTGGTTCTGTGGTTGACCTGCTTGCTAAATCGCGTTCATGTAAGAGAATAAAAATAAAAAATTGTTGTTTTTTTTTTCAGTTGATGTCAGAGACACAGACCATTTCCTTAAATGGCGCTCTACGGAGTCAGTTGCCCTTCAAACCTGTAGAAACCCCCGAAAAGAACTTTTTCGGCCGATTACGTAACTTTTCCTCCTACCCCGTATGGCTTAGAAAATTAGAAATGCACAACTTGAGGCGCTTGAGTTGGACTGCTAATTCTTGGGTCAAATCCTTGGTCAATAGTTCTAAGGATGTTGTGTTTGCATTGAATTAAAAATGAGTTGAGAATTGAAGAACTGTCGAGCTTGCTAGACGCAGTCTGTTTGGGATCGCGCTCACAACCATGAACGTGCCACTCAAATATCGACGGTTCCATTGATTTCTTCTTGTTGCAATTCTCTTGCGCAGTTCTTGATCTCAGCCCTCAGTGTTTTGTCACTCTTGATTATAGGCCTGACGCGATTCCGCTTTCAACCTGTCAAACCAACGGCCCCGCTAGAGTCGCCGAAACCTCCGAAGTTGGCTTTAATCTAATATTAGCTTCAGGTGACGTGAAAAGCGCTCCTCCGCCGCACGCCAAACGCCGATTAATTTTCCTCCGCTCGAAAACGCTTTGAAAAGACGCCACTCCCCCCCCCCTCCACTCCTTACCGCCACGGTTTCTCAGTTGAGGAGCAGTTTGATTTAATTCAATCTCTTGAGTGCAGGCAGTTTTTCCTTTCAGTTGAGAAAAGGGCTTTTAAAACTCGCCAGTTTTTGAAGCTAAGTTTCTTGGGTAACCCCACTTAGAGCTAAGGTATTCAACTCAGGATCTCCAAGGCCTCGTAGCCCATTCAATGATCGAGCACAATGAAAGGGTGAAGATATCTACGAAGGCATGACACTCCGTTTGGAATTTCAAGTGTTATTCAAGAAATTAACGAGAATTTATTGTTTACAAAGGAATTCCCCTCTGACCTTTATACTCAAGTCAAGTTTTGGGCATGAAATAGGAGGAAAGTTCATAATGTATGTGGCACATTGACATGCTTATACCGTCAATCTCGAGGTTCCCGGGTTGAAAAATCCTTCGGTCAGCCTAGTAAAGATGGTGTGTGTGTGAGAGACTTCAAGATGAGCGGCCGTGACTTGGTCAGACTGGGCAAAACTAGCCAGCACCGCATGGGCGTCGGGGTAACACCCTGCAGAAGTAACCCAAAATATTGCTACACGACACAAGCGAAAAGTCAACTTGATGCAATCGTTTCTTAACTCAGATTGCGTAAGGTTTAAAATAATGCGATGAAAAAGTACGACTGATGTCGAAGCACAGAGCGTTTTTTAAGTTAAAACACCTTTGCCAGGTGGGAGTGAGATCAATAGCAAAGCTTCTGTGCGGGGTTTTTTGAACCTTATCGAAATTACCTTCAAGAGAGTGAACAATACAGCTCAATTGAGCCAGGAGTTGACAGTAATAGTAACATGTACGCTGAGTGCTGAGTACAATCGGCAGAGAATATTGGATTTTGTACCACATCTTGTACGTAGTAGCCCCTTCACCAAGCTTGAACTTAGTAGCTCGCTCATGGGCATTGTTGCTGAAGTACACTGGGCAGTGTCTGCCTGTTAAAGATTTTGTGGGAAGCACTCTCCTTTGTCTCCCCACGCTGGCGAAGGTTTGAATCGTGGGTCATGATGGCGGAATCTCAAGGACCACGGACCGCTCACAACTGTGTTTCTTTGGTTTAGCTCATTGGCAACCCTCTTGTTAAGCACAGCCTCTACCGATCTCTTCAGTTTGTGACCTGTTGGTTGGTCGTCTTCTTTAAGATGAATCAGGGTACACCAATTCATCACTCTCCCCCAATATATCACAGGGTTATGAAGCAGTCGCACTCGAGATCCACCAAGAAACCTCTAGGTCTTCAACAGTTGACTGGATGACCTCTTCAATGTTATGCTGTTCTTAGGAACTCAAAATCTTACATGCACCTAGACCAAATAATAATCTCGCTGTATAGAATTTGGGTACCCTCGACAAGTGTGATTAAAATTCAACGTTTAAAGAACTGATCATGAGTAGAAGGAACCCCAAAATAAACTACTCCTTGAAAAAGCTTAATTAAAGCCCTAAGCTCGAACTTGGAATATGAAACAGTTGAAAAGGCGAAACCTGACTAAATGCTAAACAATCAGAAACTCCTAACACAGCTTCATGGGATAGTTTGCAATCGAGAGAAAACCTCAATATACGCCACTGACTACCGCTTTGAAATCACGGAGGAATTGAAATACTGCGCCTGATCGCCTTTCTCGGAATCGAAATTCGAATTATCAGCCTAAAGGTAGTGGGAGCGAGCCACAAGTAACTCCTTTCTATCCTTTTCATTACAATGTGGATACGCTAATTCCCTGAACAATCTTTCGGGGGGTGGGCAGTTCTATACTGTGCTCGTTGATTCTTTCGTGATTCTTCTCCCAGAGCCACATAGAAACTCGTCTACTGCTTGCGGTTTGGTTCAGGGTAAAGGGGAGGATAAAAACGTCAGCAGTTGTGGTAAATCGATCTAATAAGTAAGTTCCCCAAAAGATTCACGCATGGCCTCATTATGAATTAGGATGTCCCAGTCACGACTTATTCGCTGTTTCATTCGTATTACGTTTGGGTGGTGCTCCTGGCAGATTCTATAAAAAACGAAACATTTAACGCTAAGGCCTTTCATAAATATCACTGTCTTCTTTTTATGTCCCACTTTTTCTCGTGTACTGCCTTTCTGCGGACGGGATTGCAGTCCCAAATTCTTGCCAACCAAAATCATGATCAGGAGAGGAGCAATGTTGGATATTTTCTCCTCGACTACTTCGTTCATAGGTTCCCCCAAAGCGAGTCGGATGATTTAGGAGAGCAGCCCTTCCGATGGCCGAGTAAGATAAATCGAATTTAAAATGCAACGGTTTAATTATGCAAAGTAGGTCAATCTCATCGGAGGTTCACCACCTGGTTTCCTAATTTCAGGAAGATTAATTCATGGAGTAGTGTTCCGCGGAAATTATGAAGGAACCCATTTTGCTCCCTTCGTTCCTCCTTCGTGTTTTGATGGAAGGCGGTCATTTGCGTCTCTGGCAAGAGGCTCAGCTGAAACTGCGGTTTGTCGCGGTGGAGGAAGAGGTCAGTGGGGGTTGAAATGATGAGTGGAGGAGCAGTACCTCCAGATGAGTCCAGAGTGAAGCAGAAGGACACGTCGCCTCAGATTCTACAGGAAATTAGGACTTTCGAAGGGAGAATTCCGATAGTAAATACGAAGTTGCCTTGTAGTGAGCTAAATACATCTATACTGTGCACGATCTGGAGTTGGATTCGCACTAAGAAACATTTCTGGCAACCTTTTTATTTGCAAAAGTTGTGTAATCGCCTGAAAAATGTTTTGGATTTTTCTTCGTACCTTTCGGTACGACCAATCCTTATCCTTCGGGTACTTTTATATACATGATTTAGACGTTGTATGAATGAAAATCGCATCCCGCGTTACGTGTACGTATGAATAATAGAAGTGAACGTCAGAAACTCCGTCCCAAATTTTCATTTTCCTAAGCTAAGGAAAGCCGTTTAAATCGAGCTTAGCTAAGTTTTTCCGTATAAATCCAACTAATATGAAATTGTGGTCCATCAACTATACGATGAGTGTTACATAATGCTTAGAGGATAATTATGAACAACCATAGAAATTCTGGAATTCGAACCACTTCCGTTTCGCTTACTACCGTTCCTCTCAGTTTTACTCGATGATTCCAAAATGTAAAGATCCTTTTAGAAAAAGTCGTGTTGACAACCTCACGAATCGATTTTGCACAGATTCCTCACTAATTGTGATTTTGAGCGCTACCACTTTCTTCGTAAAACGTGAAGTTATATTTCTCGGAGTGTAGAATGGATTGGATTAGTCATGAAAATGCACTTGGGGATGAGGAAGGTTGTGTAATGTTTCGTACCAGATATTATGTAGTCGTACGGTCTTGAGAAACATCTCTTCAATTGTTTAGCGTTGGTCATGTACCTGCGTGATATCTAGCACTCCACAAAATAGTGTTAGTCTGCATTCCTAAGTACTCAACACGTATGGCTGTCGCTTAAATTTCATAATAAACTTTGTGCAGTTGATAGTTTTTTAAAAATATGTCGCGACTCCGCTTTATTTGCGGGCAACCTTAGACAGAACGTTGAATTGTTGCTGTTGATCGCAGCAGGCATTGATGTCCCAAATGATAACGAGTGGTAAACTAGGCGATCAGGGTGGTCTTCACTCGTGGTAGGAGGTAGAATAGGAATACGCGGCGCTATTGATGTAAGTGGCCAACTTTAAAACAAATTCATTCCGTATTTTGGCCGCTGCGCAATTGGAACTTCGTTGAGCACATAAATCTTCCTTGTCCAGACTTTTCCCAGTCTGTTCTTTGGAATTCTTCAGGGTTCTTTCAAACGCAGTCTAGTAAACAATCGCAAGGGCTAATTTTTATTCCTCCGTTCCGCAAGTGCC
Organism: Pachypeltis micranthus; assembly: GCA_020466155.1. Classification (NCBI taxonomy): domain Eukaryota; kingdom Metazoa; phylum Arthropoda; class Insecta; order Hemiptera; family Miridae; genus Pachypeltis; species Pachypeltis micranthus. The sequence continues at coordinate 41,070,913 of CM035770.1, read as the reverse complement.
TCTTGAGAACAATCCAGCCACAACAAAACGATTCAGTTCAATCACAACGAGCTTGAAGCTGCAATTCCGGAAGCTTGTCGATAAGAAAAGGCTTTATTATTTTTTTTTTTTTTTCGTTTTTATTCTCCTCTCTTTCTCTCCTCCCCTCGCCATCACGTTAAACACTTTGATAAACCGCAAGGATTTCACAAAAGAAGTGTACGAGCTGATTCTGTGTTCTGTATCTGAAAGGGGAGAACAAGAAAATATAAAGAACCCAACTTTCCAGCTCCATTTCGCTCCCTCTTCGTCTCCCGCGAGGAAAACTTTATAATAATTATTAAGAGCCGCTGGTTTAGATTTCTTTTCAACGGTTCGCGAAAGGAGTGGTTGGGGGGGGGGGGTGCTTCTTTGTACAGAGACGGAGGAAGAAGGAACGGAGTTGGGAGTCTTTCTAGGCGTTTTCGCCGCTCTTGAAAAATCGAGAGGAAAATACGGACTGCGCCTGTTATAGCCCGAAGCCCTTTGGGTTACGAAGTAAAGGCGAGGGAAATCCCCCTGACCGAGCGAAATGCGAAAAGGTGGAAAAATTATCTGACTTTCTTACGTTTGGATGGAGAAATGGTTTTAAAAAATGTACCACTGAAAGAAGAGGTTCTGAAAAAATGTAATCGAAAAATAACTTTAGCGCGGCGGACTTGGAACGTGTGAGAGAGAAATTTCTCACAGAAGGTACAGCAAAAGACGCATCCCGATGATGCTTTAAACATCACCGAACCCATACATTTTGATATACCCGCCGAACCTAAAACCTAAGAACTTAACGTTTATTGCATAATTATGAACATCCCCGAAAATTTCTGAATTCGGACCGCTGCCGTATCACTTATCAAAATTTCTCACAGTTCTTTTCTGATAATTCTTAAACCGCAAACACGAAACGTCGGGATAAAAAAATCATGGAATAATGTTCCGTGCCTAAGCAGAAGCAACGCAATAAATTCGTGAAGTTTCTGTTGAAGCTGCGTTCTACCAACTTCTTTAGTATGTAAGCTGAAGCAAGAACAGTTTTTCGTTACAGGTGAACTTTATGTGAAGCTAGCCTTCTCAATAAAATCGGAGTGGAAGTCCAATACGCTGCCAATGCTGGTTTAAAGTCTAGTTCAAATGATCCAGAGAATCTCAGTAATGTCGAAATTTCAACTAACGACTTTTTTCTCAGTGTTTTGTTTATAATTTCATAACTGTATATACACGAAACATCTTTGATTACTTAGTAAAATACGTGAAATAGGCGGGAGAGACCCTATAAATCCGGGAAACTTCAAGCTTTCTTCGTAGAACGGCGTTACGTGGATTAGTGGCGTCTACGTGGGGCGGAGGAATCTTGTATGATGCGTAGCACCTGATGCTTTACTCGAATCCTCACTAAACTCTGATTGGAGGCCACACCAAACAAAATCACAAATGTCAGTCTTGAAACAAAATTCAATAGAATTTCGGTTTTTTTCGGCGTCTCGTGTTGGAATCAACTGCAAAAGTCCAAATTACGACTTCGGTTGGGATGACAATGGTATGGGGCCGCGTATCTTGGGCCGCACCAAAGCGTGTTTCTTTTAACAGGATGACCCCGTAATTTGTTCCAACATGGACAGCGGATTATCCTCCCGTTAACGCTTTCAGGCCTTAGAGAACAAACTCAATATCGTTCCATCTAAATTTACCGAAGTTCGACTTCCGCTTCCTCCTCCGGTTTCCGCTAATTCGACTCTCCAGAGGCTCCTTCATCTCCCCCTCCATTCGCCACAGTGCAGGCCGCTTTGTTGTCGAAAAGTGGAGGGTCGGACTCATTGTGGAATCGACAATCATGAATAGTTAACCGACTGAGCGGTGTTTTATACCATCAAATACCTCGTTTCCACGCCCGGGTCTCCCCCCTTCAAATTGAAAGATCTTAATATCCGCTTTTCCCTAGCCACTTTTCCTCTCGTCCGCATCCTCCAGTGCCGAGCCTCCCCCCCCCCCCGACCATCCTCCTAAAGTTAAGTTCCGGTCAAATTGATGAGCTATTTTCAATCATTCGGCTCGAAGGGGGAACCTCCCATCACAATTTCCATGTAAATCTACCGTTTTCCTCGAGCCTCCCCACCACGGCATCCAGGGCGTCGTGGATGTATAACCTCCAGGGTTGCTATCTGTCTGAAAGGGACGAATGAAGCTCTTCACCGGTTGCCTGCCGCGGTGCCCCCTTTCAATTCGTCTAATGAACCTTATAAAGCGGCGAGCATTGCGTCAGCACTGTCCTGCTACTCCCAATTAAGTTATTTTCGTCCGTTTACCCGTTTTATCTGCGTTGCGATTGACTCCGTCTAGGATTGAAGAATGAAACAAAAACGATGAAAATATATCCGTTGAGACTAACCCGCCTTTCTTCTGTCCTACGTAAATTTGTTCTCTACTATCTACTGTTGCTGTTACTTTCCACTAGCCAATAGCTACGGAAGGTGCAATCTTGGAAAGTTTTCATCTGATCTTTCCGGCTTGGAGCCCACTGAACATAATTTCCGCGCGACGTGCATGTGTGTTGTCATATCTGCAAGAGGGTTGAATTGATTACGGTGATGGGGGGGGGGGTACCGAAAATGATGGGCTTTTGTTCTTGAAAACGGTTCCAATTATTTTAATGAAACTTTCAAATTATCTTCTACTAATTACTCCTTAACTTTTATTGTACGTAAATATCTCTGTGGAAATTTGATTATCAGAGATAGGACGATATATTTTTTTGTTTTTGTTTTCCGAACTTGGCTCCGTGCTGGCTCCCATTTTGCTTCTGCTACGTATTAACGATGTGCTACAATTAGATATCAGGTCTGTTTCCTCATCATATTACTGTTCCTGAGATTACTTACTAGATATCAGCGGAGAACTCTTTGATATTGCTGATTTGAGTACGGCTATTCTGTTTTAGGGAACAAATTACCAAACGCTCATTGACTCGGAATATTGTTTGATTTTCAGTAAAAAGCTGCTTTGATTTTAATGAATTGGGTTTTGCATCGTAGTGAGTTCGGCTTTGTTAGTCATACAAATTGTACTTGCACACCTTTGTCACCTGCAATGCCAATATTTGGGGTCATTAATATGTAGTAATCATCAAAACTTAAAATATCATAAAATACTTGATTTCCTGATAGCGGAAGGTCACAACGGTTTTATTTTAACAAAATAACTTCCTTCTGATACTGCACCTTCATTTACAAGAGCTTTAAACTCTTATTCGTCATGGTATCATCCTGATTGGGACGTTGCTTCCCTCAAGTTTTGGTTCAGTTTCTGTTCATTTTTGCGTCCGTACGGACTTGCGCGGTTCTTGTTTTTGATTTTTTAATACATTTGTTGTTGCTAACTTGATTGCTGAGGACATTTTTTCACTTATTAGTGGTTAGCGCAGAAATCATTTGCTCTGCATAAATGATGCCAGAACGATCGTTGAACGGAAATACCTAACGAATACGTCAAAAATGAAGTTTTTTCGACGTTTTCGAATTTTCCACGGTAAGCGCAAACCTGAATTCCATCAACCTTTACCCCGCCACTATTTCTGTAGGTATCCCTCGTACGGTCAGATCGGAAAATGGTATTTGTAGAACATTCAGAGATAGTTTTTCTGATTTTCTTAAACATTGCTGTGACGTCTTTTCAGCTAACTAGTGCCCGTATTTTGTTCTTAATAAATGTTCCCGTAGAATTGAACGAGAGAAACGGTGTAGCAGGTCGTTGAATTTTGAGAGGGGTTGTAGAATGTGTTAAGCACCAGATTTTTTTCACGAACTAGTGTTATTGCAAGCCTTTCGACACGAACAGTACTGTAAATCGCTGAATTTCCGTTTGACGTCTGAAGTTTATTATTTGTTAACTAGAAATGTCGGGCGGTCATATAGTGGAGTTGTACGTTTCTAGCAACGTCCATCCGTTACTACACTTGTGTTATTCGGTCGTTATTATTTCGGAACCGGATGCGTTTTCTTCTTCGATATGTCTGAAGGAAAACAAGGTTTTTATAAAAGGATATTTCAAAGGTAAAGCACATTTAACATTGCAACAACAAATTTTTCCAACACGAGAGTGGCTATGGTACAGACAGCGAGGTGGGAGGGTGCGCCTACAAACTGAAGTCTTAGAATTCCGGGAGTCGAGGGATAGTCGAAAAATGCAAATAGTGTCGCGTCACTGATATGTGTGTTTTGCGTGTAGATTCGTGCATTTATCTATTTAAACGCACTTTAAGGCTGATGTGTAATATAAAACGTAATAAATACTAGCAGTAATATTTCTCCTTAGCCCGGCGGTGTAGGAAGGAAAGTTATCCGATCAAATAGATTCCAAGTTTTCTTGATATCTCTACGTTAGAGGTGCTAATTTGATGTTTAGCCATGAGACGAGAGCAGCACAATAAATTATTTGCGAAGGAATAAGGTTTTCCCACATTTTGTCCTAACCAATGTCGCTCAAATGATACTAGCATCTTGGAAAAAATAGGGTGGTAGCCCGTTGAAAGTTTGATAACGCTCAATATGACAATTAAAGAGGAATTCCTGAAATCCCAACCATCGCCATTTGATCAACTATCGTTTCTCAGTTCTTGCCCGATAATTTCAAAAGAGAAAACACTATCTTTTTAAAAACCTCAGAGAGACGTTGAGAGTCTTATGAATCCCCTGCGCTCCGATTGCTCAATATTGGTTGTGGCATGAGTGAGGGCAACTCAATAAATTCTGAAACGAGGGAGATGCTTCACACATGATATTTTCAACTTAATTTTTTCATGTGACTGAAATGTTGTTTTACTTTACCGATTTATTTCTTCTATTTCTCTTATCCGTCCATCATACAATATAATGATAAATAATTCTTTTATGTTACGCCCGAAAAACGTTTTAGTAGAAGATTTGATTAAAAATGTCATGGCACGATTTTTTCCGCTATTTTCCAATGGGCGAAATTGTTACGTTGTTTTTGATTTTTCATAATAGGTGCTGGTTACTGTGTAAAATCGCCGTGTATGCAAAAGGTAATGTTTAGTGGTTTAAAAATAAGCATCTGTGAGAGGGTAGTTGTATCCGACCAGCTACCCTTGCAAAACAGCCCGGACTGACGGGAAAGCAATCCACTTCCCTACCCTCGAATTTATAAGGATATTAAAGCGAGATTTAGAGAGAGCTTTTGAAAATTGATAGATAAGATAAGGCGGTGCTCGGCGGTGTATGATGCAGTGCGAAAGAAACGTGAAGGAGAGCCGAGAGAAAAGCGACTACAAAGTAATATATCTCGTGGGGTAAAGTATATTTTTTAATATTCTCTTCAGGCGCACTTAATCTTCGCTGAGATCGGGAGCGATACTGCGCGGATTTAACGCGCCAGGTATTTCCTTCCCTCAGCTGACCTGGAGCCTGAACTGACCTAATAATGACTCCACAACCGGTGGAAGGGAGGGTGGGCCTCAGTTATGAATTGGCTTTTGCCTTTTGGGATCAACGGATTTATTGGGGTTCGTGCAACGTAAATATCGATGTACGAGTTGAAAGGAGTTGATATCGTCAGTCTGAGCGAAAACAACCCATCTCAACACTGGTGTTCCGTCTCTGATCTGTCCTGAAGCCTACGCTATTATTAATGACTTGACAACTCGCAGTAGAACTGGTGACCCCACCTATGAATCGATTACCGTTGTGAGCCTTCTTTAAATTTCGTTTTCACTTGGACAGAACGTCTTCCCATGTATTAAACAGTGAAGTTCCGAGTTACCGTCGCGCATAAGGAACTTGGTTTCTGGAGAGAACCCCATTTGAACGGTTTGTGGTCTATAGCCACGAGAGTTATTCATGTCCGAGTCTAGAACCGTTCTGTGTTGAGTAGTGAGCCCGGTCAATTAATTGAATAAAAGTTGGTGAGCAGCTAGATTCATATTTTAAATATCTGGAGCGACGCATCATACTTCGATTTTTATCGATCAAACAACTAATCTAACCTATTTTACATTAATTTTATATGTATTGCCGCTCTTTATGCTCTATATCGAACTGGTAGAGTTAATATTTGGGAGTTTGTTGTTGGTGGGGTTTCTTTTTTTTTGTATTCGCATTTGTAATATGTGTAGGGAATTTCTATTTGAAATCGCCCGTTTACAACGCGTATCTGAATCCAATTTAATTAAACCATACAAAAACCAAAAAGCTCGCCTTAATTCATGAATAAACAAAACAACACTTCTTGGGTAGGAAACGAGGAAATGAAATTATGGTCGTAATAAGACCCGTTTGAATTTAATTGAAAAATATAGAAATAAAAAGAATTGAACTCATTTTCCAATATTAATCAAGTTAACCTAATAGCTCGGATCGTACTTAACGACAATAAGAGGACGAGGGTCTAATCACATTGGGATTTTCTCACCTGTATCCATCAATAAACAATAAAAATCACTGAAAACAAGCACTGGCGAGAAACATGAGAAGCTCGATTGAGATGAGACGCTAGGAATCGGAAAAATCAGTATGTTTATGGCCATCGCATCCGCATTTCGGAATTGTGACGCCCCCTTCCATTGGACCACCTAAGGTCAGTCTGGGAGATCTATTTTGCATTCATGTGTTCTCCTACAATGGCCCCTCACTGCTCTCGCGTGTTCAACACGTGAAGTAGCTCTTCAAGTCTTGGGGCTCATGGATTGCAGTCTCCGTTGAAGTACTCACTGTAACCGTGCCTTATAATGATGCACTGAGATGTTGCATTGCTTTGTATAGTTCTTGAAACGCTGCAGTCTGGATATTCGGGTGTCAGTACAGTGTTAAGAATGTAGGATGCGACGGACTGTTAGCTCCTAGTTCCCTGGTCTGCATTAATCAGTTCATTAAAGAGGGAAATTTTAACTAATACCTGTGGCCGCGTCCAAAATGCAAAAGCGCTGAAACTGTGGCGACCCGTGTAAATAGTTTTTTCACCCAATGGCAATGTGTTGAATAAAGTGGGGAGCTGCCAATGGCGTTTCTAGGGTGTCTGTTTGTTGTGCGGTGTTTTCTTTTTTTCTCAGAATTTCGCTGTATTGTTGTAGATCACGTTCCCATTTGCTAATTTGGAGGTATTTTTTGGCTCATTAACCTCTTTTTTTCTAATCTTATAGAATACTACCCATCTCCTCCAATCAACCCCACATAAACCTCATTGGTGGTATTCTACAAACTATCTACTGTATATTCATTCATTCTCACAGCTATTTGTCCGCCTTCTCGCTCCCATATTCAGCGAGTTCTCCTTTGTGGTATCTCTGAACTCCTCTCAATCGTCGTATAGTGTGATATGACTGTAGCTTCTTCACAGGACATTGTGACTTCAATGCGCGGCTCCACTTCTTTTCTCTGAAAGACTCTCCATTATGCACGTCTTGTGCCTCCATTGCGGAGGAAACAAGAAACCATGTGCTGCTCCACTGTAGTTTCACACAGTGAGCGACGGTTGTTGGGAGGGCAAACGAACTTCGCAGCATTGACTGCTACAAAGCTAGCCTTTAATCATTTTGCAGAGTTCGCGAAGAAGGTGATGGCTAAGAAACGTGGTCATAGTTGATCTGTCCTTTTAAAACTTGCCACTCAAGTACACAGTTAGATCAGGTGGGAAACCAGATTATGAACTCCTCCCAGATGGTACGGGGTTCCTCAGGTGGTCACCTCCGCGCGGTCACACACGTGCAACAGCTCTCTACCGGGAGACTGGCTAACGACCAAATACCTGCCGTACCTCCACAGGTCTGAGTTCGGTGGATGCTGCAGGAGCCGGCCTCTTGCATATTAGCGAAACCGCAACTTCTTCCATGACTGATATAACCCTCATCGAGGATTTAGGTACAGTCATCAAATAAGGATACAGATCTGTACCTTCTTCACACGTCCCTGGTAATGAAATGCCAGAATCTAGCGTCCTATGTTTAACGCTAGAGCAGCAGTGGCAACCACTTCTCTCTTACAAAATCTGGAAATGACTCGATTGTAAACCAAAAATGAAGGTCGAGTGGTTGCCGATAGAGCCTTTGGCATGAAGATGAGCTCTCGCGAGAGATGTTATTTGTGCTCTCTTTTCTGATGGAGACAGATTCATATATTGAAAATATCGAGCCCACAGGGATGAATAAGGAGGTGGCATTGATTCGCGTCTTGGCGGAGGGGGAAGCCGACCCCAGATGTACAATAAACCACAGTCTTGTAGGGTATGGGGTGAGGTTCTCTCTGCAAGAGAGATGGGGCGACGGGAAGAGAAGGAAGATTGGTACATAAGGAGAAGTTGAAAACGACCAGAGATTTCACTTTGCCGTCTTTTTTCCGCCATTTTCGCCGCGAGATCAAACGGAGACTGAGGGCTCCGGAGATGAACTCGGCTGGAAACTCTGGAGGGAAAAATATGAGTGCGCGGCAGTTGGAAGGGAAAGGATTTACAGGGGGAAAGGCCTGGGAAAGCGTTGAAAACATACGGGGAGGGAAGCCCTGGAGTCGAGTTTTGGAACAAAGGTGGTTTGAAAAGAGAAACCAATCAGGCGAAATACGCGTTTACCGAAGTTATTCAATGGGACGGCCATTCAATCAATCATCAACGTTCAATTAATTGGCCTCTCCAATCGGAGCTGAGGGGCGCATGAAGTCAGCGAGCGAAAAAGTTAGCCACCCCTTTCCGTGTTTCCGTTCTTTAGACGCATCCTCAAATGTATGATGGCAATCCAACTTATCTCACAACATCTGAATTGAATCGGTCGTAGTTGGATAGACGACTGTTAGTGGACAATAAATGGGCGTAACACGTTTTGTTCGTCTGAAAATAGTTCTATGGTTCTCTGGAAATCAACAGTTATTTCAATTATTCTTCCCCTCTCCATCAAACTTCCCTATTCCAACTGAATCCCCCCCCCCCTCACATTTTCTACGTTTCTCAACTCCTATATGTAACTCCAGGCCATAGCACATAGTAGGCCTGTTATCTTATTGAAGTGTTCCTTAACGTCGAGAGTTTCGAACAACCGCCGTTAACCGTTGTAGGAACCACAATGTTATCTGTGTCCTTGAGAGAAATGAAATGGAGTTGTGCACTGAAGCAGCGTAAGGAGCTGGCTCGTTCAGTGGTCTGTCACAACCCACTTTCTCGTCAGACGTTCACGATGTTGGGGAAAAATTCACCGCTGTCACGTCCGTTTTACGAGGGCTCCCATCTCGCTTGCGGTTCATCTAATGCCCACTCATCTAGCTCGACAAGGTTTCATTCAGTGGAGAGGTCTATACAGAGCTTTTCGGTCTCAGAGAGTCTCCTTTTTCACTCTCCGCTTGTCCATCACGCACTTAATGGCTAAATCAACGGGTAACTGGCCAGCTAGATCACTTGAGGTCCTTCACTAGATGGTATCGTGTAGGTCTTGGTGATCCGCAGGAGGACAGCTCTACAGGATTGATCCAGTACTCTTTTGACTCCAGGACTCTCGACTGTGAGTTTGTTACCTCTGACTAACAGTAGCCGATCACGCGTGAGTAAATGGCCTTGTACATGGAGATAGTGTTTCAGTTACACACAGTATGGCGTTTGAGGGACTGAACTTGTTGACCTCTCACCTATATTGACTCCTAAGTACTTGACTTGCTTCTCAAGATGAAGCCTATGGCTGCTAAACCGTATTGAAAGTTGGCTTCTCAAGCTTTCCCTGTAATTGGATGAGTTGGGTTCCCTCTTCAGCAATATGACGTGCAGTTCATGTGGTATTGCCTCGATTAGGCGGCACGTTACGGGCATAGGCTTATTGCTCAAAATCGCACATAGCAGTACAGGAAAAAATCTGTCGTAGGAATCGTTGATGCGACTTCCAGCCTAGGTTCCCGACAAGTTATAATTCGATGTATGTTGATTGGTAATAACAGAAGGAGCCTGAGAAGCCAGTGTCCTTAAAGAATTAAAATCCTTGAAATTTCCTTTAGAATTTCGATTTCCTTTTGAAGTTGACAATCATTTCACATATCTGGAAGTTGACCCGCGCTGCACTCCCACGCTACTGGTCGTTACGGTCCGTTGTGCTCCATTTGTTGATGCAGATTTCATCTGCATCGCCCACAATGTCAGGCCGTATAACGCACATTGACGAGGCTTTCAACTGACCCTCGGGACTATAAATATCTCCAGCTCGGTCTTAAGTGGAAATTAATAGAGGTCGCTCTTCGACGTCACTTTACAACCGCGGTTTAATGGTCGGATGGTCCAAAAATTGCGGTCTGCGGATCAGCAGACTCATTTACAACCGTCCTTCACGTTACTATTTTCCACTTTACGATCGAATGGGAATCAATTTCGTGCGGTGGTTTCGGTGTAGGGGGTCCGAATTGTAAAAATATTAGGAAACGAGGGGAGGATTTTTTGTTAGTGTGTTCGCGTTGGGGTTTGCCTTATACGATTTATAAGGTTTTCCAGCCTCGTGCTCCCTCATGTTCGCGCAGATCCGTTGGGTTTATAGATGAGCTACTGCTGTGTAACTCGAGGGCCACCTGTTCCCCCATTCCAACCCTTTTCGGAACGATCTATGAGTATTTGCCCTAACCGCCGGCTTATCAATCTACTGCACCGTTGGAATCTAATTAGGGCTCATCGTTAATGACCCTACAGCTCAAAAATGTTTGCTCTGCCTCGGAGAGAGGCCTATTAATTTTCGGTGAGCAATGGCCGGCGATAGCCCTCAAAACTCTCTCGTCTCTTAGTGGACGGTTGTGAAAAACGTTCAATTCTCCTAAATTCTGGGTTTTGTCTTCGTTGATGAAATGTTAAGTGCTTCGACGCTTACGAAACTTTGTGTGATAGTTCCAAAACGCTCTCACGGAATTAACAGTATTCATAGTTCTCCTCATCATCACGCCCCGGGAATAGAAATTGTGGAAGGGGCATCGTAAGATTGAACTTAGTTGACGCGTCTGCGTCTGATTATCTTAAGTGCCCTACCTTTGAATATACCCCAAGTTTGAAAATTGATGACACGATCCGTCTTACAGTTGAGGAGAAACTTGTGTGAAAACCCACCTCCTTACACTGTGAGACTTTGCATAATAACTTCATTTTATGATGCACCACACATCGTGATTACTCTCTTAGTGGCGGGAACAGTCTGCAACAGATTTCAAGCTTCTCAAGGTGAATATCGTTATTCGAAAACGTCGTGTATAAAGGATAACAATAATAATTTTCACCTTTCAAGCGTTTCTCACCTTTTTCCTCGTTAAATATGATACTGTAAATGTGGGGTCGCGTAGGCCTCTTACTGATTGAAGAGAACAAGAAAAAATGTTTAATCCAGAACTATATGGCAGGGAGTTGTTGCCTACATCCTGTGAGGAACCTTCCAGCCTTCATAGGTTGGCAGCAAGCACAAAATAGCACTACTGCCAGACTCGCCTGCAATCAACTTGCTTTCCTTGAAAGATTATACGAAGATATGTTTGAACTCCACTATTCAGATAGTCTTGTACAGTACTTGGGAGTCAATGTAGCTGAGATGTGGCGTACCAGCCAACACCTCCAGTTCTTCAAAGGCTTTCGCAAGATTTGCCACGTGGGGTGAGTGTTACCGTACATCCTCATGTACAAGGCCGTGTACTTAGTCGTGATTTGAGTACTGGATCAATCCCAAGGAGCTGGGTACCTATGGATCACGAAGCAGCCACTGACGCACTACGAGTGATCACTGGCCAGTTACCCGTTGTTTTAGCCATTATCTGCATTCATAAGGATTTTTGCTGGATGAGCCGTTTCACAATTCGATAACATACGTCGTTAGGTAAGAAGAAATGCTCATCGATGAGGTTTTGTGCATCGACTTTTACTATCGTTGAAAGTACACAGGAATTCCGGAGCATCTGGAATCCAACTAGACGTAAAGCTGTTTTAACGAATGCCTGAGCGCTGACGAGGAGACGAACAAGGTAAATAATAGTTGTACGGAGGTTTGGAACTATCTCTCTACTCAATAACGCCCTGGAACGATTCTCTGCTCCGACTTTGAGAAGGTGATAAATGACCCGGAAATTCTTCCAGCCGGAGCAACGTTTTACGTCTTACAAGTTAAAATGCGTTCGTACCGTCGTTTTGTAGCATTCCGTAATAAAACGGGATTTAATGGAAAAACAGTGGAAATGAATGCGTCGTCAATCGGCGTTTACGTGCAGCTCCAACTCGATGCTCTAAAAATTCGTATCGTGCAAAAAGAAAACACGTAGTGTTCGAATAAAGTTGGGAATAGAAGCGCTGGAGCATTCCATTCCGTATTGAGAAACGAAAGCTCAATGGTCGTTCTGGAATTTATAGACAATTAATAAACCATCGGTTGACTCAGAACTATGGCCATCGTATTGTTTTATTCATATCGCCTTGTTTCTGGTTTCCTGAGCAAACATACTCGTCGTTCTGAGGAACATTTGTTTGTTTTGTGCTTCGCAATAAAAAATGCAGTTCCATTCGCTGATGAAACTGTGGTGACGATTACCATGAATAGGTCAGTCAGGCGTATTAAGTTAACGTCAACACAATGAAGTTACTTGTTCTCAATTTTTTATGGCTTCGTGAAGGGTCAACGTCCTAAATGTCGATCGAGATTAATATTTGTGTAGCGTTCGTTGCCATACTTCTTTGATATTTCTGTATTCTTTCATTCCGGGGAATCCTGGTCCCACGAAATTCAGACAATGGAACTCATTCTGTTGAGTGTTCTACTGTTGTAGTGTCGTTTAGCTATTTTTTTGTCCTCACCTTACTTCTACGCTACTGTCTACGATTGCAGTCCATTTATGAGTAGTATTTTGCTCGTCCTTTCTCAACTTCCGTCTCTTCGTCACACTTCTCCCTTGTTCTGAACAATTCACTTAGCACTTTTGTGAAGTCCTCAAGCCCTTTTGGCGCGTATGGGATGTAGTGTCACCTCTTGAAGTAACTATGGCATGATTTTGTGGTCCAAGAACGTTGTACGAAGGTTGAAAGATGGACTCAGTTGTTTGCTTCCTGTTCGTGAGACTTACGCATCCTCAGCCCTGCTGGCGCGCTTGACGGGAAATGCTTTAAATATATTTTTAACGCCGTAAACAATTCATTACCACCCTTAGCTCCTTACATTCCGTTGCAAAGAGTTGTATCAGGATTACAACTGCTACCACCTCTTGAGAAACAGTGTGGTAAAGGCAAGTAATGGGGAGGGTGCACCTGTGCAGTAGTGCCATCGGTTTCCAGTGGTGGGCAACGTTCATCGTGTCCACCCGCACTTCGGCCCCATATAAGAGGATGGAGTAGATGTTCCAAGGTATCCTTTGTTTCCCGTCAGTCTGGAAACAGGCGTTGTTGTTGTGGCGTGGCAGCTCTATCTGTTGCTGCTTGCTGGATGGGGAAACCAACCCCATCTACCATCGCTGCAGGTATCGAACTGCTCTCGTTGTTTGGACCTCAGATTCTCCATTAATTGAGTGGTCACTACAACTAGCTCAGTCCTCAGCAGGGAGGCACGCTCATGAGATGATCCACTCACTCGTCCGTCGCGTTACTCGCTCCAACATGATCTAGGAAGATTCCATCATGCAATTACTAATTAGAATTACTAAAACGGACCATATATTCAGGCATCTAGAGACGAAGCAACGTACACTGCGTTCCTCAGAATATGTCCAAGGTTGATATCCTCATGCAGAACCGCCAGTCCTGTACAAGAAGTGTGGTGCCCCGCCAATTGATACGCTCTCCTAGGGATTTTTACGAAGTGCCCGTTTTTCCACTCCGTCGGAATTTCTCTCTTCTTCCCATATCTTTCTGAAGAGCTCGTGCATCAACCTTCAAGGTTATCACAAATATTTGACGTTCAACCTTTTTGACAGCGCTTCGCTAATTTCAGCGCAATGCAGCCCCCCTCAAAAACCCCATTCAGTCAACCAAATTTCTCTTCTCCCGCTCGAGAAATTTCATTCGGTGACAAAACGGAAAGGAAGGAAAAACCTAAGATGGGGGAAACTTTGAGGGAAAGTCGGGTTTCGAAGGGGAACTTGGCTGGAAGAAAAGAAGGCTTTTTATCAAATGAAAGCCGTTGTGAGATTTACAACTTGGGAAAGCTCCTGGAACCGCACCTCCTATTTCGACCTTCTTGATAGAGTCTTCTGCCCCCTCCATTGTTCATCAGCTCCTCCCCGACTATGGAGTTTTATTAATTTTCCCTTTTTGTGAAGAGAGGTTCTTCGAGATCCTCCCGCTCGAGCGATTAAAGGAGACTCCATTATCTTTCAAGTGTAAAGCCTCTTCCCGAAAGAAAAGTACAGACAGAGCCGAGGGACTTGGGAAGAAGAACGGGATCAAACGGGATAAACCGTTTATATTGCTTGTGGCAGTTAACTATGCCAGGCCTCACTGCCCCTTTTTTTCTTGCTCATTTCAAGCTCTCGCCATAACTAGCGCATTCCTTTCACAACGAGGATTATAGACTCCAAAACTTCCGGGCTAACATTCACCCACAGAGGAAGTAGCTATATTCACACAACTGTCTTAAAATCGTTGAATAAATGGATTCGGAATCATTGAAACATTTACTAATAACTGACGAAAACCTCTGCCAAAAGCAGGATGAAACTTGATTAAAAATGTTTATAAATACATAGAAACCATTCTTCAGGCGAGTAAATTTGCCCCATAAATTCTGTAGAAAGCGTCGAAAAGGCAAACAAGGGGGGGGGGGCAATACGGTAAATGAAGGAGTTCTCGTCGAAGCTGAGCGAAAATTGTAGAAAATGTCGTTGAAAAGCAGGAGAATTCCTAGTTGAAAAAGTTCAAACCGTAGGGATATTGAATAAGAATCTTTTGGAATTTCTACAAAAACTGTTACTGAATCACGGCACAGGAGCTGTTGAGTGAAAATTGAGAAAGAAGCGTTGATTGATAGGAAAGTAAGTAAGTAAGTAAGTTAAAAATGGTTGGTAGTTATAGGAATAACTGTTCTTAAATGAAGCAGACATCTTAGAGAAGTCGAGGAATAATTGTCTTGAACGCGTTAGCAATTTTAGTAGAAACCTTTGGATTTTGTGGTAAACGCGTTTGCAACTCTTATAAAACATCGAGAAAATAGAGTAAAAATCGTTGGTATTTGACGACTAACTCTTGTTAGTTGGAGTTGAAACCGTTATGAGCTTGAAGAAAAAACGTGTTTGCAGTTTTAGTAGAAATATGTACAAATCAGGGAAATGTTTGGGAATTAGACGAAAAACTAGGTGGACAAAGTAAAAAGTCGTTGACAATTAATTAAGTAATTGGAAAATTACATAAAATTCGTACCGGAATTGGGTTGAAAATCGTTATGAGTTGGAACAAAAGCTGTCAAAACTATCAATAAAGGGAGGAAAATTATTGAAAAGTTATTAGATCTGTTAGAAATTTGACTTAGAAGCGTGTTTATATGTCTGGGGAAAGATTTAGTTAATCGAATAGGAATCAATGAGAAACACCATCTCGAACTATATTCTATCAGATCGGAACTCTTGTGTTATAGTTTATTCCCTCGTACAACCGTAGGAATAGCTGGAAATATCGGTATGTTCTTAGTATGTGATGTATTTTGACGAAACATTTTTTTTCAGTATTTTCTTTCATATCAATTTCAGTTATTTACCAATTACTGCCGATCTCACAGATGCCATTTTTCTAACGATTCCAACATGCTGCTAATGTGGTTTTGATGATACTGAATTGAGTATAGATCGCTGTAAGAGGATTTGGGGGGGGGGGGGTAGCGGAGCGTTAAGACCGCGATATTCTGCCGGAATATTCCGCCCTCAAGAGAAGCTCATTTCCCGTCTTGACGGCTGTGGGACCCAACACATTTCCAACTCCCCGAGTAATCCATTACCTTCACGGGAATTAAGTATTGAAAATAACCCCTTTTGGTGTTCGTGGAATCGTGATAGTGGGGTGTACGAGGTGATGTGTGTGGTCGGGAGGGGGGGGGGCGAAAAAATGGGGTCTGGGGATCGTGATCTGACTGCTTGAAATAAAGTGACCGTGTGTGGCTTGTGGGGCGATGGAGACTCAGGACTGATGGGATGGATGTGTATTAATGGTCGTCGCTCAGGAAGACCAGACCGTGCCTGACCTTCTTACCACCTGAATCTCAACGCTACTGGCCTCACACACAGTTGACGCGAGAAATTCGTTCCTCGTATGATGCGACAGTTGCAGCTGTACGTGAAATTATAGTACCAAAAAGGAGATGAAGGGAGTTAAGGACCAGTAAGAATAAGAGAGGTAGAGAGAAAGAAAATTATTAGAAGGTTTACTCAGCCATCTGGAAAGATACAAATATACGATGTTCCCTGTAACAATCGTTTCTGTTGAAAAAAAAAAATTAATTAAAACAAAATTACGAATTTCAAATTAGTCATTATTCGCCTGCGCGCAGGTTTTAAATCCTTGTTCACGTGGGAGGATAACTATTCTATAAGTATTAAAACTGATATAAACTTTTAGATCTATATTTCCTCCTTTCGACGCACACAGAAATGTGGTAGGACCTGAAACGACTGGAGGCCCCACAACGTTAACTAGGAAAATAACTCTGCGGAGTTAAATTTAAAAAACATCCCCTAGATGAGATGTTTTATAATTTAGCGAGTTGTCTACAATTTATTGATACTCTATTTAGCTTTAGTAAAGTTCTCACAGCCAAGGTTTTTGGTTTCCACGCCACTGTGCTGCGACAGCTTTGTGTTCATTTCGTCGGCTTGTGAGATATACCGGTATATCAAGGTCTTCCGTAGCAGCAAGCTTCCTGCAGAGAGAGAGACATATTGGTTTATGTATTGAACATGGGAAATTAGGGCGATACAGCCGTTTCTACTATTTCCCCTAGAACTTGAACACAACAATTCCTCGTAGAGTTAACATAACAACAATATAGAAAGGCTACCAAACAACACAATTGTCTTGCTTTTATGTTCTAACCCGAAAACTCTCTCCGCGCAATAACTCTCATTATCACAGTCACGCCCAAATAAATTATGTTCACCTCAACACTGAAAACTCAAGTACACACTGAAACTACAGTTATACAATATAAATCACGTGCACAGCCAAAATTTTCGAAGCATAGCGATCTGAAAACAGAACACAGAAACTGTGAGAAGGGCGAGTACTTGTATATTCCTCCCCTTCTCCAACGATACACAACCTAACCTAAAAACATAAATTACACACAAAAACTGTGCGACGCAAGCCAAATCAGTCTGGGTTTTTTGAGCTCGGAATACCACCTGCCCTAACAGGGTGGCTCTTCTTTCGTACCTGCAGAAATTACATCACCACAGTTATTGGCAGCGGATTTCCCTGAAGTGGGGTTTTCCTTTCTTTATTTTTCCCTCCCTCTTTTTCACATTCCTCTTAACAATAGACAGCTCCTCTCAAATTCATTCACCTATGAACTCTCCCGAAAGACACTCGTCTCCCCGTGCTCACAACCCCTTCCGAAATAGTTTCCCGCACCAGTTCACGCATATTACAAGTCGTCCCCTTGTTTCGCCTTTTGCACACAAACTCTACTCACTTCATTGTACGTAATACAGTCCTCCCCACACTCACGGAGTTTCTTTTATTTCGATCTTCATCTCTCGCCCTCTCGTGGGCCAACAAAAACTGAAGAGAGTGAGAGAGACGAAGGGAGTCGTTACAGGGATGTTTATTGTGGCCTGCTTGGGAATTGCAATTTAATAATTCAATTCAGCATGATACACAAAACTATGTACAAAATCTTACGGTAATCTTGTTATATGAGTTTGAAGAACTAGGTATAGGTGTTTATGTACATTTGTCCCATTTATGTATCGAATAAAAGAGATTGGAAGAAAAACGACTCTTAAAAAAATGGACGGACACAGAAACGGACTTGTAAATGATATAGGGCTAACATGGACGAAAGTTGTACAATCAATCAACTCCGAACGTAAATGCCTAATGCATGACAGATTGGTTGGGATTAATCATCAACAATGACTGCACGTTCAGGTTACGGGGGACTGGAAGACACATGGAGTGACGCTCAGAACGGGTGCAACTCTCATAATGAGCGTAGATGGCGATGATCCTAGCCCGAACGGTGTGCAAAAAGATCCATTGATCCCGTTGAATGACTGTAGGGTACGAAGCTCAAGCAAAATAATATCAGTATTCTTCACTTTCATACGGTATATGTGTGGTAATTTATATATTTACGATCATATATAAGAATAAACGTGGAACATTCTCGAAAGATCATAAAATGTTATAATCTACATTAGTCAGGATTTTTCCCACGCATTTTGTTTTATCAACTCTGTAGCCTTCTCTTTGGAGGTGCACAAAAAGCTCTGTGAAAACACAGGCAAACTCGATAATCACAGTTAATCTTATCTTATTTTCGAAAGTGGTTTTAATTACTCGTTAACTGAAGCAAAGGTTCCTCTTTCGTTTCAACTTTATCAATCTTCAAACGGAGCTTCGGCGAGTTGCTCTCTTTTTTCGTCCTTTTCTTCTAGTATTTTTACCTCCTTTTTGCACCGCACCAAACCCCTGTCTTGCTGTACCTGCTCCTCCTCTCCACTGTCAAACTTCCATTGATCAAAGTTGTAGAACACTGAGACAGCCCCTTCTCTTTCAATTTTGACTTAGTTTTCAACGCCGTCCGCTGCTGATACTTGGCAACAGAAACACTGAAGATGCTCCTCTTTCCATTATCTCGAATTACCAGGTTTTATAACGCCCTTATTCAACTTTCAACCCCCCACCTCTTCTCGTATTTCCCCCCTCGCTGCTACGACCGTCATTACCCTCCGTCTCCTTCCTTGCCTGCATTCAACAACTCTTAATTAGATTAGCTTTTAATTAAAGTTAATTAACCGCAAGACTGGCAGCTTTTCTCTCACACGATTTTCGCTCGTTGATATCGTCAACTTTAAAATAAGTATTTTCCTTCCTGTTAATTAGCCAAAATGGGGAAATTTAATAAGCGGCCCGACGAGAGTCAGTTGCAATTTGCACTGAGAGTGAAACGGGTGATTATGACTTGAATCTTCTGTTAGTTGATCGGATGTTTTGACGAGGTTGTTGTGGGTTGGTGGCGGTGGTGGTTAGGGAGCATAAGCAACAAGTTGAGGAGACAACGCTCAAAGGGTTCAAGCGCTGAAACGCAACGATTGATTAGTTTAACGACTCCATGCTGTGCGCTCAATTCACATAGTAATGTAATTCTCTCTCTTCTATACCGAACTGAAAACACTTCAGAAAAATACAATGCGAATCCTGATGAGAGTGATAATACAAACCATCGGATCCTAGGCTGGTTTGATTGAAAATGAATGTTTACCTTTAATAGACTAGGCTGAGACTTGGAATATTGAACTGTTGAAGACAGGAGTACACGAAACGGCATTAAATGATCAGCAACTCAGATCACGACTGAGCCGGACTGTGGTCACCAGTCATTCGCTAGGTTTACTTCGACTAATGCCAATGTAACTAATAAAACTGATGCCTCTAAGCTGAGTGAGCTATAGAGTCAACAGTGGTGGGGGGGGGGGCAACTGCCTGCATAAGGTGAATAGTCACAATATCTTCGTGGTCGAAAAGATGGCTCATCAGGGTGTATCATGGCAATGTTCCACACTCAATAGGTTTTGATCATTTTGATTACTTATGGAACTGTCAACATGAACGAGGCTCGTTTCAACTGTTCCGAAAGGTTTTGTGTCACGAAACGTATAAATCGTTGAACTTCTAATTCTACGTGCACCAAAAATCACAATGAAGTAACCCCCCAGGAAATTGCCCCGGTGTTCCGTAAATTACTGAGTGATCACTGGTGTGCTCTTACTCGTAGGAGAGAAAAAAATACGGGTATGAAATAACAGGAACCAGTGGAAATTGAGAGTATCGGTCTATTGAGAAGAGAGCGAGTAAAGGGTCGAAAAAAGGGTAAGTCGAAGGTACAAAAAGATGACCGCGAAGGTTAGTTGAGTTTGAGTTTGTGGGCGAGAGGGGGTTGGGTCTTTGTGAAGAAAAAGGCTTAAGACTCGTCCTTTAATGGTCAGTCCTTTGTGTCGTCTCTGGCGCTCTCTAACTGAACGCTCCTTCTGCCCTTTGCTTCTTTCTGACGAGCTCTTCCCGTACAAAGAGCCAGAAGGTTGGAATAGGTGGGGGTTAAAGTTGCTAGGCCGAGGGGAATCAGAGTTACAAACTTTGGCTGTCGCCTGCGCGAATCCACTTTGCTGCTAGAAGACTCCACAAATGTAAGCGGTAATTTAGCATTGGCAATAAGTGAAGTAGTTGAGACAAGCGTGTGCATAAATAACTGGAGTTATTCCCCATGAAGCTGGCAAAGTTGGCCCTCTTGGTGTAGTTAACACGCGTGATGAACGCAAAGTTGCTCATTGTTAAAAATTTAAACGAATTTTTTGCCAATATCCGGAGATGGTTCGACTCCACTACAGGGTAGCTTCGCTCATTTCTTTCGTGACGCGTGCCCAGCGTTTTGTATGTCCCGTGCTCTTCTCAATATAACATAGGACATTGCACCCTGAGTGCCACTGACACGCTATAGATAAAATAAAATATTTTATTTGCATTACAAATGTATTGATAAAATCACACTTGATGTACAATAATGACAAAAATGAGGTTTTGTGTGCCGGAAATGATTTCCAAAGTATCATCTACCATAGTTTTCAAGCTCTTGCTGCGACTAAAACGAATGTCGTATTTGTTGTGTTTCAGGCTTTTCTCGAGATGGGCGATGAGTTGGCAGCTACAACCATGGTTTCCTATTTCGCTACATGCATGCCGCAACTTCGCGGTCGACCCGTCTACGTCCAGTTCTCCAACCACAAAGAGCTCAAGACCGACCAATCGCATAGCAATGCTGTGAGTAGCAAAGACAATCTCACTCTCAATGCTGCCCTGTTTGCTCCCCCTTCTGAAGTAAGTCTCTACTTTCATCTTTCTTTCTTTCCTTCTTTTTTCTTTTTGTCTTCTCATTTTTCAATTTTCTTCCGTTCTTTTCTATGGGATTTTGACGGAGTTTTCGCTTGCTTGCTTCAACAGAGCGGGTATTCGTGATTTATGATAACTGATGTGGTGTTAAGCTGGGTTTACTCTTCCGGAAAAGTCTTCTGTGAAGCGAAGGGAGGTGGAATGAAACAGAAAGTTTAACGTTTGTGTCACTAGCGAAATGAAGCCAAACATCGTTCAGAATCAAGTAAAAGAGCATACATACAGCGGAGAACCGAGATGTGTGATGAAGAGTCATTCAGGCATCCAAGAAAGGACAGGGAACTCTGCAAGTGTTGCTGAGATGCAGCCTGTCTTTTGTATCACGAGAATTTCCTAACGAAACTAAACGTCCCTTCAGATAGTGAAAGGCAATGACCATACCGGGTTGGCTATAGCACGGCTGCATCTTCTGACATGCGAGACAGTTCTTGGTATAAGCTTTGCAATTGCCCCAGTCAGACGGCCAGACTTGAAGATGGTTATGGTGGATCGTATCCTGATCATACATGAGCATGATGTGATGAGGAGTGTATGAGTTACTCAGGGTGCTCCAACATGGCCTTGCCACTACACGCAGTTGATCGGGCAACACGAAAACTACTGGCTTAATGTGAGGTGAACGTTGAATCCTTCGAACTGTTTTGTTTGTCACTGCTGTGGTCGGACCATAATACAAGGACTACCCCTCTTTGTCAATACCACGCAGATTTTTCCTTGTAAGCGAATTGTTGGGCCAAGTGTCAATACGTAAGGCTCTCCCTTCTACGCAAACAAATTTTTTTCTGGTTGTTCGGTCAGTCATGTTGAAAAATGTACACATGCGTCGACGTCCAGAGGTACTATTCATTTCTGGTTACCCTCTAAAATGTTACTCATCTAACTGGCATCGCAACACACCTCTTCAGCCCCACGGGTTATCGAAGTGTATTTTTAATTCTGACTAACGCAACCTTTTTCCAACCCAATTATTTAGGCACCGCCTGTTGCAAGTCGTAATCAAATCTGCTCCAGTGCTGTGTTGGCCGCAGTTACGTTCAAGCTGCTTGCAGAGTAGTATATCGTTTAATCTATAAGTCATTAATTACTTGAAGCAAGCTAGAGCTCCTCATCGGTCAATATTTTCCGATTTCTCTTTTTCATTCTTCACTATTCTTTGTACTTCTATTCCTTCTGAATGCTCTTTATTTCAGTATTTTTCATTTTCCTTTTCAAAGGCAAAGTATTTCTGTACACGGTTCGTTGTGACTCCACGTAATGCTAAGTAAAGGTTTCTTAGGTTATGCTTAATTTCTTACGGGTTATACGCGCATTGTAACTTGTAAGGGAGCTCCTTCAAACGTTCTCACAGCAATCACACGGCTTTAGAAGTATCTTATCTCGATGTAGATCGTCTTTAGCGTACAGCAAGCTCCATGACCAACTCGAACTGTGGGGTTGCATTGATGTGGGGCGCAGATACTTGATATTTATTTTTTTTATTCTGCATAAACTATTGATGTTTTAAATATCTAGCCCGACGCATCACACAACTTTCTCTAGCACCATGCGCATCCACGGGGTTTCCCGCATTAGCAACGAATCCAGCCGGTTTTTCGTTCTATTTATGTTTGCCTGTTAGAAACCAACGTTCTACCTACCGCGGAACATAACGTTCCGGAATTTATCGGGCTGCGCTAACCACGCCTCGGTTCTCTTCGAAGAATGTATAGATAATTAATGCGACAGGTCAACATGATCTGTGTGGGAAGGCTCGTGACAAGAGTTCTGCAATTATAAAGGAAAAATTGAGAAATGAGTTAGTCGAAAAGCAGATGTTTAAATTCTAAAGGTACCCTGGTTGTGTTATAATTATATTCGTACTTCCATCGCATATTATTGTACTGCCTCTTCCATTTTTTGAGAACTAGTGAAATGAGCGAGATTATCAAGGAAAACATGCATAATTTCCTCTGCTCCTCTCATAATTTCCCCTTTGGTGAAAAATGTGTATTGCTGTCATGCCCATGCCTTCTAGAACATGGAGAATTGTTTGAGGAATCTAACAAAAGTTTGTCTCATGGCTTAAACTAATAATTATAGTCCAATCTATTAAAATAGTAATAATAATAATCTAATCTAGTTTTCATGCAGTTCATATAAAATTAGTAAAACGTAACTTGATGTCATACGTAGAAGTACATATTTCGTGCTGCTACTTATGACACGACTTCATTGAAAACCCATCTTATAGGTCATAGCGTGGCGCGGCAAGCTTAACATTTCTGGGAGGTCATGTGCTAGTTGTTGTGAGTACTATCAATCCTGCATTACTAGTAAGCTAGATTTATGAAGAAAAGACTGCACTAAAATCGATTTTCTTAGAATATTTGGTAATTTATTGTTCTGCTCTCCCACAAATGAGTTTTACTACATCGTTGTAAAGCCGTTCTTAAAGCAGTCCATACATGAAATTTAATCAAAATCGATTGGCAATTTTCGAGGAAAAAATTGATGTTTTGATCACTGTTCAGTGCAGGCAGAATTAGCTGGGTTTTTGACCTTTGAACCTCCGCACTTAACGGTACTCACTGACCCTATAGAAAGTCATTGTTATCTCAAACACCCTTCTGATCTCAACCTATTCGTTCGCACCTGTCTAAAGCCCAGATTTTCAGTTATTTCTGCGTGACAATGGATTTCCCCCTTTTCTGGACTTTCCAAAATATCGTTATCCCACCCCTCAATTTTACATTCCTCTCCACAACACACAGCTCTTTCCAACAGTCAGTCATCTATCAGCTCTCATAAACGACACTCATCTCCCAGTTCTCCCTACTCATTCATCTCTGAAGTCTCGCGACTTACTCGTCTCTCTCCACTTAGTTTCCCATACAACCAGTTCATGTGTATGTAGAGTCCCCTTGTTCACGTTTAAATATTCACTCTTAAACTGATATTGCTATTCTGAAGTTTAGTTCAGTCCTCACTCACGCACACTACGTTCATTTATTTCTCAGTTCAAGCTTCCCCATTCGTGCTTACTGTGGTTGGTTTTGAGCCGATTTCGTTCAGCTGTTTTCTCTCAATCGTGGTCGGAGACACGCATGCACACACATGCCAATTTCCCCCAATGGAAATGATGCTTTTCAGACTTACACACGAAGTGCTGGGATTATCAGTTTTTAATATTATCGAGAATTCCTATCTGCCTACGACGGCCAGTCTTAATGGGACTCCAGAGTATCGCGTTGGACCACTCCTGGACCGACGGTAGGTGAAACTGCCTGAATCGATGACTTTTCTAGTGAGTTCTAGGTTATTGAAATCTTGCACAAGACGAAAAGGTTGCACTGGGAACTAAATGGTCCTAGTAGAAATCTGTTGGCTGCATGATGCATCCAGTAATGGCCTGAAATGAATAAGAATAAAATTTCAATTCTGCAGCCGCCTGAACAATTCGCAAACGTTTTAACTTTTCTCTTACAATCGGTATCACTGCTATGCCAAATCTGGTGTTACTGAATCAAGTGGTACAAGGATGAAGCTGAGATTGTCGGGATGATCGTGCTCTCAAAGTGGGGGTCTAGGGACGTTCGTCAGTTTGGGAGATGAAACCTCCGGTGACTCATCTAGAAGCGTCTGAAGTTGAGGAGGCAATCAACTGTGGGGGAAGCCGCAGCTCAAAAGCGTGGAGCCTCAATAAGCCAACGCCTGGGTAATCTCTTCCAAGGCGGCTCGGAAAGGTACAAAGGACTCTTATTGAATTCTGTTCTTTTTGACGCGGTCGCGGTCCCGCCTCGTCTCGGCCTTGGCTTTTGGTCTGCGGTGTTCTATGCCCTGGAAGGACCTTCACCTTTACCTTTACGTCTTGCCTTTTGTAGTCTCCAATGCCCTCCCTACTCCCATTCCGTCATTTTGACAAGTTTTACAGATCCCCCTTCAATTTCGATGATTCGCTCGGATGGAGTAGTTTGCGGTTGTTGTCGAGAAGGGGGAAGGCCGTCGGTGAGGGAGATCTGCGTTGCCTTCTTCCGAGGTCTGACTTGAACGTGAGCGATTGCCCTGCCTCGGCACAAGATGTCATGAGGTCGAAAGTTTCTGTTATTTTTCATTCCCAAAATCGCACGATCTTTGCAGTCTCCTCCTAATTGATTTCAGCAGCATCACGATTTCCTTGTAACCTATCGTCGAAGTCTTCGTGAAACCGCCAGCAACCCTCGTTATTACGCGGACAAACGGCGGAAAGGAAGCTGAGTTGGAATGAGAACTCATTCGGCTGATCGCAGCAAGAATTCATTTCACTGTCCTTGCCACATATACTCAGTAAAAAATATGGAACGGAATGACAAAATGGTCCATTGAGGTGACAGATTACAGGCTGACATCCTTCCTCAGCAATCCTTCTTTGGATGTTCACTCCTTCATAGGGATGTTCAGCGCCGACGGAACGAGCGTAGAATTGATAGAAATAGTCTCTAATATCCGGTAGTATTAGAGCAGAATTGGCCTGATGTGAGTATGAGAAAGAAGTAACGAATGTATCTCCTGTGACGTAGCCACACTTACGCGATATATTTTGCAGTGTTCCTAGTACGTATTCCATTGTCCGATCTGCCACCTCCTGGTAAGTGCCAAGCTGCTCATCTTCATCTTCTGCTTCAATCCCTTACCCTGCTTACATCTCGTTTTGAAGTTCTCTTCCATCTATTGCGCCACCCTAATTTGATTGACTGTTTCACGTATATTGGCAGTTTGAAGTAAGAAGCTCGGTTGCTACCCTGTATCCGTAACTCCCACTCTCTACAGAAGATTCGATTCTTTTCGTCGAAATTTATCCTCCGGTATAG
Organism: Pachypeltis micranthus; assembly: GCA_020466155.1. NCBI lineage: Eukaryota > Metazoa > Arthropoda > Insecta > Hemiptera > Miridae > Pachypeltis > Pachypeltis micranthus. The sequence goes on along the minus strand of CM035770.1, from coordinate 41,045,006 downwards.
TAATGGTTTCTTCCGATGTACTGGTGATACCTGGATTCTCCCTCTAAAAGAAGAATACCGAACAAAATTAATTCGAATTTTCCTAGAATTAAAAGCTTTCATTCGGGAAGTTCACAACCCAATCAATTCTCAACAGAAGGTAAACCCGAAGAAATAATGGAAAATACCTCTCATGTATGAAGTGAAGGCGAAAAATGTTCGTTGAACCGACGTGAAAAACGTTAGTGGAAATGAAGTTTAGCTTCTTTTTTTGTGATTGGCAGTTAATTGGAAATATCGACGGGTTTTATATTGTTAAGAGCAAAGCCCCAGGAAAACAAAGCCCTTCGATGATCAGAATTGTAAATATCTGTTTGGCGTTGGTGGCAGAGGGGAAGGATTCGGCTCCGTGAACTCATTTCGTATGGTATTAGTTGCTTGTGATGAAAAATTGAAGAATAATTCCCAGTTGGGCTTCGAGTGGGAGGTCTGAACCCTAACTTGCTGATTTGGAGGGAGCAAAGGGGGGGGGGTGAGAGATTTTTTCCTGGGTAGCCGAGCGAGGTCAACGAATCTCATCTTTTGAGGGGAATCGGCAGGTTGAAAGATTTACTTCAGTGTTGAATGAACTATTACTGCTATTATTACTTCCAGTACAGTTCCACACTGCATAATCATTTTCCAAGTTGGTATACATCCAACAAATGAAGAAGGATACAGGGATCCTATTCGTTCAGAATCGATTGTCATTATTGGGGGCTACAACTCCACGAGGAACTGTTTATCCCTAGACCGAATAAGCGTGAGAATATTCGGTGCAAATTCCATTAGCATCTGTGTTAAACAAATAGTAGCCCTTAAGTCATTTCACACTGCGGGGCTAATAAAACGGAATTTTTGGAAGTATTGCAGTAGGCAATGCGGGTTTTATATTGTTCTTCCCGAGAAAACCCTTTTGTCTTGTGATTAAAAATACAATAATGAGTGGAGGGGGGGATTAGTTTCTCCAATTAGAATTGAGGCCTCGCAGTTTCGATTTTATTTTATTAATTCATCCATGATTTATTGAAGTTTTGCTCACAGTTCAAAATTAACAACGCGCCATCGTCGCGCTTCCCAAAATCAAACCACTGTCGTTTTTCGGTTAAACGTTTTACTTTCCTTGGCTCTACAAAGTAGAAAGGAAAATTATATAATCGGTTGAAAAAAAATTTCGAGGTTTCTCCAGATCTTGACGTTTCAGACCCTACTGAGTCCGAAAACGCTATGTGGGAAAATGGTTTGTGTGTCTGTGGATGAGTTTTAGAGAAAACGACCGTACCAAATCAGCCCAAACTTGATATCTAGCCCGCAGGTTACCATGGGACGCCAAAATAAGGGTAAGAACAAAATCCACCGAAAGTTAACTATTGTGATCATAGCACCAAATATTTTTTTCTCAAAAACGGCTCTAACGATTTTGATTAAAGTTTTTATATTGATAGTTCCCAATATGACGTCTATACCGAAAAAATCCCATTCGTGGGAAAATGACGACAGCAGCACAATAAATTATCCAAATTTTCGACGAAACTGGTTTTAATGCGGTTTTTCCCTTATAAACTCCGCTGAAATGTTACTAGAATGTTATTATTGGTGTAGAAGTCCAGTCTAATACCTATAGGGTGAGTGTTTAAAAACGCCAATAAGATATATGGAGGTCACTTCAGAAATTCCTGAATTTCAACTACCGCCGTTTCGCTTACTACTAGTTCTAAACGTTTTTCCCAATAACTCTGCAAAAGTAATTACTATCCTTCTTCACAAAATCATGCTTACAGCCTCATTCATTCTCTGTCTACCAATTGCTCAGTAATGATCCGGGAATGAGTACGAGCAGCACCTTTAATGCGGGAACTGTAAGTGCTTCCAGCTGCTATGTAGTGTTGTTTTACCAAGTTCAAATGAACTGAGTGATAAGTGACTTAATGAAGTAGAAAAAGTCTTGTAAAAAGTGAATTGACGTAGAGCTAAGGAAAGTTGTGTGTTGCAACGCACCAGATATTTTCACTTAATTTCTCTGTACCTTCGAAAAAGTATCCACGAACGTTCCTTTCAAATATCTGGTGCGTTGCAACACACAACTTTCCGCCACCCCCGTAAGTTCCAACACCAGCTACATATGCGGGTGCTATATCTTCGTTCAACGCATTTCTACCGAAACATTTATGGAGAACTAAATGTACAGAATAGTTGGCTGAGAGTACTCCATAAGTTTGATCGAAATCGTCGAAGCCGTTTTTGAGAAAATTGGAATACCGATAAATTAATATTCGACAAATCTCCTTTTCTGAGTTAACATGGCTTATATCTCCGTTCAACATACATATACAGAAATAATTATAGAGAACGAAATGTTGGTATGGGTAACTATAAGTCACTCCAGTAGGATTTATCACATCTGGTGAAGAAGTTACCCTGAAATTTACGGAAATGTTCGAAAAAGCGTTATTTTCGACACATTTTGATTTTTATCTCTGTTCAATGGACTGTCAGAGGAACATTTATTGAAAACAATATTTAGGTATTAACTATTCGGATACATCTTGAAAGTTTGGTGATAATCGTTGATGCAGTTTTGCCAAAAATCGTAAAAAACCTTTTTTGCTTCATGGGCCTATATCTCCGTTCACCGTATTTTCATGGAGATATGTATAGTGAAGAAAAGTTAGGTATTGATTAGTAGAAGATAATTTGAAAGTTTAATCAAAATCGTTAGAGCCGTTTTCGAGAAAAATGCGAAAAACCGTAGTTTTTGGTAAATTTCCGTCCCCCGTCCCCCCTTCCCGTCGGCCAAAATCGTCCATAACCTTATTTTGGTGTCCACAAAAAATACCAAACAAACCAAAAAAAGAACCAGCTCAATCGGATCAGCCGTTCTCCCGCAAATCGAACTACAGACACACACACACGGACCACGCGCCGAAATTAGGTTTTTTACTTTCCGCTACCCGAAGGGAAGGAAAGTATAGTAATCGGCCCAAAAAAAAAATTTGGGTTTTCTTCAGATCTTTACGTTTTGAGGCCTACTGAGCCTAAAAAACCTAATTTCGGCGCGTGGTCCGTGTGTATGTGTGTGTGTGTGTGTATGTGTGTGTGTATGTGTGTGTATGTGTGTGTGTCTGTAGTTCGATTTGCGGGAGAACGGCTGATCCGATTGAGCTGGTTCTTTTTGTTTTGTTCGTTATTTTTGTAGACACCAAAATAAGGTTATGGACGATTTCGGCCGGTGGGAAGAGGGGTGGGGGACGAAAATGTACCAAAACTAGGGTTTTTCGCATTTTTCTCGAAAACGGCTCTAACGATTTTGATTAAACTTTAACATTATCTTCTACTAATCAATACCTCACTTTTTCTTCTCCATACATATCTCCATGAAAATACGGTGAACGGAGATATAGGCCCATGAAGCAAAACAGGTTTTTTACGCTTTTTGGCAAAACGGCTTCGGCGATTTTCACCAAACTCACAGGATGTTTTCAAATAGTTAATACCTACATATTGTTCTGAATAAATGTTCCTCTGACAGTCCATTGAGCAGAGATAAAAATCAAAATGTGTCGAAAATAACGTTTTTTCGAACACTTCCGTAAATTCCAGGGTAACTGCTTCACCAGATGTGATAAATCCCAATGGAGTGTCTTTAAGTCTTCCATACCAACATTTCGTTCTCCATAATTATTTCTGTATATATATGTTGAACGGAGATATAAGCCAAGTTAACTCAGAAAAGGAGATTTGTCGAATATTAATTTATCGGTATTCCAATTTTCTCAAAAACGGCTCTAACGATTTCGATCAAACTTTCGGAGTACTCTCAGCTAACTAGTCCCTACATTTTGTTTTCCATAAATGTTTCTGTAGAAATGCGTTGAACGAAGATATAGCGCCCGCCTGTGTAGCTGGTGTTCTAACTTAAAGGGGTGGCGGAAAGTTGTGTGTTGCTACGCACCAGATATTTAGACTCAGTGTGCCTCAAAATGTAAAGATCTGAAGAAAACCCAATTTTGTTTTGGGCCGATTATTATACTTTCCTTCCCTTCGGGTAGCGGAAAGTAAAAATCGCGTTGACTTGAGGTAGATGACAACCCATAGTCTAGTTCGGCCGGTGGCTCTACTAGTTCTGCATGGAATGTTGGGCTCAGATCCAGTAGGTCTGTATAAACTGAGTGACGCGCAGGACGAATTAGTTGGAGATAATAAAAATCTCTGGTTGTGCTACTGAGAATAATTCTAACATGGTGGTTACATAGATTTAATGCATGAATGGGTTTAACCAGTTACATCTGCTTGCCATACTGTCGTGCTCACGCTCCTTTTTTTTCAATGAATACCCCGTACATTTGTTGTTTAGTTGTTCAGAAAAGTGCCGCGTTTTATTTTTTTGGTCTGACGGTAAAAGCGGGACAGGGAAGTCTCAGCTCGTCCCCTAGCCTTTTACCGGATCATCCGGGGACATTTACGTTGTCCGCTACCTCTTATTTTTTCTTTTCCAGAAAAGATCTTTTGATAAGGGGACTCTTTTGCATATTTGATCTGGGCCTCTGACTTACGCTAAGTCCCTCCTCTTCGCATTTGTCTTTTTCACTAATTCAGGAAGTCGCCGTCTTTTTTTCCCCCTTTTTACCCTGGCAGTCTTTTCATTTCGTATACCTTTATTCTTTGCGACAATTTAAAACCCATATTTTTCCTTTTCCGCTTGAGAACTTTCCGTTTTCATCACCTCGCGACGCAACAACTTCGTGTTTTTTTCCTTCTTTTTTTTCCTCCCCCAAAAAGGCTTCTTACGTTTCTTTCGGAATTCGAAATTTAGTGCTCCGCTTCAGCTTAGTGACGTCATGAAAAGCTCCCTCTAAGTATCTCTCGTTCGAACGAGAATTCATTTCCCGTACTTTGGGTAAATAAGATTGAAGAAGCGGGTTTTCCGGACGTATTTTTCTACGGAATTTCCGCGTCAGTTACGTTCGGAAGTTACCTGTTAGCAGCTGCGAGAAAATGTTTTTATAAACGTTTGGTGCAAGGGAAGAGAATCGAATTGTAGGCGAAGAGATGTGACATTGATGTGAGCCAAGTGGGCTGTGTTGGTATCAGAATACAGGTTCACATCGTATGAACAAACGAGATAGGGGCGAGAGAGCGTGAATTCAGGATATTACGTGACATTTCTACGCGGACGTTATCATCTTCAGATTTTTTGCAAATTGCCGAAGGGGTTTGGAAGTGAGCTAATTGTTTGAAAAACTCATAGGAAGACAAACTTGGTTGATCCGAAGTAGGGAGCATACTGAGGAAGCCAAGTGAAAACGGTCATAAGGGATTTTCAATTCATTGGCCCAAGGTCTTAGGTGCAGACAGTTGCAATGCAGGTTGTTGAAGTGGCTGATAATCATTTTTGGAGGTTTCTAAATTGTTGTGCCGGTGTCAATCAAAGTTAGGCTGATTTGGTTCATACACACATAGAATATTTTCTCAAGTGGTGTGCTTGGCATGCAGGAGTCCTTGAAACGTTCAAAAGTAAACTCAGAAAAACATCATCAGCAGATTACATTACATCCTTAGCGCAAAAGAACGAAGGTCTGCCAGATTTAACATATCCCTAGTTCGAATTCTCGTTCCAGTTACATTCTGAATTCGTCGCTCAATGGTTTTCTGTAACCCCCTCCCGTTATAACTAATTACTCATTCCTCACCTTGACACCTCGTTGCTTCTTAGTCCACCCCAGTCTTTTCATTTGATCACTTCGCATTCGTGCTCGACTTCAGTTCAACTATCCACCGACCTGTGTCACATGAACTCTCATTCCCTCTCTTACTTGGTATTCTGAACACTCTCATGAATCTCTTGTGGTCCCTGGTTAATTTCCATCGTTTTCCCCTCCTTATCTTGCACTCAAAAAGTGCCTAGATTTGGTTCTCGTGGACACGCCCTCCATATATTTTCAGCATATCGAGTACACAGGGGTTGCTTCTTCAGGAAAGGTCTAAAGTCAGTTAAGATGTCACGTTAGTTCCTCCCGTGGATAGTTGCACTAACTGCTTAGAGCCAGATGTCGCTGAAATCGCAATTAATGTCGTTTAGGCGCTAATTTATTAAATCAAAGTGTGAATCATCCTCAAAACTACTGTTAAATTGTGTGTTTGGATAGTCACGTTTCAGTACGGAAAAGATTGGCGCCACTTCGCGTCAAGACTCACTCTCATTTGATTCTATCCTTAGTTATCGTTACTCATCAAAATCGTTGATTTATTAGAGAGCTGAGAACATTTCTAAGCGATCAAATTGATTTTGTATGTTTTGGTTGTTTCGACACTGACATGGTGTGGTGACCAGCGCCAAATGTCTATGTCGAGTTGTTTAAAAGCCCCCAGTACAGGCATCATCATCAAACTTTTACTTCATTAAACAAATACGTTGCCGTTGTTTGAAGCAACTCGTCGAGTTCTCTCCAATAAATAAATCAAACCTCCCCCTCTCGTTCGGTTAACTGAATCAAACTTCAATTTACCAACCTCCAACAGTTTCGGGGGCCGCGGAAATGTTAGTTAGTTGTCGCGAACTCCCGCGCACAAGCATCTCGATGAATAACTCTGAACGAGTTGAACTGAACAAGTTATTTAAGCAAATTTTGTACCAATTACTTCGTTTGAGCGGGTCGTCAGTCGAAATGTTTCGCTAGCTAATGAAAACGGTTCGGTCCGGTTTGAGTATATCACGTGGAGCCTCGCACATTTTTTATACGACCACGTAAATGAGACGCGGACCTCAAACGTGTCACAAGTCATAAAATCAAGTAATTGAAGTCCGAATGGTAGTAGTAGTAGCATTAGGAAAATTTGTGTAAGTACTCGTAGTTAGAAAAATTGGGTGTAGATTGTGCGTAACTAATTAATTATTAGAGACGGCCTATGCCCGGGATCGACTAAAAACAGTATATAAGTATACACACAAGTACTACTGCAACAAGACATGTAGCAACTTTCTTCGGCCCAACACACTAGTCCAATCTAATTTTTGACTACCCTCATATCAATTTAACGTTCTAAATCAACATTGGTAGCGCCCTAAGTTCGGGAATTAATTGGGCTCCTGCTACTTATGCCATTACCGTAATTGAAAACCAGGCGTGTAGGTAGCAGCCAGCAGGTTGCTGGTTGGGATTGTCAATCTGCTCTCGATATTGTTCTTCGAATGAAAATATTAATAGTGCTGTCATGTTATTTGAATTGTTCCTATAAAATAATTACAATATATTTATTATAATGAATCAAAATCGTACAACCCGACCTTGCCAAAAAAAAAATCCCCCCGGTGCTTTGATCACTATGATAACTTCAGTTAGTTTTCGGCCCATTTTGCTCACATTTCTATTTTGGTTTCCGATGTTGACCTGTAGGCTGCGTAACTTTAGTTAGAAAACCCTCTTACAGTCCATTTTCGTATTCAACCCTTCTGAAAACGTAACGATCTGAAGAAAACTAAACATTTAGCCGATTACATTACTTTTATTCCTTTTAGGAACCGAGAGAAGCAGAATCAAATGTTCTGAGGATTTTTGCGAAGTTTTTTTCTCTGCAATTCCGCTAATGTGGTACCAGTATTTCAGAAAAATTAGGGTGGTAGTCCAATCAACTACCTATGCGATGTGAGTTTTATAAGAAGCAGTCCGCCACCGTTTCTTTCCTTCATTCTGTCTCACAAAAAACATTTTGACTGTCTCATGAATCAGCCGTGTGCGCTGATTGATCATTAATGGTCGTGGCATGAGCAGGAGCGCCGGAATTTCTTCCGGATGTTTTGAGTTTCTCCAAATTCAAATAAACTGAGTGAAGAATGAATTGAATTAATACCCTTGAATATCGATCATTTACGCGGGGCTTGGAAAGTTGTGCGTATCGCAGAATCAGATATTTTTCGGCGCGACTGTGATAGGTTCATTTTATAGTGAAATGCTGAAATAAATTCACTAAAATAGCTGAAGTGTTATTTTAAACACGGGGAGAAGCGAGACGTCAAGATTTGATGTACTGTCGAGATAATGGAAAATGATAAGAAAGTCGTTTAGCCGAAATATGAAGTCCAGTAGGCTATTTTGAGAGGCGATTTAGTTTTTGGGGGTTGCAAGGGTGGGGCGATACTCCCCTGTTTACAAGGCGAAGATTAATTTGAAAACGCGACACCCCCGCGATGTGTTGCGCCATTATCGTTTCTCGCCTCGCAGTTAATCAACAACCCAATTACAGGGCGCTTTAAAAATAAATCCGGAAGGAATAAATCTGCGGCTAATCTCCGAAAGGAGCGGGGTGGACAAGAAAAAGAGCAAAAAAGCCCCCCTCTGAAAGTCTCCTGGAGCACGCGATGGGGCGAACACGCAAACACAGATTTGTCCCCGGTAAATGGTTGGAAGAGAGGAAGGTTCGTAAGTAGAGTCGCCCTGAGACTGCCTGGAGAAACGTCTGCCGCGAAACGAGAGCTCCGGAATCCCCTGCGAATCTCCTAGTTTTCCTTAGAGTTTGTTTAGGCGGTGTGTTCTTCGTCTCAACGTTTGTTAGTTCGGAGCTTTCGCGTTTATTTTGAGGGCGCGGAGGAACGTTATTTGTTTTGAAGGACACACGTGGGGCTCTACTACCTCCACCTGCCCCTTTGCCCTGAGCATTAAATCCTCCAAGTTAAACTAAACTCCCGTCGGCGACGCTTTGGTAGGGGGAAAAAAAGCGAAGCACCCGGTTGAGGGGGAAGTATTGTGTCTTAGCGGCTCATGGCTGTTTGCTGGGCTCTAAGATGGTAACACATGCCACCAAATTGTGGGATCCCGCCAACCAAAGCTTGAAACGAGACATGGATACTTGAGCCCTAATGCGGGTCGGTCGCTGAAGAAGCGAAGCCGTACAAAGCGTGGGGGTCTTCCATTAATATGGACGCAGATGTGCACCAACTGGATCCCGATCAATTATCTCCGTAAACATGGCTTGGTTAGCTTCTATTTTCAAATTCTTGTCCTGCTCCGTCACCCCAATCTTCCCTGCCAGAACACCCCAACCGTATCTCCTTTGATGAGTCCTGTTCAGTATGTTAATTTAAGTGTCTTGTTAAATATGTTAATTTTCCTACTGCTACGACACCACATTCCTCAGGTTCACTTCAGTACAGTTTTAATGGAAAGGCTGACTGTGACAACGATGTACTCCCTGAGGTTGGTGTTCCGCGACTGGTTTTAGTCACACATGCCACCAAGAACCATAAGTAGGCTTGCTCTTGTCCCCATGTCGAATCCTCGCGCATATTGTCCTGTGGAGAAAGTTAGCATCATCAACAGTGTTGGACAGGCGTTGACTGGGGTTTTACATTTGGATTAGCCAACGTGGGTCATGGCCGTCGAGGTGTGACTATCGAAGATTGCGTAGCTCCTCCATGCTGACATTCCTCTGGTAAAACTTAAATTTCAACATCCAACCGTTAATCGCTGATGGTTATCAACTTCCCTCGCCATAAGATTAGTTGGCCATTAGCAGAAAGAAGCCGTGAAGTTAATGTATACCTACGGAAGAAGAAACTTGTACGAGTGGCCAACTCCATCCAATTACACGGATAATGATTTCTTTGAAGGAGTCAGAAAGAGGAGGAGGACAAGGCACCCATTAGTTGCCTGGGGTTGCGATTGATCTCTAGTCCGAGCCTCGCGACAAAGAAACGGAGGGAGATTCCCAGCCTGGGACCTGGCGATCTGTTGCGAGGGGGATGATTTAGAAAGGTAACTTCCCCCACCCAACCCCGCGCTCACGTCGTCTCCCAATAACGACATCTCATTAAAGGTCTTCCCTTGGCGACTGAGGCTCTCTGAACGAGCCAGGAAGGGGCTTTAGGATGCCTCATAATGATCTCTTAAGGTTACTTTATAGAGATGATAAAGAGTGTTGGGGCCTGGAAAGAGGAAAAAGGGTGTGGTGGGGGGCCGGAGAGGAGCGGTAGTGGAAATAGTGGTTTCTTTGAAGGGGAAACAGGGGAAAAGTTTTCTTGCCTAAGTGCCTCCCTCAAGAATCACCGGTTGGCAGCATCTCACCATTAATTATTAATCATAGAGTCCTGGCTTTTACCCGTTACTTTCAAACCACCTCACCTCCGGCTGGTATATACTGCAAACAAAATAGAACCTGGAGAACCTTATCCTGTGCCCCCAGATTGAGCAGAATCAGACTTCTAAACACCTTCTCCCAGTGGACCTTCAAGTCTATCTCGCTTTAGTCTGAGAAGACGGATCATACTCAGGACTTGCTGAAAGGCAAGTTCGGAAATTGGTTCAGAGACCTCGAGAAAAAAACGAAAGTTATACCAACAGCCACCGAGTGAGTTAGAAATTTGTGTACAATTACGCCAACCATTTAAGGTCAAAAAACGTGAGCAAGCCCGTGCAAGGGATGGACCAAACACTGGGGAAACGCTGCGCAACAATTCTAAGCTGAGAAATATAGAATTTTGTCGAATAACAGACTTAATGTGCACGAAACACGTTGAATGAATTAGAAACAACTATTTAAAAAAATCAACCGATTGATAACGACTAAATTAAAGCCTATGAGCTTAACTGGCACGAGTTCGGCTGTCGAATTATCACGCTCCGGCCCAGAGGACCATTTGTAGCTGGTCGCCCTATTTGTAAAGCTCACGGGACCAATTGATGTCGCTAGTTTCTGAAACTTATGTAGGTACTATTGAGGAAGAGTGTGTGTTTGGTGGTGAGTTTAGGTGTGGAGGGTAGTTTGCTGACTGGTGTTGGTGTAGAGGCACTTGTGGTAGCCGGCAGGCGCCTTGCCCCTGGTCATAGATGGAGTATGGGGAGGGAGTGGAGTTGCACTGCGCAATCCTCCAATCTTCTGAGTACTTGGGCAATTGGTAACCTTCACTTCTCCTTCCCGGCATTCTCCGGTTGGTGTTGCCTTGCTCGACATAGTGAAACTTGATTAAAATATCATCAGTAAATTAATTACAATAACTGCGTTTCTTTCCTTTTCTAAAATTCTCATTTTAAACAACTTTTTTTTTTCAAACTTCGGCAGAAATTGTGTTCTTCTTGGGATTTTTACCGCGTTTACCATGAGGTGATTTCCCCTTAATCAGGAGATCAGTAAGCCTTCGAACTCTGTCCCCAGTAATGCCGTACAATGAAACACAAAGCTCTGATCGCTTACCTTACTTCACACAATCTAAAAAGGAGAATTTAAACACTGGCTTATAACAGGAATATTAATTCGTTGACGAAGCGGCAGCCGTTCTGATGATGAAATGCGGCTCCGACACTAATATAAACAGCGGCGGGCTGCGCAGGTAGCGGTCAGTGTTGCCATCCTCTGCAGCCTGCCGCGAACCGTTACGGGTTACTTATGTAGGTACTCAATCGATTTGGTGCAGTTCGTGAGGATGATTGGCTAGCCAAAGAACTGCAGAGCAATGCTGATGGTGAAGTCTGTGCAGACGGGGGTGTGTAAAGGCTTGATAACAGCCGATTAGAAATTCAACAAATGTTGAAATATCTCAGGAACTAAACTAAAAAACAAACTGAAACGTACATTTAAAAGTAATGAGTGGGCATACAAAGTGGCAATAACGAGAGTGGAAGAGTTTCGGGCAATATAATAGTGGATTGACCGGACATAGGAGTTTATCACAGTCCACGCACTAACAGCAGGGGAATAACGCCTTCTGAACCATCCTTCTGCTTCACTTGTGTCAAACATTACTTGTGAGCCAGGCCTTCTAGTACCAGGGAACGCATTATAACCAGACACATTTTCACTCCTTGGGATACGCTTGGAAGCACTCATTGGTGGCTTTCACCAATAGCACTGACTCCAACAAAGTCTGCTCGACCCTGGTATGACGACCATCCATCGGAATGTCTTCTGCAACTGCTCAACAACTAGGGGCTCCATTCTGTTCCGTGACGGAGGCGCTAATTCGAGAAACTTCCCTCCAGTCACCACCTGCGTTGGTAACATTACTGGAAAATACGGCGCTGATAACCCGAAAGAGTCAACTCCAGGAACAGTCGATTCTGTACATCACAGATACACAACTTGAATCCGTTCCTCTCTGCTTAGTTCTGGAAATTGCGTAGAAATAGTTGTAATTCAAGACCCCACCTCACCTTCAAATAATTTGTTTAGTTTGTGTACTGTGTGCCGTGGGCTAGAAGAACGCAACAACAGTGTCCCAACAATCATCTCTCGAGGCCTCAGGTGCATCGGATGTGCGTGAAGAGCATGCGAGAGACAGAAAAAAAGGAAGTTTCCTTTTTCATCTTATCGGACTAAGTAAGAAGCTCCTCGCGGCCGTGCGCACCCAACTATAAAATTGCGTAGAGGGGGAGCAAGTGACGCAGGCTTTTCACCCCCGACCAGTTTACGAGGGTTTTTTCCTCTCTCTGAAGGCACAGGTTAGAGAAAGTCAAAGGTCTGAGGGGACGTGAAACAAAGCCATCCAACCAACCATAGCTTCAGTAGCGACCTAACCACCTTTTCAGGCTCTTAACTCTTTCCCTCCGTCTCATCCCTCCCCCTGTTCTATTGCTTTTTTACGGGGCTGCTTAGGGAGAGACTTAGTGGTTGGTTAACTGTCGACAGATCACATTACATTTTTAGACGAGAGTTCAAAAAGTCTGCACTAAGTTTCCGCCTTCGCAGTTACTTTGAATTAAATTAATTGCGATGAAGCTCCAAGATTGTTCGAAATGAAGTCAACAATTTCTTTGTTACTTTTGGAACAGCACTCAGTAGCTGCCAAGTCAGACAGGAGGGATTTACTCCTTCCGTTGAGTACTAGGTATCGCCAGAACTTCATCCAACTAATAGTAATTTATTATTTCCCAGTAGTATAAGACGTGTCTCCCATATTTGACGTCGGAGTGTTAAAATAAATACTGCATCAGCACTACAATGAATATCCAGGAAAACTATTGAAGTTAACGTACGTGTTTGGTGGGTCCGTCTTCTCTGGCTAGTGAGATACTGTGGACGAGCTTTCGATCTGAAGACATCATCTTCTGGCCGTTAAGTCAGTGATTGAGGACTTTACATCGAAAGCACATGCCCACAGTATCTTAGCAGCCAGAGAAGACGGACCCACCGCCCAGGTACATTATCTTTTATAATTTACCTACTGGCGGAATTAACCCAATCACTTTAATTTCAGTAAAACTGCTTAGCAAATAGCATCTGGTAATTCCAAGCAGCAGATAGACAAAAGCATATTGTGCGTGTTCCTGATTTTACAACCGTTACTATGAGGGCACAACTTTGGGGCGTTTTTAGCACAGATAACCGGGAAAGGTGGATCAGTATGGCAGACGAAAGACGAGAGATATGTGAATGGAAGGAGACAAGTGTGAGAGTTGGGAATGATAGAAGACCTGTAAAAATGTGAACTTTACAATAATTACTGTTTTGACCAGGGTGGACTTGAAATGTCCACCTGTGCTTGTGGAATCGCGGAGACGGGTTTTATTGTAGCACGAAACTTGTAATCTGAAGAGTTGGGAGATCACAACAAAACTCAAGAACTTACAAAGGAGAAGTCACTAGAATATGATGAGTTTGAGTATACAAGCGCGAACAAGAGGGCTCTGACTGCGTGAACTGGTTGCACAGGGAAGGTGAGAGGAGTGCGAATTAGCAGCCAGAGAGATGTGAAACGAGTGTCTACTGTGAGAATTAGGAAAGGAGTGTTGTGGAGAGGGTGGGAAGAGGATATTTTGGAAAGTTCAGAAAGGAGGCTTTCCCGCAGCTACAGGCAGGTGTCAAAAATAGGTTGACTCGATGTTCGGGGAAGGCTCGAAACAAGGACTTCCCGTTAGGGGCAAGTGTCAGAAGTTTCGAACTCAAAATCCAACTAATTTGGCCTGCCTCGAACAGTTATCTTCCAGCCTGACCCAATATTTTCAACTGGCTCCTTCCACGAAGCAGCGCGTACGTGATTTCATGCTTCATGGTGGCACTTCACTTCCTAAGTACCCAAGACTTGCCAAGGGCCCAAAGACTTATGCCTCAGTCTTCCTCTGTAACCCCTGTGTCTCCAATCGCAAACTCTGTAACTGTCTCTCGTGCCAAAATGAGGCGATTCCACCAGAAGTGACAGGAAAATGAACTTCAGAATATCTGAAATCGCGCGAATCCAAGTTGTGTTTTTGAAATCACTCTTTTCCATTCTCAGCCGACGTCGACGTCGTCACTCTCCTCTCTTTCCGGCGAAAGACGATCGGGCTATTTCCTGGGCCCTTATTCCTTAATTCGCCTTTTTCCATCTCGTGCTCTCTCCCTTTTCCTTAACATCGGTTTAGGTTTTTCCTTCTATCCCTTCCATTTTCCCTCCGGCTTACTGCCTCTTCAAACCGGACACGGACCTCTTGGCTTTTCCATTACATTCGACTATACTTTCTGTAATTACTACAGCTATTCCATTACGGAAGAGCTTACTGAAATGTCATCCTCTTTTTCGTTTCATCTCTTGTTTTCTCTAGGCTCTTTTCTCTCGAGCGATCAAGACGGTTTGAAGCCATCACATTCAGCCAATCGATTCGACGCTGGTTCGCCGGGATTGAACCATTACTTAAGCCGATGCTTCACTTTGAATTGAGTGGGGACATTTTGATCTTGGCTGAAGCTTGAAACACCTCTTCAACTAAAAACTGTTATCGGCGTCTCGAGTGGAACGCTGCTGTAATCCAAATTGAAGGGTTGTTTTATTTATTAACTATTGAATTGGGGTGAATGTGATTCCTTGGGCTGCTTGGCACTTGAACCTCATATTGTATTGCACTTTTGTGGCTGGAGTACTTAAGCCAAGTTCAAGTACACTTGTGCTCGTTTCAAATGATATTATCAAGCTCTCGTAGCCTGTTAAACTGCTTGACTGTAGTCTATCAATCTCACTTGTCGAGCCAAAATTCCACCTCACAGTGTTTGGTATCAGATCCTTTAATTACGTAAGAGGAGCCAGTTATCCCAAACTAATGCCTTGGACGACTGTACTTGTTCGAATTGCCTGTCAATGCCCTTTTGCAACGTCATCCTTAAAACAGTCGACGTTTCACGTTAGAATGAAAACGACGTTACTGGTTGATCCTGCACCAGTCGCCACCTACTGTACTTTCGAGTTAACCATTCAAAAACCGATGGCACAAAGGCGCTTCCACAATCCAGCATTCGTCTAATCCTCAAAAGGGACCTCCACCTGCAGGCTGATATCCCCACCTCCCTGGGATGAGGTAGGATTAGTCCGTAAAGCTCCCTGTCTCCCTTCTGACCGAATTTCTCTCGTACAACTCTAACTCTACTACACCGAAGGGACCGATTAATTGCAATTACGTTGCTCGGCGATTCGATTGCATTTTAATCGTCCTCTCACTTCCCCTGCCCTCACCAATCATTCTCCCGCCTCCCTCCAATGAATTCCCTCTCTGCAAACCTGCGATACTCCACCCACCCCCCCCCTTCACCATTGATCTCCAGTTTTAAACCAAATACCCCCAACCGTCATCGCCTCTTTGGCTTCTTTGTATTCCTGGGGATTTCAAAGCGGTTATTGCCTATGGATTCTGTTTGTCGCTTAAATGAACCTCGTCTCTCCCTCGCGACGACTCTTGATTATTTAGTGGAAGCACAAATGGGAAGGTTCAACGGCAGCGTTTGATCGTTTCGTTTGAATCGCTCAACGATTTTTGGGGTCATTAGGCGTTGTCGTTGGACTTGACGAAGGGCGGAATTGGAAGTTGCGGTTACATTCAGCACTGAGTCGCAGCATATAGTGATTCACTGTACTGAGAGCAGATGTATCTCTTTTCAAGTTACTATGGAATCATGATTTCTTCATTCACGCCTTGAGTAGCGCCAATGTAAGCATGTTGCGTATCAGGAACTGACCTCGTCTGATAAGATCTGGGGCGTTCCCCACCACCCTGCCCATGACATCTCCATCCTCCTCCTACGGGAGCTTCTCCAATGCCTCTTATATAGCAGTATCATTAACAACTGAAGGATTTTGATAGCATCCGTTTTTATTCACAATAGTCGGTTTATTTGCTCACGTTGCACTCCAAATTTGCCCATGAACTGAGGTCCCTATTCGCTCTGAATCTTCTTTCTCTTTGGCTCCTATTAACTATGTCAGTGAGGATATTTGATTGGACCTCTCAACTAAGCGCCTCGAATTAAAACCTAAACATGATAAATTACGTAGGATCACTAGATATGTTCCTGAGCACGATTATTTTGTTTTCTTTTAAAATGATTCTCTTGGTTGCCAGGGCATGAAAGTAGGTCCATTAGTCCAGGTAGGGGCCTGTACATCAATGTGTGATGTGCTCCAGTCTTGAAAATTTGCAACTAAACCAAATGGTAACTGTTTGTGTGGAATTTGAGAATACTACAGGGTTTTCATTAAAAAACGTTGCTTAGCCCATTAATAAACAGTTCAATTCGAGAAAACAGAAACAGACAGAAGGTAATTAATTAACTCAGATCTCAACTCTTCCATTGTTCTACAATGGGGGGTTAGCTAAGAAAATAACTCAATTTACATTACTGGCTGAATATGGTTGAGTTTTTGACGGAGTGTAAGAAATTGTGGTTTCCCCGTTCGAACGCTCAGCTCACCACGTGAATATAGTGATCGTCTTTGAAATAAGACTGATGAACAGATTAGCCCAGCACTGGCATTAGTTTATGGTAAGCAACCCGCTGCTTTTATTTCATCGCATGGTCTGTTTGACTGAGCAAGCCCAACAGAGGAAGGTTTGAGATTTCTTAGTCTTGAAATTACTGGCAATCCTACTCGAAATTGCTTGGTTGCACCCTCAGAATTCTTATTTGGTTAAAGTCAGTAAAACTGCGTTGGGTGAATGTTGTTGGTTCAGGACAGAAGGAATCGTAAGAATTTTCTATTGATTGGTTTATCTCACTAACTCTGATGGTCTCCATAATGTAAAATCTTCTAATCCACTGTGCAATACTTGCTGGCCAGTACTGGCTCGTTCATCCTCTTAGCTAGCTCCTGCAGTTTTCTTCCAAGAAACGCTAATTTACGAGGATAAAATGGGGATTTTTTCCTGACAGCATTGGGTTCTGAGCGGTGGGATGCTCCGCTGTTTCAGAATATATGAGAGTGAACGCGCTAGGCATCCGTTCATTCTATCGACAGTTTTTTGGCTTTCGTAAGTTGAAGTAGAGAAATTCCAACCTGTGAATTATCGTCCAGTACCGGTGAGCTACTGTGTACTACCCTATTGAAAATGATTGCGTTCTACACATTTACCTCGTTAACACGCTGCTTTGTACAAGTATCTCCTATTATCTTCCAATTCTTGGGAACGTTGTGAATTGCATTTGCTTCGCCTTCGCCCTCGTTTCTTCGAACATTGAATTCTGTTTCATACATAGGCTATTTCAGAGTAATTATTGTGTTAAAAGGTAGATCCCAGTTGAGAAAATTGAAATTATAATCGACGCAATCAACCGTAATTCTCGTTTTTCGTACCTGTAGAGAGTCGGATCACCCAAAACAGAAAAGCCGGCTAATGTTCTCCGCCACTCTCGGGAAGATTAATGATTTTCGAACTCTTCCAAAGAGCCAGGAAAGGGGCGAGTTTGAGAGAAGAAATTAGGGTTGAAAGTGCGGCCATTAGAAGACGAAATTCGTGGAGCGCCCTTCGAGCCTCGGGGAAAAATTAACGTTGCCCGTTGGTGTATCTTTGGTCTGGTAAATAACTAAAGCTTACGTGGAATGTCGGATGGCCCTTGGAGTCTCGTCGTTTGAAGCTTTGTATGTGGTCGCGGCTGGTGCTCTAGGCCGATGAGAATCATATCCTTTTCTGTGCACTCAGACGAATACCTGCTATTTAGTCGTGAATTAACCCACTGCTAATTGTAATCACAAGACCACCAAACCAAAACCAACGGTTTAATGAGCTCCGATAGAAGTCATAAATGTACAGAAAACTAAACAACTAACTTACAAATGAAATGAAGGCCTACAATTCCTACGGCCGTGTGAAAAAATAAATGGAGCAAAAGTTTCTTCTCGTCTTTGTCAGTTTTCAACAAGCTGTGGAGAGATGGGAGGAATGGTGAGAGAATGAATGAATATTTTACTAGGACTAACGGCTCACTCTTCCTTATGTACCGAAATTCTTATTACGACCGATTTGGAAAACGATGCAGTCTAACTACTAATCCATCAGGCGCATTGCAACAAAATAATTAATTAAAACGAATTATCCCGTTTTGAACACTTTTTGTCTTCGCCGTCTGAAACCGCTCCACATTTCCGTAAAACGGATGTGATGAAACGCGTGTTATATGCTTTGATGTCTTAAATAGCACCCTCTTCGTATTTCAAATAGGCACGAGCTTTCCATGTGAAATTTTTCAAATAAATAATGAACGAGAAAGGGCTATGTTGAAATGCAGTAGTTAGGTAACATTCACGTGAAATACGCAATAGAGAAATATTTCACATCAAAGTAGCCAAGAGACAGACCGTACACGACACAGTGGGTCTCAGTATGGTTGAACTGGCGTGAGATTGGACGAAAGCCGCAAGTGGGCACTCTACTGCATGAGGTGTAGGACCAACTGGCCGTTGAGAGGTGACCAAACTTAATGGTGAGAAGTGAGACGAAGTTTTCAATTTCGTATCTCAGAAACTCACGTTGTTGGCTCCAGATATCCATTGTGTTCAACGGTGTTTAGAAAGTATTGTAAGAAGGAAATTCACTATCAGGAGTTTTTCGATCTTGAAAAGTCCGGTCGACGGTTTAGCTTTTGTACCAGTTCGGCCAATTTGTCAGATGAGGGCTTTGATTGATTTTTTTGGCACACGTTAAAGTTCAAGTTCTATTGGGGGACGACTCCGAAAATTTTCGCTTCGGCTCATAAGGTATCATTTCGTTTCGGACCATTCGTTACCATTCTCCGAAAAATCAGGGTAGTCGTTCAATAAATTATGTATGCGATAACGATTTAATGACGTTCATGGGGTAATTAGGAGGGAAGACAGAAATTAAGGAATTCAAACTGCACTTTTGAGTAACATTTCTCACCGTTTTTACCCGATAACTCCTACACAGTGAACACTCTCCTTCTCAATTAAATCAGATCGACAGCCTCATGAATGACCTAGGCACCGATTACTCAATAATGTTCGTGGCATAATCAGGAGCAACTCAATAAATTTCGCAA
This sequence comes from Pachypeltis micranthus, assembly GCA_020466155.1. Taxonomy (NCBI): domain Eukaryota; kingdom Metazoa; phylum Arthropoda; class Insecta; order Hemiptera; family Miridae; genus Pachypeltis; species Pachypeltis micranthus. The sequence goes on along the minus strand of CM035770.1, from coordinate 41,025,764 downwards.
GCTTACGCTTCACCACTTTATACTCTGAACGTTGTTACTAACTGCATAACCAATATTTTTCACGAGTTACCAAGGGGGTGAAATTGCCGAATGCAAATTGGGATTCAGGAAATTGAAAAAGGCTTCCGACGCGTGCTGTAAAGATTAGCTCCCAAATCGTGAAGACACTCGAAACCCTATGGTCATCTTTCACTATATTTTCAATGGTAACCGCCACACGTGCGGCGTCCCCAAGTTACTGAAGCGTAGCGAGTCGCCAGTCAACCCTCGTTCATTGAAACGACACTGCGGAAGGGCTACGGTTGCCTTGAAAG